>LS990920.1:18444906-19044906 GCA_900464855.2 Musa schizocarpa
ATTATGTTAAGATATCGAAAGAAGCTTGTATCGAAATATATGGTAAATTGATAATCGAAATGCTATGATTGTCATATGTCATGTTTGCATCATGTTAAGATATCAAGAACTTGCATCGTAATTTTACTTGATGATATCTTGTCATGTGATGAAATGCTACGATTTGTTGCTAAAATGATGCATGCAATACTTATGCTTTTTATGTGATGTATTGCATATGATATAAATCATGTTTAAAATTGCCTTAATTTGAATTCAAGGTTTATCTCAATTATGAAATTTTGAAATAAGAATGATTACTCACCTTTGTCATGATTTAGAAATTGACATAAAGGGTCTTCGCTTCTTTAGAAAGGGTCTTTCCTTCTTTTTGACAATGACTAAGAGGGAGATAACTAGCGTGCACAATTCAAGAAGAAAACAAAAATTACACTTCTCAAAAGAGAAAAATTGCTATCTTGAACATCATCAAGAATTGCTAGCTTGAAACATCAAGAAAATGCAAAAATGTGCTATCGTGCCTATCTCAAGAAAAGCAAATATGCCAACTTGCATATCTTTGAATTTGCTAGCTTGTAAAACTTGCATATTTCAAGAAGCAAGAGTTGCTTTCTTAAACATCTCTAAATTGCTAGCTTGCAAGTTCTAAAATGTTGTAAAATTACTAGATTGCATGATGATAAAAATTTAATATTACGTTTTTCATGCAATGATTTGAACTTATATTACAAACACAAAGAATAGTTGTACTTCTCCTTTTTGTTGATGACAAAGGGGGAGAAGTATGTTGATGACATGACATGTTCATGCATAAGTCTATGCATTAGTTCATGATGACGTGTTACAAGTATTCATGATGAATATTACAATGACTTGAATTCAGTTTGAATTCATTGTTCTATCAATATGGCATATTGATAGGGGGAGTTTTTTTAAACTCTGGGAGTTAAGGTTAACTCCATCATCAAGTGGTTGTCATCATTAAAAAGGGGGAGATTGTTGAATCTCATATTTTGATGATGAAACCACTTGATATGTGTTTATGTTTTAATCTGTGTTTTGAGTGACGCAGGATGCTTCGATCAAGATGAGACAATTAAAGCAGGAAAAATCATGTTGTGCCGGAGGAACATATTAGAAGATTGGACGTCGGGCCGATGGATCGATCGACGTATCGATAGAAGGCTTCGGGCCGTGGACTTGGGCATCGGACCAAGAAGAGCGGGTATTGAGCCAAGGATATCGGAGTTACGGAGTCAACTGGCCGATTGGGCAATAGGCCGCAGGAGAGGACGATGCGCCGAAGAATCAGACAAAACGTCGAGGGACCAATGACATGCCAGATAACTTAGTTAATTGCTTAGGATTAATTGTCTTGATCGAAGTTTTGTTTTCAGTGTGCAGGATTAACTATGATGAAAGAAAGATATGCAGCAAGAGTTGCGTCAGAGTCAAGACTATGATCACGTTGGGAGTTCGAGAATTCGACGAAAGTTCGGACGGTCGTCGGAGGTTCTACAGGAACAAATCCGAGAAGTCCAAGAGCTTGCCAAAGAAGCTCGTCGCAAGTCTAGGAGTTTGCCGGAAGTCCACAGGAGCATCGCCGAGGGTTCATTGGATGATCGACGGAAGCTCGTCGGAAGAAGCGATTGGCGCACCGGAGCAAGTTGTAGTAAATGTCTTAAGAAATTCATAGTTAGCACGATGATTAAGTTAAAAATGGGAGGTGATCCCATTAACTTAATCTTGGGGCAATTGGGCCCTTGAAAGACCCAAATTGGGCCGAATGGATTAGCCCATTCGGACCTAGATTACTTGGCCAAAGGTGGCACCGCTTGGGTCGACGGTGGCATCGCCCAGGGCTCAGTCTCCGATCTCTGGTTGGGCGGTGTAACCGCCTCTAACAGAGGTACAACCGCCTGAGCTCGATCTCCGAGCTCTGGTTGGGCGGTGCATGTCACGCCCCTAAAAAAATATCGATGATTTTAAAATTTTCATCACAAACCAATCTAGGATCCAAACTAACATTTGAGGACACTAAAAAACATTCTATCAAATTCACATCTATAAAACCTGTGCAGTTTATAATCATATATCACATCACTCGATAATTCATATTTATGACAACCCAAGCCAAACTTGATAAACCTGAACAACATTTATAAATCCATAAGCTAAATAAATTATACAATTAGAACTCCAATTATTCACCATAAGTTCATATCATCATAAACTAGACTTAACATTCCGAAATTCCAAATAAGAGAGATCTTCTAACACTTTTACACAGTATATCCCTTTCGATTCATCGATAACATTTCAGTACATACAAAATATGCTTATACAACAATAACATAATAACCAACAAGACTTGCCCATAATTCTAAATAGCTTTCCACTACCTCAGCCCAATTCAAAACATCTCAAAGAGTGACAACTTGACCTAAAAGATTTATATAATAACGGAGTGAGCTAAAAATAGCTCAGCAAGTGACAAAGCATATTCAGAACAAAAGGAATGGTTTTAAACAAGTAAGATATTATAATGCAAGGTAGAATACAAGAATTCTCAAGGATACCATCTCATTAGATACAAAATCATGTGTCATGTCATTCAAAACATATTTGGTTTATAACAAATGGAGCATAGAGTAATTGGAGTATATCAATAGCGTATAAGATGTTCCGGAGCATATCAATGGCAAATAGGACATTTTAGAACATATCAGTTCATAGCAAATGGAGCACAGAGTAACTGGAGCATATCAATAGTGTACGAGATGTTCCGGAGCATAACAATGGCAAATAGGATATTTCAGAACATATCAGTTCATAGCAAATGGAGTACAGAGTAATTGGAGCATATCAATAGCGTATGAAATGTTCCGGAGCATATCAATAACATATAGAACATTTCGAAGCGTAACAATAACATATGAAATAGATAGAAAGTGAAGTGGAATTCCAAACATAATATGGTCCATCCATTTCTGAATGACCACCAAACATAATCTAGAGCATCGCAGGCTCTAAGCACATACCATTTACCATTTCTAGCAAAGGTCCAAATAATCCCACAAACATTAGAGTACGAAAGGGTATTGTGAACAATAACTTGAGACAGTAGCAGATGAAGCATTTCAGAGCATATCAATGGCGTATGAAATGTTCCGGAGCATATCAATGACATGGAACATTTCGAAGCGTAACAATAATAGATGAAACATTTCGGAGCATATCAATGAGGAATGAAATGTTTCGGAGCATATCAATAACAAATAAAACATTTCGGAATATATCAATGATATTGAAATATTTCAAAGCATATTAATGGCATATGAACCATTTCGGAGCATATCAAAGAACAAATATGAAACAAAAGCTCAAACGTCGAATTTAACGTTGCATTTATATCATTCTTATCCAAAGCATGTATAGAAAAAATAACCAAAGCTTTGGATATCATATCAAACATACATAAGGTGTAGCGGGACCACAGACAGAATGTGATTCATCCATTTCTGAATGACCACCAGACAGAAGTCTCCCACGTTTGGGAGCTCCATCCACCCACGTTTAGGTGAAGTCAGAGGGGGCTGGTAGAGCATCACAGGCTCTATGTATAACTCCCTTTACCATTTCTGGCAAAGGTTCACATTATCCCACAAACACTAAAGTACAAAGGGAGAGTATGAACAATAAATAGCACATATCAAAAGCACATGCGGAACAACAAAACGTACATGTGCCTTTACGAGTCAATACGAAGTAAGCAATAATCTTTCATAATTGTATTCAAATTTAAAAGGAAATGAAAGCAAGAGCATTCAAGGATTTCAAGCAATCACATATAACTCAATTCAAATAAGAAGGTTAGATGAATTCAATGTCTAAAAGAATGAAACTGGAATAGGCACATATCGAAAGCAAATGCGGAACAATGAGATATACATGTGCCTATATGAGTCAATACGATATAGCATAAACATTACATAATAGTTTTCAAGAATGCAAATAATTTTAAGGACAAGAGCATACAAGAATTTAAAGCAATAATATAAAGCTCAATTGAATAAGAAAGCTAAAGAATATCAATTTCCAAAGGAATGAAACCAGAATATACGAAATCGACCAAAGCCCGATTTCTGGCAGAATTCAAGAGGCACATTGAATAAATGATTCAAACTATCAATCGTGCTCCAATTTTACTCAGAAAATATATCATTGGAAAGATATTTCAATGTAGTTTCTGATGAAACAAGCTTCATATGAATTGAACTGTCCAACATAGAGTTACAAATAATTTGATAAACAAGGGTCGGAGAACAAAATCTCTATTTGGTAGAATTCATAAGGTCAGATTCAACAGATAACTGATCTACGAGTCTAGTTATATCGAGTCTAGTTATATCGAGATCAGTTATATCGAGAGTGTTTGGACTCCAAATCTTTCAATCCATATATCAAAAGAAAGATCTACGAGTCTAGTTTCTAATGAAATTAGTTTTGAACAAATCGGAGTTTCCAACATCCGACTTATAGGCAGCTCGGTATCAAAAGGTCAGAAATTATGATCCCTATTTTGTAGAATCTATAGGCTCATTTGAAATAGAAGTTTGGGCAGACAAACTTACTCCGAATTCTTAAAATAAGCTATCAAAAGAAAGGTTTATGAGTCTATATTCTGATCGAATAAGTTTTGTCCAAATCAGAGGTCAATACATGAAGTTATAACCATAACAAGGTAGAAAGGTTAGAATCTCATAAGTTGCACAGATTCGAATCGTTTCGTCTAAACAAGAGATATATCAAATGCAAGGCTAGTACAATTCAAAGTTCCTTATATTCAAAGCAAATGTAGAGATAAAATTATAATAAGGAAAGATCAGGATACTTGCAATAGGAAAGATTATAAAGCTTGCAATAGGAAGGATCGGAACACTTACCTGCCTTTCAAAGATTTTGATCTGAAGATCCAAAGAAGGTGTCAGCCCAAATCCTTCTACTTTTCCTTCGTGTCCTCTCGTTATTTCGTTTTTTACATATATCTTCTCTTTTTCCACCACAATTGTAACTCATGCAGAACATAGAGACATAGTCACCTGCTCTCTCTTACTCTCATTCCTTCGTTTTCTTTTTCAAACGCAGCTATCGCTGCAATCGCCGCTGCCACTACCATAGTCGTAGCCACGACCGCAGCTGCTGTCACAACCACAGCCCCTTCTTCCTCCCCTGCTCTGTTTCCTCTCCTTTTCTTCCAGCTGCAGCTGCCACTGCCGCAGCTGCCTCCCCTTCTCCTCTTCTCTCTTCTTCCCTTTTCCTTTCTCTTATTCTTCCTTTACTTCTCTTCTTTCCCAGCTGCACTGCTGCAGTCGCAGCCGCAGCCGCAGCCCCTTCTTCCCCTTCTCTTCTTCCTCTCCTTCCCTTCTTCCTTCCTCTCCCTCTTTCCCTGCCACAGCTGCAGCTGCCACAGCCGCAACCGCTGCTACTTCTTTCCCTTCTCCTCTTCCTTCTCCTTCCTTTCTTCTTGTTCTCTTCTTCTCCTTCCTGCCCTTCTTCTCCCCGACGCACAGCACCTTCTCTCTGTTTCGTCCAGCAGAAAACAGAGGTGCCGCCTCTTCACCCGCTTCTACTTCTTCTCTTCCTCTTCTTCTTCTTCTCTTTCTTCTCCTTCTTCTTCTCCTCTTCTTCCCTTCTCCTACCCGACACCCCACACCTTCTCACTGCAGCCCATGCGGCAGCCATGCTTCTTTCTTTTCCTTTTCTCTTCTTTTTCTTCTTCTTCTTCTTCTTCTCCTCCCCAACGCCCCACACCTCGTCTCCTCTGTTTCCGCCTGCAGGAAACAGAGGTGCTGCAGCCCTAGCTGCTGCCACCTCTCGCTCCTCTCCCACATCCCTCTCTTTTTCTTCTTCTTCTATTCTTCTCTTCTCCCTCTTCTTCCTCCTCTCTTCTTTTCCCCCTTCTTCTTTTCTTCTTCTCCTCTTCTTCCTTTCTCCTCCCCAACGCCCCACAGCTCCTCGCTGCAGCCCTTGCCGCAGCCACCTCCTCTTTTCTTCTTCTTCTTCTTCTTCTTCTTCTTCTTCTTCTGCTTCTCTTCTTCTCCTCTTCTTCCCTTCTCCTCCCCGACGCCCCACACATGAACTCCTCTGTTTCCTCCTACACGAAACAGAGGTGCTGCAGCCCTAGCTGCTGCAGCTCTCTCTCTTTCCTCTCCCTCTTCCCTCTCTTCTTCTTCTTCTTCTTTTCTTCTCTTCTCCCTTTACTTCCTCTCTTCTTCTCCCCACGCCCCACCGCTCCTCTCTATGTTTCTCGAGAAATAGAGAGCGTGGGGGGCGGTGGGATAAAACCGAAATTTTCGGTTTTTTTTTTATTTTTATTTTTTATAAATTAACAGTTTAGTCCTTAAAATTTTTATATTTACATATAGGTCCTTCGATTTATATATAAATCTTTATTTATAATTTTCAAAAGTGAGGGATATTACCGTGCAACCGCCCCAGTCAGGCGGTGGCAACACCTGAGCTCGGTCTCCGAGCTCTGGCAGGAGGTGCAACCGCCCTTGTCAAGCGGTGGTACCGTCCAAAGGCTCAGTCTCCGAGCTCTGCTAGGCGGTGCAACCACCAGACCCCGAAATTTCGGGAATTGACAGTTTTGAGCTCGGAATTCAAACTGGTTTGGGGCCTATAAATACCCCACTCTTTCAGCAATGAAAGGGCAACAAAAAACCACCGAAATCATGATCTTACTCTGTGATTTTTAGAGCTCAAAAGTGTTGTATGAGTTAAAAGTTCTCATTCCTCTTTTCTTCCAAGTTTTGATCTGTCAAGAGAGGAAAGAAAATTCTGTAAGGGTTGTCTCCTAAGCCCGTCAAAAGGAGTGAAACTGTAAAAAGGTGGTTGGCCTTCGCCTATTGAAGGAAGGCCTTTAATGGACATCGGTGACCTCGTCGGTGGAGGAAGCCAAAAGTGGATGTAGGTCAAGATTGACCGAACCACTCTAAATCTCGGTTTGCATTTACTTTGAGCATATTATCTTTACTGTAAACCTCCTAAATAGCTTACTGCCTTCTGCGTATTTACGATCGTGTTTCAAAGTTCAGTATTTTCGGAATCAGCGTTTAGTCATAAATCAATTTTATCGTATGAATATCATATTTCAGTTTACACTTACATTCTAATTTTCATCATAACTACGAACTGCCTTCATAGACTTACTTTAATTGCATCTTGCTTGATCACAAGTTAAAGTGATTTACGAATCGGCTTTTCTACTGAAATCGCTCTTATCGTACGAACGTAGTTTTAATCGTCGAAAGTTTTCCGCTGCACTAATTCACCCCCCCCCCCCTCTTAGTGCTCTTGATCCTAACAATAATCTTGTGATGACTCCTCTCAAAGCTCCAAGTGTTAGTGTAGTTTGAGAGAGGAGTAAGGGGGGTTGTAAAGGTTCTTTGCTGAACCTCTCAAAAGGAGAATCAAGTTGTAAGGGTGGTTGATCTTCGCCCATTGAAGGAAAATCGTTAGTGGATGCCGATTGTTAGTGAACAAATATATCATGGTTGATGAGTCAGCACGGTTTGGTCCACGGGTCAATGTCGGGAGCCTTCTGTCAAGTGAGTTAGTTGACGAGGCGACCGTGCCCTCGGGAAGGAATGCTTGTTGGCATTAGTCGGGCTACGGCCGATTGACAGCTCGTCCTTGCGCGTGGATGGCAACCCATGGGTTGAGACGCTCGCGGCTCGCGGGTGGTCGTTCGCTTGCAAAAATGGCCCTCGTCGGGTGATCCCCAACTTTGGCCCCTCCGACGAGCAGTGGGTCGGATTGTTTTCTATTTTTCTTTCCCTCCCTTGGCCGAATGTCGACTAGAGGCTTTATACTATTGTACGAGGGTTGGTAGCACGTCGGTTCGGCATGGCCGCTGACCCTCGAGGGATGGGACGACACTTCTGACCGGCCGTCGTCTCAGAACGTGCGGAGCAGTGTCAGACGGCTTCGTGGTACGGTTCTGACTTGGCGTGTGGCATCGGTTGTGACGTGCCTTGGGCCCAAAATACAACGTATCACTTCTCCCCCTCGTCCAAGGAGTGCAAGGGGGTCCTTAAAGGGCTGGGAGGCATGCCCGAGTCGGAGTGATGATGCTGATCGCTTACGAGGGGAAGTTGGATTGACTCGTCGTGGGGCGATTTAGAGGAGTGGCGCCTCGTGCCTCGGGAAGGATTGACTCTGCTGATCGGGCAGTCAGTGTTGGGAAATCTTGGGGGCGACAACAGATGCGCAGCGGAAGAACAAAAAAACAAAATCCCTGATTCCCAAAGAGATGTTCGTCGTCATGCAAAGATTGGTGCGCAAAATCCGCAAAACTGAAAAACTACGTATAGAGTAGATTGTGTTACTTAGAGAGATCGTATATCCCTGTTTCCTTGCAGATCTTTAGGAGAGGGTGAAGGAGGTCAAGCGTCCTCCTCTCTAGCGATGATCCACACAGCAGGGCTGTGACGACACTCCTCAAAACTCCAAACCTGCTTTGAGGTAGAGAGGGGAAGGAGAATAAGAGAGGCAAGCAAAGGCTCTAGCCTATGAGGCTCTGAATCCCTCCTATTTATAGAGGTCCCTTGTCAAAACCTAATGGATTCTCCCCTAGTGGGTATTGGATCTGCATCCAATAACCCAAGCCATTTAGATTAGTGGATCTCTATCCAATAATCTCTCATGGGCTCTTATTGGATCTCGTCCATGGGATCCAATAATTCAGGGGCCTATTGGATATCCAATAAGACAAGGGCTCTGTCGGATATCTCATATCCGAACCTTTACTCATCGCAATGCCTACCATATGTGTGTGACCCTCTAGGCCCAATATCGAGCTGGCCGTGAGTCATACTTGTCAGAACTTCTTCTAACTCAGCGAATTATTATCTCTGTAATAACTCACTCGACTCATCGACTACAGACGTACTAGGCCACTACGTTGCAGTCCCCAAACGATACAGGGGAATCCAATCCATTGGACCTGTCTATCCTCAGTTACCGTGTACCTATAGTCCCTCATCCATCTAATATCCCAGAGACCGTATACCGAGCATGGTGCTGTCAGACCCATACGGTTTCTACTCGAGTCTCGCTCTAATTGGATTCTCGCGGAGAACTCTTTGTCTCTAAACTCGAATGACCCTAGCCAGGGATTTGTTTGAGCAAGAACACATGGGATATTCCTCTCATGACGTCGAGAGTGGTTGATCCTCTATCGACACTCAATAGCCCTCGTAAGATCGACTACCACTCCCAATGACCAGCTATACTAGATCTGGGACAATCAAACCTATAAGTTTGGTATCAAAGAGTGAAGCACTTATACAGGACATCCTTGGTGTCTCAAGTCTAAGGACCAGATACACCACTAGGACTACGGAATCACTGTCTAACAATAAGGCATCATCAACCATCCAGCATTCCGAAAGCGGATCAATCAGTGAACTCATTCTCCAATGAGCACCTGTATTGTATCCCTAGTATCAATACACGAGCAACTATGAGACCAGTTGCATCCATCATATGGACGGGTATACAGCACACCAGTCTATCTGGTTATCATGATGTCTCTCTCGAGTAACCTATGACAGGGATTATTTAGGATATGTGTTTAAAGGTGAATCGATCTCATTTTTGTGATCTCATCATGATCTGATTCCTATTGCACAAATCGAAAGACATTACAATATATATATATATATATATATATATATATATATATATGAATATGTGCAATAGTTATAAAGTGATATATGCCAAAATATAATAAACAAAAAGATTTCTTTATCAAGTCACACATGCCATCACTCACATGATTGGTGCTAGTCATAGGTGCCTAGCAAGCCAATCACGTGAGTGATGGCACGTGTGAATTGATACAGAATCTTTTTGCTTATTATATTTTGGCATATATCACTTTATAACTATTGCATATATATATATATATATATATATATATATATATATATATATATATATATATATATATATATATATATATATATATATATATTGTGATGTCTTTGGATTTGTGCAATGGGAATCAGATCATGATGAGATCACAATAATGAGATTGATTCACCTTTAAATACAAATCCTAAATAATCTCGATCATAGGTTACTCGAGAGGGACATCATGATAACCGAATAGACTGGTGTGCTGTATACCCGTCCATATGATGGATGCAGCTGGTCTCATAGCTGCTCGTGTAGGGACACTAAGTAACACAATCTACTCTATATGCAGTTTTAGTTTTGCGAATTTTGTGCACCAATCTTCGGATGACGATGAACATTTCTTTGGGAATCGGGGATTTTGTTTTTCTTGTTCTTCCACTACGCATGTGATGTCGCCCCCAAGATTTCCCAACAATTCACTTGCTGGGCACCTATGACTAGCAATCTCCCACTTGACCTAAAGCTAATCACCTCTGTGTCTGATCCCGATTAAACCCCTATGACGCTCAAAGACAATATGAGACAATGGCTTTATTAGTGGATCTGCAATGTTATCTTCGGATGGAACTCTTTCCACTGCTATATCTCCTCAGGTTACGATCTCTCTGATAAGGTGGAACCTCCTCAGAACATGCTTAGATTTCTGATGAGACCTAAGTTCCTTCGTTTGAGCAATCGCCCCGTTGTTGTCGCAATATAAGGAGATCGGCTCCTCGCTACCCGACATGACTCCCAAATCTGCGATGAACTTCTTCACCCAGACTCCCTCCTTTGCTGCATCTGATGCAGCAATGTACTCCGCCTCTGTGGTCGAGTCAGCAGTAGTATCTTTCTTGGAACTCTTCCAGCACATTGCTCCTCCATTCAAGGTGTACACATACCCTGAATTCGACTTGCTATCATCGACATCAGACTAAAAACTTGAGTCTGTGTAGCCTTCAACCTTAAGGCTATTACCTCCATATACTAGTAAAAGATCCTTAGTCTTTCTCAAGTACTTAAGGATACACTTTACTGCTTTCCAGTGCTCCAAGCCTGGATCCTCCTGATACTTGCTCGTGACACTAAGAGCATGCGCTATATCAAGCCTAGTACATAGCATGACATACATGATAGACCCTATTACTGAGGCATAAGGTATTATATCCATGTTCTCCCTTTCTTTTGGAGTCTTTGGGGACATACTCGTAGAAAGCGATATCCCATGTCTCATCGGTATGAGACATCTCTTGGAATTTTCCATGCCAAACCTTTTGACAATGGTTTCTATGTACCTGGACTGAGACAAGCCAAGCATCCTCTTGGATCTATCTCTATAGATTCTAATCCCCAAGATATAGGATGCTTCCCCTAAATCCTTCATGGAGAAGTGTCTAGATAACCAAGCCTTTACTATGAATAGCATTCCTTCGTCATTCCCAATGATCAGGATGTCATCCACATATAACACCAAAAAGGTGATAGTGCTCCCACTGACCTTCCTGTACACACAAGGCTCATCTTCGTTCTTAGCGAAGTCATAAGATCTGATTGCCTCATCAAATCTTATGTTCCAACTTCGGGAAGCTTGTTTTAGTCAATAAATGGATCAAAGAAACCTACACACCTTATCTGGGTAGTTCTTGGACATAAATCCCTCAGGTTGTATTACATACGCCTCCTCCTCGAGGAATGCGGTTTTCACATCCATCTTCCAGATCTCATAATCATAGTGTGCTGCAATAGCCAATAGAATTTTGATGAATTTAGCATTGCTACGGGTGAGAAGGTTTCGTCGTAGTCAATACCTTGCCTTTGACGATACCCCTTAGCTACTAGCCTTGTTTTATAGGTCTCTACCTTTCCATCTACTCCAATCTTTTTCTTAAAGATCCACTTGCAACCGATGGGTACAATACCTTCGGGCGCATCAACTAGGATCCAAACCTTGTTGGAGTACATAGAATCCATCTCAGAATTCATGGCTTCTTGCTGTTCAATCTCGTATTTTAATGATGAAACCAATTGATAATTGTGTTTATAGTTTAATCTACGTTTAGAGTGACGCAGGATGCTTCGATCAGGATGAGACAATTAAAGCAGGAAAAATCATTTTGTGTCGGAGGAACATGTTAGAAGATTGGACGTCGGGCCGATGGATCAGTCGACGTATCGATAGAAGGCTTCGGGCCATAGACTCGGGCATCGGGCCAAGAAGATCGGGTATTGTGCCAAGGATATTGAAGTTGCAGAGTCAACTGGCCGATTGAGCAATAGGCCGCAGGAGCGGACGATGCACCGAATAATCGGACGAAGCATCGAGGGACCAATGATATGCTAGACAACTTGGTTAATTGCTTAGGATTAATTATCTTGATCGAAGTTTTATTTTACATGTGCAGGATTAACTACGATGGAAGAAAGACATGCAGTAGGAGTTGCGCCGGAGTCAAGACTCTGATCACGTTGGGAGTTCGAGAGTTCGATGGAAGTTTGGATGGTCGTCAGAGGTTCTGCAGGAACAAATCCGAGAAGTCTAGGAACTTGCCAAAGAAGCTCGTTGGAACTCGCCAAGTGGATCGTCGCAAGTCTAGGAGTTTGCCGGAATTCCGCCGGAGCATCGCCGAAGGTTCGTCGGATGTTCGCCGGAAGTTCGCTAGAAGCTCGCTGGAAGAAGCGATTGACGCAACGGAGCAAGTTGCAATAAATGTCTTAAGAAATATCATAGTTAGTATGTAGATTAAGTTAGGAATGGGAGGTGATCCCATTAACTTAATATGGGAGCAATTGGGCCCTTGACAGACCCAAATTGGGCCGAATAGATCAACCCATTCGAACCAGAATTCCTGCTAGGCGATGGTACCGCTAGGGTCGGCAGTGGCACTGCCCAGGAAATGGTCTCTTAGGAAAGCTGGGCAGTAAAACCACCCTAGTCAAGCGGTGGCACCGCTTGGGCTCAGTCTCCGAGCGAGACTAGGCGGTGCAACTGCCCTTGCCAGGCGGTGGAACCGCTTGAGCTCGGTCTCCAAGCTCTGCCAAGCGGTGCAACCGCCCCTGACAGGAGGTGGCACCGCCAAGAGGCTCAGTCTCCGAGCTCTGCCAAGCGGTGCAACCGCCAAACCTCGGAATTTTGGGAGATGACGGTTTTGAGCTTGGAATTCAAACTGGTTTGGGGCCTATATATACCAGACCCTTTCCTGCATTAAAGGGTACCGAAAGCTTGATCTTTCTATGTGATTTTAGAGCTCAAAAGTGTTATAAAGTCTAGAAGTTCTCCTCCCTCTTTGCTTCCAAGTTTTGATCTTTCAAGAGAAAATTCTGTAAGGGTTGTCTCCTAAGCCCGTCAAAAGGAGTGAAACTGTAAAAGGGTGGTTGGCCTTTGCCTATTGAAGGAAGGCCTCTAGTGGACGTCGGTGACCTCATCGGAGGAGGAAGCCAAAAGTGGATGTAAGTCCAGATTGACCGAACCACTCTAAATCTTGGTTTGCATTTACTTTGAGCATCTTATCTTTACTGCAAACCTCCTCAATAGCTTACTACCTTCTGCTCATTTACGAATATGTTTCATAGTTAAGTATTTTCCGAATCGACGTTAAGACGAAAATCAGTTTTATCGTACGAACATCATATTTTAGTTTGCGCTTACATTCTGATTTCCACCATAACTGTAAATTGCCTTTATATCTTTGCTTTAACTGCATCTTGCTTGATCACAAGTTAAAGTGATTTATGAATCGACTTTCTTACCAAAATCACTTTTATCGTACGAATGCAGTTTTAATCGTCGAAAGTTTTCCGCTGCACTAATTCACCCCCCCCCCCTCTTAGTGCTCTTGATCCTAACACTTGCTACTTCCCGGAGTCTATACTCATAATAGCCTCCTCGTAGGTCTGAGGATCAATATCCTCAATATCCTCTCCTCTAATATGTCCCACATATCTCTTAGGAGGATAGGATACTCTATCAGACCTATGTAAAGTTGAAACTTGTGTATTAGGTACCTGAACAAACTCGAGCTATAGAGTGGTGCTTGAGCTTGGTTCTCTAACCTCGCTCAACTCTATCATTCTCCCACTATCTCCACCAAGAATATGTTCCTTCTCAAGGAACACTGCTCTCTTAGCTACAAAGACCTTTTGGTCCTCGAGATAATAGAAATAATACCGACAAGTTTTCTTGGGGTATCCCACAAATTTGCATCGCTTTGTCCTTGATTCTAAATTATCGGGGTTGTGTCTTTTAACGTGGATAGGGCAGCCCCAAATCTTAACAACCTTAAGATCAGGCTTCTTCCCTTTCCATATCTTATATGGTGTAGACATTATCGACTTAGTTGGAACTCTGTTCAGAAGATAAGCGGCGGTTTCTAGGGCATATCCCCAGAATGAGATGGGTAGGTCAGCGAAACTCATCATGGACCGTACCATGTCTAATAGCGTACGATTTCTCCTTTTAGAGACACTATTGAGCTAAGGTGTATAAGGAGGTGTCCATTGGGATAATATCCCATGGTCCTTAAGGAATTGAGTAAACTCTGTACTTAAGTACTCACCTCCTTGATCTAATCGAAGAGTTTTGATACTCTTTCCAGTATGGTTCTCTACCTCATTCTTATATTCTATGAATTTCTCAAAGGCCTCAGACTTGTACTTCATTAAGTACACATATCCATACCTTAAGAAATCATCAGTAAAGGTAATGAAGTAAGAGTAACCACCAAAGGCATGAGTTGACATGGGTCCACATACATCACTATGTATGAGTTCCAACAGCTCAGTGACTCTCTCTCTAGTTCCACTAAATGGAGAGTTGGTCAGTTTTCTACGAAGGCAAGGCTCGCAAGTTGCATATGACACATAGTCGAATGGATCTAGATATCCATCATTTAGCAACTTTTGAATCCTTCTTTCATAGATGTGACCTAGCCTACAATGCCATAGGTATGCACTGTTCATCTCATCTCGTTTCCTCCTAGACACATTTATATTCATGAATGTACCTGAAGCTTCATCAAGCTTTTGTTTCACCCTTTCTGCAAGGTACTCTTTGCAGTTCCTCTTTCAGTACCCATCTTTACTATAGTGGAAGCACTAGCCTTTGTCCTTTGCTGGGTCTTTCTTAGCAACCTTTGCTTTACCTGGTCTACCCTTGCCTTTTCCCTTCTTAAGGGACCTTTCTGCTTTCCTTTTCTTTCTGGTCTCACCAGTGTAGAGAACTAATATCTCTTTCTTAATAGTACTCTCTACCTCCCTCAACACATTGAGGAGCTCTGGGAGAGTCACCTCAAACTTGTTCATATTAAAATTAATTATGAATTGTGAAAAGGAATATGGTAGGGACTGAAGCACAATGTCCATACACAAGTTATCCTCTAGGACCATTCTTAGACCTGTGAGTTTCTCTATCCACTCAATCATTTTTAGGATATGGTTCTGAATCGGTATCCCCTCAATCATCCTAGTGTGGAAGAGGCTTTTAGATATCTCATATCGCTGAGTCCTTCCCTGTTCCTCAAAAAATTTACGAACATGTAGGAGAATGGATCTGGCATCCATCTTTTCATGTTGTCTCTGTAACTCAAGAGTCATAGAGCCCAACATATAGCACTGAGCAAGAGTGGAGTCATCAATGTACTTCATGTAGCGAGCGATCTCATCCTCGCTTGCCCCTTCTTCGAGCGTAGGCATCACTGTATCAAGGACGTACATGATTTTGTTCGCCGTGAGAACAATTCTCAAGTTACGAAGCCAATCCGTATAATTTGACCTAGTGAGGTGGTTGACATCAAGTATGCCACGTAAGAGATTTGATAGCGACATTTTCTGAAAATAAAGATACAGTAGAAATGAATAACATGCAGATTTTGCAATAAATAAACTATCAAGATATGAACTTCTATCATAATATGCTCCCACTATTTTACTAATGAGTCACGTCGACACCCTCAACACGTGAAATGGAAGTCTCCGACAAACTTCTAGTGGGGATCAAGATCCAATCAGCGTCTTAGTGTAACCTCGAGGGACTCGACCAATCACACTAAGCCTAAAAGGTAGGCAGCTCTTGCCGATCATAACTCCTTGTGATTCCCGTCCTGTTCGGCCTCCGAATCACCATGGTCTTGAGGAACTCAACCAACCATGATGCTCGATTAAGACAATACCTTCGTTACAAGATGAGTCTGATTTGATGATATACCCTCGAGGGACTCGACCAAGTATACCTTGTCCTTAGGTCACCGGTGACATCTCTATGTCATTAGCAAGAAGCGAATCACGATATAGGTGATTCTCGAGGGACTCAACCAACTCAACCTACACCGGGAATCGGTTCCTACTTATAACGATGGAAGGCCACGTGGGTCAATCTAATTGCCTCACGTTTATCGACTTAATATTATCGAGAGAGATATTTCTATGATTTGGTCTTCTAATATGACATGTCATACGTATACATATTTAATATATATCTACATCGCATATAAATATATATACATATCTAGTATGTGTATAAGCAATCACACTAGATGATTATGGACCACAACCTAATGTGATTAGGCCCGAGCTAGAAGGCCTAATCACTCACATCAAGATCTATATGTGCAACGGTGCATCTCCATGCCCTTTGATCGTCCATCTCGTCCTCGTCGATTCCGTCGATATCTCGACGCATCTTCATGCATTGCGATCGTCCATCTCGTGGGTCCCGCTATCGCATCCACACTCCCGCTGCACCTCCTCATGTGATTACAACCTAATTATAGGTACACAGGCCCGACAATAAATGAGAAATATAATAATCACAAGTACACACATCACACGGTCCATGATCATCCGTCCACACATCATAATCACATGTATAAATAATCATCATCATGTAGGACTACTAGATAATGATAAAAATAATAATCAACTAAACTTTTTAATTAATTAGTATTTTATGAAATCAGGGACATATAGGAAATTTCTGAATTCATAGGGGTAATTTCATAATTTGGGCAAAAGATAGAAACTAGAATTTCTCAATTTCATAGGGGCAAAACTATCTTTTTGCCCCAAAACCCTAAGCCCCTCTCCCTCTTCGCTGTTGCCGTTGCCGCCGCCACCCTGCCGGCGGCGGTAGGTGCAACGGGGCCGGGGCGCTGCCCCTGCAGGTGGGCACCCCCATGGGTAGCGTTGCCCCGGTGGGCGGGTGCCCCTATGGGCGTCGCCCCTTCCAGGCGTTCGCTCGTCATGAGGCGATTGTTTCATGCGGTGCTGCCTCGCCGGGATTTTGCCCGCAGGGGAGCAAAGAAAGACCCAGCGCCGCCGCCGCCCGGCGCCACCCAAGATGTGTCAGCGACCGCCGCAGGGCACCGCTGCCCTGCGGTAACTCTGCCCGCTGGCTGCTAGCCCGTCGCCGGCAAGAAGTTTATCGCGGCAGCACAACGCTATGCGCATCTTGTTGGCGTTGTCTTTCGCTACTACTGACCACCATTGCGGTGTATCAGAGGCACGTAGATCGAGGGCAGCAACTACAGTGGCTGTAGACACGTAGATCGAGGGCAGTAACTATTGCTGCCCTTCCTTATTTTTGCGTCAACGATTTTGACGTCAAAATTCTTCCTAAACATAACACACGCAGTTCAAAACCAATCATTCGCATGAACAACCTGGTTCTGACACCATTGTTGGGAAATCTTGGGGGCGACATCAGATGCGCAGCAGAAGAACAAGAAAACAAAATCCCCGATTCCCAAAGAGATGTTCGTCGTCGTGCGAAGATTGGTGCGCAAAATCCGCGAAACCAAAAAATTACATATAGAGTAGATTGTGTTACCTATGGAGATCGTATATCCCTGTTTCCTTGCAGATCTTTAGGAGAGGGTGAAGGAGGTCAAGCGTTCTCCTCTCTAGCGGTGATCCACACAGTAGGACTGCGACGACTCTCCTCAAAACTCCAAGCCTACTTTGAGGTGGAGAGGGGAAGGAGAATAGGAGAGGCAAGCAAAGGCTCTAGCTTATGAGGCTCTGAATCCCTCATATTTATAGAGGTCCCCTGTCAAAACCTAATGGATCCTCCCCTAGTGGGTATTGGATCTACATCTAATAACCCAAGCCTTTTAGATTAGTGGATCTCTATCCAATAATCTCTCATGGGCTCTTATTGGATCTCGTCCATGGGATCCAATAATTTAGGGGCTTATTGGATATCTAATAAGATAAAGGCTCTATCGGATATCTCATATCCGAACCTCTACTCATTGCAATGCCTACCAAATGTGTGTGACCCTCTAGGCCCAATATCGAGCTGGCCGTGAGTCATACCTGTCAGAACTCCTTCTAACTCAGTGAATTATTATCTCTGTAATAATTCACTCGACTTATCGAGTACGGATGTACTAGGCCACTACGCCATAGTCCCCAAATGATACAGGGGAATCCAATCCATTGGACCTATCTGTCCTTAGTTATCGTGTACCTATAGTCCCTCATCCATATAATATCCCAGAGACCGTATATCGAGCATGGTGCTGTCAGACCCATACGGTTTCTACTCGGGTCTCGCTCTAATCGGATTCTCTCGGAGAACTCTTTCTCTCTCAATCCGAATGACATTGGCCAGGGATTTGTCTGAGCAAGAACACATGGGATATTCCTCTCATGACGCCGAGAGTAGATGATCCTCTATCGACACTCAATAGCCCTCGCAAGGTCGACTACCACTCCTAGTGACCAGCTGTACTAGATCTGGGATAGCCATACCTATAAGTCTGGTATCAAAGAGTGGAGCACTCATACAGGACATCCTTGGTTTCTCAAGTCTAAGGACCAGATATACCACTAGGACTACGGAATCGCTGTCTAACAATAAGGCATCATCAGCCATCCAGCATTCCGTAAGTGGATCAATCAGTGAACTCATTCTCCAATGAGCACCTGTATTGTATCCCTAGTGTCCCTACTTGAGCAGCTATGAAACCAACTGCATCCATCATATAGACGGGTATACAACACACCATCCTATCCAATTATCACGATGTCCCTCTCGAGTAACCTATGACCGGGATTATTTAGGATATGTGTTTAAAGGTGAATCGATCTCATTTTCGTGATCTCATCACGATCCGATTCCCATTGCACAAATCCAAAGACATCACAATATATATATATATATATATATATATATATATATATATATATATATATATATATATATATATATATATATATATATATATATGTGCAATAGTTATAAAGTGATATATGTCAAAATATAATAAGCAAAAAGATTCTTTATCAAGTCACACGTGCCATCACTCACGTGATTGGCTTACTGGGCACCTCTGACTAGCAGTCAGGGCCTGATGAGTTGAGACGAACATGTCATAGGTCGGATAATCGGTTTGGCGCGGCTCGGAGTTACAGTCGCCGAATTTGCAAGTCGACGAGCAAGCTGGAGCGACTTGGTTAGAGACTTGACGTGCTGCGAGTCAGAGATTGACGTGGTGTGACTTGGACAATGGACTAGGTCGGCGAGGTGTGGGTCTAATGTCGGACTGGCTGAGAGGCGACTAGCCGCGAGGTGTGGTTCGGGCGTTGGATCAACTAAGATGTGACTCGGGCATTAGATTGGCCGTGAGGCGTGGCTCGGGCGTTGGATTGGCCAAGATGCGACTCGGGCATTAGATTGGCCGTGAGGCGTGGCTCGGGTGTTGGATTGGCCAAGATGCGACTCGGGCATTAGATTGGCCGCGAGGCATGGTTCGGGTGTTGGATTAGCCAAGATGTGACTCAGGGGCTTGGACTTGTGGGCCGAGTGACTAAACTCGAGCTCAGGTTTTGGTGCTAGCGGGTCGCAAGTCAGGAGCGATCTGGAGTGACCCGGGTAGGAGCTGAACCTGTGAGCGGAGTGATTATGCTCGAGCTCAGGTTTTGGGGCTAGCAGGTCGCAAGTTGGGAGCGAGCTAGAGCGACCTGGGTAGGAGCTGAACCTGTGAGCCGAGTGACTATACTCGGGCTCAGGTTTTGGGGCCGATGGGTCACAAGTCGGGAGCGAGCTAGAGCGACCCGGGCAAGAGCCGAACCTGTGAGCCGAGTGACTATACTCAGGCTTAGGTTTTGGGGCCGGCGGGTCACAAGTCGGGAGCAAGCTAGAGCGACCCGGGCAGGAGCCGAACCTGTGAGCCAAGTGACTATACTCGGGCTCAGGTTTTGTGGCTGGTGGGTTGCAAGTCGGGAGTGAGCTAGAGCAACCCGAGTAGGAGCCGAACCTGTGAGCCGAGTGACTATACTCAAGCTCAGGTTTCGGGGCCGACGGGCCGTAAGTCAGGAGCGAGCTAGACTGGAGCCGAACCTGTGAGCCGAGTGACTATACTTGGGCTCAGGTTTTGGGGCTGGCAGGTCATAAGTCAGGAGCAAGTTAGAGCGACCTAGGTAGGAGCCGAACCTATAAGCCGAGTGACTATACTTGAGCTCAGGTTTTGGGGCCGGCGGGTTGCAAGTTGGGAGTGAGTTGGAGCGATCCGGGCAGGAGTCAAACCTATGAGCCGAGTGACTATACTTGGGCTCATGTTTTGGTGTAGGGCGGCGTGTTGGTTTATGCCTGAACACTATTATGCCACGTGGTGAGCTAGGTGAAGTGACATGGGACCTGGCGGGAAACTTTTGCTTTAAATGGCCTTCGAAGGAGGGTTTTGGGTGATGGGACACCTCTGGTGGGAGCTCCGAGGTAAGCAAATCTGGCAGATCCGAGGAGTTATGACGGGTCTCAAATGCTATGACTATTTCTCTCCTCGGGAAGCCCCAATCACCGCCTTGCAGTGGGGCAGCCCACCTTTTATAAACCCCTTCCAGAATAGTTGCCCTCACCTTTGCCATTTTGCTTTAGTCCTTCATCCCACGCCCCGGCTTCTTTCTTACAACTTTCCCATCACCTTTGCTTCGGTCCTTTGTCCCACGCCCCAGCTTCTTTCTTGCAACTTTGAGGTCGGGATGTCTACGTCTTCATCTTCGTCTTCATTTTCATCTTTGTCTCTGTCTCCATCTCCGTCTCCTTCATCTTCGTCCTCTGGGAGTCCACAGGATGAAGTAGTTGTTAGTATCAAGAGCATTAAGAAGGGGGGGGGGAATTAGTACAGCGGATAAAAATGTCAACTTCGTCAAATCTCTCATACGATAAAAACCATTTTCAACGTAAAATCAATTTCAGAAACTTAACTTGAAAGTATACATAAATGTATTAAAGGCATTAAGCTATTGAAAGGGTTTGCAGTAAGGTAATAGCAGTAAATAAAATGCAAACCAGAGAAGACGGGAGTTTATAGTGGTTCGGTCAACCGTGACCTACATCCACTCCTCCGATTCCTCTTCCATCGAGGCCATCGAGATCCATTAACGATCTTCCTTTACTAGGCAAAGATCAACCTCTTTCTTACACCCCTCTTCTCCGTTTATCGGGTTTAGGAGATACAAGCACTCACTCTCCTCTCTAAACAGAATTCTAGCACTTATAATTTAGAGGAGGGAAATTCTAGAGATTATAGCAATGTTTTCTCTCTTTTAATCTCTCTGTGCTTGTCTGTATTTAACCAAGGATGAGATGGGTATTTATAGGCCCCAAACCAATTTAAATTTGGAGCTCAAAACTGTCATCTCCCAAAATTTCGGGGTCCTGGAGGTACTACCGCCAGACTGGGGTGGTACAACTGCCTGACAGAGCTCGGAGACCGAGCTCTGGCGGTGCCACTGCCTGACAGGGGTAGTTGCACCGCCCAGTCTCGCTCGGAGACTGAGCCCAAGCGGTGCTACCGCCTGACTAGGGCAGTTGCACCGCTTGTCAGGGGTGGTTGCACCGCCTAGCCTAGCTCGGAGACTGAGCCCTGGGCGGTGCCACCGTCGACCCAAGCGGTGCCATCGCTGGCCAAGAAATCTGGGTCTGAATGGGCTGATCCATTCGACCCAATTTGGGTCTGTCAAGGGACCAATTGCCCCAAGATTAAGTTAATGGGATCACCTCCCATTTCTAACTTAATCATCATGCTAACTACAATATTTCTTAAGACATTTACTGCAACTTGCTTCGGTGCATCAATCACTTCTTCCGCCGAGCTTTCGGCGAACTTTCGTCGATCATCCGATGAACCCTCGGTGATGCTCCTACGGACTTCTAGTAAACTCCTGGACTTGCGACGATCCACTTGGCGAGTTCCGACGAGCTTCTTTTGGCAAGCTCCTGGACTTCTCGGATTTATTCTCGCAAAACTTTCGACGACCATCCGGACTTCCGTCGAACTCTCGAACTCCCAACGTGATCATAGTCTTGACTCCGGAGCAACTCCTACTGCATGTCTTACATCCATCGTAATTAATCCTACACATGTAAAACAAAACTTTGTTCGAGACAATTAATCCTAAGCAATTAACCAAGTTGTCTGGCAAGTCATTGGTCCCTCGACGTTTCGTCCGATTCTTCGGCGCATCGTCCTCTCCTGCGGCCTATTACCTAATTGGCCAGTTGACTCCGCAACTCCGTATCCTTGGCGCAATACTCGCTCTTCTTGGCCCGATGCCCAAGTCCACGACCCGAAGCCTTCTATCGATATGTCGACCGATCCACCGGCCCGACGTCCAATCTTCTGACATGTTCCTCCGGCACAACATGATTTTTCCTGCTTTAATTGTCTCATCCTGATCGAAGCATCCTGCATCACTCAAAATGAAAATTAATACATAAACACATATCAAGTGGTTTCATAATCAAAATATGAGATTCTACAATCTCACCCTTTTTGATGATGACAACCACTTGATGACGGAGTTAAACTTAACTTCCAGAGTTTAAACAAACTCCTCCTATCAATATGTCATATTGATAGAACCTTGAATTCAAACTGAATTCAAGTCATTGTAATATTCATCATGAATACTTGCAACATGTCATCATGAACTTATGTATAAACTTATGCATAACATCATACTTCTCCCCCTTTGTCATCAACAAAAAGGAGAAGTTCCAACTCTAATGTGTTTGTGATATTAATTCAACTTATTGCATGAAAAACATAATAACAAGTTTTATCATCATGCAATGTAGCAATTAAAGATGTGCAAGTTTAGCATGTTTGCTTTTCATGAGATAGCAACTGTTTGCTTCTCTTTAGACTACAAGCTAGCAATTTTTACGATATGCAAGTTTTACTAAATACATGCTAGCAAAGATTTCGAAAGCTAATGCAAGATAGCTTTCTTGTGTAAGCTCATGATTCTTGCTTCCTTTGCAATGTTTGAGCTCACAATTTTGCTTTCATTGCAAAGTGCAAGTTTAGCATGTTTAGCATCTTGAGATAGGCAAGATAGAACATTTTTGCATTTTCTTGAGATTTCAAGCTAGCAATTATCGGTGATGTTCAAGATAGCAATTTCTTCTCTTTTGAGAAGTGAAATTTTTGCTTTCGTCTTGAATTGTACAAGCTAGCTAGTTTGCCTCTTTTCATGATGTCCACACTAGAAATTCTTGCTCCCCCTTTGTCATTATCAAAAAGAAGGGAAGACCCTTATATCAATTTTTAGATTATGACAAAGGTGAGTAATCATTCTTATTTTAAAATTTCATAATTGAGATATACCTTGAATACCAATTATAGTATCAATTGAGATAAACCTTCAAAATTTCAGATTAAGGAAATTTTAATCATGATTCATATCATATGCAATACATCACATACATCATAATAAAAGGCAAAGTATTGCATGCATCATTTTAGCAACAAATCATAGCATTTCATCACATGACAAGATATCAGCAAGTAAAATTACGATACAAGTTCTTGATATCTTAACATAATTCAAATTTAAATATGATACTAATAGTATCAATTCATATATTTCTCCCCCTTTGTTATCAACAAAAATGAGAACGATATAAGTAAATTTTAAACATAAGTGCGGTAATTATTCATGTCATAACTAGGTTCATGTCATTTTTCAATAGTGAGTGATAGAATACCAATTATGCAAACATCTCAAGGAAAACATGACATGGAGACAGCTTTTAATACTTCTTCCTTTTTATTTGTTATTATCTTTTTGCATGAAGGAGGAAGGCTATTTATGATACTAGCTATTTGTGAGTTTACTTCGAATGAAGTTAAAATCGATGAGAGATTAAATCATACTTCATTTTTACAAGGATCAAGATATGTATGTGAAACAAATCCTTGCAAGTAAAAACACTAACATCCATATTTCAAGAAGGAATTTATAAGCAGGAATCATTTTATCAAATCAATTTCTCAAAAAAATATTTTTCACATGATAAGTATATGAGAGATATTTTTGCTAGTTGAATCTATATGTCAAAAATCAATGATGAGAATCAAACTCGATATGACATATGCTTATTAAGTTCGGAAGAGGATAATGTATTGAGAAAATCCGATTATTAGGATACCACTAGTTAAGATAATCCGAAAATGAAATTAACACTTTCATGTATTCGGACAAGACTATGCTATAGATTTTCAAATACAATCATGAAGACAAAATATGCTCATTGTTATAGAAATTTTTGTATTAATTTTCAACATGTTATTAAGGCATGTAATAGTGTAAAATCATCATGGCAATTAAGTGAATTAATCATTGAATCAAGAAAGTCCGAAAAATAATCTTAACAAGTACATGCATTCGGGCACATTTTTGCCATAGTTTATACTCAAGAAAATAACACATGCATATCATCATGTATAACTTAAAATCTCATGCATAAAATTGTCAATCAAAATATTTAATATTACATTATTATGCATTTCTTCAAATCAAACATGATTTTATTTAATCAAAATCGAGAAATAACAATGGAAATCAACGTGATACACATTATTACTACTTAGCATGATATTAAACTTCTTAATATTTTCATTAAGACATCAAGCATGGTTAAAATCCAAATCAGAAATAATCAAGATACACATTTTTTCATTTTAAGAAAAACATACATATGATTATCATTACATTTTGTTGTATTTTCATAAAACATGCTATTTTTATTATCATTTTCAAAATTACTAGCATGATCATAATTTTTCTTTTTAAATATATAATTTAAAGAAAATTAATTCTAAACTAAATAAAAAAGGAAAATGCATCATGAAAAATATCATGTAATTTCGAAATAAATTAAAGGCATTTTGATTACCTCATCATTGAATGTTGTTAAGGTGTAGTTTGCCACCTTGCCATTCTTGATTTTCTCCTTATCTTCAAAAGAGCTCGATTCATCCCAATTTTTGTTCTTCTTCTTGCGTTCAAAGCAAGTACTTCCGTTCTTTTTGCTTTTTAATTTTTGTTTCATTTGTAGTTTAAGTTCACCATCACTTGAGCTTATGCTCGAGAGGTCTTCGAATGTTTTATGTCCCAAATCCTTCCTATTCTTTGGAAGGTTGTTTTGTTCATCATGTTCATCATATGCATTGCGCACCATTTCATATGTCATCAATGAACCGATAAGTTCTTCAAGTGGAAAAATATTTAAATTTTTTGTTTCTTGTATTGCCATTACTTTTGATTCCCAAGCTTTAGAAAGTGATCGTAAAACTTTGCTAACAAGTTCAAAATTCGAGAAACATTTGTCAAGAGCTTTTAAACCATTGACGACATCCGTAAAATAGGTGTATATGTTAACAATGGTTTCGCTCAGCTTCATTCGAAAAAGCTCAAAATCATGCATCAAAAAATTTATTTTAGAATCTTTTACACTACTTGTGCCTTTGTGTGTGATTTCAAGAGTGCGCCAAATATCGAAAGCCATTTCGCACAAAGAAATCCGATTGAACTCATTTTTGTCCAAAGCGCAAATAAGGCATTCATAGCCTTTGCATTTAAAGAAAAATACTTCTTCACCAAATCTGACCATTCGTTCATCGGTTTAGAGGGAAGTTGAAAACCATTTTCAACAATATTTCATAAATCTAAATTCATAGAAATCAAGAAAACTCTCATTCGAGTTTTCCAATAAGTGTAGTCCAATCCATTAAACAACTGTGGACGAACAACCTATTAGCCCTCTTGAACGCCATGAAGAGCCATTTCTCTCGGGTGTAAATCCGAAATGAGAAATACTGGGCTCTGATACCAATTGTTAGGATCAAGAGCACTAAGAGGGGGGGGGTGAATTAGTGCAGCGGATAAAAACGTCAACTTCGTCAAATCTCTCGTACGATAAAAATCGTTTTCAACGTAAAACCGATTTCGGAAACTTAAATTAAAAGCATACATAAATGTATTGAAGGCAGTAAGCTATTGAAGGGGTTTGTACGAAGGTAATAGCAGTAAATAAAATGCAAACCAGAGAAGACGGGAGTTTATAGTGGTTTGGTCAATCGTGACCTACATCTACTCTTCCGATTCCTCTTCCGTCGAGGCCACTGGCATCCACTAATGATCTTCCTTTACTAGGCAAAGATCAACCTCCTTCTTACACCCCTCTTCTCCTTTTGCCGAGTTTAGGAGACAACCCTTACAAGCACTCACTCTCCTCTCTAAACATAAGTCTAACACTTAGAATTTAGAGGAGGAAAATTCTAGAGATTGCAGCAACATTTTCTCTCTTTTAATCTCTATGTGCTTATCTGTATTCAACCAGGGATGGGAGGGGTATTTATAGGCCCCAAACCAGTTTGAATTTGGAGCTCAAAACTGTCATCTTCTGGAATTCTGGGGTCCTGGCGGTATTACCGCCAGATTGGGGCGGTACAACTGCTTGACAGAGCTCAGAGACTGAGCTCTAGCAGTGCCACCACCTGACAGGGGTGGTTGCACCGCCCAATATCGCTCGGAGACTGAGCCCAAGCGGTGCCACCGCCTGACTAGGGTGGTTACACCGCTTGGCAGAGCTCGGAGACCGAGCTCAGGCAATTCCACTGCTTGTTAGGGGCAGTTGCACCACCCAGCCTAGCTTGGAGACTGAGCCCTGGGTGGTGCCACTGCCAACCCAGGTGGTGCCACCATTGGCCAATAAATCTGGGTACGAATGGGCTGATCCATTCGGCCCAATTTGGGTCTGTCAAGGGCCCAATTGCCCCAAGATTAAGTTAATGGTATCACCTCCCATTTCTAACTTATTCATCATGCTAACTACAATATTTCTTAAGACATTTTCTGCAACTTGCTCCGGTGCATTAATCACTTCTTCCGGCGAGCTTCCGGCAAACTTCCATTGAACTTCTGTTGATTATCCAATGAACCCTCAGTGATGCTCCTGCGGACTTCCGGCAAACTCCTGGACTTGCGACGATCCACATGGTGAGTTCCGACGAGCTTCTTTTGGCAAGCTCCTAGACTTCTCGGATTTGTTCCCTCAGAACCTTCGACGACCATCTGAACTTCCATCGAACTCTCGAACTCCCAACGTGATCATAGTCTTGACTCCGGAGCAACTTTTGCTGCATGTCTTACATCCATTGTAGTTAATCATGCACATGTAAAACAAAACTTCGATCGAGACAATTAATCCTAAGCAATTAACCAAGTTGTCCGGCATATCATTGGTCCCTCGATGCTTCGTCCGATTTTTTGGTGCATCGTCCTCTCCTGCGACCTATTGCCCAATCGGCTAGTTGACTCCGCAACTCCGATATCCTTGGCATAATACCTGCTCTTCTTGGCCCAATGCCCGAGTCCATGACCCAAAGCCTTCTGTCGATACGTCGACCGATCCACCGGCCCGACGTCCAATCTTTTGACATGTTCCTCCGGCACAACATGATTTTTCCTGCTTTAATTATCTCATCCTGATCGAAGTATACTGCGTCACTCAAAACTTAGATTAAAACATAAACACATATCAAGTGGTTTCATCATCAAAATACAAGATTCAATAGTAGTCAATGTGTCCTCGGGTAGTGCCTCCTCGGAGGTCTCAGGGAGTTCTGCCACACTTGAGGCTCTCAAGTCGTGGCATGACGTGGACTCGGTGGTGACCGAGGATCTTCTTTGGGTACTTCGGGATCGCTATCGCATCCTGGAGCGTTACGACCTCCATGCCCCTCGACCTGAGCAGTGGTTGTACGATCAGTTTCCCGACAGGTTTGGGTTGACCGTGGGGGCCCTTGAGGCTAGGCTATGGCTCCCAGTGCACCCTGTCATCGGGGAATGCCTTTGCTTCTGGGGTATCTTGCCGTCCCAGGTGTCACCAAACTCTTAGCGCTATCTGGTGGCGTTTATCTGGGAGTGTTGCGGGGCTAGGATCATGCCATCCTGGAGCCTCTTCTTGGCCTACTTCCATCTGTGTAAGGGGCAAGGCGGGTATTACCTGATCGCTCATAGCGGTTTCAAGATCAGCGGGGTAGCTTCCAACAATAAAGGTTGGAAGAAGCATTTCTTCTTTATTAGTTGCAGTCAAGAGTGGGGCTTTAATACTGGGTGGGCCTTCCGGACCATCGATAATACCTCCCCATTGCTCTCTACTGGAGAAACAATGGACATGAATCGACTAAGGGGTATCTTGTTGTTAGAACCCTTGCAGATTCTAAACTTGGGGTTGATCTCTTTAGGGGATCGACCTCCTTGGAACTCTATAGGGGTTCCTCCCTCCAAGTTGCTGCTCAAAGGCTGCAGAAAAGATTCATCTATTGCTTGTGAAAAGAGGAGGAATACATGGCTATTTATAGGGTTTCTAAACCCTAACTCCTAATAGGACTCCTACTCAAGACTCCTACTCAAGACTCCTTCTTCTAACCAACTCCTAATAGCCTTCTAATCAAGACTCCTATTTCTTTACAACTCCTAATTTATCTCTAAGAAACAATCTCCTAACCCTAGCCGGCCTCTTCACCTCTTTAATCGGGGTCAGCTTAGGTAGGTTTTACATGAATGTCCCTCTCAATTAGGACTCTCCTAGCTAGAGTCCTAACAAACCCGCCCTCTTCAAATCGGCCTTGTCCTCGAGGCTGACGATTCATGAATTTTGGGAATTTGATCTTCAAGTCATCATAGTTCTCCCAAGTGGCATCTTCTGTTAGTAGGTTCACCCACTGTATTAGCACTGTAGTAGTGGGTCGTCATCGTCGAGTTATGATCCGTTGATCAATAATGACACTTGGCTGGGTCTGGAGTTCTCCTTGGATAGTCATATTTGGTGGGTGGCTTTGGGCTGTCTCCAAGCACCTATTTACAAATTTTGTTTGGCCGTTGATTTGCGGGTGATATGCCGTACTCCTTCTCAATTTAGTACCTTGTATATAGAATAACTTTGTCCAAAATCTGCTCGTGAAGATGCAAGTAGAATTTATCATAAGCACAATGCATCCCTTATAGTGTAATTCCTTTGAGTCCCAATTGTAATGAGCCACGGAGCTTGGTGCTTCCTGCAATTTTTT
Organism: Musa schizocarpa; assembly: GCA_900464855.2. Lineage (NCBI taxonomy): Eukaryota > Viridiplantae > Streptophyta > Magnoliopsida > Zingiberales > Musaceae > Musa > Musa schizocarpa. The sequence goes on from LS990920.1 coordinate 18,474,231, forward strand.
TATAATCTTACTTGTCTCTGAATCTTCCTGCTATTCCATCTTAATATCCTCAAGGAAGTCGCTGGTCGGAAGTGAAACGGCTGAAACTTCAGCTTGCTCGGGTAGCTGCGAAAGCGTATCTGCAAGAATATTCTCTTTCCCCTTTTTGTAAGTTATTTCATAATCAAATCCAAGAAGTTTTGTTACCCATTTTTGCTGCTCAGGGGATGATATCTTTCGCTCCAAAAAGTACTTGAGGTTTTTATAGTCGATTTTAATTTGAAATCGTCGACCATTCAAGTAGGGTCTCCACCTCGTTGCTGCGCGCACAATGGCAAACATCTCCTTATCACATATTGACTTATTTTGATGGGAGGGAGATAGTGTCTTGCTAGTGTATGTGAGTGGTCAACCATCTTGCATGAGAACGGCTCCAATTCCGACTCCAGATGCGTCGGCCTCAATGATGAAGGGTTTATTGAAATATGGTAGCGCAAGTACCGGCATGTTGTCATGGCTGCCTTAAGTTTGTCGAAGGCAGTAGAGGCTTTGTCCGACCATTGGAAAGCATCTTTTTTCAGTAAATAAGTGAGTGGTGCACTGATCTTCCCATAGTCCTTAACAAATTTTTGGTAGTAGCCCGTTAGTCCAAGGAACCCCTGCAGTAATTTCACGTTTGTAGGTTTCGGCTAGCTTTGCATTGCCTCAATTTTTGCTGGGTCTACTACCACTCCTTTTTCTGATATTATATGCCCAAGGTACTCTACTTTTTGCTAGAGAAAGCTACACTTTGGTTGCTTTACAAAAAGAGTATTCTCCCGAAGGATCGTCAGAACAATCCGTAAATGCTGAAAGTGAGTCTCAAAAGAAGGGCTGTAAATGAGAATATCATCGAAAAATACCAGCACAAATTTGCGAAGATAGCTCCAAAAAATATCGTTCATGAGACTTTGAAAGGTTGAAGGAGCATTAGTGAGTCCAAAAGGCATTACTAAGAATTCATAATGGCCATTATGTGTGCGAAATGCAGTTTTTGGAATATCATCGTCACATACCCGAATTTGGTGGTAACCGGATCGGAGGTCCAACTTCGTGAAGACTCGAGCTCCTTTTAATTCATCAAGAAGTTCATCCACCACTGGTATTGCGTACTTGTCCTTGACGGTGATGCCATTTAAAGCTCGGTAATCAATGCATATTCACCATGTTCCATCCTTCTTGTGTACAAGTAGCACCGGTGAAGAGTAGAGGTTGCAACTTGGCCGAATAACTTATGTTTTGAGCATCTCTTTTACAATCCTTTCTATTTCATCCTTCTGGAGATGTAGATATTGATATGGCCGAGTATTTGCTGGAGGTTTGTCTGAAAGAATCGTTATATAATGATCATGCCGACGGGTAAGAGGTAGGTTGTAAGGTTCGTCAAATATATCTGAAAATTTAGCAAGCAAAGGAAGTAGGTTTGGATCTTCAAATTCTATTGGCTCTCCCTTAGTTTGCTGCTCAAGTGGTACCAAAAAAATCAATGCATGCTTTATGCAAAATCTTCTCCATTTGTTGTGTGCAAATCATCGTTCATCGTCGCCCCCATGTTTCTCGTTCAGTATCACCTGTTTCTCCTTACTGTAAAATTTTATAATTAGTTGCATAAAATTCCAAGAAATATCACCTAATGTTGTCAACCATTTAATTATGAGCATGGCCTCATGATCATCAAGCGGAAGAAGGAAGAAATCTGCAATTATCTCTTGGTTCTGCAGCAATAGTTTCTCTTGCGGGTGCCTACGATCATACTTCAAAATCCATCCATCGGCGATCTTAATGTCAAACCTGCTGCAATTCTCAATAGGTAAAGCTATCTGGACAACAACCTTACTGTTTAGAAAGTTATTAGTACTGCCCGTGTCGATGAGAACAGTGATTGGTTGTTGTTTGAGAAGGCCTCCAACTTTCATCGTTTGCGGGTTTGAGTAGTCGGCTAGTGCATGTACCATAACTTCGATCGATTGTGGCTCTTCTTCTGTATCTTCTTCTTCATGTTCCAGGCTCTCTTCTGAATGTTCAATGACCTCTTCTTCTATTGGTTCAATCATAAGAAGTCTCCCTTTACTACAGCGATGCTCACAGCTCCACGGCTCGTCACAATGCCAACATAACCCCTTCGCATATCGCTCCCAAAGCTCTTCTCCTGTTAACCTCTTTAGTGTAGGGACTTGGTTGACAATAGGGGGGGCTAAGGGCTTCAATATTACTGGTTGAGGAGTGACCCTAGTCCTCCGAGCTTCATGGTTCAATTGCTCCTCTTGATGTCGTGCGAAAGATATGGTTGCCATAAGCGTATACGGTTGTCGCGCTTTAACTTCTCCTCAGATCTCCGGCTTCAAGCCCTCAATGAAGGTCCTCAATAGCTATTTTTAAGACTAATCATGAGTTTGATTAGATAACCTTTCAAACCTGGTTTGGTACTCCTGAATGGTGGAGGTTTGTCGGATCTTTGCTAGTTGTCCGTCAATATTCTCGTAATCGGTTGGTTTGAAGCGTATCAGCAGTCCTTCTTTGAATTGTTGCCATGAAAAGACTCCATAAGTATGTTCAAACTAGTCAAACCATTGTATAGCATCCCCTTCAAGATGTATAGCTGCAATTTTTACCATAGATGCATCTGCGATTTTGTGGTACCGAAAATATCGCTCCGCGCGCGAGATCCAACCAATCGGGTCTCCTTCTTCCCATCTACGGAAGTCCACTCTCATGCATGGACAGTTGAGGTTGGTCATAGAGCTTCTCCTCTCTTGGAAGTTATATCTTTGGGCTTGGTGCGATTGGGCAAAGCTCGCTCCTTGATGTGATTTCTTCGGGCTTAGTGGTCGGCCCAATCTGAGTTCGGTAAAGAGCATCCCAATCTTATCCTCCATTCGCGCCTCGAAGGCTTCGAATTTAGCATTGAATACCTCCTCATATATCATAGTATATGCCGTCTAATATGTGATATCAAGATCTCTCTTTTGTTGTCGGGTTAAAGGTATGTATTGGTTGAGAGAGGTGATGGTCGAAAGGGTTGGTAGATTGGTGGATGTAGGCTACGGTTTAGGCTTGTTTTGTGGCTATTTTGGGTGCAGGTTGAGGGTGTGGTTTGGTAGAGTTTTAGGGCTATAGATAAAAGTTTTGGATCTGTGATAGATGGTAGCAAAGGTTTGGTAGAAATCAATGGAAGTTGCAGCAAGTATGTGCTGTCTTGTAAGAGTAGAATTGTCGTCGAAGAAACAACGGTTTCTCGACGTAATTCTCACAAAAAACGTGAGAGAATTGAGGAGGGAATTGATAGCAAAAACACAATTTATATGACAGCAAGGATATCTAATTTAATCAAGAAAATTTCGGCAGTATAACAGCAAGGAAATTGGTGCAAGTTGCGATTGCAGAATTCTCGTCAAGAAATTCTAGCAGGTTACGACAAAAATTTGCAGCAACACAAAATCATTTTTAGAGATGAATTTATTTATATATCAATCTTAGATGGAAGCCAAGATGATCTATGAAGTGTATAAGAAATTTTATTCAAAAAAGATTGCAAATAGATGGGTTAAGGCAACAATATGCGGTTGAAATTTTCTGCAGCACAGATTTTTAAGTATAGCAGATTAGACGTAAAAGATCAGTGGTTTATATTGAGAATTTTTTTATGAAACCAAAGGGAATCTGCTATTAGGAAATGTCAAAGATTTCATAAAAAATTCGTAGATATTTGGATAGAAAAAACACAGTAGCAAGATCAAACAGACAGTGCTATACGGTTGGAATTCTGCAATGTATCTTTCGTCGTAGAGATGAAAACTTTATGACGAAAAGTATATGCAGCAATATAGGAATAATTTTTTTTTTTGGGATTTTCAAATAAGGATAACTAAATTGCAGCAGCAGTAAGGTAGAAAACCAGAACCTGTTGCAATTCACAGGGAGATCAAAGGATGATCCGTGGTGGTGGAGATGACGGTGGAATTTGACAACGATCTCTTAAGCAATTGTGGGAATTACTTTGGGCGGTTGTGGAGGGTTGATGGATGGCTATGGAAGGGCAGCGAGACGCCAAGAACGCTACTCTGATACCAGGTGTTAGAGCCCTTGCAGATTCTAAACTTGGGGTTGATCTCTTTAGGGGATCGACCTCCTTGGAACTCTATAGGGGTTCCTCCCTCCAAGTTGCTGCTCAAAGGCTGCAGAAAAAATTCATCTATTGCTTGTAAAAAGAGGAGGAATACATGGCTATTTATAGGGTTTCTAAACCCTAACTCCTAATAGGACTCCTACTCAAGACTCCTAATCAAGACTCCTTCTGCTAACCAACTCCTAATAGACTTCTAATCAAGACTCCTATTTCTTTACAACTCCTAATTTATCTCTAAGAAACAATCTCCTAACCCTAGCCGGCCTCTTCACCTCTTTAATAGGGGTCAGCTTAGGTAGATTTTACATGAATGTCCCTCTCAATTAGGACTCTCCTAGCTAGAGTCCTAACACTTGTCCTCTTCTCGGGCAATTAAGGAGATTACCGAGGAGTGGATGGTTGAAGCAGAACTGAGCCCCACCACCGGGGGTATGGCCATTCGCATATGATGGCTCGTCCTCTCGTCCCGAACCATCTGACCGCTCACTATTTTTTGCAGAAATGGTGGACCTCTGATCAGTGAAGAAGACGCCCAGCGTCAAGGCTCCCGCCCCCCCATCTCAGGATGGGGAGGGTTCTAGAGGTGGGGTTGCCCCACAAGAGGGCACATTGAAGAGGGTGCCGACATCTTCGGCAGTGGGGCGCCCTCCGAAGAAGACGAAGACCTTGGCCCGGAAGATGCTTGCGGGCCTGGCTGCTGGCACGAGCGCCATCCCGGAGTTGTGCGGGGCCACTCCCCTAGGTGAGGGCTCGGGGAGAGTGAAGGGGAAGGGGTGGGCCGGGTCGTCCGGTAGTGACCCTTCCAAGAGGGCGTCGACGCGCCCACCATCGATACGGGAGTTGTGTCGTGTCTACTCCCGGGCCGATTGTGAGCAGCACCAGGCTTTGAACATGGTCGACCTTCCGGCTGGGGAGCTGGGAGCCCCCTACGCCACTCAGTGGGTGACCCTCAAGGCCAACAATCACATCTGGGGTGACGGGCCTACTGCCCAGGAGTTCATCCGAGGGGCACTCCATCTAATCATAGCCAAGGATCTCTACAGCTCCACCTCCGAGGCGCTGGCAGAGCGGGCAGCCAAGTCGCTCATTTGGGTAGGTGGTGGCTTCCTTTCCTTGCTCGATCCCTTCTTGCATGGGCCCTAATGCCGATCTTCATGCAGAGCCAGCACCACGACATGGCATTGATTGACCGGGTGATTGATGTCGGGTGGGTGATCGAGCGCTAGTTGGACACATATGCTGCCCTTCGCCTGGAGAACCTGGAGTTGAAGGCCGGAGGGGGCGAGAGGCCATTGCCATGGCTGAAGAGCGTGCCTCAGCTCTGGGTGAGGAGGTAGGCCGTTTGAAGACCGAGCTGGAGGAAAGCCGATCACACATCCGATCGTTGGATGACGAGCTACTGATCCTCTCCCACGATGTTGAGACCGCCAGGTCTTTGGCCTGGGCCACCGAAGGGATCCTGAAGGATGAGTGGCTGGCGTTACCCAAGAAGGTCGAGGAGGCGATCACCGAGTACAATGCGTCCGCCAGGTTCGAGCGTGTTGGGAAATCTTGGGGGCGACATCACATGCGCAGCGGAAGAACAAGAAAACAAAATCTCCTATTCCCATAGAGATGTTCGTCATCATGCAATGATTGGTGCGCAAAATCCGCGAAACTTAAAACTGCATATAGAGTAAATTGTGTTACCTAGGGAGATTGTATATCCCTATTTCCTTGTAGATCATTAGGAGAGGGTGAAAGAGGTCAAGCATCCTTCTCTCTAGCGATGATCCACACAGCAAGACTGTGACGACGCTTTTCAAAACTCCAAGCCTGCTCTAAGGTAGAGAGGGGGAGGAGAATAGGAGAGGCAAGCAAAGGCTCTAGCCTATGAGGCTCTGAATCCCTCCTATTTATAGAGGTCCTTGTCAAAACCTAATGGATCCTCCCCTAGTGGGTATTGGATTTGCATCCAGTTACCCAAGCCTTTTAGATTAGTGGATCTCTATCCAATAATCTATCATGGGCTCTTATTGGATTTCATCTATGGGATCCAATAATTCAGGGGTTTATTGGATATCCAATAAAACAGAGGCTCCAACGGATATCTCAAATCCAAACCTCTACTCATCACAATGCCTACCATATGTGTGTGACCCTCTAGGCCTAATATCGAGCTTAGTGAATAATTTACTGAATTATTATTTAGTGAATTATTATCTCTGTAATAATTTACTCGACTCATCGACTACGGACGTACTAGGCCACTACGCCGTAGTCCCCAGACGATACAGGAGAATCCAATCCATTGGACCTGTCTGTCCTCAGTAACTGTGTACCTATGGTCCCTCATCCATCTAATATCACAGAGACCGTATATCGAGCATGGTGCTGTTAGACTCATACGGTTTCTACTCGAGTCTCGCTCTAATCGGATTCTCCTAGAGAACTCTTTCTCTCTCAACACGAATGACCCTGACCAGGGATTTGTCTTAGCAAGAATACATGAGATATTCCTCTCATGACGTCGAGAGTGGATGATCCTCCATCGACACTCAATAGCCCTCGTAAGATCGATTGCTACTCCTAATGACCAGCTGTACTAGATCCAAGACATCCAAACCTATGAGTCTGGTATCAAAGAGTGGAGCACTCATACAAGACATCCTTGGTGTCTCAAGTCTAAGGACCAAATATACCACTAGGACTATGGAATCACTGTTTGACAATAAAGCATCATTAATCATCCAGCATTCCAAAAGCGGATCAATCAGTGAACTCATTCTCCAATGAGCACCTGTACTATATCCATAGTGTCCCCACACGAGTAGCTATGAGACTAGCTGTATCCATCATATGGATAGATACACAGCACACTAGTTTATCTAGTTATCACAATGTCCCTCTCGAGTAACCTATGATTGGGATTATTTAGGATTTATGTTTAAAGGTGAATCGGTCTCATTATTGTGATCTCATCACAATCCGATTCCCATTGCACGGATCCAAGGATATCACAATATACACATACATATATACAATAATCAATATAAAGTGATAAATGCCAAAATATAATAAGCAAAAAGATTCCGTGTTAAGTTACACGTGTCATCACTCATGTGATTGGCTTACTGGGCACCTATGACTAGCAATCTCCCACTTAACCTAAAGCCAATCACCTATGTGTCTGATCCCCATCAGACCCCTATGACACTCAAAGACAATATGAGACAACAACTTTGTGAGTGAATTTGTAATGTTATCTTAGGATGGAACTCTTTCCACTACTACATCTCATCAGGTCATGATCTCTCTAATAAGCTGGAACCTCCTCATAACACTTCTGATAAGACCTGGGTTCCCTTATTTGAGTAATCGCCTCGTAGTTGTCGCAATATAAGAAATCAGCTTCTCACTACTTGGCCCGGTTCCTAGATCTGTAATGAACTACTTCATACAAACTCCCTCCTTTGTTGCATCTGATGCAGCAATGTACTCTGCCTCTATGGTCGAGTCAGTAGTAGTATCTTGCTTGGAACTCTTCTAGCACACTGCTCCTCCATTCAATATATACACATACCCCAAATTCGACTTGCTATTATCGACATCAGATTGAAAACTCAAGTCTATGTAGCCTTCAACCTTGAGGCTACTACCTCCATATACTAGTAAAAGATCCTTAGTCCTTCTCAACTACTTAAGGATACACTTTACTACTTTCCAGTGCTCCAAGCCTGGATCCGCCTGATACTTGCTCATGACACTCAAAGTATACGCTATATTAAGCCTAGTACATAGCATGACATATATGATAGACCCTATCGCTGAGGCATAAGGTATCATATCCATATTTTCCCTTTCTTCTGGAGTCTTTAGGGACATACTCCTAAAAAGCGATATCCCATGTCTCATTGGTATGAGACCTCTCTTGGAATTTTACATGCTAAACCTTTTGACAATGGTTTCTATGTACCTGGATTGAGACAAGCCAAGCATCATCTTGGATCTGTCTCTATAGATTCGCATACACAAGATATAAGATGCTTCCCCTACGTCCTTCATGGAAAAGTGTCTAGATAACGAAGCTTTTACTATGGATAGCATTCCTACGTCATTCCCAATTATCATGATGTTATCCATATATAACACCAAAAATGTGATAGCGCTCCCACTTACCTTCTTGTACACACAAGTCTCATCTTCGTTTTTAATGAAGTCATAAGATATGATTGCCTCATCAAATCTTATGTTCCAACTTCGGAAAGCTTTCTTTAGTCCATAAATGGATCTAAGCAACCTGCACACCTTATCTGGGAAGTTCTTTGACACGAATCCCTCAGGTTATATCATATACACTCCTCCTTGAAGTTCCAATTGAGGAATGCAGTTTTCACATCCATCTGCTAGATCTCATAATCATAATCATAGTGTGCTGCAATAGCCAATAGAATTCAGATTAATTTTAGCATTGCTATGGGTGAGAAGGTTTCGTCATAGTCAACACCTTGCCTATGATGAAACCACTTAGCCACTAGCCTTGCTTTATAGGTCTCTACCTTTTCATCTATTCTGATCTTTTTCTTAAAGATTCACTTACAACCGATGGGTACAATGTTGGGAAATCCTTGGGAGCGACATCATATGCACAGCGGAAGAACAAGAAAAACAAAATCCCCGATTCCCAAAGAGATGTTCGTCGTCATGCGAAGATTGGTACGTAAAAATCCGCGAAACATAAAACTGCGTATAGAGTAGATTATGTTACCTAAGGAGATCGTATATCCCTGTTTCCTTGCAGATCCTTAGGAGAGGGTGAAGGAGGTCAAGCGTCCTCCTCTCTAGCAGTGATCCACATAGCAGGGTTGCGACGACGCTCCTCAAAACTCCAGACCTACTCTGAGGTGGAGATGGAGAGGAGAATAGGAAAAGACAAACAAAAGCTCTCTAGCCCATGGGGCTCTAAATCCCTCCTATTTATAGAGGTCCCCCCCACAAACCCTAATGGGTCCTCCCCTAGTGGATATTGGATCTGCATCCAATAAGACAAGGGCTCCGCCGGATATCTCATATCCGAACCTCTATTCATCGCAATGCCTACCATATGTGTGTGTGACCCTCTAGGCCCAATATCGAACTGGCCGTGAGTCATACCTGCCAGAACTCCTTCTAACTCGGTGAATTATTATCTCAGTAATAATTCACTCGACTCATCGACTACAATGGATGAACTAGGGCCACTACACCGTGAAGTCCCACGCATCTGATGGGGAATCCAATCCATTGGACCTGTCTCGCCCTCGCCACGCGTGTCCCTATAGTCCCTCATCCATCTAATATACCAGAGACCGATATCGAAGCATGGTGTTCATGGGACCCTGCGGTTTCTTCTCGAAGTCTCGCTCTAATGGATTCTCCGAAAAACTCTTTTCTCTCAACCCGAATGACCCTAGCTAGGGATTTGTCTAAGTAAGAACACATGGGATATTCCTCTCATGACGCCGAGAGTGGATGATCCTCTATCGACACTCAATAGCCCACATAAGGTGGACTACCACTCCCAATGACCAACAGCATACTAGAGATGGGATGCCAAACCTATAAGTCGGTATCAAAGAGTGGAGCACTCATATAGGACATCCTTAGTGTCTCAAGTCTAAGGACCGATACACCACTAGGACTACGGAAATGTCTCGATAATAAGGCATCATCAACCATCCAAAGATTCCGTAAGCGGATCAATCAAGTGAACTCATTCTCCAATGAGCACGGTTAGTATCCCTAGTGTCCCTACACAACAAGCGACTATGAGACCACATCCATCCATCATATGGATGGGTATACAACACACCAGTCTGTCCGGTTATCACGATATCCCTCTCGAGTAACCTATGATCGGGATTATTTAGGATATGTGTTTAAAGGTGAATCGATCTTACTATCGTGATCTCATCATGATTCGATTCCTATTGCACAAATCCAAGGACATCACAATATATGTATGCATTTATGCAATAGTTATAAAGTGATATATGTCAAAATATAATAAGCAAAAAGATTCTATATTAAGTCACACGTGCCATCACTCATGTGATTGGCTTGCTGGGCACCTATGACTAGCAATCTCCCACTTGACCTAAAGCCAATCACCTATGTGTCTGATCCCCATCAGACCCCTGTGACGCTCAAAACAAATATGAGACAACGACTTTGTTAGTGGATCTACAATGTTATCTTGGATGGAACTCTTTCCACTACTACATCTCCTCGGGTCACGATCTCTCTGATAAGGTGGAACCTCCTCAGAACATGCTTAGATTTTTGATGAGACCTAGGTTCCTTTGCTTGAACAATCGCCCCGTTGTTGTCGCAATATAGGGAGAGATCTTAAAGCTACCCGCACGACTCCCAAATCTGTGATGAACTTCTTCACCCAAACTCCCTCCTTTTGCATCTAATGCAGCAATGTACTCCACCTCTGTGGTCGAGTCGAGTGGTATCTTGCTTAGAACTCTTCAAAGACACCTTGCTCCTCCATTCAAGGTGTACACATACCCTGAATTCGACTTTGCTATCATCGACATCGGTGAAAAAACTTGAGTCGAGTGTAGCCTTCAACCTTAAGGCTATTACCTCCATATACTAGTAAAAGATCCTTAGTCCTTCTCAAGTACTTAAGGATATACTTTCTGCTTTCAATGCTCCAATCTCGGATCCTTTGACTGACACCTGCCGTGACACTTAGAGCATGCGCTATATCGTGCCTAGTGCATAGCATGACATACATGATAGACCCTATTGGTGAGGCATAAGGTATCATATCCATGTTCGCCCTTTTCTTTCTGGAGTCTTTGGGGACATACTGTAGAAAGCGATATCCCATGTCTTATCGGTATGAGACCTCTCTTGGAATTTTCCATGTAGAACCTTTTTGACAATGGTTTCTATGTACTGGATTGGGACCAGCCAAGCATCCTCTTGGATCTATCTCTATAGATTCTAATCCCCAAAATATAGGATGCTTCCCCTAAGTCCTTCATGGAGAAGTGTCTAGATAATCAAGCCTTTACAATGGATAGCATTCTCACGTCATTCCCAATGATGGGATGTCATCCACATATAACACCAAAAGGTGATAGCGCCCCACTTACATTTCTGTATATACAAGGCTCATTTTTTCGTTCTTAACGAAGTCATAAGATCTAATTACCTCATCAAATCTTATGTTCCAACAACCGGAAGCTTGCTTCAATCCATAAATAGATCTAAGCAACCTACACACCTTATCCGGACGGTTCTTGGACACGTATCACTCAGGTTGCATCATATACATCTCCTCCTCGAGGTTCCCATTGAGGAATGTAGTTTTCACATCCATCTGCCAGATCTCATAATCATAGTGTGCTGCAATAGCCAATAGAATTCTGATGGATTTTAGCATTGCTACGAGTGAGAAGGTTTCGTCATTGTCAACACCTTGCCTTTGACGATACCCCTTAGCCACTAGCCTTGCTTTATAGGTCTCTACCTTTCCGTCTACTCCGATCTTTTTCTTAAAGATCCACTTGCAACCAATGGGTACAATACCTTCGGGCACATCAACTAAGTTCCAAACCTTATTGGAGTACATAGAATCCATATCAGAATTCATGGCTTCTTGCCACTTCCCGGAGTCTATACTCATAATAGCCTCCTCGTAGGTCTGAGGATCAATATCCTCTACATCCTCTCCTCTAATATGTCCCACATATCTCTCAGGAGGATGGAATACTCTATCAGACCTGCGTAAAGTTGAAACTTGTGTATTAGGTACCTGAACAGACTCGGGCTGTAGAGTGGTGCTTGAGCTTGGTTCTCCAACCTCACTCAATTCTATCATTCTCCCACTATCTCCGCCAAGAATGTGTTCCTTCTTAAGGAACACTGCTCTCTTACCGACAAAGACCTTTTGGTCCTCGAGATGATAGAAATAATACCCACAAGTTTTCTTGGGGTATCCCACAAATTTGCATCGCTCTGTCCTTGATTCTAACTTATCCGGGTTGTGTCTTTTAACATGTGCAGGGCAGCCCCAAATCTTAACAACCTTAAGATCAGACTTCTTCCCTTTCCATATCTCATATGGTGTAGACACTACTGACTTAGTTGGAACTTTGTTCAGAAGGTAAGCTGCGGTTTCTATGGCATATCCCCAGAATGAGATGGGTAGGTCAGCGAAACTCATCATGGACCGTACCATATCTAATAATGTACGATTTCTCCTTTCAGAGACACCATTGAGCTGAGGTGTATAAGGAGGTGTCCATTGGGATAATATCCCATGGTCCTTGAGGAACTGAGTGAACTCTGTACTTAAGTACTCACCTCCTCGATCTGATCGAAGAGTTTTGATACTCTTTCCAGTCTGGTTTTCCACCTCATTCTTATACTCTCTGAATTTCTGAAAGGCCTCAGACTTGTACTTCATTAAGTACACATATCCATACCTTGAGAAATCATCAGTAAATGTAATGAAGTAGGAGTAACCTCCAATGGCATGAGTTAACATTGGTCCATATACATCACTATGTATGAGTTCCAACAACTCAGTGGCTCTCTCTCCAGTTTCACTAAATGGAGAGTTTGTTAGTTTTCCATGAATGCAAGGCTCACAAGTTGCATATGACACATAGTCGAATGGATCTAGATATCCATAATTTAGCAACTTTTGAATCCTTCTTTCATGGATGTGACCTAGCCTACAATGCCACAAGTATGCACTGTTCAACTCATCTCGTTTCCTTTTGGACACATTTACATTCATGATATGTGGAGTGGTGTCTAATATAAATAAACCATTATGCAATGTTCCTTTCATGATGATCTTATCATCTAATAATATCGAACAACCATTGTTCTCAAAAATAAATTTATATCCACTAACTGTTAAACATGAAATGGACATAATGTTTTTGATAATAGAAGGAACAAAATAACATGCATCTAATGTAATAAAAGCTCCACTAGGCAGATGTAGGGCGACCTCGCCAATAGCTACTATAGCAACTTTTGCTCCATTACCCATCTTGAGGTCCATCTCGCCTCTCTCTTGTCTCCTAGGCCTTACTAGAACTTGCAACGAATTGCATATATGATAAGCACTACCGGTATCCAATACCCATATGTTATCAGAAGAATCTGACAAATGGAGACTGATCATGAATGTACCTAAAGCTTCATCAAGCTTTTGTTTTGCCCTTTCTGTAAGGTACTCTTTGCAGTTTCTCTTCCAGTGCCCATCTTTACCAAAGGGAAGCTAATCGGCCTTTGTCCTTTGTTGGGTCTTTTTCTTAGCAACCTTTTTTTTACCTGGTTTGACCTTGCCCTTTTCCTTCTTAAGGGACTTTTTTCTGCTTTCCTTTTCCTTTTGGTCTCACTAGTGTAGAGAACTGGCTTCTCTTTCTTGATAGTACTCTCTGCCTCCCTCAACATATTGAGAAGCTCTGGGAGAGTCACTTCAAGCTTGTTCATATTAAAATTCATTATGAACTGTGAAAAGGAATGGTAGGGACTGGAGCACAATGTCCACACACAAGTTATCCTCTAGGACCATTCCTAGACCTGTGAGAGTTTCTCTATCCACTCAATCATCTTTAGGATATGGTTTCAACCCAGATCCCTCGGGTCATCCTAGCGGAAGAGGCACTTAGATATCTCATATCATTGAAGTCCTTCCCCTGTTCCTCAAACAATTTGCGGACATGTAGGAGAATGGATCTGGCATCCATCTTTTTCATATTGTCTCTATAACTCAGAGTCATAGAGCCCAACATATAGCACGAAAGCAAGAGTGGAGTCATCAATGTACTTCACGTAGCGGCGATCTCATCCTCGTTTGCCTCTTCTTCGGAGCAAGCATCATTGTATCAAGGACGCATACGATTTTTTCTTCGCTATGAGAACAATTCTCAAGTTACGGAGCCAATCTGTATAATTTGGACCAAGATAAAGTTGACATCAAGTATGCCACGTAAAGGGATTTTAAAGCGACATTTTCTGAAAATAAAGATGCGTGAGAAATGAATAACATGCAGATTTTGCAAGAAATAAACTATCAAGATATGGACTTCTTTCTTAATATGCTCCCACTATTTTACTAACGAGTCACGCAACACCCTCAGCATGTGAAATGAAAGTCTCCGGCAGACTTCTAGTGGGGATCAGGATCCAATCAGCGTCTTAGTGTAACCTCGAGGGACTCGACCAATCACACTAAGCCTAAAAGGTAGGCAACTCTTGTCGATCACAACTCCTTGTGATTCCCGTCCTGTTCGGCCTCCGAATCACCATGGCCTCGAGGGACTCGACCAACCATGATGCTCGATTAAGTCAACACCTTCGTTACAAGATGAGTCTGATTTGATGATATACCCTCGAGGGACTCGACCAAGTATACCATTCTCTCAGGTCACCGGTGACATCTCTATGTCGTAAGCAAGATAGCGAATTGTGATATAGGTGAGTCTCGAGGGACTCGACCAACTCAACCTACACCGGGAATCGATTCCTACTTATAACGATGGAAGGCCACGTGGGTTAATCTAATTGCCTCATGTTTACCGACTTAATATTATCGAGAGATGTTTCTATGATTTGGTCTCCTAATATGACATGTCACACATATACATATTTAATATATATACATATCTAGTATGTGTATAAGCAATTACACTTGATGATCATGGACCACAACCTAATATGATTAGGCCCGAGCCAGTAGGCCTAATCACTCACATCAAGATCTATGTGTGCAACGGTGCATCTCCATGCCCTGTGATTGTCCATTTCGTCCTTGTCGGTTCCGTCGACATCTTGATGCATCTTCATGCATCACGATCGTCCGTCTCGTGGGTCCCGCTATCGCATCCACGCTCCCGCTGTGCCTCCTCATGTGATTACAACTTAATCATAGGCACACTGGCCCGACAATAAACGAGAAATATAATGGAGGCTTACAGACCTCAATAAGAATAATCACAGGTACACACATCACACGATCCATGATCATCCGTCCACACATCGTACATCACATGTATAAATAATCATTATCATGTAGGACTACTAGATAATAATAATAAAAAATAATAATCAACTAAACCTTTTAATTAATTAATATTTTCTGAAATCAGGGAAATTATAGGAAATTTCTGAATTCATAGGGGTATTTTCATAATTTGGACAAAAGACAAAACTGGAATTTCTCAAATTCCGAGGGGCAAAACTATCTTTTGCCCAGACAACCCTAATGCCCTTTCACCTTTTCGCTGTTGCCACGGCCGCCACCCTGATGGCGGTGGCCTGTGCGGCGTGGCGAGGGCACTGCCCTCGCCTGCAAGCGGCACGCCCGCTGGCAGAGCTGCCGTTGCAGGTGGGCGCCCCTTTCGGGCGCCGCTGCCTCCACAGGCGGTGCTATCCCACCGGGCGACCGCCCCTCTGCCCGTGGGCTGCCAGCCCCGCCGGCAGTAAGCCTGCTGCAAGCAGGCCCCCGGCCAGCTGTAGTAGACGCAGCCCCTCTGCTGCCCGCCTTCGGCTGCGTTGCACGCACGCAGATCGAGGGCAACAACTGTTGCTGCCCTTCCTTGTTTTTGCTTCAACAATTTTGACATCAAAATTCTTCCTAAACACAACACACGCAGTTCAAAACCAATTTTTCGCACGCGCAACCTACCTGTGATACCACTCTTGGGAAATCCCTTGGTGGCGACATCATATACGCCGCGGAAGAACAAGAAAAACAAAATCCCCAATTCCCAAAGAGATGTTCGTTGTTGTGCGAAGATTGGTACGCAAAAATCCACGAAACATGAAACTGCGTATAGAGTAGATTGTGTTACCTAGGGAGATCGGATATCCCTGTTTCCTTGCAAATCCATAGGAGAGGGTGAAGGAGGTCAAGCGTCCTCCTCTCTAGCGGTGATCCACATAGCAGGGTTGTGACGACGCTCCTCAAAACTCCAGACCTACTCTGAGGTGGAGATGGAGAGGAGAATAGGAAAAGGCAAACAAAAGCTCTCTAGCCCATGGGGCTCTAAATCCCTCCTATTTATAGAGGTCCCCTGTCAAACCCTAATGGGTCCTCCCCTAGTGGGTATTGGATCTGCATCTAATAAGACAAGGGCTCCGTCGGATATCTCATATCCGAACCTCTATTCATCGCAATGCCTACCATATGTGTGTGACCCTCTAGGCCCAATATCGAGCTGGCCGTGAGTCATACCTGTAAGAACTCCTTCTAACTCAGTGAATTATTATCTCTGTAATAATTCACTCGACTCATCGACTACGGATGAACTAGGCCACTACACCGTAGTCCCCAGACGATACAGGGGAATCCAATCCATTGGACCTGTCTGTCCTCAGTTACCGTGTCCCTATAGTCCCTCATCCATCTAATATACCAGAGACCGTATATCGAGCATGGTGTTGTCAGACCCACACGGTTTCTTCTCGAGTCTCGCTCTAATCGGATTCTCCCGAAAAACTCTTTCTCTCTCAACCCGAATGACCCTAGCTAGGGATTTGTCTAAGTAAGAACACATGGGATATTCCTCTCATGACGCCGAGAGTGGATGATCCTCTATCGACACTCAATAGCCCACATAAGGTCGACTACCACT
This sequence comes from Musa schizocarpa, assembly GCA_900464855.2. NCBI lineage: Eukaryota > Viridiplantae > Streptophyta > Magnoliopsida > Zingiberales > Musaceae > Musa > Musa schizocarpa. The sequence goes on from LS990920.1 coordinate 18,491,010, forward strand.
CCCAATGACCAGCTGTACTAGATCTGGGACAGCCAAACCTATAAGTCTGGTATCAAAGAGTGGAGCACTCATATAGGACATCCTTAGTGTCTCAAGTCTAAGGACCAGATACACCACTAGGACTACGGAATCGCTGTCTGATAATAAGGCATCATCAACCATCCAGCATTCCGTAAGCGGATCAATCAGTGAACTCATTCTCCAATGAGCACGGTTCCGTATCCCTAGTGTCCCTACACAAGCAGCTATGAGACCAGCTGCATCCATCATATGGATGGGTATACAACACACCAGTCTGTCCGGTTATCATGATATCCCTCTCAAGTAACCTATGACCGGGATTATTTAGGATATGTGTTTAAAGTTGAATCGATCTTACTATCGTGATCTCATCATGATTCGATTCCTATTGCACAAATCCAAGGACATCACAATATATGTATGCATTTATGCAATAGTTATAAAGTGATATATGTCAAAATATAATAAGCAAAAAGATTCTATATTAAGTCACAAGTGCCATCACTCATGTGATTGGCTTGCTGGGCACCTATGACTAGCAATCTCCCACTTGACCTAAAGCCAATCACCTATGTGTCTGATCCCCATCAGACCCCTGTGACGCTCAAAACAAATATGAGACAACGACTTTGTTAGTGGATCTACAATGTTATCTTGGATGGAACTCTTTCCACTACTACATCTCCTCGGGTCACGATCTCTCTGATAAGGTGGAACCTCCTCAGAACATGCTTAGATTTTTGATGAGACCTAGGTTCCTTTGCTTGAGCAATCGCCCCGTTGTTATCGCAATATAGGGAGATCAGCTCTTCGCTACCCGGCACGACTCCCAAATCTGTGATGAACTTCTTCACCCAAACTCCCTTCTTTGCTGCATCTAATGCAGCAAAGTACTCCACCTCTGTGGTCGAGTCAGGAGTGGTATCTTGCTTAGAACTCTTCCAGCACACTGCTCCTCCATTCAAGGTGTACACATACCCTGAATTCGACTTGCTATCATCGACATCAGACTGAAAACTTGAGTCAGTGTAGCCTTCAACCTTAAGGCTATTACCTCCATATACTAGTAAAAGATCCTTAGTCCTTCTCAAGTACTTAAGGATATACTTTACTGCTTTCCAATGCTCCAATCCTGGATCCGCCTGATACCTGCTCGTGACACTTAGAGCATGCGCTATATCAGGCCTAGTGCATAGCATGGCATACATGATAAACCCTATTGGTGAGGCATAAGGTATCATATCCATGTTCGCCCTTTCTTCTCGAGTCTTTGGGGACATACTCGTAGAAAGCGATATCCCATGTCTCATCGGTATGAGACCTCTCTTGGAATTTTCCATGCCAAACCTTTTGACAATGGTTTCTATGTACCTGGACTGGGACCAGCCAAGCATCCTCTTGGATCTATCTCTATAGATTCTAATCCCCAAAATATAGGATGCTTCCCCTAAGTCCTTCATGGAGAAGTGTCTAGATAATCAAGCCTTTACAATGGATAGCATTCATACGTCATTCCCAATGATCAGGATGTCATCCACATATAATACCAAAAAGGTGATAGCGCTCCCAATTACATTTCTGTATATACAAGGCTCATTTTCGTTCTTAACGAAGTCATAAGATCTAATTACCTCATCAAATCTTATGTTCCAACTTCGGGAAGCTTGCTTCAATCCATAAATAGATCTAAGCAACCTACACACCTTATCTGGACAGTTCTTGGACACGTATCACTCAGGTTGCATCATATACATCTCCTCCTCGAGGTTCCCATTGAGGAATGTAGTTTTCACATCCATCTGCCAGATCTCATAATCATAGTGTGCTGCAATAGCCAATAGAATTCTGATGGATTTTAGCATTGCTACGAGTGAGAAGGTTTCGTCATTGTCAACACCTTGCCTTTGACGATACCCCTTAGCCACTAGCCTTGCTTTATAGGTCTCTACCTTTCCGTCTACTCCGATCTTTTTCTTAAAGATCCACTTGCAACCAATGGGTACAATACCTTCGGGCACATCAACTAAGTTCCAAACCTTATTGGAGTACATAGAATCCATATCAGAATTCATGGCTTCTTGCCACTTCCCGGAGTCTATACTCATAATAGCCTCCTCGTAGGTCTGAGGATCAATATCCTCTACATCCTCTCCTCTAATATGTCCCACATATCTCTCAGGAGGATGGAATACTCTATCAGACCTGCGTAAAGTAGAAACTTGTGTATTAGGTACCTGAACAGACTCGGGCTGTAGAGTGGTGCTTGAGCTTGGTTCTCCAACCTCACTCAATTCTATCATTCTCCCACTATCTCCGCCAAGAATGTGTTCCTTCTCAAGGAACACTGCTCTCTTACCGACAAAGACCTTTTGGGCCTCGAGATGATAGAAATAATACCCACAAGTTTTCTTTGGGTATCCCACAAATTTGCATCGCTCTGTCCTTGATTCTAACTTATCCGGGTTGTGTCTTTTAACATGTGCAGGGCAGCCCCAAATCTTAACAACCTTAAGATCAGACTTCTTCCCTTTCCATATCTCATATGGTGTAGACACTACTGACTTAGTTGGAACTCTCTTCAGAAGGTAAGCTGCGGTTTCTATGGCATATCCCCAGAATGAGATGGGTAGGTCAGCGAAACTCATCATGGACCATACCATATCTAATAATGTACGATTTCTCCTTTCAGAGACACCATTGAGCTGAGGTGTATAAGGAGGTGTCCATTGGGATAATATCCCATGGTCCTTGAGGAACTGAGTAAACTCTGTACTTAAGTACTCACCTCCTCGATCTGATCGAAGAGTTTTGATACTCTTTCCAGTCTGGTTTTCCACCTCATTCTTATACTCTCTGAATTTCTGAAAGGCCTCAGACTTGTACTTCATTAAGTACACATATCCATACCTTGAGAAATCATCAGTAAATGTAATGAAGTAGGAGTAACCTCTAATGGCATGAGTTGACATGGGTCCATATACATCACTATGTATGAGTTCCAACAACTCAGTGGCTCTCTCTCCAGTTTCACTAAATGGAGAGTTTGTTAGTTTTCCATGAATGCAAGGCTCACAAGTTGCATATGACACATAGTCGAATGGATCTAGATATCCATCATTTAGCAACTTTTGAATCCTTCTTTCATGGATGTGACCTAGCCTACAATTCCACAAGTATGCACTGTTCAACTCATCTCGTTTCCTTTTGGACACATTTACATTCATGATATGTGGAGTGGTGTCTAATATAAATAAACCATTATGCAATGTTCCTTTCATGATGATCTTATCATCTAATAATATCGAACAACCATTGTTCTCAAAAATAAATTTATATCCACTAACTGTTAAACATGAAATGGACATAATGTTTTTGATAATAGAAGGAACAAAATAACATGCATCTAATGCAATAAAAGCTCCACTAGGCAGATGTAGGGTGACTTCACCAATAGCTACTATAGCAACTTTTGCTCCATTACCCATCTTGAGGTCCATCTCGCCTCTCTCTCGTCTCCTAGGCCTTACCAGAACCTGCAACGAATTGCATATATGATAAGCACTACCGGTATCCAATACCCATATGTTATCAGAAGAGTCTGACAAATGGAGACTGATCATGAATGTACCTGAAGCTTCATCAAGCTTTTGTTTCGCCCTTTCTGTAAGGTACTCTTTGCAGTTTCTCTTCCAGTGCCCATCTTTACCACAATGGAAGCACTGGCCTTTGTCCTTTGCTGGGTCTTTCTTAGCAACCTTTGCTTTACCTGGTTTGACCTTGCCCTTTTCCTTCTTAAGGGACCTTTTTGTTTTCCTTTTCCTTTTGGTCTCACTAGTGTAGAGAACTGGCTTCTCTTTCTTGATAGTACACTCTGCCTCCCTCAACATATTGAGAAGCTCTGGGAGAGTCACTTCAAGCTTGTTCATATTAAAATTCATTATGAACTGTGAAAAGGAATCTGGTAGGGACTGGAGCACAATGTCCACACACAAGTTATCCTCTAGGACCATTCCTAGACCTGTGAGTTCTCTATCCACTCAATCATCTTTAGGATATGGTTCTGAACCGGTGTCCCCTCAGTCATCCTAGCGCGGAAGAGGCTCTTAGATATCTCATATCGCTGAGTCCTTCCCTGTTCCTCAAACAATTTGCGGACATGTAGGAGAATGGATCTGGCATCCATCTTTTCATATTGTCTCTGTAACTCAGGAGTCATAGAGCCCAACATATAGCACTGAGCAAGAGTGGAGTCATCAATGTACTTCACGTAGCGAGCGATCTCATCCTCGTTTGCCTCTTCTTCGGGCGCAAGTATCATTGTATCAAGGACGTACACGATTTTCTTCGCTATGAGAACAATTCTCAAGTTACGGAGCCAATCTGTATAATTTGGACCAGTGAGGCGGTTGACATCAAGTATGCCACGTAAGGGATTTGAAAGCGACATTTTCTGAAAATAAAGATGCAGCAGAAATGAATAACATGCAGATTTTGCAAGAAATAAACTATCAAGATATGGACTTCTTTCTTAATATGCCCCCACTATTTTACTAACGAGTCACGCAACACCCTCAGCATGTGAAATGAAAGTCTCCGGCAGACTTCTAGTGGGGATCAGGATCCAATCAGCGTCTTAGTGTAACCTCGAGGGACTCGACCAATCACACTAAGCCCAAAAGGTAGGCAACTCTTGTCGATCACAACTCCTTGTGATTCCCGTCCTATTCGGCCTCCGAATCACCATGGCCTCGAGGGACTTGACCAACCATGATGCTTAGTTAAGTCAACACCTTCGTTACAAGATGAGTCTGATTTGATGATATACCCTCGAGGGACTCGACCAAGTATACCATTCTCTTAGGTCACCGGTGACATCTCTATGTCGTAAGCAAGATAGCGAATTGCGATATAGGTGAGTCTCGAGGGACTCGACCAACTCAACCTACACCGGGAATCGGTTCCTACTTATAACGATGGAAGGCCACGTGGGTTAATCTAATTGCCTCATGTTTACCGACTTAATATTATCGAGAGATGTTTCTATGATTTGGTCTCCTAATATGACATGTCACATATATACATATTTAATATATATACATATCTAGTATGTGTATAAGCAATTACACTAGATGATCATGGACCACAACCTAATATGATTAGGCCCGAGCCAGTAGGCCTAATCACTCACATCAAGATCTATGTGTGCAACGGTGCATCTCCATGCCCTGTGATTGTCCATTTCGTCCTTGTCGGTTCCGTCGACATCTTGATGCATCTTCATGCATCACGATCGTCCGTCTCGTGGGTCCCGCTATCGCATCCACGCTCCCGCTGTGCCTCCTCATGTGATTACAACTTAATCATAGGCACACTGGCCCGACAATAAACGAGAAATATAATAGAGGCTTAGAGACCTCAATAAGAATAATCACAGGTACACACATCACACGATCCATGATCATCCGTCCACACATCATACATCACATGTATAAATAATCATCATCATGTAGGACTACTAGATAATAATAATAATAAATAATAATCAACTAAACCTTTTAATTAATTAATATTTTCTTAAATCAGGGAAATTATAGGGAATTTCTGAATTCATAGGGGTATTTTCATAATTTGGACAAAAGACAAAACTGAAATTTCTCAAATTCCGAGGGGCAAAACTATCTTTTGCCCAGAAAACCCTAATGCCCTTTCCCCTTTTCGCTGTTGCCACGGCCGCCACCCTGATGGCGGTGGCCTGTGCGGCGTGGCGAGGGCACTGCCCTCGCCTGCAAGCGGCACGCCCGCTGGCAGAGCTGCCGTTGCAGGTGGGCGCCCCTTTCGGGCGCCGCTGCCTCCACAGGCGGTGCTATCCCACCGGGCGACCGCCCCTCTGCCCGTGGGCTGCCAGCCCCGCCGGCAGTAAGCCTGCTGCAAGCAGGCCCCCGGCCAGCTGTAGTAGACGCAGCCCCTATGCTGCCCGCCTTCGGGTGCGTTGCACGCACGCAGATCGAGGGCAGCAACTGTTGCTGCCCTTCCTTGTTTTTGCTTCAACAATTTTGACATCAAAATTCTTCCTAAACACAACACACGTAGTTCAAAACCAATCATTCGCACGAGCAACCTGCCTCTGATACCACTCTTGGGAAATCCCTTGGTGGCGACATCATATACGCCGCGGAAGAACAAGAAAAACAAAATCCCCAATTCCCAAAGAGATGTTCGTTGTTGTGCGAAGATTGGTACGCAAAAATCCGCGAAACATGAAACTGCGTATAGAGTAGATTGTGTTACCTAGGGAGATCGGATATCCCTGTTTCCTTGCAAATCCATAGGAGAGGGTGAAGGAGGTCAAGCGTCCTCCTCTCTAGCGGTGATCCACACAGCAGGGTTGCGACGACACTCCTCAAAACTCCAGACCTACTCTGAGGTGGAGATGGAGAGGAGAATAGGAAAAGGCAAACAAAAGCTCTCTAGCCCATGGGGCTCTAAATCCCTCCTATTTATAGAGGTCCCCTGTCAAACCCTAATGCGTCCTCCCCTAGTGGGTATTGGATCTGCATCCAATAAGACAAGGGCTCCGTCGGATATCTCATATCCGAACCTCTATTCATCGCAATGCATACCATATGTGTGTGACCCTCTAGGCCCAATATCGAGCTGGCCGTGAGTCATACCTGTCAGAACTCCTTCTAACTCAGTGAATTATTATCTCTGTAATAATTCACTCGACTCATCGATTCACGGACGTTCTAGGCCACTACACGTCGTAGTCCCCGTAGACGATCTGGGGAATCCAATCCATTGGACCTATTTGTCCTCGCCATTACCCGTGTACCTATAGTCCCTCATCCATCTAATATACCGGAGACCTTATATCGAGCATGGTGTTGTCGGACCCCACACGGTTTCTTCTCGAAGTCTCACTCTAATCGGATTCTCCCGGAGAACTCTTTCTCTCTCAACCCGAATGACCCTGGCCAGGGGATTTGTCCGAGCAAGAACACATGGGATATTCCTCTCATGACGAGAGAGTGGATGATCCTCTATCGACACTCAATAGCCCTCGAAGGTCGACTACCACTCCCAATGACCAAATTGCACTAGATCCGGGACAAGCCAAACCTATAAGTTCGGTATCAAAGAGTGGAGCACTCATACAGGGACATCCTTGGTGTCTCAAGTCTAATGACCAGATACACCACTAGGACTCACGGAATCATTTGTCGACAATAAGGCATCATCAACCATCCAAGCATTCCGTAAAGCGGATCGATCGATGAACTCATTCTCCAATGAGTACTGCAGATCTGTATCCCTAGTGTCTTTACACACAAGCAATTTGTGAGACCAGCTGCATCCATCATATGGATGGGTATACAGTACACCAGTCTGTCCGGTTATCACGATATCCCTCTCGAGTAACCTATGACCGGGATTATTTAGGATATGTGTTTAAAGGTGAATCGATCTCACTATCGTGATCTCATCACGATCCAATTCCCATTGCACAAATCCAAGGACATCACAATATATGTATGCATTTATGCAATAATTATAAAGTGATATATGCCAAAATATAATAAGCAAAAAGATTCTATATTAAGTCACACGTGCCATCACTCACGTGATTGGCTTGCTGGGTACCTATGACTAGCATACAATACCTTCAGGTGCATCAACTATGTTCCTAACCTTGTTGGAGTACATAGAATCCATCTCAGAATTCATGGCTTCTTGCCACTTCCCGGAGTCTATACTCATAATAGCCTCCTCGTAGGTCTGAGTATCAATATCCTCAACATCCTCTCCTCTAATATGTCCCACATATCTCTCAAGAGGATGAGATACTCTGCCAGACCTACGTAAAATTGAAACTTGTGTATTAGGTACCTAAACAGACTCGGGCTGTAGAGTGGTGCTTGAGCTTAGTTCTCCAACCTCTCTCAACTCTATCATGCTCTCACTATCTCCGTTAAGAATGTGTTCCTTCTTAAGGAACACTGCTCTCTTAGCTACAAAGACCTTTTGGTTCTCGAGATGATAGAAATAATACCCACAAGTTTCCTTGGGGTATCCCACAAACTTGCACCGCTCTATCATCGATTCCAACTTATCGGGGTTGTGTCTTTTAACGTGGGCAGAGTAGCCCCAAATCTTAACAACCTTAAGATCGGGCTTCTTCCCTTTCCATATCTCATATGGTGTAGACACTACCGACATAGTTGGAATTCTGTTCAGAAGGTAAGCTGCAATCTCTAGGGCATATCCCCAAACTAAGATGGGTAGGTCAGTGAAACTCATAATGGACCGTACCATGTCTAATAACGTACGATTTCTCCTTTTAGAGACACCATTGAGCTGAGGTGTATAAGGAGGTGTCCATTGGGATATTTGTTAGGACTCTAGCTAGGAGAGTCCTAATTGAGAGGGACATTCATATAAAACCTATCTAAGCCGACCCCAATTAAAGAGGTAAAGAGGCCGGCTAGGGTTAGGAGATTGTTTCTTAGAGAAAAATTAAGAGTTGTAAAGGAATAGAAGTCTTGAGTAGGAGTCTTATTAAGAGTTGGTTAGAAGTATGAGTCCTATTAAGAGTTGGTTAGAAGTAGGAGTCTTGAGTAGGAGTCCTATTAGGAGTTAGGGTTTAGAAGCCCTATAAATAGCTATATATTCCTCCTCTTTTCATAAGCAATAGATGAATCTTTTCTGCAGCCTTTAAGCAGCAACTTGGAGGGAGGAACCCCTATAGAGTTCCAAGGAGACCGATCCTCTTAAGAGATCAACCCCAAGTTTAGAATATGTAAGGATTCTAACACCTGGTATTAGAGTAGTGTTCTTGGCATCTCACTGCCCTTCCATAGCCATCCATCAACCCTCCACAGCCGCCCAAAGCAATTCCCACAATTGCTTAAAAGATCGCCACCAAATTTCGACGTCATCTCTACCACCGCAAATCATCCTTTGATCTCCCCGTGAATTGCAATAGGTTCTAGTTTCTTACCATACTACTGTTGAAATTTAGTTATCCTTATTCGAAAATCAAAAAAAAAAATTGTTCCAAAATTGCTGTATAAACTTTTCGTCACAAAGTTTTCATCTCTATGATAAAAGATACATTATAAAATTCCAACCGTATAGCATAGATTTTTTGTTCTTGCTGCTACATTTTTTCTATCCAAATCTCTACGAAATTTTTATGACAGCTTTAACACTTCCTAACAGCAGATTTTCCTTTGGTTTTATCAAAAAATTCTTAATATAAACCATTGATCTTTTACGTCTAATCTGCTATACTTGAAAATCTGTACTGTAAAATTTCAACTGTATAGCACTGCTTGTTTGATCTTGATACTCTATTTTTTCTATCCAAATCTCTACAAAATTTTTATAATGGCTTTGACACTTCCTAACAGTAGATTTTCCTTTGGTTTTGTCAAAAAATTCTTAATATAAACCACTAATCTTTTACGTCTAATCTGCCATACTTGAAAATCTGTGATGTAGAAAATTTCAGCCACATATTGTTGTCTTAACCCATCTATTTATAATCTTTTTTGAATAAAATTTCTTATATACTTCATAGATCATGTTGGCTTCCATCTAAGATTAATCTATTGAGGAATTCATCTCTAAAAACAATTTTGTGTTGCTGTAAATTTTCATCGTAAACTGCTGAAATTTTTTGATGAGAATTCTGCTAACGCAACTTGCATCAGTTTTCTTGTTGTTACTGCCAAAATTTTCTTAATTAAATTGGAAATCCTTGCTGTCATATAAACTGAGATATTGCTATCAATTCCCTCCTCAAATCTCTTGAGTTTTTGGTGAAAATTTTATTGAGAACCTACTGTTTCTTCGACGATAATTCTGCTCTTACAAGATAGCACATATTTGCAGCAACTTTCATTGATTTCTATCAAACCTTTATTTTCATCTACCATAGATTTAAAACTTTCATCCACAGCTCTAAAACTCTACCAAACCACACCCTCAAACTGCACCCAAAATAGCCACAAAATAAGCCTAAACCGTAACCTACATCCACCGATCCACCAACCCTTTCGACCGTCACTTCTCTCAACCTATACATGCCTTTAACCCGACAACAAAAGAGAGATCTTAACATCACATATTTGAAATCATATACTATGACATCTGAGGAGGCAATCAATACTAAATTCAAAGTCTTCGAGGCGCGAATGGAGGATAAGATTCAGACGCTCTTTACCGAACTCAGATTGGGCCGACCACTAAGCCCGAAGAAATCACATCAAGGAGAGAGCTTTGCCCAGTTGCACTAAGTCCAAAGAGATGACTTCCAAGGGAGAGGAGGCTCTATGACCGACCCCAAATATCCATGCATGAGGGTGGACTTCCCTAGATGGGAAGAAGGAGACCCGATTGGTTGGATCTCACGCGTGGAGCAATATTTTTGGTACCATAAAATCGCAGACGCATCTATGGTGAAAATTATGGCTATACATCTTGAAGGGGATGCCATACAATGGTTTGACTAGTTTGAATACACTCATGGAATCCTCTCATGGCGACAATTCAAAGAAGGACTACTGATCCACTTCGAACCAATCGATTACGAGAATATTGACGGACAACTAGTAAAGATCCGACAAACCTCCACCATTCAAGAGTACTAAACCAAGTTTGAAAGGTTATCTAATAAAACATGTGATTAGTCTCAAAAATAGCTATTGGGACCTTCATTAAGGGCTTAAAGCCAGAGATCCGAGGAGAAGTTAAAGCGCGACAACCGTACACGTATATGACAGCCATCTCTTTCGCACGACATCAAGAGGAGCAATTGAACCATGAAGCTCGGAGGACTAGGGTCACTCAACTAGCAATACTGAAGCCTTCAACCCCCCCTACTATCGATCAAGTCTCTACACCAAAGAGGTTGACAAGAGAAGAGCTTTGGGAGCGATATGCGAAGGGGTTATGTTGGCATTGCGACGAGTCATGGAGCCGTGAGCATCGCTATAGTAAAGAGAGACTTCTTATGATTAAACCAATAGAAGAAGAGGTCATTGAACATCCAAAAGAGAGCCTTGAACATGTAGAAGATGTAGAAGAAGAGCCACAACCAACCAAAGTTACGTTACATGCACTAGCCGACTACTCAAACCCGCAAACGATGAAAGTTGGAGGCCTTCTCAAACAACAACCGATCACTTTTCTCATCGACACGGGCAGTACTAATAACTTCCTAAATAGTAAGGTTGCTGTCCGGATGGCCTTACCTATCGAGAATCGCAGCAGGTTTGACGTTAAGGTCGTCAACGGATGGATTTTGAAGTATGATCGTAGGCGCCTGCGAGTGAAACTGTTGCTGTAGGACCAAGAGATAATTGCATATTTCTTCCTCCTTCCTCTTGATGATCATGAGGCCATGCTCAGAATTAAATGTTTGATGACATTAGGTAATGTTTCTTAAAATTTTATGCAACTAATTATGAAATTTTACAGTAAGGAGAAACAGGTGATATTGCACGGGAAATGTTTGGGCAACGTAACGACGATTTGCACACAACAAATGGAGAAGGTTTTGCATAAGGTATGCAGTGGCTTTTTGGTACAACTTGAGCAGCAAACTAAGGGAGAGCCAATAGAATTTGAAGATCCAAACCTATTTCCTTTGCTTGCTGAATTTTCAGATATATTTGACGAACCGCGCAACCTACCTCTTACCCGTCGGCATGATCATTGTATAATGATTCTTCTATGCAAATATCCCACAAATACTCAACCATATCAGTATCCACATCTCTAGAAGGATGAAATAGAAAGGATTGTAAAAAAGATACTTTAAATAGGAGTTATTCGGCCAAGTTGCAGCCCCTACTCTTCACTAGTGCTCCTCGTACGAAAGAAGGATGGAACATGGCGATTGTGTATTGATTACCGAGCTCTTAATGGCATAACCGTCAAGGACAAATACCCTATTTGAATAGTAGATGAATTGCTAGATGAAAGGGAGTACAAATCTTCACAAAGTTGGACCTTTGATCCGGGTAACATCAAATATGAGTGTGCGAAGAAGATATACCGAAAACCACCTTTTGAACATACAACAACCACTATGAATTTTTGCTTTCTTCAACAGAAAGTGGAATATCTTAGGTATATCATATCAGAGGAAGGTGTGGCAGTGGACCCTTTCAAAATTGGAGCAATGCAAAACTGGTCGACCCCGAGGAACATAAAATTGCTATATGGCTTTCTGGGTTTAATAGGCTACTACCGCAAGTTCATGAAAAACTATGGAAAGATCAGTGCACCACTTACTTCCTTACTGAAAATAGATGTCTTCCAATGGTCGGACAGAGCCTCCACTGCCTTCGACAAACTTAAGGCAGGCATGACGACGACGCCGGTGCTAGCACTACCAGATTTCAACCGACGCTTCATTATTGAGGCCGACGCATCTGGAGTTGGAATTGGAGCCATTCTCATGCAAGATGATCGACCACTCATATACACTAGCATGGAATTATCTCCCTCCCATCAAAATATATCAACATATGATAAGGAGATGCTCGCCATTGTGTACGTAGCAACGAGGTGGAGACCCTACTTGATTGGTCGATGATTTCAAATTAAAACCGACTATAAAAGCCTCAAGTACTTTTTGGAGTGAAAGATATCATCCCCTGAACAGAAAATATGGGTAACAAAACTTCTTGGATTTGATTATGAAATAACTTACAAAAAGGGGAAAGAGAATGTTGTTGCAGATACACTTTCGCAGCTACCCGAACAAGCTAAATTTTTGGTTGTTTCACTTCCGACTAGCGACTTCCTTGAGGATATTAAGATTGAATAGCAAGGAAGATTCAGAAACTAGTAAGATCATAAAAAAATTGGAGGAAACACCAAGCTCTGTGGCTCATTATAAATAGGACTTAAAAGAATTATACTATAAGGGATGCATTGTGCTTGTGATAAATTCTATTTGCATATTCACGAGCAGATTTTGGACAAAGTTATTCCATATGCAGGGTATTAAATTGAAAAAAAGTACGACATATCATCCACAAACTGATTGCCAGACAAAAGTTGTAAATAGATGCTTGGAAATAGCCCAAAGCCACCCACCAAATAAGACTACTCAAGAAGAACTCCAAACCCAACCAAGTGCCATTATTGATCGATGGATCGTGACTTGACGTTGATGACCCACTACTGAAGTGCTAATATAGTGGGTGAACCTACCAACGATGCTACTTGGGAGAACTATGACGACTTGAAGATCAAATTTTCAGAATTCATGAATCGTCAACCTTGAGGACAAAACTGATTTGAAGAGGGCAAGTCTATTAGGACTTTAGCTAGGAGAGTCCTAATTGAGAGGGATATTCATATAAAACCTACCTAAGTTGACACCTATTAAAGAGGTGAAGAGATTGGCTAGGGTTAGGAGGTTGTTTCTTAGAGAAGAATTAGGAGTTGTAAAGGAATAGAAGTCTTGAGTAGGAGTCCTATTAAGAGTTGGTTAGAAGCAGGAGTCATGAGTAGGAGTCCTATTAGGAGTTAGAGTCTAGAAGCCCTATAAATGGCCATGTATTCCTCCTCTTTTCATAAGCAATAGATGAATCTTTTCTATAGCCTTTCTGCAGCAACTTGGAGGGAGGAACCCCTATAGAGTTATAAGGAGGCCGATCCCCTAAAGAGATCAACCCCAAGTTTAGAATCTGCAAGGGTTCTAACAATAATATCCCATGGTCCTTGAGAAACTGAGTAAACTCTGTACTTAAGTACTCACCTCCTCGATCTGATCGAAGAGTCCTGATACTCTTTTCAGTCTGGTTCTCCACCTTATTCTCATACTCTCTGAATTTTTCAAAGGCCTCGGACTTGTACTTTATTAAGTACACATATCCATTCCTTGAGAAATCATCAATAAAGGTAATGAAGTAGGAGTAACCACCAATGACATGAGTTGACATGGGTCCACATACATCACTATGTATGAGTTCCAACAGCTCAATGACTCTCTCTCCAATTCCACTAAATGGAGAGTTGATCAGTTTTTCACAAAGGCAAGGCTCGCAAGTTGCATGTGACTCATAGTCGAATGGATCTAGATATCCATCCTTTAGCAACTTTTGAATCATTCCTTCATGGATGTGACTTAGCCTACAATGCCATAGGTATGCACTGTTCACCTCATCCCGTTTCCTCTTAGACACACTTACATTCATGATATGTGGAGTAGTGTCTAGCATAAACAAACCTTTATGCAATACTCATCTCCTCTCGGCTTTGCCAGAATCTACAACAAATTGCAGATGTGATAAGCAATACTAGTATCCAATACCAATGCACTATCCTAAAAATCTAACAACTGGAGATTGATCATGAATGTACTTGAAGCTTCTCCAAGCTTCCGTTTCGCCCTCTCTTCGAGGTACTCTTTGCAGTTCCTCTTCCAGTGCCCATCTTTGCCATAGTGGAAGCACTGGCCTTTGTCTTTTACTGGGTCTTTCTTAGCAACTTTGCTTTACCTAGTTTGCCCTTGCCCTTTCCCTTCTTAAGGGACTTTTCTGCTTTCCTTTTCTTTCTGGTCTCACTAGTGTAGAGAACTGGCTTCTCTTTCTTAATAGTACTCTCTGCCTCCCTCAACATATTGAGGAGCTCTGGGAGAGTCACCTCAAGCTTGTTCATATTAAAATTCATTATGAACTATGAAAAAGTATTTGATAGGGACTGAAGCACAATGTCCACACATAAGTTATCCTCTAGGACCATTCCTAGACCTGTGAGTTTTCCCATCCACTCAATCATCTTTATGATATGGTTCTGAACCGGTATCCCCTCAGTCATCATAGTACAGAAGAGGTTCTTGGATATCACATATCGCGGAGTTCTTCCCTATTCCTCAAACAATTTGCGAACATGTAGGAAAATGGATATGGCATCCATCTTTTCATGTTGTCTCTGTAACTCAGGAGTCATAGAGCCCAACATATAGCACTGAGCAAGAGTGGAGTCATCAATGTACTTCACATAGCGAGCGATCTCATCCTCGCTTGCCCCTTCCTCGGGCATAGGCATCACTGTATCAAGGACATACACGATTTTCTCCACCGTGAGAATAATTCTTAAGTTGTGGAACTAATATGTATAATTTGGACCAGTGAGGTGGTTGACATCAAATATGTCACGTAAGGGATTTAAAAGTGACATTTTTTGAAAAAAAAGATGTAGTAGAAATCAATGACATGCAGATTTTGCAAGAAATAAACTATCAAGAAATGAACTTCTATCTTAATATACTCCCACTATTTTACTAGCGAGTCACGCGACACCCTCAATACGTGAAACAAAAGTCTCCGGTAGACTTCTAGTGGGGGTCAGGATCTAATCGGTGTCTTAGTGTAACTTTGAGGGACTCGACCAATCATACTAAGCCCAAAAGGTAGGCAACTCTTGCCGATCACAACTCCTTGTGATTCCCGTCCAGTTCGGCCTTCGAATCACCATTGTCTTGAGGGACTCGACCAACTATGATATTCAGTTAAGTCAATACCTTCGTTACAAGATGAGTATGATTTGATGATATACTCTTGAGGGACTCGACCAAGCATACCATGTCCTCAGGTCACCGGTGACATCTCTTTGTCGTAAGCAAGATAGCGAGTCATGATATAGGTGAGCCTCGAGGGACTCGACCAACTCAACCTACACCGAGAATCGGTTCTTACCTATAACGATGGAAGGCCATGTGGGTTAATCTAATTACCTCACATTTACCAACTTAATATTATCGAGAGGGACGTTTGTATGATTTGGTCTCCTAATATGATATTATTGAATCTCGGATTTTGATGATGAAGTCAATTATCATTTGTTGTCTAATCTATGTGTTGAGATAAGTGTGCAGGATTAACTACGATGAAAGTTAGACATGCAGCAGGAGTTGCGCCGGAGTCAAGACAATGATCACGTTGGGAGTTCGAGAGTTCGACGGAAGTTCGGACAGTCGTCGGAGGTTCTGCGGGAACAAATCCGAGAAGTCCATAAGCTTGCCAAAAGAAACTCGTTGGAACTCGCCAAGTGGATCATCGCAAGTCCAGGAGTTTGCCGGAAGTCCGCAAAAGCATCATCGAGGGTTCATCGGATGATCGACGGAAGTTCGCCGGAAACTCGCCGGAAGAAGCGATTGACGCACAAGAGCAAGCTGTAGTAAATGTCTAAGGAATAATCATAGTTATCACATTGATTAAGTTGGAAATGGGAGGTGATCCCATTAGCTTAATCTTGGGGCAATTGGGCCCCTGAAAAATCCAAATTGGGCTGAATGGATCAACCCATTTGGACCTTGATTGCTGTGGGAGGTGCAACCGCCCAAGCCAGGAGGTAGCACCGCCTAGGCTAAGTCTCCTAGGGAGACTGGGCTGTGCAACCGCCCTAGCCAGGAAGTGGCACCGCCTGGGCTCAGTCTC
Organism: Musa schizocarpa; assembly: GCA_900464855.2. Lineage (NCBI taxonomy): Eukaryota > Viridiplantae > Streptophyta > Magnoliopsida > Zingiberales > Musaceae > Musa > Musa schizocarpa. Next base: position 18,507,491 of record LS990920.1, read on the forward strand.
CGAGCGAGATTGGGCGATGCAACCTCCCCTGACAGGAGGTAGTACCACTTGAGCTCAGTCTTCGAGCTCTGGCAGGCGGTGCAACCGCCCCAGTCAGGAGGTGCAACCGCCTGAGCTCGGTCTTCGAGCTCTGGCAAAGAGGTGCAACCGCCCCTGACAGAGGTGGCACCGCCCATAGGCTCAGTCTTCGAGCTCTACCAAGCGGTGCAACCGCCCCAGTCAGGAGGTGCAACTGCCTGATCCCGGAATTCCGGGAATTGACAGTTTTGAGCTCCAAATTTGAACTGGGTTGGGGCCTATAAATACCCCACCAATTTAGCATTGAAAGAGCATAGACATACACCGAAATCTTGATCTTTTTCTGTGATTCTTAGAGCTCAAAATTGTTGTAAAGGCCAAAAGTTCTTCTCCCTCTTTTCTTCCAAGTTCTGAGTTGTAAAGAGAGAGAGAAAATTTTTGTAAGGGTTGTCTCCTAAGCCCGTCAAAAGGAGTGGAACTATAAAAGGGTGGTTGGCCTTCACCTATTGAAGGAAGGCCTCTAGTTGACGTCGGTGACTTCGTCGGTGGAGGAAGCCAAAAGTAGAGTAGGTCAAGATTGACCGAACCACTCTAAATCTCAGTTTGCATTTATTTTGAGGATATTATCTTTACTGCAAACCTCCTCTGAAGCTTACTGCTTTCTGCGCATATACGATCGAGTTTCAAGCTTTGCACTTTCCGAATCAGCGTTTAGACGTAAATCTGCTTTTTCGTATGATCATCATATTTCAGATTACGTTTACGTTTTGATTTTTACCATAACTGCAAACTGCCTTTATACCCTTGCTTAAACCGCATCTCGCCTAATCAAGTGATTTACGAATCAGCATTTAGACGTAAATCAGTTTCTTCGTACGAACGTCGTATTTCAGTTTGCGCTTATATTCTGGTTTTCATCATAACTACAAACTGCCTTCATAGATTGACTTTAACTTCATCTTGCTTGATCTTAAGTTAAATTAATCTTAGAATCGGCATTCAAACAGAAATCGTTTTTATCGTTCGAACACAGTTTCGTTTTAATCACAGAAAGTTTTCCGCTGCACTAATTCACTCCGCCCCCTCTTAGTGCTCTTGATTCTAACATATATGTCACATATATACATATTTCATATATATTTACATTGCATGCAAATATATACACATATCTAGTATGTGTATTAGCAATCACACAAGATGATCATGGATCACAACCTAATGTGATCAGGCCCAAGCCAATAGGCCTAATCACTCACATCAAAATCTATATGTGTAACAATGCATCTCCATGCCCTAGGATCGTCCATCTCGTCCTCACATCAAACATCACATGTATAAATCATTATCATGTAGGACTACTATATAATAATAAAAAATAATAATCAATTAAATATTTTAATTAATTAATATTTTTAAATCGGGGATATGTAAGGAATTTTCTAAATTCCTAGGGATATTTTTGTAATTTTGGATAAAAAAGGATAGAATTGAAATTTTTAAAATTCATAGGGGTAAAACTATCTTTTTGCCCAAGAATGCCCTAATGCCCTACTCCCCTACTGTCATCGCTACCGCCACGCTGCTGGCGGCGGCTTGTGCGACAGGGCGAGGGCGTTGCCCTCGCCTACAGGCGACACGCCCACTAGCGGCGCTACCCCTGCAGGTGGGCACCCCCGCGGGCACTTCCGCCTCCGCAGGCTATTCTGCTCGTGGGGCAGCGCCCGCAGGTGGTGCTGCCCTTGCAGGTGGGCACCCCGCCCGCGGGGCAACATCTGCAGGAGGTGCTGTCCCGTCGGGCAAACGCCTCTACGGGGGGTTTCGCCCGCGGGAGTAGCGCCGGCAGGCGTCGTTGCCCTACGGCGCCTCACCCCGTGGGAGAAGTGGTCGCAAGTGCCTCTGCCCGCGGGCTGCCAGCCTCGTCGACTGTAAACCCACTGCAAGCAGGCCGCTGGCCGACTGCTGCAGACACAACCCCTGTGCTACCTGCCTGCGGCTGTGCTGCACGCACGCAGATCGAGGGTAGCAACTATTGTTGCCCTTTCTCGCTTTTGCATCAATGATTTTGACGTCAAAAGTTTCTTCAAAACACAACACGTGCAGTTTAAAACCAATCTATCGCATGAACAACTTGGCTCTGATACCATTGTTGGGAAATCTTGAAGGCAACATCACATGCGCAGTAGAAGAACAAGAAAACAAAATCACCTATTCCCAAGGATATCTTTGTCATCGTTCAAAGATTGGTGTGCAAAATCTGCGAAACTGAAAACTGCATATAGAATAGATTGTGTTATATAAGGGGATCGTATATAAAGGCTCTAGCCTATGAGGCTATGAATCCCTCCTATTTATAGAGGTCCCCTATCAAAACCTAATGGATCCTCCCCTAGTGGGTATTGGATCTGCATCCAATTACCTAAGCCTTTTAGATTAGTGGATCTCTATCCAATAATCTCTCATGGGCTCTTATTAGATTTCATCCATGGGATCCAATAATTCAAGGGCTTATTGGATATCCAATAAGACAAGGGCTCCGACGGATATCTAATATCCGAACCTCTACTCATCGCAATGCCTACCATATGTGTGTGATCCTCTAGGCCCAATATCGAGCTGGCCGTGAGTCATACCTATTAGAACTCATTTTTACTTAGTAAATTATTATCTCTGTAATAATTTACTCGACTCATCGACTACGGACGTACTAGGCCACTACGTCGTAGTCCCCAAACGATATAGGGGAATCCAAATCATTGGACCTGTCTGTCCTCAGTAACCGTGTACCTATAGTCCCTCATCCATATAATATCTCAGAGATCGTATATCGAGTATGGTGCTGTCAGATCTATACGGTTTCTACTCGAGTCTCGCTCTAATCGGATTCTCCCGGAGAACTCTTTCTCTCTCAACCCGAATGACCCTAGCCAAAGATTTATTTGAGCAAGAACACATGGGATATTCCTCTCATTACGCTGAGAGTGAATAATCCTCTATCGACACTCAATAGCCCTCGTAAGGTCGACTGCCACTCTCAATGACCAACTGTACTAGATCTGAGACATCCAAACCTATAAGTCTGGTATCAAAGAGTGGAGCACTCATACAAGACATCCTTGGTATCTTAAGTCTAAGGACCAAATACACCACTAGGACTATGGAATCATTGTCTAACAATAAAGCATTATCAACCATCCAGTATTTCAAAAGTGGATCAATCAGTGAACTTATTCTCCATTGAGCACTTGTACTGTATCCATAGTGTCCCTACACGAGCAGCTATGAGACCAGTTGCATCCATCATATGGACAGGTATACAGCACACTAGTCTGTCCAGTTATCACGATGTCTCTCTCGAGTAACCTATGACCGAGATTATTTAGGATATGTGTTTAAAGGTGAATCGATCTCATTATTATGATCTTATCACGATCTAATTCCCATTGCACGGATCCAAGGACATCACAATATACACATGTATATATGCAATAATCAATATAAAGTGATAAATACCAAAATATAATAAGCAAAAATATTTCGTGTCAAGTTACACGTGCCATCACTCACGTGATTGGCTTGCTGGGCACCTATAACTAGCAAAGCGTGGCCTGGTGAGGTCGGGGCGGGCCAAGTATGAGTACGGGTACCGGGTGGCCTGTGCTCGCTTCCGAGTGAAGTACCCGGACCTGGAGCTGGAGTCAAACCCATTCGCCGACAACCCGACGGACTAGGACATCGACATGCTTGCGAGCGTCCCCTTCGACGACGGGCCTGAGACTCGTCCCCGTTTCTTTTTTCTTTTGCTAAGTTCGGGTCGGGTTTGTGACCGTACCGCTCGACCACCATGTGTATTTCCTTTTTTTTATCAAGAAGCACTCTTTATCTTGGAATTCTGACTTGTTTTTCCCGACTGTGGGTGCGCGTGCTTCATATGACTTCTCTACATCTCGACTTGCTTCCTTTATGGGTAGAACTTCTTTAGGTTCGCCACATTCCATTTTCTCAGCAGGGGGCTTCCCTCCATAGTCTCGAGTCGGTAGGTCCCCTCTCGGACCACGTCGTAGACTCGATATGGGCCTTACCAGTTAGGCACGAGCTTTCCCCTTGCTCGGGTTGGGTCGCTCACCTTTGCTTTTTGGAGGAGGAGGTCGTGCTAACTACGATATTTTTTAAGACATTTACTGCAACTTGCTCCGGTGCATCAATCGCTTCTTCTGGCGAGCTTCTAGTGAACTTCCGTCGATCATCCGATGAACCCTCGGTGATGCTCTTGTAGACTTCCGGCAAACTCCTGGACTTGTGACGATCCACTTGGTGAGTTCCGATGAGCATCTTTTGGCAAGCTCCTGGACTTCTCAGATTTGTTCCCGTAGAACCTCCAACGACCGTCTGAACTTCCATCGAACTCTCAAACTCCCAATGTGATTATAGTCTTGACTCCGGTGCAACTCCTGCTGCATGTCTTACATCCATCGTAGTTAATCCTGCACATATAAAACAAAACTTCGATCAAGACAATTAATCCTAAGCAATTAACCAAGTTGTCCGGCATGTCATTGGTCCCTCGATGCTTCGTCCGATTCTTTGGCGCATCATCCTCTCCTGCGGCCTATTGCCCAATCGGCCAATTGACTCCGCAACTTCGATATCCTTGGCGCAATACCCGCTCTTCTTGGCCCGATGCCCGAGTCCATGACCCGAAGCTTTCTATCGATACGTCGATCGATCCATCGACCCGACGTCCAATCTCCTAACATATTCCTCTGACACAACATGATTTTTCCTGCTTTAATTGTCTCATCCTGATCGAAGCATCCTGCATCACTCAAAACACAGATTAAAACATAAATGCAATTATCAATTGGTTTCATCATCAAAATATGAGATTTAACAATCTCCCCCTTTTTGATGATGACAACCAATTGATGACAGAGTTAAACTTAACTCCCGGAGTTTAAACAAACTCCCCCTATCAATATGGCTTATTGATAGAACCTTGAATTTAAACTGAATTCAAGTCATTACAATATTCATCATGAATACTTGCAACACATTATCATGAACTTATGCATAACATCATACTTCTCCCCCTTTTTCATCAACAAAAAGGAGAAGTTCCAACTCTAATGTGTTTGTGATATTAATTCAACTTATTGCATGAAAAACATAATATCAAGTTTTATTATCATGCAATCTAGCAATTAAAGATGTACAAGTTTAGTATGTTTGCTTTTCATAAGATAGCAACTGTTTGTTTCTCTTTAGACTACAAGCTAGCAATTTTTATGATATGCAAGTTTTACTAAATACATGCTAGCAAAGATTTTGAAAGCTAATGCAAGATAGCTTTCTTGTGTAAGCTCATGATTCTTGCTTCCTTTGCAATGTTTGAGCTTGCAATTTTGCTTTCATTGCAAAGTGCAAGTTTAGCATCTTGAGATAGGCAAGATAGAACATTTTTGCATTTTCTTGAGATTTCAAGCTAGCAATTATCGGTGATGTTCAAGATAGCAATTTTTTCTCTTTTGAGAAGTGAAATTTTTGCTTTCGTCGTGAATTGTGTAAGCTAGCTAGTTTGCCTCTTTTCATGATGTTCACGCTAGATATTCTTGCTCCCCCTTTGTCATTGTCAAAAAGAAGGGAAGACCCTTATATCAATTTTCAGATTATGACAAAGGTAAGTATCAATCTTATTTGTGCATCATAATATACACAATTTCAAAAATCTTATTTTTCATTCACGATACCGAAAAATAAATAAATCATCATTAATGAGCATATCATACATGATACTCAAATATTAAAATTTTTAAGCATTTATCAACATGTTGATCATGATACCAAACATTCATCATTTAAAGCATTCATGATACACATCATATGCAATACATCCTGTACATCATTATCATAAGTATTGCATACATCATTTCAAAACATTTCAAGCCATGCAAGCCATAAATACAAAGAAATCATGTCAGGAAGGATAAAATTATTTTAATACCAAAAGGCATGATTCATATAGTAAATATCTTCTTTAAATAAAATATTAAGAAAAATCATGAGTACAAAGAAGAGATCTTGTTTTGAAATAAAATCAAATAATAAATCCAAGAACTCATAAAGAAAAATCATGATTTATTTAGAAAATCTCCTCTTAAGAAAATATCAAGTAGAATCGTAGGAGATCGATTAATAAGAAATTTTGATTCATAATAAAATCTCATGTATCAAATGTCAAGAAATCAAAATGATGAATCACAAGTTATATTCAAGAGAAAAATCATCATTCATTTTCAACTCATTCAATTTGTCAAATAAAGATCATGATTTTGATAGAATTCATCTCAAATTCAAATCGTCAAAATCATTTTTATAGTTCACAAAATTCATAACATAAGTAGATTCATGATTTCATTGATAATATATTTTTCTTTTTTTAAGTATTTCATTTTAAGTGATTGATTTCATGTTAGCATGCTTTTTCATTTATGTTAAATAAAAACATGCATCAACGTTTAGGATCAAAAAATGAATTTTGTCATAAAACCATCAAGATCAAAAGATTTTCAAAAATAAATTGTTAGGATCAAGAAAATCCAAAAATAAAATTTAACACTTTCATGCATTCGGACATGGTTTTGCTATAGATTTTCAAACACAATCATGAAGTTAAAACATGCTCATGATCATGGAAATTTTTGTATCCAAAACACATAATTTCCAACATGTTATTAAGGAATGTAACAGTGTAAAGTTCTCATCATAGCAATTAAGTGAATGAATTAAGAACGTCCGAAAAATGATTTTAATAAGTTCATGCATTCAGACACATTTTTGCCATATGTTTTTCAAATACACTCATGAAAATAACACATGCTTATTATCATGTTGTTGAATCTCATATTTTGATGATGAAGTCAATTATCATTTGTTATCTAATCCATATGTTGAGATAAGTGTGCAGGATTAACTACGATGAAAGTAAGACATGCAGCAGGAGTTGCACCGGAGTCAAGACTATGATCACATTGGGAGTTCGAGAGTTCGACGGAAGTCTGGACGGTCGTCGGAGGTTCTGCGGGAACAAATCCGAGAAGTCCAAGAGCTTGCCAAAAGAAGCTCGTCGGAACTCACCAAGTGGATCGTCGCAAGTCTAGGAGTTTGCTGGAAGTCTGCAGGAGCATCATCGAGGGTTCATCGGATGATAGACAGAAGCTCGCCAGAAGAAGCGATTGACGCATTGGAGCAAGTTGCAGTAAATGTCTTAAGAAATATTGTAGTTACCACGATGATTAAGTTAGAAATGGGAAGTGATCCCATTAACTTAATCTTGGGGCAATTGGGCCCTTGACAAACCCAAATTGGGCCGAATGGATCAGTCCATTCGGACCCAGATTTCTTGGCCAACAGTGGCACTGCCCAGGGCTCAGTCTCCAAGCTAGGCTAGGTAGTGCAACCGCCCTTGATAGGCGGTGGAACCGTCTAAGCTCGGTCTCCGAGCTCTGCTAGGCGGTGCAACTGCCCCAATCAGGTGGTGGCACCGCTTGGGCTCAGTCTCCGAGCGAGACTAGGCAGTGCAACTGCCTCTATCTGGTGGTGCCACTGCCAGAGCTCGATCTCCGAGATCTGTCAGGCGGTTGTACCACCCCAGTCAAGCGGTAGTACCACTAGGACCCCGGAAATCCGGGAGGTGACATTTTTTAGCTCCAAATTCAATCCAGTTTGGGGCCTATATATACCCCACCCTTTCCTGCATGAAAGGGTACCGAAAATCCAATCTTACTCTATGATTTTTAGAGCTCAAAAGTGTTGTATGAGTTAAAAGTTCTCCTTCCTCTTTTCTTCCAAATTTTGATTTGTCAAAAGAGGAAAGAAAATTCTGTAAGGGTTATCTCCTAAGCCCGTCAAAAGGAGTGAAACTGTAAAAGGGTGGTTGGCCTTCGCCTATTAAAGGAAGGCCTCTAGTGGATGTCGGTGACCTCGTTAGAGGAAGCCAAAAGCGGATGTAGGTCAAGATTGACCGAACCACTCTAAAATTGTGGTGCTCTCTGGTTTGCATTTATTCTTGCTGCTTACCTTACTGCAAACCTCCATATATGCTTTACTTCTTTTTTACTTTTGCTGCACTCCTTTACGAACTCGCTTTCAAGTTAAGTTTCCGAAAACGGTTTTATGTCGGAAATGATTTCATTGTACGAATGCAGTTTTAAACGTCAAAAGTTTTTCATTGCATTAATTCACCCCCCTCTTCCCCCTCTTAGTGTTCTTGATCTTAACAATTGGTATTAGAGCGGGGTTAACTCTCAAATAGATTAAAACCCAAGAGAGATGACATACGTTGGAAACCAAGAGGGCCACTCTATTACACGTCCACCCATGTTCAATTGGACGGACTACACCTATTGGAAGTCCCGAATGAGGATATTCCTTATTTCAATGGATTTTGAACTTTGGAATCTTGTCAAAAATGGATTTTCGAAGTCTTCTCTTCCAATGATCGATTAGAATGAATTAGAGAAGAAGACTTTCGCTCTTAATGCAAAGGCTGTGAATGCCTTATTTTGTGCGCTTGATAAAAATGAGTTCAATCGTGTTTTGGTTTGTGAAACCGCGTTTGATATTTGGCATACACTCGAAGTGATTCACGAAGGCACAAGTAGAGTGAAAGAGTCAAAAATCAATCTTTTGATATATTCTTTTGAACTTTTCCAAATGAAACCGAGCTAGACTATTGGCGACATGTACACCTGTTTCACGGATGTCGTCAATGGTCTAAAAGGACTCGGCAAAAGTTTTCGGATTTTGAGCTCATAAATAAGATTCTAAGATCCCTTTCTAAGAGTTGGGATCCTAAAGTTACTGCTATTTAAGAGGCTAAAGATTTAAACAACTTCCCTCTTGAAGAACTAATCAGGTCATTAATGACCTATGAAATGACTTGCAAGGCTCATGAAGAGCAAGAAAACATCATTCCAAAGAATAGGAAGGATATGACACTTAGAACTTTAGATGACCACTTGAGAGAAAACTCAAGTGATGAGGACTATGACGATGACTTGGCACTTCTAACAAGGAAATTCAAAAAATTCATTAAGAGAAACAAGTTTAAAAGTGACACCAAAAATAAACTTGAACCCAAAAAGGACCAAGTTATTTGCTATGAGTGCAAAAAGCCGGGACACTACAAAAGTGATTGTCCCCATGCCAAGAAGAGAACATCAAAGAAGAAGGCGCTTAAAGCGACGTGGGATGAGTCGAGCGCGTTCGAAGAAGAGGAGTCCAACATCAAGCAAGTTGCTCATTACGTCTTAATGGCCATCAGAGAAGAGGTAACAAATTTAATTGATGCAGATTTATCATTTGATGAATTATTAAATGCATTCCATGACTTATTTGATGAATGTAAAATAATTAGTATAAAATATAAATTGCTGAAAAATAAGCATGATAGTCTTATTAGCAATTTTGATAAATTAAAAACTGAATATCATGATAGTTTAGCTCAATGTGAAAAATGTCATGATCTAGAAACTCTCCAAAAGGAGAACTTGATACTTAAGGACGCCTTGAAGAAATTCAAGGTTAGTAGCAAGTTTTTGAACATGATCCTTACAAATAAGGATCACGTTCTCAAAAGAAGTGGAATCGGATTTGTGAGAAGTCCTCACCAAAATCCAACCACCTTCATAAAAGGCCCCATCTTACATGTTCGACACCAAAGCAAATGCAACTTTTGTTGCAAATATGGACACAAAATGCATCAGTGTCCATTCAAGAAAATTAGTCCGAACAAATTAATTTGGGTTCCTAAAGGATCCATGATAAACTCTATGCCACATGATAAACAATATAGATCAGTTTTTGAGGCACCCAAAAGCAAATGGGTACCTAAAAATTATCCTTTCTTGTAAAGACATACACCATCAAAAGCTACGAGCAAGAGATAATATCTTGCTTTTTGGGTACTCGATATTCATGACTCGAGATCCACAAGAACACGTAATGCTCTCTAGCCTAAATAGTAAAAAGAAGATTAGAAAATTAATATTGCAGAGTGATACTAATACAATCCTATTTAATCTCTTAGATTTTGAAACTCATAATTCTCCCTTCACATACCCTCTAGATTTCTGAACTCATCGAATTGATTTCTTCTTTACCTTCGGATCAACTATATCATGAACTTACGTATTGCAAGCAAAGTTTGTCATAAACTTGCGAAGCTTACCAACTTGGATAATAAGTCATGAACATGTCTAAAATTGTGTACGACATTTAAAGTAGAATATGCGCGTCATAAGATCTATCATGAACGTACGGAATTTCTCATCTTGAAATGGAAACTCTTACGTAATTACGAAAGTAAAGTTGATTGCTCCACAAATGAAAACTCTCCTTAAGTTGAAAACATCCAAATTAGCCCATACAACCCCTAAACAAGTGCTCACCATCTGTAGGCAGTGGCACCGCCTAGTTGGCGGTCGCACTATTGGCTGTCATGGGTGGAACCGACCCCAACTCACTCCCTTCCCCTCTTTACACCACCAAAGCTTCTCCACCTCCATTTCTCCATCTTAGCATCCCAAATACTCCTCATTTCGAAGCAAAAGATCAGCAATCTCTCCTTCTCTTAAGGATCTCACTTAAGGTATTATCTAAGAAGCCTTTAAATTCTGTTTTTAAGTCATTTACTCTTGCTCATTACTATCTTCTTAAATAGCAGTAGTTATGGGCTCTAGAAGATCCTCTAGGGACAAAGGGAAGAGGAGATTAGAAGAAGACTTTGATCTTACCCTTTTTGATTTAAAATATCATGCTGAAAAATTTTCTTCCTTTGAATTTAGAAATGTCAATAAGAGAAAACATGTAGATCTAGATGAACAAAGAGACTTAGAGACAATCCAATGGTTTGCAAACATAGATCTACTCCCAATTTTACAAATTAGTGAAGCCATCTATCCAAGACTTGTTAGATTGTTTTACAACAATCTACAAGTAGATGAAGAAGAAAGAGTGTCTACCTATCTCTTAGGACAACACATCTCCATTATGAATTTATTCATTTGTGACATGATAGGCATTCCCGTAAAAAATAGAGGTCTTTATTTTAGAGGATCGTGGGATAATGAAACAATTGGGACAACATATGTTGAAGCCTTAGGAACAATTTTCGATAATCCCAACTTAGTGATAGTTCCTAAAAGCTGTGAACATCTACTACCACTAAACACTAAGGTACTTCATCATATCCTAACTAGCATCATTCTCTCTAAACAATACTATCATGATGAAGTAAGTCAAATGGAATTAGGAACCATGTATTGGATCATGAAAGGACATAATATCTGTTTTGGTTACCTTATCCAACAAAACATGATAGAACTATCTAAGAAAGACATGATGCTTCCGTATGGTGGTATAATCACTAGAATACTTAAAGCCTACGATATTCCAATACCACCCGACGAAGAAGTGATGAAAGTAGACAGGTTTAGCATAATAAATACAAATCTACTTCACCGATTGAGATGTTTTTATAGAAACGGTAATTGGGTTAGAATGCCTAGAAGAACCGATCCCCCTCAACCTGAACCAGAACCCGAAACACCAGTCTTTTGGGATACTCAATCTCCTCCGATCTGTCCCTTTGAGGAAACACATCCATTTAAGTAAGCTCCTGCATCATCTATCGAAGATATTGGGATTCGAATGGACCGATTTGAATAAAGACAAGATCGGCTTGAGCATCGACAAGATCAAATCCTATCTGAGTTGTAGCAAATTCATCGACAATTTGACTCTTTATTTAGGCATTTTAATTTTCCACCTCCTGAATAAGTTTGTATATGTGGACACAATCACCTCTTGTTGTAACAATTACATTGTTGTAAACTCTTTATGTTACTCACCTTGATCACAATGCCTTGATGACTACTAATCTTTGATATGGTTACTTGATGTATTAATTGGTGAGAATATGTAGGGTTACATTGTTTAATCTCGTTACTCATTGTCAGATTTCACGTTGAAATTAAATGTTTCTATAATGCCTACTTTAAAACCCTTGTGTCTCGATTTTCATGATAAATATGATTTGAGAAAGCAATATAGCCATGAAATTGATGTGTCATTACCATGATGTTAATGTGTTATGATGTTACCATAATGTTGATGTATTACCATGATGTTAATGTGTCATTGTATTGCCATAATACTAAGCATCAACTAGCTGATATTTTTACAAAACCACTAAGTGAAGAACAATTTGATTTCACTAGAAGAGAATTAGGAATGTTAATATGTCCGAATGCATAAACTTGTTAAAATTATTTTTCGGACTTTATTGATTGAATGATCAAATCACTTGATTGCCATGACATGCCTAAAATTACATGTTGGAAATTATGTGTTTTGGATACAAAAATTTCCATAACAATGAGCATGTTTTGTCTTTATGATTCTATTTGAAAATCTATAGTATAGTCTTGTCCGAATGCATGAAAGTGTTAATTTCATTTTCGGATTCTCTTAACTAGTGGTATCCTAACAATCAGATTGTCTCGATATATTATTCTCTTCCGAACTTAATAAGCATATGTCATATCGAGTTTGATTCTCATCATTGATTTTTGACATATGAAATCAACTAACAAATACATCTCTCATACATTTATCATGTGAAAAATATTTTTGAGAAATGGATTTGATGAAATGATTCCTGCTTGTAAATTCCTTCTTATATGGATGATAGTGTTTTTACTTGTAAGGATTTGTTTCACATATATATCTTGATCCTTGTAAAAATGAAGTATGATTTAATCTCTCATCGATTTAAACTTCATTCAAAGTAAACTCACAAATAGCTGGTATCACAAATAGCCTTCCTCCTTCATGTAAAAAGATAATAACAAATAAAAAGGAAGAAGTATTTAAAGCTATCTCCATGTCATGTTTTCCTTGAGATGTTTGCATAATTGGTATCCTATCACTCACTGATGGAAATTGACATGAACCTAGTTATGGCATGAATAATTACCGCACTTATGCTTAAAATTTACTTATATCGTTCTCCTTTTTGTTGATGACAAAGAGAGAGAAATATATGAATTGATACTATGAGTGCCATATTTGCACTATGTTATTGCCATATCATGATAAAATATCAAGAACTTGCATAGCAACTTTACTTATTGATATCTTGCCATGTGATGCTACGATTGCTAAACACTTGAAATGTTTGCTTTACGTTAAGATATCAAAAGCTTAAATTATAAATTTACATGTTGATATCTTATGTTGAACTGCTACCATCATTCATATTTGAAATGCAAAACTTGAGAATGGATGTCAAGTCTTGACATCATTTTCAGTAAGATACATCGTGATAGGAATCATGATGGGAGAAATTGATAAGATTAAGAGTTCTTAACTTATCAATAAGTTTATTGAACTCAAAGGCAATGAATACAAGAATGACTTATCTCAAGTATGGCATATAGATAGGGGGAGTTAAGGTTAACTCCGTTATCAATTGATTGTCATCATAAAAAAGGGGGAGATTGTTGAATCTCAGGTTTTGATGAGGAAGTCAATTGTCATTTTTTATCTAATCCATATGTTGAGATAAGTGTGTAGGATTAACTACGATGAAAGCAAGACATGCAGTAGGAGTTGCGCCGGAGTCAAGACTATGATCACGTTGGGAGTTCGAGAGTTCGACGGAAGTCTGGATGGTCGTCGGAGGTTCTACGGGAACAAATCCAAGAAGTCCAGGAGCTTACCAAAAGAAGCTCGTCGGAACTCTCCAAGTGGATCGTCACAAGTCCAGGAGTTTGCCGAAAGTCCGCAGGAGCATCAGCGAGGGTTCATCGGATGATTGACGGAAGTTCGCCGGAAGCTCATTGGAAGAAGCAGTTGACGCACCAGAGCAAATTACAGTAAATGTCTTAAGAAATATCATAGTTAGCACAATGATTAAATTAGAAATGGGAGGTGATCCCATTAACTTAATCTTGGGGAAATTGGGCCCTTGACAGACCCAAATTGGGCCGAATGGATACAGCCCATTCAGACTCAGATTTCTTGTCCAGCGGTGGCACCACCTCTGTAGGCGGTGGCACCGCCCAGGGCTCAGTCTCCGAGCTAGGCTAGGCAGTGGAACCACCCTTGACAGGCGGTGGAACCGCTTGAGCTCAATCTCCGAGCTCTGCCATGCGGTGCAATCGCCCCATTCAGGCGGTGGCACCGCCTGGGCTTAGTCTCCGAGTGAGACTAGGCGGTGCAACCGCCCTTGTCAGGCGGTGGCACCGCCAGAGCTTGGTCTCCGATCTCTGTCAGGCGGTGGCACCGCCAGAGCTCAGTCTCCGAGCTCTGTTAGGCGGTTGTACCGCCCCAGTTAGGCGGTAGTACCGCCAAGACCCCGAAAATTCAGGAGGTGACATTTTTGAGCTCGAAATTCAAACCAGTTTGGGGACTATATATATCCCACCCTTTCCTGCATTAAAGGGTACCGAAAATCCAATCTGACTCTGTGATTTTTGGAGCTCAAAAGTGTTGTATGAGTTAAAAGTTCTCCTTCCTCTTTTCTTTCAAATTTTGATATGTCAAGAGAGGAAAGAAAATTCTGTAAGGGTTGTATCCTAAGCCCGTCAAAAGGAGTAAAACTGTAAAAGGGTGGTTGGCCTTCGCCTATTGAAGGAAGGCCTCTAGTGGACGTCGGTGACCTCGTCGGAGGAGGAAGCCAAAAGTAGATGTAGGTCAATTTTGACCGAACCACTCTAAAATTGTGGTGCTCTTTGCTTACCTTACTGCAAACCTCCATATATGCTTTACTTCCTCTTTACTTTTGCTGCACTCCTTTATGAACTCGCTTTCAAGTTAAGTTTCCGAAAACAGTTTTACGTCGGAAACGATTTCATCGTACGAACGTAGTTTTAAACTTCGAAAGTTTTCCGCTGCACTAATTCACCCCCCCCCCCCCCCCCTCCTCCTCTTAGTGCTCTTGATCCTAACACATGTATAACTTAAAATCTCATACATAAAATTGTCAATCATGGTATCAAAATATTTAATATTATATCATTATGGATTTCTTCAAATCAAATATGATTTCATTTAATCAAAATCGAGAAATAACAATGATACACATTATTACTTCTTAACCACATATAGCATGATATTAAACTTCTTAATATTTTCATTAAGACATCAAGCATGGTTTTAATCAAAATCAGAAATAATCAAGATACACATTTTTCTTCTTAAGAAAAACATACATATGATCATTAGATTTAAATCTAACATTTTATTCCATTAACATGTAATTTTTAAAATTATGAGCATGATCATATTCATGCATTTTCAAAAAAAAAAATTGTAATATTTAATTTTCAAGAAAAATAATTATTCTAAAAAAGAAAATACATCATGGAAAACATCAAGTAATTTCAAAATAAATTAAGGGGGTTTCGATTACCTTATTGTTGAATATCGTTAAGGCATAGTTTGCCACCTCACCTTTCTTGATTTTCTCCTCATCTTTAGAGGAGCTTGATTCATCCCACTTTGTGTTCTTCTTCTTGCATTCAAAGCAAGTAGTTCCGTTCTTTTTGTTCTTAAATTTTTGTTTCTTTAATTTTTTAAATCTCATTTGTAGTTCTTGTTCATCATCACTTGAGCTTATGCTTGAGTGGTCTTCAAATGTTCTATGTCCCAAATCCTTCCTGTTCTTTGGAAGGTTGTTTTGTTCATCATGTTCATCATATGCATTGCGCACCATTTTATATGTCATCAATGAGCCGATAAGTTCTTCAAGTGGAAAAATATTTAAATCTTTTGTTTCTTATATTGCCATTACTTTTGATTCCCAAGCTTTAGAAAGTGATTATAAAACTTTGCTAACAAGTTCAAAATTTGAGAAATATTTGCCAAGAGCTTTTAAACCATTGACGATATCCGTAAAACGGGTATACATGTCAACAATAGTTTCACTCGGCTTCATTCGAAAAAGCTCAAAATCATACAATAAAATGTTAACTTTCGAGTCTTTGACTCTACTAGTTCCCTCGTGTGTGATTTCAAGTGTTCGTCAAATATCAAAAGCAGTTTCGCACATAGAAATCCGATTGAACTCATTTTTGTCCAAAGCGCAAAATAAGGTATTCATAGCCTTTGCGTTTAAATAAAAATACTTATTCTTCAAATCCGACCATTCATTCATCGGTTTAGAGGGAAGTTGAAAACTATTTTCAACAATATTCCATAAATCCAAATTTATAGAAATCAAGAAAACTCTCATTCGAGTTTTTTAATAAGTGTAGTCTAATCCATTAAACAACGGTGGATGAACAACCGATAAACCCTCTTGAAAGCCATGAAGAGCTATTTCTCTCGGGTGTAAATATGAAATGAGAAATACCGGGTTCTTATATCAATTGTTAGGATCAAAAGCACTAAGAAGGGGGGTGAATTAGTGCAGCGGAAAACTTTCGACGATTAAAACTGCGTTCGTACATTGAAATCCGATTCCGACGTAAAAGTCATTTCGTGCAGATAATAACTTTGAAAGCTTATGGAAACATATTTGAAGTAAAGTAAGAAAGGCAGTTTGCAGTTAAGATAAATAGCACAAAGGAAATGCAAACCCGATTTTAGAGTGGTTCGGTCAAACATGACCTACATCCACTTTTGGCTTCCTCCTCCGACGAGGTCACCGACATCCACTAGAGGCCTTCGTTCAATAGGCGAAGGCCAACCACCCTTTTATAGTTTCACTCCTTTTGACGGGCTTAGGAGACAACCCTTATATAATTTCTCTCCTCTCTTGAAAGATCAAAACTTGGAAGAAAAGAGGGAGGAGAACTTCTAGACTTTACAACACTTTTGAGCTCTAAAATCACTGAGAAAGATTAAGCTTCTGGTGGTTTGGGTTACCTTTTCATTGCTAAAAGGGTGGAGTATTTATAGGCCCCAAACCAGTTTGAATTCTGAGCTCAAAACTGTCATCTCCCGGAATTCTCAGGTCTGGCGATTGCACTGCCTGACTGGGGCAGTTGCATCGCCTGACTGGGGTGGTTATACTGCCCAGTCTAACTCAAAGACTGAGCCTAGGTGGTGCCATTACCTAACTGGGGCGGTTGCACCGCTTGGTAGAGCTCGGAGACCGAGCTCAGGTGGTTCCACCGCTTGTCAAGGGTGGTTGCATCGCCCAGCCTAGCTCAAAGACTGAGCCCTGGGCGGTGCCACCGCCGACCCAGACGGTGCCACCGCTGGCCAAGAAATCTGGGTCCGAATGGACTGATCCATTCGACCCAATTTGGGTTTGTCAAGGGCCCAATTGCCCCAAGATTAAGTTAATAGGATCACCTCCCATTTCTAACTTAATCATCGTGATAACTATGATATTTCTTAAGACATTTACTACAACTTGCTCCGGTGCGTCAATCGTTTCTTCTAGCGAGCTTCCGGCGAACTTCCGTCGATCATCCGATGAACCCTCGGTGATGCTCCTACGGACTTCCGGCAAACTCCTGGATTTGCGACGATCCACTTGGCGAGTTCTGACGAGCTTCTTTTGGCAAGCTCCTGGACTTCTTGGATTTGTTCCCGTAGAACCTCCGACGACCGTCCGGACTTCCGTCGAACTCTCGAACTCCCAACGTGATCATAGTCTTGACTCCGGTGCAACTCCTACTGCATGTCTTACATCCATTGTTGTTAATCCTGCACATGTAAAATAAAACTTCGATCAAGACAATTAATCCTAAACAAGTAACCAAGTTGTCCGGCATATCATTGGTCCCTCGATGCTTCATCCGATTCTTCGGCGCATCATCCTCTCCTGCGGCCTATTGCCCAATCGGCCAGTTGACTCCGCAACTCCGATATCCTTGGCGCAATACTCGCTCTTCTTGGCCCGATGCCCGAGTCCACGACCAGAAGCCTTCTATCGATATGTCGACCGATCCACTGACCCGACGTCCAATCTTCTGACATGTTCCTCTGGCACAACATGATTTTTCCTGCTTTAATTGTCTCATCCTGATTGAAGAATCCTACGTCACTCAAAACGTAGATTAAAACATAAACGCAATTATCAATTGGTTTTATCATCAAAATATGAGATTCAACAACCCGTAGTAGGGTTCACCCACAAAAGGGGTGTTGCTCGTGAGCGAGCCTCCTTCGGGGGCTGCGCCTAAGAATTTTAGAAATTTCGAGGTTTGTCCTTTTTGTCCAAATACCCTTCATAATTTAGAAAATTTTCTACATGTCCCGAATTTCAAAAAAATATTTGTTAATTAAAGTTTTAATTAATTATTATTATTTATCTTGTAGTCTTATGTATTAATATGTATATATGATGTATTATGTGGACAGATGATCATGGTGTTAGGATCAAGAGTGGCACTAAGAGGGGCGGTGAATTAGTGTAGTGGAAAATTCTTCGATTTTCGTATAAAATATTTTGTACATTCGATAAAACCGAATCAGAAGGATAGCAACTTGAAACGTATGAGAGCGTAAGTAAGATGAGGAGGAGAAGTAGTTTGCGATGAAATAAATTACAGTTAAAGTAAATTATACTAATGAAAAACAAACCAGAATTTAGAGTGGTTCAGTCAACGTGACCTACATCCACTTTCAGATTCCTCCTCCGACGAGGTCTCTAACATCCATAAAAGGCCTTCCTTTAATCGGTGAAGACCGAACACATCTTTATAACACTTTCTTCTTTTTCTGGGTTTAGGAGATGAACCCTTACAAGTCTCACTTCTCTTTCTTGGATGGTTATAAGGCCAAGAGATGAAGGAGGTGAACTCTAACTTTTACAACACTTTAAGACTCAAGAACTCAAGATTATGCCAATAGGTTTCATGCCCTTTCATGCAGAAAAGGGTGAGATTTTTATAGGCCCTAAAGGCTTCAAAAATGGAGCCAAAAAGTGTCTAATCCCATATTTTCAGGGTCCTAGCGATACCACCGCCTGACACCTAACACTGGGCGGGACTACCGCTCAGTTTGGGCGGTACCACCGCCTGATAGAGCTCGGAGATTGAGCTCTGACAGTACCACCATTGGCAGCAATAATTGCTAGCGGTACCACCGCCTAGATTTTCTGGGGCATTGCTTTCCAAGCAGTCCCACCGTTGGCCCTAGCGGTGCTACCGCCGGCCAAGAGTTCAGGGGCTGAATTGGGTGCTTAATTCGGCCCAATTCAGCCATGTTAAGAGCCTAATTAGTCCCTAATTAAGTTAGTGGAATTACCTCCTAATCCTAACTTAATTTACGCTCTAATTATGATAATTAAGACATGTTTACTGCACTTCTTGTTCTAGTGCGTCAATTTCTCTTCCGGTGAGCTTCCAGCATACATCTGGCGAACATCCGATGAACTCTCGGCAATGCTCTGGTGGACTTCTGGCAAGCTCTTGGACTTTGCGACGATCTTCTTGGTGAGTTTCAATGAGCATCTATGGTAAAATCCTAGACTTCTTGGTTGGTTTCTGTAGAACTTCTGATAAACGTCTGGACTTCCGTCGAACTCTCAAACTTCCAATGAGATCTCAATCTTGACTCTGGCATAACACCTGCTTTATGTCTTATTGCTATCGTAGTTAATTCTGCACACTTTTCTCAACATATAGATTAGATTAAACAAATTACAATTGACTTCATCATCAAAATCTGAGATTCAACAATCTCCCCCTTTTTTATGATGACAATCAATTGATGATAGAGTTAACCTTAACTCCCCCTATCTATATGCCATACTTGAGAATAGACATTCTTGAATTTAAGGCTTTTGAATTTAAGAGACATATTGATAAGTTAAGTTCATTTAAACTTATCAATACACACATCATGATTCCTTTCATGGTCTAACATTCTCAAAATGATGTCAAGGCATGACATCCATTTTCAAGTATGATATTTCAAATATGAAAGATGACAAATATAGCAATTCATCATTCGATGGCAAGATATCAATTTGTAAAAATAGCAAGTTAAGCTCTAGATATCTTATGAAAGAAATTTATCAAGCAAACATTTCGAGTATCTATGATGAAATACATTACATGCATTTGTCATTAATTTGCCACATTTTGGTATTAACATCATTTTCAAGTATGATATTTCAAATATAAAAGATGACAAAGATAGCAATTCATCATTCTATGGCAAAATATCAATTTGTAAAAATATCAAGTTAAGCTCTAGATATCTTATGAAAGAAATTTATCAAGCAAACATTTCAAGTATATATGATGAAATACATTACATACATTTGTCATCAATTTATCACATTTTGGTATTATTTCTCCTCCTTTGTTATCAACAAAAAGGAGAACGATTCAACAATGCAAGTGTGGTAAAAATTCATGCCACATTTCAATTTGTATACCAATCATATTTCAAGCACTCATGACATGGTATCATTCAAAAGTTCTCACATTAAAAGTTATAAATGTTAAATAGATAGCTTCCATCAACTTCTCCCTTTTTATTTTTTATTGAAACTTCGCATGAAGAAGGAGAGTAAGGAGGAAAATCCATTGAGAATTAAATTTGTAAAATGATTTGAATCAAGTCAAAAATAATAAAAGAGTTTCATTAAATTATGCTTCAATTTTCATAAGGATCAAGATATTTATGTGAAATCAAATCCTCACTCTTGCTAGTGTTCATCTAAAAAAAAATCATAAAAATTCTTCCTTCATTAAGAAAGAATTCATGTGAAAGAATCATCATATGAAGGATAAAAGAAATTCCATGAATAAACCTTCATAATGAGAGGAGCATTATATCAAATCCATTTCTCATTAAAAATTCATAAGAGATGAACCCATGAGAGATGCATTTGTCAATTAATTCCATGTATTAAAAATCATTAAGTGATGGAGTAAGGGTATGAAGTAAACTTGATATAGCATAGACTCATGAAAGCTTCATTCAAGGAATACATTAAGTGAAAGATAGTCCAGAAAAGATATACATTAAATTCATGTATTCGGACAAATTAACATTCCTAATTCTCTTCTAACAAAATCAAATTGTTCTTCACTTAAAGGCTTTATAAAATATCGGCTAATTGATATTTTATATTAATAAACTCTTAGATTACATCATGATTAGTGACATGATCTCGTATAAAGTGATGCCTAATATCTATATATTTTATTCTAGAGTGTTGAATGAGATTCTTTGTTAAACATATTGCAGTTGTGTTATCACATTTTATGGGGATATTTTTGAGATGAATCTTATAATCTTCTAAAGTGTTTTTTATCCAAACAACTTGTGCACAACATGCACTAGCTGCAAGATACTCAGCTTCGGTTGTAGATAGTACAACCGAGTTTTGTTTCTTAGATGACCAAGAAACAAGTGCATGTCTTAAAAACTAAGATATTCCATATGTGCTTTTTCTATCTAATATACATTCTGCAAAATCTGCATCAGCATATGCAATTAGTTCAAAGTTCTCGGATTTTGGATACCATAATCCTAGATTAGTGGTACTTTTAAGATATCTAAGAATTCTCTTAACTGCATTAAGATGAGATATCTTAGGATTAGATTGAAACTTTGCACAAAGACCTACACTAAACATAATATCCGGTTTAGTTGCAATGAGGTATAGTAGACTTCCTATCACACTCCTATAAGCTTTTTGATCAAAGCTTTCTGTTAGGATCCTTTTTCTGAGCTTTTGAATAATGTTTATTAAGTCTGTTTAGTCCAGTTGTTTATTGAGTTGGTTTGGTTCAGTTAGAATTAAGTAGAGATTTATTTAATATTTATTTATTATTAGAGTTCAAGTCCTGATGGACTTTGGGTGGAACTCTATAAATAGGGATATAACTACTTCTTTTCTGTTATCTATGAAAAATACTATTATATTTTTTGACAAACCCTAGGAGGCCAATCCCCTCGAAGCGATCAAGGAGGGCCGATCCCCTCGAAGCGATCAAGGAGGCCGATCCCCTCGAAATGATCATCCCCTTTCTCTTCTTCTTTTTTACGATAAGACTTTAGGGTCTTATCATTTGGTATCAGAGCATCCCCATTTCTTCCATTTCTTCTACGATAAGACCTTAGGGTCTTATCATTTGGTATCAGAGCGACAATAAGACTTTAGGGTCTTATCAATTTGTATCAGAGCAACGATCCTTGGCTTAGCTCGCCGTAGCCTTGCTTCCCTTCTTCCCCACCACCACTACAAGGCAACTCTTTCTTCACCGTTGTTGTTGTTTCCCCGACCAGCGACCTTCGACCATCGCTCGACCTCCTTGCTGCCCCATCTCGTTCAAAAAAAATAATAATAATAAAAATAAAAGAAAAACACGAGAGGAAGAAGAAGCCGCAACCACCCCTGCATCCCCTGCTTCCGGCCAACCCACCCGCCGCTGCTGCTCTCTGGCTAGCGCCCACCATCGCCCCACTTCCCAGCCGACGACCATTGTCGCTGCTATTCCTCGGCCAGGAGACGACGCTGCCAGTGTCCATCCCAACCCTACTGCTGTCGCCCGCCTCCCCTTGGGTCGCAGCCGCAGCCGCTCGACCTCCCCTCGTCGGCAATCATTGGTGACGCTGCTTCTAGCCATTCCACCACTGTGGCCTCCTTCTTGACCGCCGCACCACCGTTGCCAGCATCGCTAGCGGCTCTGGTTGTGGTGCGATAGAAACAGAGCACCCTGTTTCCCATCTCTAGCATCACAACTTCCCGGGCAGCAATGACGCTTGCTGCCTTTTTCTCCACCGCTGCCTGCCTCCCAGCCACAACCCTTGCCGTGCACCCCACACCCCCCTTGGGTCGTAGCCGTAGGTGCCGGTTGCCGCAGCCCTCGTTGCAACGGTTGTAGAAACAGAGCTTCCTCTATTACTGCAGCCCCCCGTCGATCCCGGCCGGGACCCTCGCTGCCTCCTTCTCCACCGGCAACGCTGCACTCCGGCCAGTGACTATCGCTGCTGCCAACCACCGCAGCCTTCTCCTCAACCGCTCATGATCCTTCTGGCCAACTCCTTTGGTGGTGCCACAAAAACAGAGTACGCAGCAACCAACACACAGCAACAAAAATAGTGGCACCCTCTATTGCCGTAACCGCTGATTGTAACCACTGTCGTCACTCCCGGCCAACGACCAACCCCTCGTTCTGCAACAGCCGCCCTCCTGTTGGGAAATCAGCGGGGGCGACATCATATGCGCAGCGGAAGAACAACAAAACAAAAATCCCCGATTCCCAAAAAGATGTTCGTCATCGTGCGAAGATTGGTGCGCAAAAATCCGCAAAACACAAAACTGCGTATAGAGATTGTGTTACCTAGGGAGATCGTATATCCCTGTTTCCTTGCAGATCCTTAGGAGAGGGTGAAGGAGGTCAAGCGTCCTCCTCTCTGGCGGTGATCTACACAGCTGAGGGGTTGGGCGACCCTCCTCAAAACTCCAGGGGCCCGGAGGTGGAGAGGGGGAGGAGAATAGGAAAGGCAAGCAAAGACTCTAGCCTATGAGGCTGTGAATCCCTCCCTATTTATAGAGATCCGTGTGTCAAACCCTAATGGGTCCTTCCCTAGTGGGTATTGGATCTGCATCCAATAAGACAAGGGCTCCGTCGGATATCTCATATCCGAACCTCTACTCATCGCAATGCCTACCATATGTGTGTGACCCTCTAGGCCCAATATCGAGTGGCCGTGAGTCATACCTGCCAGAAATCCTTCTAACTTCGGTGAATTATTATCTCTGTAATAATTCACTCGACTCATCGACTATGGGCGTACTAGGCCACTATCTTTGTAGTCCCCAGGACGATCTGAGGGGAATCCAATCCATTGGACCTGCGTACTTTCGGTTACCATGTACCTATAGTACCTCATCCATCTAATATCCAGAGGCAGTATATATCGAGCATGGTGTTGTGGACCCATACGGTTTCTACTGAAGTCTCGCTTTAATCGAATTCTCGGAGAACTCTTTTCTCTCAACCCGAATGATGACCCTGGCGGGGATTTGTCTGAGTAAGAACACATGGGATATTCTCTCATGACGCCAGAGTGGATGATCCTCTATCGACACTCAATAGCCCTCGTAAGGTCGACTACCACTCCCAATGACCACTGTACTAGATGCGGGACAGACCAAACCTATAAGTGCGGTATCAAAGAGTGGAGCACTCTTACGGGGACATCCTTGGTGTCTCAAGTCTAAGGACCGGATACACCACTAGGACTTCTGGAATCATTTCGACAATAAGGCATCATCAACCATCAAAGCATTCCGTAAGCGGATCAATCGATGAACTCATTCTCCAATGAGCACTGTCTTTGTATCCCTAGTGTCCCTACCACGGCAGCTATGAGACATTTTGCATCCATCATATGGACGGTATAAAGACACCGGTCTATCCGGTTATCACGATGTCCCTCTCGAGTAACCTATGAGGGATTATTTAGGATATGTGTTTAAAGGTGAATCGATCTCATTATCGTGATCTCATCACGATCGATTCCCATTGCACAAATCCAAGGACATCATAATATATATATGCATTTATGTAATAGTTATAAAGTGATATATAAAAATATAATAAGTAAAAAAGATTCTGTATCAAGTCACGTGCCATCACTCCGTGATTGGCTTTCTTTGGGCACCTATATGACTAGCAATCTCCCACTTGACCTAAAAGCCAATCACCTATATATCCGATCTCCATCGGACTCTGTGACGCTTCAAAGACAATCGAGACAACGGCTTTGTCGGATTGGATCTGCAATGTTATCTTCCGGATGGAACTCTTTTCCTTTGCTACATCTCCTCAAGTTACGATCTTTCTTATAATTTGGAACCTCCTCGAACACTTCCGATGAGACCGGGTTCCCTTATTTGAGTAATCACCCCATAGTTGTCGCAATATAAGGAAGTCGACTTGTGTCGCTATCATGTCGACTCCCAAATCTGTGATGAACTTCTTCACCCGGACTCCCTCCTTTGTTGCATCGATGCAGCAATGTACTCCGCCCTGGTGGTGGAGTCGGTGGTGGTATCTTGCTTGGAACTCTTCCAAAGACTTTTGCTTCTCCATTCAAGGTGTACACATACCACGAATTGACTTGCTATCATCGACATCAGTTGAAAACTTGAGTGGATTGTAGCCTTCAACCTTAAGGCTATTACCTCCATATACTAGTAAAAGATCCTTAGTCCTTCTCAAGTACTTAAGGATACATTTTCTGCTTTCGATCTCCAAGCCTAGATCCTTTGATACACGCTTTCGTGACACTTTCGGAGCATGCGCTATATCGGGCCTAGTACATAGCATGGCATACATGATAGACCCTATTGCTTTGAGGCATAAGGTATCATATCCATGTTCGCCCTTTCTTCTGGAGTCTTTGGGGACATATTCGTAGAAAAGCGATATCCCATGTCTCATCGGTATGAGACCTCTCTTGGAATTTTCCATGCCAAACCTTTTGACAATAGTTTCTATGTACCTGGATTAGGACAAGCCAAGCATCCTCTTGGATCTATCTCTATAGATTCTAATCCCCAAGATATAAGATGCTTCCCCTAAGTCCTTCATAGAGAAGTGTCTAGATAACCAAGCCTTTACTGTGGATAGCATTCCTATGTCATTCCCAATGATGAGGATGTCATCCACATATAACACCAAAAAGGTGATAGTACTCCCACTTACCTTTCTGTATACACAAGGCTCATCTTCGTTCTTAACGAAGTCATAAGATCTGATTGCCTCATCAAATCTTATGTTCCAACTTCGAGAAGCTTGCTTTAGTCAATAAATGGATCTAAGCAACCTACACACCTTATCTGGGCAGTTCTTGGACACGAATCCCTCAGGTTGCATCATATACACCTCTCCCTCGAGGTTCCCGTTGAGGAATGCGGTTTTCACATCCATCGCATGGGATCTCATAATTATAGTGTCTTTGCAATAGCCAATAGAATTCTGATGGATTTTAGCATTGCTTTCTGGGGAGAAAAGTTTCGTCGTAGTCAACACCTTGCCTTTGACGATACCCTTAGCCACTAGCCTTGCTTTATAGGTCTCTACCTTTCCATCTACTCCGATCTTTTTCTTAAAGATCCACTTGCAACCGATGATGGGTACAATACCTTGAGCATCAACTAGGTTCCAAACCTTATTGGAGTACATAGAATCCATCTCGAATTCATGGCTTCTTTCCACTTCCAGGAGTCTATACTCATAATAGCCTCCTCGTAGGGTCTGAGGATCAATATCCTCTACATCCTCTGCTCTAATATGTCCCACATATCTCTCGGGAGGATGGGATACTCTATCGAACTGTAAAGTTGATACTTGTGTATTAGGTACTTGGAATGGACTCGGGGTCAGAGTGGTGCTTGAGCTTGGTTCTCCAACCTCGCTCAATTCTATCATTCTTCCACCGTCTCCCGTCAAGAATGTGTTCCTTCTCAAGGAACACTGCTCTCTTTAGCTATAAAGACCTTTTGGTCCTCGAGATGATAGAAATAATACCCACAAGTTTCCTTGGGGTATCCCACAAATTTGCATCGCTCGTCCTTGATTCTAACTTATCGGGGTTATGTCTTCTAACATGGGCGGGCAGCCCCAGATCTTAACAACCTTAAGATCGGGCTTCTTCCCTTTCCATATCTCATATGGTGTAGACACTACCGACTTAGTTGGAACTCTGTTGAAGAAGGTAAGCTGGGTTTTCTAGGGCATATCCCAGAATGAGATGGGTAGGTCAGTGAAACTCATCATGGACCGTACCATATCTAATAATGTATGATTTCTCCTTTGAGAGACACCATTGAGCTCGGTGTATAAGGAGGTGTCCATTGGGATAATATCCCATGGTCCTTGAGGAACCGAGTAAACACTGTGCTTAAGTATTCACCTCCTCGATCGATCGGAAGTGTTTTTATACTCTTTCGGTCTGGTTCTCCACCTCATTCTTATACTCTCTGAATTTCTCAAAGGCCTCGGACTTGTACTTCATTAAGTACACATATCCATACCTTGAGAAATCATCAATGTAAATGTAATGAAGTAGGAGTAACCTCCAATGGCATGAGTTGACATGGGTCCACATACATCACTATGTATGAGTTCCAACAACTCATTGGCTCTCTCTCCAGTTCTACTAAATGGAATTTGGTGGGATTTTCCACGAATGCAAGGCTCACAAGTTGTATATGACACATATAGTCGAATGGATCTAGATATCCATCATTTAGCAACTTTTGAATCCTTCTTTCATGGATGTGACCTAACCTACAATGCCACAGGTGTATGCTTTGTTCAACTCATCTCGTTTCCTTTTGGACACATTTACATTCATGATATGTGGAGTGGTGTCTAACATAAATAAACCATTATGCAATGTTCCTTTTCGTGATGATCTTATCATCTAATAATATCGAACAACCATTGTTCTCAAAACAAATTTATATCCACTAACTATTAAACATGAAATGGAGATAATGTTTTTGATAATAGAAGAAACAAAATAACATGCATCTAATGCAATAAAAAGCTCCACTAGGTAGGAGATGTAGGGCTGACCTGCCAACAGCTAATCTGACAACTTTTGCTCCATTACCCATCTTGAGGTCCATCTCACCTCTCTGTAGTCTCCTAGGTCTTGCGAACACACTGCAATGAATTGCATATATGATAAGCACTACCGGTATCCAATACCCATGTGTTATCATAAGAGTCGACAAATGGAGGTGATCATGAAATGTACTGAAGCTTCATCAAGCTTTTGTTTAGATCCTTTCTGCAAGGTACTCTTTGCAGTTTCTCTTCCAATGCCCATCTTTATCACGATTGGAAGCTTTGGCCTTTGTCCTTTCTTTGGGTCTTTCTTAGCAACCTTTGCTTTACCTTGTTTACCCTTGCCCTTTCCCTTCTTAAGGGACCTTTCTGCTTTCCTTTTCTTTCTGGTCTCACCAGTGTAGAGAACTGGCTTCTCTTTCTTAATAGTACTCTCTGCCTCCCTCAACATATTGAGGAGCTCTGGGAGAGTCACCTCAAGCTTGTTCATATTAAAATTATTATGAATTGTGAAAAGGAATCTGGTAGGGACTGAAGCACAATGTCCACACACAAATTATCCTCTAGGACCATTCCTAGACCTGTGAGTTTCTCTATCCACTCAATTATCTTGAGGACATGGTTCTGAACCGGTGTCCCCTCAGTCATCCTAGTGCAGAAAAGGCTCTTAGATATCTCATATCGTTGAGTCCTTCCCTGTTCCTCAAACAATTTTCGGACATGTTGGAGAATGGATCTGGCATCCATCTTTTCATGTTGTCTCTGTAACTTCTGGAGTCATAGAGCCCAACATATAGCGAGCAAGAGTGGAGTCATCAATGTACTTCCGTGGCGGCGATCTCATCCTCGCTTGCCCCTTCTTCGGCGTAGGCATCACTGTATCAAGGGCGTACGATTTTCTCCATTTGTGAGAACAATTCTCAAGTTATTCTGAGCCAATCCGTATAATTTGGACGATAAGGCGGTTGACATCAAGTATGCCACGTAAAGGGATTTGAAAGCGACATTTTAAAAAATAAAGATGTAGCGAAATGAATAACATGCAGATTTTGCAAGAAATAAACTATCAAGATATGGACTTCTATCTTAATATGCTCCCACTATTTTACTAACGAGTCACGTGACACCCTCAAAGCCATTGAAACGGAAGTCTCATAGAACTTCTAGTGGGGATGGGGATCAATCGGCGTCTTTAGTGTAACCTCGAGGGACTCGACCAATCACACTAAAAAAAAAAGGTAGGCAACTCTAGCGATCACAACTCCTTGTGATTCCCGTCTGTTCGGCCTCCAGAATCACCATGGCCTCGAGGGACTCGACCAACCATGATGCTTTCGGTTAAGTCAACACAGCCGTTCACGGGATGAGTGCGATTTGATGATATACCCTCGAGGGGACTCGACCAAGCATACCATGTCCTCAGGTCACCCGGTGACATCTCTATGTCGTAAGCAAGATGGCGAATCGCGATATAGGTGAGTCTCGAGGGACTCGACCAACTCAACCTACACCAGAGAATGGGTTCCTACTCATAATGATGGAAGGCCCGTGGGTCAATCTAATTGCCTCCGTTTACCGACTTAATATTATCGAGAGATGTTTCTATAATTTGGTCTCCTAATATGACATGTCACATATACATATTTAATATATATCTACATCGCATGCAAATATATATACATATCTAGTATGTGTATAAGCAATCACATCAGATGATCATGGACCACAGCCTAATATGATTAGGCCCGAGCCAGTAGGCCTAATCACTCACATCAAGATCTATGTGTGCAACGGTGCATCTCCATGCCCTTGTGATTGTCCATCTCGTCCTCGTCGGTTCCGTCGACATCTTGATGCATCTCTATGCATCACGATCGTCCGTCTCGTGGGTCCCGTTATCGCATCCACGCTCCCGTTGCGCCTCCTCATGTGATTACAACTTAATCATAGGCACACAGGCCCGACAATAAACGAGAAATATAATGGAGGTTCGTAGACCTCAATAATAATAATCACAAGTACACACATCACACAGTCCATGATCATCCATCCACACATCATACATCACATGTATAAATAATCATCATCATGTAGGACTACTAGATAATAATAAAAATAATAATCAACTAAACCTTTTAATTAATTAATATTTTTCTGAAATCTGGGACATGTAGGAAATTTCTCAATTCCTAAGGGTATTTTCGTAATTTGGACAAAAGACAGAAACTAAAACTTCTCAAATTCACAGGGGCAAAACTATCCTTTTGCCCAAAACCCTAATTCCTTCTACTGCTGCCGCTGCTGCTGCCGCCGCTGCCACCCTGTTGGCGGCAGCCTGTGCGGCGGGGCGAGCGCACTGCCCTCGCCTGCAAGCGGCACGCCCGCTGGCGGCGACGTCACTACGGGTGGGCGCCTCCTTCGGGCGCCGTTGCCTCCGCAGGCGGTGCTGTCCCGCCAGGCGGCCGCCCCTGTGTGGGGGGGGTTTCGCCCGCGGGAGCAGCGGCGGTAGGCGTCGCTGCCCTGCGGCGGCAGGCGCCGCTGCCCTGCGGCGGCAGGCGCCGCTGCCTTGCGGCGGCAGGCGTCGCTGCCCTGCGGCGGCAGGCGCCGCTTCCTTGCGGCGGCAGGCGCCGCTGCCCTGCGGCGCCTCTGCCCGTGGGCTGCCAGCCCCGCCGGCAGCAAGCCTGCTGCAAGCAGACCGCCGGCCGGCTGCTGCAGGCACAGCGCTTGCGCTGCCCGCCTTCGGCTGCGCTGCACGCACGTAGATCGAGGGCAGCAACTGTTGCTGCCCTTCCTCGCTTTTGCGTCAACGATTTGGACATCAATATTTTTCCGAAACACAACACGCGCAGTTCAAAACCAATCATTCGCACGAACAACCTGGCTCGGATACCCTTTGTTTGGGAAATCAAATGGGGGGCGACATCATATCTTGGCGGAAGAACAAGAAAACAAAATCCCCGATTCCCAAAAAAAAAAGATGTTCGCCGTCGATGCGAAGATTGGCGCAAAAAAAATCCAAAAACACAAAACTGGCGATAGAGATTGTATTACCTAGGGGAGATCGTATATCCCCTGTTTCCTTGCAGATCCTTAGGAGAGGGTGAAGGAGGTCAAGCGTCCTCCTCCTCTAGCGGTGATCCACACAGCAGGGGTTGCGGCGACCCTCCTCAAAACTCCGGGCCTCCCGAGGTGGAGAGGGAGAGGAGAATATGAAAGGCAAGCAAAGACTCTAGCCTACAGGGCTGTGAATCCCTCCTATTTATAGAGATCCGTGTCAAACCCTAATGGGTCCTTCCCTAGTGGGTATTGGATGCATCCAATAAGACAAAGGGCTCCGTCGGATATCTCATATTCGAACCTCTACTCATCGCAATGCCTACCATATGTGTGTGTGACCCTCTAGGCCCAATATCGAGGCTGGCGGGGAGTCATACTGTCGGAACTCCTTCTAACTTAGTGAATTATTATCTCTGTAATAATTCACTCGACTCATCATCTGACTGGACGTACTAGGCCCACTGCCAGTAGTCCCCAGCACGATATAGGAGAATCCAATCCATTGGACCTGTTTGTCCTCGGTTACCATGTACCTATAGTCGCTCATCCATCTAATATCCCAGAGACAGTATATCGAGCATGGTATTGTGGGACCCATACGGTTTCTATTCAAGTCTCGCTCTAATCGCATTTCTCAGGAGAACTCTTTCTCTCTCAACCCGAATGATTTTTTCGCCGGGATTTGTCTCGAGCAAGAACACATGGGATATTCCTCTCATGATCCGAGAGTGGATGATCCTCTCTATCGACACTCAATAGCCCTCGTAAGGGACTACCACTCCCAATGACCAGTTGTACTAGATGGGGACAGCCAAACCTATAAGTCGGTATCAAAGAGTGGAGCACTCATATAGGACATCCTTGGTGTCTCAAGTCTAAGGGACGGATACACCACTAGGACTACTGGAATCGCTATATGACAATAAGGCATCATCAACCATCCAAGCATTCCGTAAGTGGATCAATCGGTGAACTCATTCTCCAATGAGCACACATCTTTGTATCCCTAGTGTCCCTACACGAAAGCAGACTATGAGACCAGCTGCATCCATCATATGGGACGGTATCTGACAAAGACACCGGTCTATCCGGTTATCACGATGTCCCTCTCGAAGTAACCTATGACCGGGATTATTTAGGATATGTGTTTAAAGGTGAATCGATCTCATTATCGTGATCTCATCACGATCCGATTCCCATTGCACAAATCCAAGGACATCACAATATATATATGCATTTATGCAATAGTTATAAAGTGATATACGCCAAAATATAATAAGCAAAAAGATTCTGTATCAAGTCACACGTGCCATCACTCACGTGATTGGCTTGTTGGGCACCTATGACTAGCACCTCCAACAGCGAACGCAGCAGCCGCAGCAAGTACGCTACCTTGCCTCAACCCCAGCAGCACACGCAACACTGATTCCTCTTCTCAACCTCGGCCACATCAACGCCACCTCCCCCTTGCTTAGCATATTTTGCCACAACCATAGGTTACCATCACTGCAGCCTCAACCCCATTGCTCGACGATCGCCCCTTGGGTCACAGTAGCTGCAGCCATATCAACGCAGTCGCCTTTCAACCCCGGCGCTCTCACCCCGCTCGATAGAGATGCACTCCAGTGGTATGATTGGTATGAATCTGTTTATGGAGTTCCTTCGTGGGAGAAGTTCAAAAGAGGACTTCTTGTTCGATTTGGCCCATCCGAATATGAGACTGTTAATAGCCAGCTCGCTAAAATTTTTCAAACTTCTATAGTGTTGGAATATCAGAGCAGGTTTGAAAGATTATCAAATCAAGCTTGAGATTGGTCGGAACGACAACTTCTGAATGCATTTATTGAAGGGCTTAATCCGGAGATCCAATGTGAAGTTAAGGCTCGTCATCCCCGCACTATGATAGCTGCGATCTCATTTGCATATCTACATGAGAAAAAAATTAGCAAGGAAAGATCACCAAGGGGTTTGCACTATGATGAAAAGTGGAGTATGGAGCACCAATGTAAATAAGGGCAACATCTAATGATTCTGCCAATTCGAGAGGAACCGAAAGTAGAAGAGTTAGACTCTGATTATGAAGGTGTAGAAACTAATGAAGATATTGAAGCCATCACATATATAGTGCATGCATTGGCTGGCTATGTGAACCCATAAACTATGAAAATCAGAGGAACTTTGAAGCATCAGCCTGTCACTATTTTGATTGATACGTGCAGCACTAACAATTTTATGGATAATGAGACTGTTGACCGATTGGCTCACCACATTGAAGACTATGACAGATTCAAAGTAAAGATCATTGATGGATTGATTTTCACTTGTGATAGAAAAGGTTCAAAGATAAAATTGATTATACAGGGCCAGAAGTTTTATGCAACAATTACTACACTAAAAGACCGACCTATTGCTTACACTATCAAAAAGTGGAGACCATACTTACTTGATCAATGGGTTGTGATGCGTTGCAGATAGTCTATGGCTAAAGTGCTGAAAGAGAAGCTCCCCGAGATTGATGCTGCTCAGCCTTGAGGACAAGGTCGATTTGAAGAGGGAGGAACTGTTAGGACCCTTTTTTTGAATTTTTCTTGAGTTCTTCTTGGGTTAGTCCTCGGGTGTCAAGGCTTTGGTTGGGAATAGATATGGTGGGTTAGTCCTTGAGTTCTTCTTAGGTCAACCGCAGCCATGCACCCCTGCTTCCGGCCAACCCACCCGCCACCCGTCGTTGCTCTCCGGCCAGCAACCGACTCTACCCCACTTCTAGCCAAAGTCCACCGCCGCCTCCCACTCGAGCCACCACCGCTGCCAGGAGACGACGCTGCCAGCATCCCACATTCTCGCAGCAACCCTTCATTCCAATAGTGCTACCACCGATTGCATCACAACAACAACACCGAGTAGGGCAGTGATTTATGCCCTAGTCTTGACTCCCAGGGTCTTATCATTTGGTATCAGAGCGGCAATCCTTAGCATTCTCGTTGCCGTAGCTATCAAAAAAAAAAAAAAAAGAAAGAAAGAAAGAAAGAGAGAAGAAGAAGCAGCAACCGTAGCCACGCACCCGTAGCCACGCACCCCTGCTTCCCCTACTTCCGGCCAGCCCACTCGCCGCCCGTCGCTACTCTCCGGCCAACAACCGACTCTACCCCACTTCCGGCCAGAGTCCATCGCCGCCTCCCACCCGAGCCACCACCGCTGCCAGGAGACGACGCTGCCAACGTCCCACATTCTCGCAGCAACCCTTCATTCCAATAGTGCTACCACCAATTGCATAACAACAACAGCACCGAGTAGGGCAGTGATTTATGCCCTAGTCTTGACTCCCAGGGTATTATCACTTTCTCCACTTTCATCAACGTTTAACTTAGTGGAGGTACTCATGGGAGTATTGATAGCTTTTGAGCTATCCATATTAAACCTTTTTAGTAAATTTAAAGCATATTTTGTTTGACTAAGAAAGATACCATTACTTAGTTATTTGATTTGTAAGCCTAAAAAGAAGGTTAATTCTCCCATCAAACTCATTTCAAATTCAAGACTCATACTTTTAGCAAATGATTCATAAAGAGATTGATTCGTGGAACCGAAAATAATATCATCAACATAAATTTAAATAATAAGAAAATTATTTTTAAAATTTTTGATAAACAATATAGTATCAACCTTGCCTTTAGAGAAATTATTTTCAATAAGAAATGAACTAAGTCTCTCATACCAAGCCTTTGAGGCTTGTTTTAAACCATAGAGAGCTTTAGTCAATTTAAACACATGATTAGGGAGACTATCATTCTCAAATTTGGGAGGTTGTTCAACATAAACATCTTCAAAAATAAAGCCATTAAGGAAAGTACTTTTAACATCCATTTGAAACAACTTAAAATTATTACTACAAGCATAGGCAAGGAGCATCCTTATGATTTCTAATCGAGCCACAAGAGCGAAGGTCTCTTCATAATCGATACCTTCTTCTTGGTTGAAACCTTTGGCCACTAATCGAGCCTTGTTTTGAACCACGATACCAAATTCATCTTGCTTGTTTCTAAAGACTCATTTAGTACCAATAACTAAATGGTCCTTTGGTCTAAGAACAAGCTTCCACACTTCATTTCTCTCAAATTGATTTAACTCATCTTGCATTGCGATGACCCATGAATCATCTTTCAAGGCCTCGCCAATGCATTTAGGTTCAATTTGTGAGAGAAAAGCGATGTTTGCACAAAAATTCTTAAGAGATGAACGAGTTTGAACCCCTTTAGATGTGTCTCCTATTATTAGCTCCTTAGGATGAGCATCTACATACTTCCATTCCTTCGGTAAAGAAGGTTTGAAAGAAGATGCATCCAAATTGCTATTTGGAGAAGGGGTTTCATTTAAATTCAACGCATTAAAATCAATATCAGAATCAAGTTTATTTTTCTTAACTTCGGAAATTTCATTAAAAACAACATAAATAGATTCTTCTATAATCAAAGTTTTTTTGTTAAAAATACGAAATGCTTTAGAAATAAAGGAATAGCCAAAAAAATTCCTATTTTATATCAAATTTACCTAAGGCATCTTTTTCATTCAAAATGAAACATTTACATCTGAAAACTTTAAAGTATAAAATGTTGGGTTTTTTATTGTTCCACAACTTATAAGGAGTCTTAGAAAGTAGTGGTCTTACTAGAACCCTATTAAGCTCACTAGCCTAGACGAAGGGTATGTCATCTTCAGAGACAGCAACAAGGGTAAAATCATTGGCAAAGGAACCTTAGGTAACAAATCCAACTTTTTGATTAAAGATATATTGTTGGTTGATGGCTTAAAGCATAATCTTTTGAGCATTAGTCAATTGTGTGATAAAGGATACATCATTATATTTGAATACAATGCTTGCATTATTGAACATCCACACAAAAATGCATCTATGATTGCCCTAAAATAAAATAATGTATACACTATTGACATTGATGGTCTTTGTAATGAAATGTGTTTTTCGATTTTGAATGATGACGCTGGGCTTTGGTATAGGAGATTAGGTCATGCTAGCATGAAACTAATATCTCAAATCTCATCTAGAGAACTTGTAAGAGGTATTCCAAACATTAAGTTTGTTGAAGATAATGTGTATGATGCTTGTCAATTAGGAAAACAAATAAAAGGTAGTTTCAAGTCAAAGAATCAAATAAGCACATCTAGACCATTGCAATTGATCCATATGGATTTGTTTGGGCTAATTGATACAACAAGCCTAGGAGGTATCAAATATGCCTTTGTAATTATAGATGATTATAGTAGATACACTTGGATATACTTCTTGGCATACCAAAGTAATTTTAAGTGTTTTTCTATGTTTTGTAAACTTGTTCAAAATGAAAAAGGCTTTATGATCTCATTAATTCGGAGTGATCACGATGGTAAATTTGAAAATTGTGATTTTCAAAACCTTTATAAATCTAGTGGATACAACCATAATTTCTCTACTCTAAGAAATCATCAATAAAATGGAGTAGTAGAAAGAAAAAATAGGAGTTTACAAGAAATTACAAGAACCATGTTAAACGAACATAGCCTACCCTAATATTTTTGGGCCGAAGCCGTTAATATGATATGCTGTGTCATGAATAGGGTTCTAGTAAAACCATTACTTTCCAAAACTCTTTATGAATTATAGAATAACAAAAAACCCAACATTTCATATTTTAAAGTTTTCTGTTGTAAATATTTTATTTTGAATGAAAAATATGCCTTAGGAAAATTTGTTGTAAAATATGATGAAGGCATTTTTCTTGGTTATTATTCTATTTCTAACGCCTTTTATGTCTTTAATAAAAGAACTTTGGTTATAGAAGAGTCTATTCATGTTGTCTTTAATGAAGTTTTTGAATTTAAAAAAAATAATTTTGATGATGCTCTTAATTTGGATGCTTTGAATTTGAATGAAACCTCTCCTCCAACTAGCAACTTGCATACATCTTCTTTTGAAACATCCTTATCTAAGGAATGAAAGTAAATAGATGCTCATCCTAAGGAACAAATTATAGGAGATACATCGAAGGGTATTCAAACTCGTTCTTCTTTTAAGATTTTTTGCACCAACACCGCTTTTCTTTCTCAAATTGAACCGAAATGCATTAATGAAGCCTTAAAAGATGATTCATGGGTTATTGCAATGCAAGAAGAGTTGAACTAATTTGAGAGAAATGAGGTGTGGAAGCTTATTCCACGACCTAGTAACCATTAAGTTATTGGTACTAAATGGGTCTTTAGAAATAAGTAAAATGAATTTAGTATTGTGGTTAGAAACAAGGCTAGATTAGTGGCCAAGGGTTTCAACCAAGAAGAAGGTATCGATTATGAAGAAACCTTTACTCCTGTGACAAGATTAGAAGCTATAAGGATGCTCCTTGCCTATGCTAGTAGTACTAATTTTAAGTTATTTCAAATGGATGTTAAAAGTTCTTTCTTAAATGGCTTTATTTCCGAAGAATTGTATGTTGAACAACCACCCGAATTTGAGAACTCTCTTTTTCCTAATCATGTATTTAAATTAACTAAAGCTCTATATAGATTAAAACAATCCCCACGAGCTTAGTATGAGAGATTAAGCTCATTTCTTGTCCAAAATAATTTATCTAAAGGCAAGGTCGATACTACATTGTTTATTAAAAATTTTGAAAATAATTTTTTTATTGTCTAAATTTATGTTGATGATATTATTTTTGGTTCTACAAATGAATTCTTTTGCGAATCATTTGCCAAGAGTATGAGCCAAGAGTTTAAAATGACTTTAGTGGGTGAACTAACTTTCTTTTTAGGCTTACAAATCAAACAACTTAGTGATGGTATTTTTCTTAGTCAAACCAAATATGCATTAGAATTGCTAAAATGGTTTAATATAGATGGTTCAAAAGCTATCAATACTCCTATGAATACCTCCACTAAGTTAGACATGGACGAAAGTGGAGAAAGTTTGATAAAAAAACTTATAAGGGTATGATAGGTAGTTTACTATACCTCACCGTAACTAGATCGAACATAATGTTTAGCATAGGACTTTGTGCTAGATTTCAATCTAATACTAAGCTATTTCATCTTAAAATTATTAAAAGAATTTTTGGATATCTTAAAGGAACCCTTAATCTAAGATTACGGTATACATAATCCAAAAACTTTGAATTAATTGCTTATGCTAATGCGGATTTTGTTAGATGTAGAGAAGATAGATAAAACACATCCGGAACATGTCAATTCTTAGATCATACACTTGTTTCTTGGTCTTCCAAGAAACAAAACTTGGTTGCATTATCTACAACCGAAGCAGAGTATATAGCAGTTGTTGCATATTATGCACAAGTTATATGGATAAAAATTATATTAGAAGATTATAAGATTCACCTTTAGAATATTCCCATAAAATGTGATAATGCAAGCGCAATATATTTAACAAAAATTCCTATTCAACACTCTAGAACTAAACATATTGACATTAGGCATCATTTCATAAGAGATCATGTTAATAACTATGATATATATTTAGAGTTTATTGATACGAAACATCAATTAGCCGATATCTTTACAAAACTTTTAAATGAAGAATAATTTAAATTTTTAGAAGAGAGTTAGGGATGTTAAATTGTCCGAATGCATGAGTTTATTGTATATCTTTATCAGACTTTCTCAATTTTTTTAAATAAAGCTTTCATGAAATTATTTCATTTCATAAATAAAGCTATCATGAAATCTGGAATATCAATTTACTTGGTATCAAATTTATTTTATACCCTTACTCCATTACTTAATGATTTTCGATACACTCGGTTCCTTCACTCATGGAGTTCATTGACAAATACATCTCTCATGGATTTCATTCATGGATTTTTTATCCTTCATTTAATGCTCTTTTCCCATGAATTCTTACTTACTCTTCTCATGAAAGAAAAAAATTTATGGACTTTTAGCATGTGATGATCACTTGCAAGAATAAAGATTTGATTTTGTATGGATATCTTGATCCTTTTAAATGAATCCTTTCTCTTTGTTAAAATAGAAGCTTGATTTGATGAAACTCATTTATTGTTTTGGATTTGACTTGGTTCAAATCCTTTCATAAATTTGGTTCTTGATGAATTCCTCCCTTACTCTTCTTCCTCTTCTTCTTATATTTTTTATGATAGAGGAAGAAAGAAACTTGCACATCTCAAGAAGAACCAAAGAGCTTTTGCACATCTAAAGAAAAAAATGTTAGCTTGTCCATTTAAAAAACCAAAAGTAGTTATTGCCTGAATTTTTTTTAACACACTTGCATTGTTAAATGGTTCTACTTTTTGTTGATGACAAAGGGGGAGAAAAGGTTTGAAAAAATGTGGCATATTGATGACAAATTGTCATTATGAATGTTTGAAATAATGTGTCAAATGTATCTTATTGTAAATGCTTGAATGTTTTTGGGATTGC
The DNA here is from genome assembly GCA_900464855.2 of Musa schizocarpa. Taxonomy (NCBI): domain Eukaryota; kingdom Viridiplantae; phylum Streptophyta; class Magnoliopsida; order Zingiberales; family Musaceae; genus Musa; species Musa schizocarpa. The sequence continues at coordinate 18,546,568 of LS990920.1, forward strand.
TTGAAATATAATTGGAATCGTCAAATACATAACAAATACTTGAAATGTATTGCATATGCATCATATGTATCATAGATACTTGAAATGTATCATTCACATAATATGGTATGAATACTTGAAAATATTTCATTCTTAAACTCATGCTTGATTTCGAATCAAAATGATAAATGTCTATCATTGTGACTATCATGCTTAATTTCCTACTTACAATTGATATTATGCCTCGGATCGATGAATTGTCATCTTTGAAATTTGAATCTTGAAATTTAAATCTTGCTAGATTTCATATTTGAAATTTGTATCATACTTGAAAATGATGATTGTCTATCATCATTCTATATTGGATTTAAAAATGGATGTCATGCCTTGATGTCATTTGTATTGTGATAAATACGTTGTATCATATTTTGAGATGGTAAATGATAGGTATCATGATGTGCATGTTGATAAATTTAAATGCATATAACTTATCGGTTTGATGCTTGAATTCAAAGGCCTTGAATTCAAGATGTCTTTTCTCAAGTATGACATATAGATAGGGGGAGTTAAGGTTAACTTCATCATCAATTGATTGTCATCATCAAAAAGGGGGAGATTATTGAATCTCATATTTTGATTATAAAATCAATTGATAAATTATTTAATCAAATCTATATGTTGAGAAATGTGTGTAGGATTAACTACGATAGCGATCAAGGCATAAAGCAAAACAAAATGCCGAAGTCAAGATCAAGATTTCGTTGGGAGTTCGAGAGTTCGTCGAAAGTCCGGAGGTTTGTCGGAAATGCTGTCAGAATTGTCCGAGAAGAAGCTTATCAGAACTCGCCAAGAAGATCGTCGTGAAGTCCAAGAGCTTGCCGGAAGTCCATTGGAAGATTGCCGAGAGATCATCGAAAATCCGCTAGAAGATCGCCGAAAGAAACCTAGACTTACCAGGCTTATTTTATTTAGTGTCTACCTTAAAAATCATAGTTAGCACATAATTAGGGTTAGGTATGGGAGGTAATCTCATTAACCCTATTAAGGGCCAATTGGGCCAGTAATTGGACTGGTTTGGGTTGGATTCAAGGCCCAACCAAGTTGTTGGACCCTGTCTAGCGGTGGCATCACCAGACTAGAGCGATGCAACCACCCAGAGAGCGATCTCCCAAGTGGTATGGGCGGTGGTGCAGCCCAAACTGAGCGGTGGTACCGCCCAAACAAAGCGGCGGTACCGTCGGTAGTTATTACTACCAAGCAATGGTACCACCCTGTTAGGTGATGGTACTGCCAGAGCTTAGTATTCGAGACTCTATCAGGTGGTGGTACCGTCAAATTAGGCGGTGGTACCACCCAATGTTAGAGTGTCAGGCGATGGTACTACCCAATACTGGCAGTGGTATCGCCAATACCTCAGAAACCCAAGATGAGACACTTTTTGGCTCCAATTTTAAATTCATTGGGGCTTATAAATACCCCACCCTTTTCTACATCAAAGGGAACCAAAGTCAATCAGTGTGAAAAAATCTTGAAGTGTTGGGGTGTAAAAAGTGTTGTAAAAGTGCAAGAGTCCTCCTCTTTCTCTTTAGCTTTGTAATCATCCAAAAAGAGGTGTGAGGCTTGTAAGGGTTATCTCCTAAACCCGTGAAAAGGAGAAAGTGTTATAAAGAGGTGGTTGGTCTTCACCTATTGAAGGAAGACCATTAGTGGACTCTGGTGACCTAGACGGAGGAGGAATCAGAAGTGGATGTAGGTCACAACGATTGAGCCACTATATATTCTGGTGTGTTATTTCCTTACTGCATATTCTCTTTACTGCATTTTACTTTACTTTATTGTAAATTGTCCAATCCCCTCTTCTTTACTCACTTGCAAACTTATTCAAGTCTAACTAATGGTTTTCGTCGAACTTAGAATTTCATCGAATGAAGTTTTCTAAAATCATTGAAATTTGTCATTTTTATCCACTGCACTAATTTACCTCCTCTTAGTGCTATTCTTGATCCTAACAGGTGGTACCGCCCAGTGTTAGTGCTGCAAGAGGTAGTACCACCCAACACAGGCAGTGGTACGGCTAGTACTTGGGATGAGATCTTTTTTTGCTCCATTTTTGAAGCCATTTGGGGTCTATAAATACCCCAGCTATTCCTACAAAGAGAAGCAAGAATTTAAGCAGAAAGGGGTTGTTATTCTAAGTTGAAAAAGTGCTAAATGTCCTCCTCCTCTTTAAGTTTTGGGCTTAGTCTAAGAGACGAGTGAGACTTGTAAGAGTTATCTCCTAAACCCATAAAAAGAAAAAAGGGTTGTAAGAGAGTTGGTCTTCACCTATTGAAGGAAGACAAGTAGAGGAAGCCAATGGCCTCAAGTAAAGAGGAATTGAGAGTGGATGTAGGTTATGACAATTGAACCACTATAAAAATCTAATTAGCATTTACTTGAAGCTTTTCATTTTAATTGCAAACTAATTTCTTACTTTCACTACGCTTACGAACGTGTTTCAAATTAACATCTTTCTAACATCGGTTTTCATCGAACATACGAAGATTTTCAAAACCATAAGTTTTATCGTAAGCATTAATTCACCACTACCCCCCCCCTCTCAGTGCATCCTTGCTAGTCATAGGTGCCCTATAAGCTAATCACGACTAATGGCACGTGTGACTTGATACGTAGTCTTTTTGTTTATATTTTGGCATTCATCACTTTATATCGCTTGTTGTGTATATATATATATATATTGTGATGTCCTTGGATCTGTGCAATGGCAATCAGATCGTGATGAGATCATGATAATGAGACTAATTCACTTTTAAACATAGACCTTAAATAATCTCGGTCATAGGTTACTCGAGATAATCAGACATATTGGTGTGCTATATACCCATTCATATGATGGATGCAGCTGATCTCATAGCTGCTCGTGTGGGGAAACCAAGGATATAGTACAGGTGCTAATTGGAGAATAAGTTCACTAATTGATCAGCTTAAGGAATGCTAGATGATTGATGATGCCTTATTATTAGATAGAGATTTCGTAGTCCCAGTAGTGTATCTGGTCCTTAGAGTTGAGACACCAAGGATGTCCTATATGAGTACTCTACTTTTAGATACCGGACTTATAGGTTTGGAAGTTCCAAATCTAGTATAGTGGGTTATTGGGAATAGTAGCCAACTTTACGAGGACTATTGAGTGTTAGTTTCATGAGAGACATATCTCATGTGTTCTTGCTTAGACAAATCCCTGGTCAGGGTCATTCGGACTGGGAGAGAAAGAATTCTACGGGAGAATCAGATTTGAGCGAGACTCGATTAGAAACCGTATGAGTCTGATAGCACTATGCCTAGTATACGATCTTTAGGATTTTAGATTGATGAGGGACTATAGGTACATAGTAATTGAGGACAAACAGATCCAATGGATTGGATTCCCCTATATCATTTAGGGACTACAGCATAGTGGCCTAGTACGTCTGTAGTCGATGAGTCGAGTGAATTATTATGGAGATAATAATTCATTGAGCCAAAGGAGTTCCAACAAATATGACTCACGGCCAGCTCGATATTGGGCCTAGAGGGTCACACACATATAGAGGGTCAACTTTATATTTGATATCTGTCGAAGCTCCTATCTTATTAGATATCCAATAAGGCCCTAAATTATTAGATCATATGGATAAGATTCAATAAGAGCCCATGAGAGATTATTAGATAGAAATCCACTAATTTAAGAGGCTTGGGTAGTTAGATGGAGATCTAATACCCAATAGGACAAGATCCATTAGGGTTAAGTTAATATGGGCCCTCTATAAATAGGAAGGAACTAGTGGTTCATAGGCTAGAGCTTCTTGGTTACCTCTCCTATTCTCCTCCTCTTCTCCTCCTCAAAGCAGGCCTGAAGTTTTGAGGAGCGTCGTTGCAGCCCTGCTATGTGGATCACTACTGTTGAATCACGGATTTTGATGATGAAGTCAATTGTCATTTGTTGTCTAATCTATGTGTTGAGATAAGTGTGCAGGATTAACTACGATGAAAGTTAGACATGCAGCAGGAGTTGCGTCGGAGTCAAGACAATGATCACGTTGGGAGTTCGAGAGTTCGACGGAAGTTCGGACAGTCGTCGGAGGTTCTGCGGGAACAAATGCGAGAAGTCCATAAGCTTGGCAAAAGAAGCTCGTCGGAACTCGCCAAGTGGATCGTCGCAAGTCCAGCAGTTTGCCGGAAGTCCGCAGGAGCATCACCGAGGGTTCATCGGATGATCGACGGAAGTTCGTCAGAAAATCGCTAGAAGAAGCGATTGACGCACCCAAGCAAGCTGCAGAAATTGTCTTAGGATTTATCGTAGTTAGCACAATGATTAAGTTGGAAATGGGAGGTGATCCCATTAGCTTAATCTTGGGGCAATTAGGCCCCTGAAAAACCCAAATTGGACCGAATGGATCTACCCATTCGGACCCTGATTGCTGTGGGAGGTGCAACCGCCCAAGCCAGGAGGTAGCACCGCCTGGGCTAAGTCTCCCAAGGAGACTGGGCGGTGCAACCGCCCCAGCCAGGAGGTAGCACCGCCTGGGCTCAGTCTCCGAGCGAGACTGGGCGGTGCAACCGCCCCAGTCAGGAGGTGCAACCGCCTGAGCTTGGTGTTCGAGCTCTGGCAGAGAGGTGCAATCGCCCCTGATAGAGGTGGCACCGCGTAGAGGCTTAGTCTTCGAGCTATGCCAGGCGGTGCAACCGCTCCAGTCAGGAGGTGCAACCGCCTGATCCTGGAATTCCGGGAATTGATAGTTTTGAGCTCCAAATTTGAACTGGGTTGGGGCCTATAAATACCCCACCCATTCAGCACTGAAAGAGCACAGATATACACTGAAATCTTGATCTTTTTCTGTGATTCTTAGAGCTCAAAATTGTTGTAAAGGTCAAAAGTTCTTCTCCCTCTTTTCTTCCAAGTTCTGAGTTGTAAAGAGAGGAGAGAAAATTTCTGTAAGGGTTGTCTCCTAAGCCCGTTAAAAGGAGTGAAACTGTAAAAGGGTGGTTGGCCTTCGCCTATTGAAGGAAGGCCTCTAGTTGACGTCGGTGACCTCGTCGGTGGAGGAAGCCAAAAGTGGAGTAGGTCAAGATTGACCGAACAACTCTAAATCTCGGTTTACATTTACTTTGCGCATATTATCTTTACTACAAATCTCCTCTGAAGCTTACTGCTTTCTGCACATATACGATCGGGTTTCAAGCTTTGCACTTTCCGAATCAGCGTTTAGACGTAAATCTGCTTTTTTGTACGATCATCATATTTCAAATTACGTTTACGTTTTGATTTTTACCATAACTGCAAACTGCCTTTATACCCTTGCTTAAACAGCATCTCGCCTAATCAAGTGATTTACGAATCAACATTTAGATGTAAATCAGTTTCTTCGTACGAATGTCGTATTTCAATTTGCGCTTATATTCTGGTTTTCATCATAACTGCAAACTGCCTTCATAGATTGACTTTAACATCATCTTGCTTGATCTTAAGTTAAAGTAATCTTAGAATCGGCTTTCAAACAGAAATCGTTTTTATTGTTCGAACGCAGTTTCGTTTTAATCGCAGAAAGTTTTCCGCTGCACTAATTCACCCCCCCCCCTCTTAGTGCTCTTGATCCTAACAATTGGTATCAGAGTAGGGTTAACTCTCTAACGGATTAAAACCCAAGAGAGATGGCATATGCTAGAAACCAAGAGGGCCATTCTATTACACGTCCACCCATGTTCAGTGGGACGGTCTACACCTTTTGGAAGACCCGAATGAGGATCTTTCTTATTTCTATGGATTTTGAACTTTGGAATCTTGTCGAAAATGGATTTTCAAAGTCTTCTCTTCCAATGATTGATTAGAATGAATTGGAGAAGAAGGCTTTCGCTCTTAATGCAAAGGCTATGAATGCCTTATTTTGTGCACTTGATAAAAACAAGTTTAACCGTGTTTCAACTTGTGAAACTGCATTTGATATTTGGCACACACTCGAAGTGACTCACGAGGGCACAAGTAGAGTGAAAGAGTCAAAAATCAATCTTCTATTACATTCTTTCAAACTTTTCGGATGAAACCGAGTGAAACCATTGGCGACATGTTTACCCGTTTCACGGATGTCGTCTACGCTCTAAAAGGACTCGGAAAAAGTTTTTCGGATTTTGAGCTCGTAAATAAGATTCTAAGATCCCTTCCTAAGAGTTGGATCCTAAAGTCACTGCTATTCAAGAGGCAAAAGATCTACGCAACTTCCCTCTTAAAGAACTAATCGGGTCATTAATGACCTACGAGATTACTTGTAAAGCTCATGAAGAGCAAGAAGACATCCTTCCAAAGAACAGGAAGGATATGGCACTTAAAACTTCAGAAGGTCACTTGAGAGAAAACTCAAGTGATGAGGACTGTGATGACGACTTGGCACTTCTAACAAGAAAATTTAAAAAATTCTTTAAAAGAAACAAGTTTAAGGATGACGCAAAAAATAAACTTGAACCCAAGAAGGACCAAGTTATTTGCTATGAGTGCAAAAAGCCAGGACACTACAAGAGTGATTGTCCCCAAGCCAAGAAGAGAACATCCAAGAAGAAGGTGCTCAAAGCAACATGGGATGATTCGAGCGCATCCGAAGAAGAGGAGTCCAACACCGAGCAAGTTGCTCATTACGCCTTAATGGCCATCGGAGATGAGGTAACAAATTTAATTGATGCATATTTACCTTATCATGAATTATTAAATGCTTTCCATGAATTATTTGATGAATGTAAGACAATTAGTAGAAAATACAAATTGCTAAAAAAGGAGCATGATAGTCTTATTTGTAATTTCGATAAGTTAAAAGCTGAACATCATGATAGTTTAAGCTCATGCATAAAAAACCATGATCTAGAAACTCTCTAAAAGGAAAACTTGCTACTTAAAGACACCTTGAAGAAATTCGAGGTTGGTAGCAAGTCATTAAACATGATCCTTGCAAACAAGGGTCACGTTCCCAAAAGAAGTGGAATTGGATTTATGAGATGTCCTCACCAAAATCCAACCACCTTCATAAAAGGCCCCATCTTACATGTTCGACATCAAAACAAATACAACTTTTGTTGCAAATTTGGACACAAGACGCATTATTGTCCATTCAAGAAAATTAGTCCAAACAAATTAATTTCGGTTCCTAAAGGAACCATGATAAATTCTATGCAACATGATAGACAATGTAGGTCTATTTGTGAGGCACCCAAAAGCAAATGGGTACCTAAAAATCATCCCTTCCTATAAAAAATTAAAAACATAAAAATTTTAGGCTAGAGCAAGAAATAATATTCTGCTCCTTGATTCTCGATAGTTATGACCCAAGATCCAAAAAGGAACTCACAATGCTCTCTAGCCTAAATAACAGATGGAGATTATAAATTTAAAATCACAAATACGATTTAGATACAACCTTATTTGACTTTTCAGAATTAGAAACGTATGATTCCCAAGTTCACATATCCTCTGGATTTTCGAACCCATCAATTTCATCCGTTCATAACCTTCGAATCCAACTCTGTATCATGAAGTAACTAAGTCTATCATGAACTTGCAAGGCTTACCAACTTGAACAAACTATCACAAACATGTGTACAACATTGAGAGTATGCACGTTAAAAGATCTATCTTGATTGTGCAAAAGTCCTTGCCTTAAAATGAAAACTCTTACGTAATTACGTAAGTAAAGTTGATTGCTCTGAATGAAAATTCTTCTCAAGACAAAAAACTCTCAGATCAGATCACACTGATCAGAACAAGTGCTCACCACCTGCAGGCGGTGGCACCGCCCCAGTTGGAGGTAGCACCTCCAGTTGTCACGTGTTGCAAGCGGTTGCACTGCTCCAGCCAGAGGTGCAACCGCCCGCAACTCTGCCCCTTTTTAACCCAAGCTAGGGCCGGCGGTGAAACCGACCCCAACTCACTCCCTTCCCTCCTCTACTCTTCCAAGCCTCCTCCATCCCCATTTCACCCCTCTTAGCATCCCAAATACGCCTCATTTCGAAGCAAAATGTCAACAATCCTTCCCTCTCTTGAAGATCTCACTAAGGTACTTTCTAAGAAGCCCTTAAACTCTGTTTTTTTTCATTTACTCTTGCTCATCACTATTCTTCTAAACAATAGTAGTTATGGGATCTAGAAGATCCTCAAGGGACAAAGGAAAGAGGAGATTAGTAGAAGATTTTGATCTCACCCTTTTTTATTCAAAATACTATACTAAAAAATTTTCCTCTTTCGAACTTAGGAGTGTCAATAAGGGAAAATACGTAGATTTAAATGAACTAAGAGACTTAGAGACAATCCAATGGTTTGCAAACTTAGATCTACTTCCAATTTTGCAAATTAATGAACCCATCTATCCAAGACTTGTTAGATTGTTTTACAACAACATACAAATAGATGAAGAAGAAAGAATGTCCACCTATCTTTTAGGACAACACATCTCAATTACGGATAGATTCATTTGCGACATGATAGGCATTCCCATGAAAAGTAGAGGACTTTACTTTAGAGGATCATGGGATGATGAAACTGTTGGAACAACATATGTTGAAGCCTTAGGAACAATTTTTGCCAATCCCAACTTAGCATTTGTTCCTAAAAGTTGTGAACATCTACTGCCTCTAAACACTAAGGTACTTCATCATATCCTAACTAGCATCATTCTCCCTAAACAATACCATCATGATGAAGTAAGCCAATTAGAATTAGGAACTATGTATTTGATCATGAAAGGACATGACATCTATCTTGGTTATCTTATCCAACAAAACATATTAGAACTATCTAAGAAAGACATGATGCTCCCATATGGTGGTATAATCACTAGAATAATGAAAGCCTACGATATTCTAATACCATTGGATGAAGAAGTAATAAAAATAGATAGATTTAGTATAATAAATAAAATCTACTTCATCGATTAAGATGTTTTTATAGAAACGGTAATTGGGTTAGAATGCCAAAAAGAACTGATCCCCCTCAACCTGAACCAGAACCAGAACCGAAAACACCAGTATTTAGGGGTACCCAATCTCCTCCGATCTGTCCCTTTAAGGAAACACATCCATTTGAGCAAACTTATACATCATCTATCGAAGATATTGGGATTCGGATGGACCGATTCGAACAAAGACAAGAATGGCTTGAACAACGACAAGATCAAATCCTATCTGAGCTGCAACAAATTCATTGTCAATTTGACTCCTTGTTTAGGCACTTTAATTTTCCACCTCATGAATGAGCTTGTATGAACACAATCATCTGTTGTTATTGTAAACTCCTTATGTTACTCACCATGATGTACCTTGCCTTGATCCTTGATATGGTTACCTAATATATTTTGAGCATATGTAGAGTTGTAAACATCTATCGTGGTAAATATATGCCTTGTGCCTTGTGGTAAATATAAACTAAATGGTTATCTTGGATTTTATATTGAAACTAAAAGTTTTGAAAACCTTGTGCTTTGATTTCCATGATAAATATAGTTTGAAAAAGTGATATACCAATATAGTTGATAAGTCATTGCCATTGATGTGTCCGAATAGATAAACTAGTTAAAATTATTTTTCGGACTTTATTGAATGATCAAATCACTTGATTGCCATTACATAACATATGTTGAAATGTTTTGTCTTCATGATTGTAGTTGAAAATATGTAGCATAGTCTTGTCCGAATGCATGAAAGAGTTCATCTCATTTTCAGATTCGCTTAACAGTTGGAATGCTAAAAATCAAATTTTCTCATACACTCTTATGAAAAATATTTTTTTCTGAAATGGATTTGATGAAATGATTCCTGCTGATGAATTCCATCTTGAAATATGGATGATAGTATTTTTACTTGCAAAAAGTTGTTTCAAACACATATCTTGACTCAAAGTAAACTCACAAATAGCTAGAATCACAAATGGCTTTCCTCCTTCATGCACAAAGGATTATAACAAAAAAAAAAAGAAGGAAGAAGTATTCAAAGCAATCTACGTATCATGCCTTCCTTTATATGCTTGATAACTTGCTTATATTGTTTTCTTGGTATCACAACTACCATGCTTTTTGTTGATGACAAAGGGGGAGAAATATATGAATTGATGCTATGATTATGCCATGCTTGCACCACTAAGAGATATATGAACAGATGCTACAATTTGCATTATGCCTTGAGTTGAAATCTTACCATGTGAAGAAATGCAACACTTGCTAAAATATTTGAAATGTGTACATCATGTAATGATATCAAAATCTTACTTCACAACTTTACATTATGATATCTTACAATATGATGAATTGTTACTATTACCATCATTCAAACTTGTAATGTAAAATCTGAAAATGAATGTCAAGCCTTGACATCATCTTCAGAGAGATACATCATGATGGGAATCATGATGGGAGTATTGATAAGTTCAAATGATTTAACTTATCAATATGTCGCTTGAATTCTTAGGTCTTGAATTCAAGAATGACTTATCTCAAGTATGGCATATAGATAGGGGGAGTTAAGGTTAACTCCATTATCAATTGATTGTCATCATCAAAAAGGGGGAGATTGTTGAATCTCGGATTTTGATGATGAAGTCAATTGTCATTTATTGTCTAATCTATGTGTTGAGATAAGTGTGCAGGATTAACTACGATAAAAGTTAGACATGCAGCAAGAGTTGCGCCGGAGTCAAGACAATGATCACGTTGGGAGTTCAAGAGTTCGACGGAAGTTCGGACAGTCGTCGGAGGTTCTGCAGGAACAAATCTGAGAAGTCCATAAGCTTGCCAAAAAAAGCTCATCGAAACTCGCCAAGTGGATCATCGCAAGTCCAGGAGTTTGCCGGAAGTCCGCAGGAGCATCACCGAGGGTTCATCGGATGATCGACGGAAGTTCGCCGGAAACTCGTCGGAAGAAGCGATTGACGCACCGGAGCAAGCTGCATAAATTGTCTTAGGATTTATCATACTTAGCACAATGATTAAGTTGGAAATGGGAGGTGATCCCATTAGCTTAATCTTGGGGCAATTGAGCCCCTGAAAAACCCAAATTGGGCCGAATGGATCTACCCATTCGGACCCTGATTGCTATGGGAGGTGCAACCGCCCAAGCCAGGAGGTAGCACCGCTTGGGCTAAGTCTCCCAGGGAGACTGGGCGGTGCAACTGCCCCAGCCAGGAGGTAGCACCGCCTGGGCTCAGACTCCGAGCGAGATTGGGCGGTGCAACCTCCCTTGACAGGAGGTAGCACCGCCTGAGCTCAGTCTTCGAGCTCTGGCAGGTGGTGCAACCGCCCTAGTCAGGAGGTGCAACCGCCTGAGCTCGGTCTTCGAGCTTTGGCAGAGAGGTGCAACCGCCCCTGACAGAGGTGGCACCGCCAAGAGGCTCAGTCTTCAAGCTCTACCAGGCAGTGCAACCGCTCCAGTCAGGAGGTGCAACTGCCTGATCCCGGAATTCCGAGAATTGATAGTTTTGAGCTCCAAATTTGAACTGGGTTGGGGCCTATAAATACCCCACCCATTAAGCACTGAAAGAGCACAGATATACACCGAAATCTTAATCTTTTTCTGGGATTCTTAGAGCTCAAAATTGTTGTAAAGGCCAAAAGTTCTTCTCCCTCTTTTCTTCCAAGTTCTGAGTTGTAAAGAGAGGAGAGAAAATTTCTGTAAGGGTTGTCTCCTAAGCCCGTCAAAAGGAGTGAAACTGTAAAAGGGTGGATGGCCTTCGCCTATTGAAGGAAGGCCTCTAGTTGACGTCGGTGACCTCGTCGGTGGAGGAAGCCAAAAGTGGAGTAGGTCAAGATTGACCGAACCACTCTAAATCTCGGTTTGCATTTACTTTGAGCATATTATTTTTACTGCAAACCTCCTCTAAAGCTTACTGCTTTCTGTGCATATACGATTAGGTTTCAAGCTTTGCACTTTCCGAATCAGCGTTTAGACGTAAATCTGTTTTTTCGTACGATCATCATATTTCAGATTACGTTTACCTTTTGATTTTTACCATAACTGCAAACTGCCTTTATACCTTTGCTTAAACAGCATCTCGCCTAATCAAGTGATTTATGAATCAGCATTTAGACTTAAATCAGTTTCTTCGTACGAACGTCGTATTTCAGTTTGCGCTTATATTATGGTTTTCATCATAACTGCAAACTGCCTTCATAGATTGACTTTAACATCATCTTGCTTGATCTTAAGTTAAAGTAATCTTAGAATCGGCTTTCAAATAGAAATCGTTTTTTATCGTTCGAACGCAGTTTCGTTTTAATCGTAGAAAGTTTTCCGCTGCACTAATTCACCCCCCCCCCCCTCTTAGTGCTCTTGATCCTAACAACTACTAGAGAGGATGACGCTTGACCTCCTTCACCCTCTCCTAGAGATCTACAGGGATTCAGGGATATACAATCTCCCTAGGTAAAACAATCTATCTTATACGTAGTATTAAGTTTCGTGGGTTTTTGTGCACCAATCATCGCTACGCATGTGATGAACACATATTTGGGAAATTAGGAATTTTGTTTTAATATTCTTTAGCTACGCATGTGATGTCATCCCCTAGATTTTCTAATAGTGGTATCAGAGTTAGGTTGTTCGTGCGAAAGATTGGTTTTGAACTGTGTGTGTTGTGTTTTAAAAAATCCTTTGAGCTCAAAATCGTTGACGCAAAAGGCGAGAGAGGGCAACAACTGTTGCTGCCCTTGTAGGTCCGCTAAAGGATACTTGCAACCTTTTGGCCACCAACAGCAGGCCACCTGCGTGCAAGTCTCGGCCACCTGCATGTAGGGGCCGTAGGCGGTCGGTGGTCTTTCGCCCACAAGCAAGCTACCTACAGCGCAGGCGCAAATGCATTGTGGGGTAGTAGCACCTACAGCTACTATGCTCGCATGCAGAGTTGCCATGGGGCAACAGTGCCTGCGGGTGTTGTGCCCGCGGGGGTGGCGCCGCCCACTGGCAAGCCGCCCACGGGTAAGGGCGCTGCCCCCTATAGTGGTCGCTGCCGGTAGGGTGACGACAATGGCAACACAACAGGGAAGAGGGTTAGGGTTTTCAAGCAAAAGGATAATCTTGCCCCTCAAAATTTTAGAAATTTAAAGTCTATCCTTTCTATCCAAATTACCAAAATACCCCTATGAATTAAGAAAATTCTCTACATATCCTTGATTTCAAAGAATATTAATTAATTATATAATTTAATTGATTATTATTTTTATTATTATCTAGTAGTCCTATATGATGATGATTTATATATGTGATATATGATTTGTGGACGGATGATCATGGATCGTGTGATATGTGTACTTGTGATTATTATTATTTGGGCCTTGCAAGCCTCCATTTTATTTCTCATTTGTTATTGGGCCTACGTGTTTGTGATTAAGTTGTAATCACATGAGGAGGCGCAGTAGGAGCATGGATGCAATAGTGGGACCCACAAGACGGACGATCACGATACATGGAGATGCATCGAGATGTCGACGAAACTAACGAGGACAAGATAGATGATCACAGGGCATGGAGATGCACCGTTGCAAACATAGATCTTGATGTGAGTGATTAGGCCCACTAACTCAGGCTTGATCACATTAGGCTGTGATGTGCGTATATATATATATATATATATATATATATATATATATATATATATATATATGCATGCGATGTAGATATATATTAAATATGTATGTGTATGACATATCATACATATTAGAAGATCAAATCAAAGAAACCCCTCTCTCGATAATATTAAGTCGGTAAACGTAAGACAATTAGATTGACCCACGTGGCCTTCCATCATTACAAGTCAGGACCGATTCTCGGTGTAGGTTGAGTTGGTCGAGTCCCTCAAGGCTCACCTATATCGCAATTCGCTATCTTGCCTATGACATGAAGATGTCACCAGTGACCTGAGGACATGGTATGTTTGGTTAAGTCCCTCAAGGGTATATCATCGAATCGGACTCATCTTGTAACGATGGTGTTAACTTAACCAAATATCATGATTGGTCGAGTCCCTCAAGACCATGGTGGTTCGGAGGCCGAACATGATGGAAATCACAAGGAGTTGTGATCGGCAAGAGTTGCCTACCGTTTGGGCTTAGTGTGATTGGTCGAGTATCTCGAGGTTATACTAAGACGCTGATTAGATCCAGATCCCCACTAGAAGTCTACCGGAGACTTCCATTTCACGTGCTGAGGGTGTCGCGTGACTCGCTAGTAAAATAGTGAGAGCAAATTAAGATAGAAATCCATATCTTGATTATTTATTTTTTGCATAATCTATATGTTATTTATTTCTGCTACATCTTCATTTTCAGAAATATGTCACATTCAAATTCTTACGTAATATACTTGATGTCAACTACACCACTGGTCCAAATTATACCGATTGGCTCCACAATCTGAGAATCATTCTCACGATGGAGAAAATAGTGGATGTCCTTGATATAGTGATGCCTATGCCCGAGGAAGGGGCAAGCGAGGATGAGATTGCTCGCTACGTGAAGTACATAGATAACTCCACTCTTGCTCAGTGTTACATGTTGGGCTCCATGACTCCTGAGTTACTGAAACAACATGAAAAGATGGATACCAGATTCATTATCTTGCATCTCCAAAAATTGTTTGAGGAATAGGGAATGACTCAGCGATATGAAATATCCAAGAGTCTCTTCCGTACTAGGATGACTAAGGGGACATCGGTTCAGAACCATGTCTTTAAGAAGATTGAGTAGATCGAGAAACTCACTGGTCTAGGAATGTTTATAGAAGAGATGGAATCGACTTTGTGAGTAACACTCACCAAAAGCCAACAATCTTTGTTAAAGGCCCAACTTTACATGTTTCACCCTGAAATAATTACAAATTTTATTGTAAATTTAGACATTATGCTCAGAAATATCCATTTAAGATGTATAGTCCACATAAGTTAATTTGGGTCCCTAAAGGAACCATAAATAACTCAATACAAAATGACAAGTTATGTAGATTGATTAATGAGGCACCCATAATCAAATAAGTACCTAAAAGAAAACCCCCTTTCTTGTAGATATGTTTACAATCACAAGCTAGGAGCATGAGGTGGTACTTTGATAGTGGATGCTTAAGGCACATGACCAGAGATCCAACTCAATTCTCTAAGCTCACTAGCCAAGATGAACGTTTTGTCACCTTTGGAGATAACAACAGAGGTAATATAATTGGCAAAGGAACCATAGGCAACAAATCAAAACTCTTGATTGAAGATGTGTAATTAGTAGATGGTTTAAAGCATAATCTTCTAAGTATTAGTCAATTTTGTGATAGAAGATATATCATAAGATTTGAATCTAATGCTTGCATTATTGAAAGACCACACAAAAATACATCTATGATTGCCTTAAAAAATAATATGTATACTATTGACATTGACAATCTTTGTAATGAAATGTGCTTTTCGACTTTAAGCGATGATGCTTGGCTTTGGCATAGGAGGTTAGGTTATGCTAGTATGAAACTAATCTCCCAAATTTCACCTAGAGAACTTGTAAGAGGAACTCCTAGCATCAAGTTTGTCAAAGATAAAGTGTGTGATGCATGTCAACTAAGAAAGTAAATAAAATGTAGTTTCAAGTCAAAGAATCAAATAAGCACCTTTAGACCTTTACAATTAATCCATATGAATTTATTTAGACCAATTGATAAAACAAGCCTAGGAGGTAGTAAATACGCCTTTGTAATTGTTGAAGATTATAATAGATACACTTGGACATACTTCTTGGTACACAAAAGTGATTGTTTTAAGTATTTTTTAAAATTTTGTAAACTTGTTCAAAATGAAAAAAACTTTATGATTGCATCTATACGTAGTGATCATGGTGGTGAGTTTCAAAACCGTGATTTTTAAAACTTTTATGAATCAAATATGTACAACAATAATTTCTCTACTCCAAGAAACCCACAACAAAATGGAGTAGTTGAAAGAAAAAATTAAAGCTTATAAGAAATGACAAGAACCATGTTAAATGAACATAGCCTACACAAATATTTTTGGGCCGAAGCTATTAACTTGCATGCTATGTCATGAATAGGGTTCTAGTAATACCACTACTTTTCAAAACTCCTTATAAATTATGGAATAACAAAAAACCCAATGTTACATATTTTAAAGTTTTTAGTTATAAATGTTTTGTTTTAAACAAAAAAGATGCCTTAGAAAATTTTAATGCAAAATCTGATAAAGACATTTTTCTTTGATATTCTTCTACAATTAAAGCATTTTGTATGTTTAATAAAAGAACTTTAGTCTTAGAAGAATCTATTCATGTTGTTTTTAATGAGGTTTCTGAATTTAAGAAAATTGATTTTGATTTTGATGTTTTAAATTTAAATAAAACCTCTCCTCCCACTGGCAACTTAGGATACATCTTCTTCCAAATGATCCTTACCTAAGGATTGGAAGTATATAGATGCTCATCCTAAAGAGCTAATCATTGAAGACATCAAAAGGTGTTCAAACTCATTTTTTTCTTAAAAAATTTTATACGAATACAACCTTTTTATCTTAAATTGAACCTAAATGCATTGATAAGACCTTGAAAGATTATTCATGGGTTATTACAATGCATGAGGAATTAAATCAATTTGAGAGAAATGAGGTGTGAAAGCTTATTTCTAGACCTAGTGATCATTTGGTCATTAGTACTAAATGGATCTTTAGAAACAAGCAAGATGAACATAGTATTGTTAGAAACAAGGTTAAACTAGTGGTCAAAGGTTTCAACCAAGAAGAAGGTATCAATTATAAAGAAACCTTCGCTCTTGTGGCTAAACTTGAAGCTAGAAGGATTCTCCTTACATATGCTAGTTGTAATAATTTTAAGTTATTTCAAATGGATGTTAAAAGTGCTTTTCTTTATGACTTTATTTTCAAAAAAGTTTATGTTAAACAACCTCCCAGATTTGAGAATGCTTACTTTTCGAATCATGTGTTTAAGTTGACTAAGGCTCTTTATGGATTAAAATAAGCTCCTAGGACTTGGTATGAGAGGCTTAGTTCTTTCCTTATTCAAAATAATTTTATAAAAGGCAAGGTTGATACTACATTGTTTATTAAATATTTTAAAAATAATTTTCTCATTGTCCAAATTTATGTTGATGATATCATTTTTTGTTCTTTAAGTAAATCTTTGTGTGAATCGTTTGTCAAAAATATGAATCAAGAGTTTGAAATGAGCTTAATGGGCGAATTAACTTTTTTCTTAAGATTGTAAATTAAACAACTAAGTGATGAATTTTTTATTAGTCAAACTAAGTATACTTTAGATCTATTAAAACGATTTAATATGGATAGTGCTAAAGCTATTAATACACCAATGAGTACTTCTACAAAACTAAATATGGACACTGATGGAGAATGTTTTGATCACAAGACTTATAGGGGTATGATAGGTAGTTTATTATATCTCATAGCAACTAGACCTGATATCATGTTTAGTGTTAGACTATACGCTAGATTTCAATCTAATCTCAAGCAATCTCACTTAAAAGTTGTTAAAATAATTTTTAGATATCTAAAAGGAACTCCCAATCAAGAACTATGGTCTCTAAATTATAAAAACTTTGAGTTACTTGCTTTTGATGATGCTGATTTTGTTATAAACGAGTTGGCACTAAGAGGGGGGGTGATTAAATCCAATGAATAAAATCATCGATTTTGAAAATCTTTCATTTGATTAAATCTAATTTCAAAAATATAACTTGAAATTGAAAGTGTACGGAAGGGTGTGCAGCAAAAGTAATGAGAAGGCAGTTTGCAGTTAAAGTAAATTGCTCAAAAGAAATTCAAACCAGATTTTATAGTAGTTCCGTCGTCGTGACCTACATGCACTCCACAGATTCCTCTTCCGTCGAGGCCACCAGCATCCACTATCGATCTTCCTTCAATGGGCAAAGATCAACCACCCTTACAACTCGATTCTTCTTTTGACATGTTCAGGAGAGAACCTTTACAACCTCCCTATTCCTCTCTCAAACTACACTAACACTTAAAGCTTTGAGAGGAGTCCTCACAAGATTACAACAACGTTTTTCTACTTTTTTTTCTCTCAAATCTTGTAATGTTAACCACGGATGAGAGGGTTATTTATAGGATTCAAGAAGCTTCAAACTTGGAGCCTAAAAGTATCTCATCCTAGGTTTCTCGGATCCTAGCGGTACCACTGCTTGTGTTGGGCGGTACCACCGCTTGCAGCACTGACACTAAGCGGTACCATCGCCTAGTTTGGCAATACCATCACCTGACACCCTACCAATGGGTAGTACCACCGCCCAAACTAGCAGTACTATAGCCTGACAGTCTCTTGGAGACTATGTCTGGGAGGTACCACCGCCAGACATAGTCTCGGAGACTATGCCACAATGGTGCCACCTGTTGGGTCACTGTTTGAGCCTTTTCACTTGGCCCAACATAGCCCAAACTTGGGCCTAGTTGGTCCCTAATTAAGTTGGTCTAATTACATTCTAAACTGACTCAATTAGACTCTAAACTAACTTGATCTAGCCATAATTGATTATAGTGAATGCTTTGTTGTCCGGCATGTCATTGGTTCTTCCGGCGCTTCGTTCGATCCTTCGGTACATCGTCCTCTCCTTCGGCATATTGCCCAATCAGCATGTTGTCTTTTTGCAACATCTAATCTCCTTGGAACAATGTCTGATCTTCTTGGCTCGATTACCCAAATTCATGGACTGAAGCCTTCTGCCGATACGTCGATCGGTCCTCTGGCTCGACATCCAATCTTCTGACATGTTTACTCCGGCTTAATGTCTGATTCCTCCTACTTTAATCGATTTGCCTCTTCTGATCGAAGCTAGTCCTGCATTACCTAAACGTACATTAGATAAACACTATCAATTGGTTTTATCATCAAAATCTAAGATTCAACAATCTCTCCCTTTTTGATAATGACAACCAATTGATGATGGAGTTTAAACAAACTCCCCCTATCAATATACCATATTGATAGGAACTTTGAAATCATAGTATATTAACATTGCATGGAGTATTAAAATCACCAATTTATCACATCATTGCATGCATCATAAAATCATGCATAATCAAAATATCCAATACATCATTTCATGCATGATCATCAACATAACTTCTCCCCCTTTGTCATCAACAAAAAGGAGAAGTGCAACTAGTAAGTGTTTAGACATAATTTCAAATCATTGTATTATAAATATAATCTCAAGTTTTATCATCATGCAAGCAAGTAATTTTCTTTCTTCTCTTTTGAGAAGTGCAATTTTTGCTTCCTTGGGAAAGTGCAAGCTAGCAAAATTTTACATCATTTTATATGCAAGCTAGCAAAAATTTTGAGTTTTGTAAGTTTGTAAATTTTGCTTAATGTGCAAGTTAGCATGTTTTGCTTCTTGAGATAGGCAAGATAGCACTTCTTAGTAATGTTCAAGATAGCAAGTTCTACATCATGCAAGCTAGTGAATTTTACAATATTTTAGAATATGCAAGCTAGCAAATTTATATCATTTTAGAGTATGCAAGCTAGCAATTTTATACATATGATAGTTAGCAAAATTTTACGTCTTTTGAGATGTGCAAGATAGACTATTTTTGCATCTTCTTGAAATATGTAACTTAGCAAACATTGCTTCTCTTGATAATTGCAAGATAGCACTTCTTGTTTCTCTTTTGAGATGAGCAAGCTAGCAAGTTTGCCTCTTTTCGTGATGTGCATGTTAGCAATTCTTTCTCCCCCTTTGTCATTGGCAAAAAGAGGAGAATAACAATGCAATAGTGTAATTCATTTCCCTTTACTATAATCTTCAAATCATGACAAGGATAAATAACAAAGATGAAAAATCAAGTAATGAATGTCAAAATATTTTTTCTTCATGAATATTTTATCATTGCATGCATCATTATCATAAGTTGAAGTATTGCATGCATAATACCAAATCATCATTCATAATTACATCAATATTTCAATCATTATTTCAATATTCAAAAATGAAAGATCAAGTCTAAAATTCGAGAAATCAAGATCATGATCCAAAAAATGTATGAAAAGAATTTATACATTTGGGAGCTCAAACATGTTTAAGTTTATCATTCAAGCTAGCATATTTGGTTCTCTTGAGATGCTAGCAATTTTCTTTCCCCCTTTTATCATTATAAACAAGAAAGAAGAAGGGAAAAACATAATGGTGTAAATGTCAAGTCATCACGAAAATACAAAGGTGTCATATGAAAATCATGACATGAAAGATATTAATATCAACAAATTTTTTCCTTTTATAAATGGTAAAAAGAAACATAGGAGATCAAATGATATAATATCTTGATTCATGCATAAGAAATATCAAGTTATAAATCTCAAAAAATCAAGATAAAGCTCATTCAAATTCAAATCATCAAATCATCAAAATTACTTTCAACATATTTAAAATGACATAAACAACTTTATCAATCTCTTAGTGAAAAAATTGATAAGATAGAGAAAAAGATATTTTCAAGAAAAATGCTTTTCTTTTTTTAGTTGTTTCAATTCATGTGATTAATTTAATAGAAGCATGCCTTTTTAATTTATGCTAAATAAAAATATGCATCAACGTTTAAAACTGAAATAGAACTTTCATTACGACAAAGATCGATAATCCATAAATCACAAAAATCGTCATGCATAATTTTGAAATATAAAACCATTAAACATGATTTCAAATCATCATTATATTATTTCATCAAGCAAGATTTCATAAAGCATTTTTTATCAAAATCATTTTATTTGTTGTAGTAATGCATTTTCCTTCTTTGCATTAATGATTCAATCATATCATGAGATATACAAATCATAAATACAAAGAAATCATGTCATGAAAGATATAAGATCAAAAGTGTGACACGTAATTCCAAAACATAAGATTTTAAATCATTATGCATCATTAAATCATCAAGTATGATTTCATTAATCATAAAATATTTTTAAATAAAATCAAAAAGCAATACGTAAATCATTAAGATACACATTAATGCTTCTTAAAAACATACATAGGATTTATCTTAAGCATTATATTTAAGTCTAACATTTTGTTCCTTTATCATAAAGCATGCAATTTTTATGATCATTTTCAAAATTACTAGAAGGATAAGCATGATTCCTATTTTTTTTTTCTTTTGGTTACCTTGTCGTTGAAAGCTATTAAGGCGTAGTTTGCCACCTCGCCTTTGTTGATTAGTTCTTCATCTTCGGATTAACTAGTTTCATTCCAAGCTGCCTTGAGTGCTCTATCTTTTTCTTTGGTAACCTCGTCTTTATAAGTTCAGTTTTATTCTTTACTTCTTATTTTAAGAATTTTTTAAGCTTTAAAAGTTCAAGGTCATCATCATCATCACTTGAGTCATCACTTAAGTGATATTCTATTGTTCGAAGTGATAAATCCTTTATGTTCTTTGGAAGGTTATTCTCAAACTCTTCATGAGCATTGCAAATCATTTCATATGTCAATAATGAACTAATAAGTTCTTCGAGAGGAAAGTTGTTTAAATCCTTGGCCTTCAAGAGTGTGCCAAATATCGAAAGTCGTTTCTCAAGTAGAAATCCGATTGAATTCATTTTTGTGTAGGGCGCAAAATAAGGCATTCATAGCCTTTGCATTTAAAGAAAAAGTCTTTTCCAACTCATTCCAATCGTTCATTGGAAGAGAAGACTATTGAAAACTAAATTCGACTATATTCTATAAATTTAAATCCAAGGAAAGCAAGAAAACTCTCATCCGAGTTTTCCAATAACTATAGTTTGTCCCATTGAATAGAGGACGAATGATAGAAAAGCCCTCTTGAAATCTGAAAGGAGTCATTTCTCTTGGGTGTTAAATCAAATGAGAAATAATGAAGCTCTGATACTAATTGTTAGGAACGAGTCGGCACTAAGAGGGGGGGTGAATTAGTGCAGCTGATAAAATCATTGGTTTTAAAAATCTTTTGTTCGATTAAAGATGATTTCATAAAGATAACTTGAAATTGAAAGCAAACGAAAGGGTGTGCAGCAAAAGTAATGAGAAGGCAGTTTGCAGTTAAAGTAAATTGCTCTAAAGAAATTCAAACCAATTTTTTATAGTGGTTCGGTCGTCGTGACCTACATCAACTCCACCGATTCCTCTTCCGTCGATGCCACCGACATCCACTATCGATCTTCCTTCAATAAGCAAAGATCAACCACCCTTACAACT
This sequence comes from Musa schizocarpa, assembly GCA_900464855.2. NCBI lineage: Eukaryota > Viridiplantae > Streptophyta > Magnoliopsida > Zingiberales > Musaceae > Musa > Musa schizocarpa. The sequence goes on from LS990920.1 coordinate 18,568,786, forward strand.
CCATTCTCCTTTTGACAGGTTCAGGAGAGAACCTTTTCAACCCCCCTTACTCCTCTCTCAAACAACACTAACACTTAGAGCATTGAGAGGAGAATTCACAAGATTACAATAGCATTTTTCTACTTTTTTTGCTCCCGAATCTTATAATGTTTACCAGGGATGAGAGGGGTATTTATAGGCTTCAAGTAGATTCAAACTTGGAGCCTAAAAGTGTCTCATCCCAGATTTCTCGGGTCCTAGCAGTACCACCGCCTGCAACACTAACACCAGGCAGTACCACTACCCAGTCTAGCGTTACCACCGCTTGACACCCTGCCACTGGGTGATACCACCACCCAGACTGGAGGTGCCATAGCTTGACAGTTTCTCGAAGACTATCTCTGGGTGGTACCACCACCCAGACTAGCGGTACCATCACCTAACACAGTCTCGGAGACTGTGCCACCTATTGGGTTATTATTTGGACCTTTTACTTAGCCCAAATCAGCCCAAACTTTGGCCCAGTTGGCCCCTAATTGAGTTGGTCTAATTACATTCTAAACCAACTCAATTAGACTCTAAACTAACTCGATCTAGACATAATCGATTACAAGCCAATCCTTTGTTGTCCGGCATGTCATTGGTACTTCCAGCGCTTCATTCGTTCCTTCGGTGCATTGTCCTCTCCTTCGGCATATTGCCCAATCAGCATGTTGTCTTCTCATTGCTAGTCATAGGTGCCCAGCAAGCCAATCACGTGAGTGATGGCACGTGTGACTTGATACAGAATCTTTTTGCTTATTATATTTTGGCGTATATCACTTTATAACTATTGCATAAATGCATATATATATTGTGATGTCCTTGGATTTGTGCAATGGGAATCGGATCGTGATGAGATCACGATAATGAGATCGAGTCACCTTTAAGCACATATCCTAAATAATCCCGGTCATAGGTTTTTCGAGAGGGACATCGTGATAACCGGATAGGCGGGTGTCTTTGTATACCCGTCCATATGATGGATGCAAATTTGGTCTCATAGTTGCTCGTGTAGGGACACTAGGGATCTGAGATGGTGCTCATTGGAGAATGAGTTCATCGATTGATCCGCTTACGGAATCTTTGGATGGTTGATGATGCCTTATTGTCGGTTGGCGATTCCGTAGTCCTAGTGGTGTATCCGGTCCTTAGACTTGAGAAACCAAGGATGTCCTATATGAGTGCTCTACTCTTTGATACCGGACTTATAGGTTTAGTTTGTCCCAGATCTAGTACATTTGGTCATTGGGAGTGGTAGTCGACCTTCACGAGGGCTATTGAGTGTCGATAGAGGATCATCCACTCTCGGCGTCATGAGAGGAATATCCCATGTCTTCTTACTCGGACAAATCCCCGGCGGGGTCATTGGGGTTGAGAGAGAAAGAGTTCTCCAGGAGAATCCAATTAGAGCGAGACTCGAGTAGAAACCGTATGGGTCCCGACAACACCATGCTTTCGATATACGGTCTCGGGATATTAGATGGATGAGGGACTATAGGTACATGGTAATCGAGGAGGATAGACAGGTCCAATGGATTGGATTCCCCAGATGTCGTAAAGGGGACTACTTACAGTAGTGGCCTAAAACGTCCCGAAGTCGATGAGTCGAAAGTGAATTATTACAGAGATAATAATTCACCGAAGTTAGAAGGAGTTTTGTGGTATGACTCATGGCCATTTCGATATTGGGCCTAGAGGGTCACACACATATGGTAGGCATTGCGATGAGTAGAGGTTGGATATGAGATATCCGACGGAGCCCTTGTCTTATTGGATGCAGATCCAATACCCACTAGGGAAGGACCCATTAGGGTTTGACACGGGATCTCTATAAAAAGGAGGGATTCACAGACCTCATAGGCTAGAGTCTTTGCTTGCCTTTCCTATTCTCCTCTCCCTCTTCACCTTAGAGGCCTGGAGTTTTGAGGAGGGGGTCGCCAACCCCTACTTGTGTGGATCACCGCTAGAGAGGAGGGACGCTTGACCTCCTTCACCCTCTCCTAAGGATCTGCAAGGAAACAGGGGATATCGATCTCCCTAGGTAACACAATCTCTATCGCCAGTTTTGTGTTTTATGGATTTTTACGCACCAAATCTTCGCATGACGATCTACGAACATCTTTTTTTGGGAATCGTGGATTTTTTTTTTTTTCTTGTTCTTCCATTGCATATGATGTCGCCCCCATGATTTCCCAAAAAGTGGTATCGAGCCGGGTTGTTCGTGCGAATAATTGGTTTTGAACTGCGTGTGTTGTGTTTAGGAAGAATATTGACGTCAAAATCGTTGACGCTAAAAGCGAGGAAGGGCAGCAACAGTTGCTGCCCTCGATCTGCATGCTGCTGACCACCACCGGAAGAAGGCAATCAGCCAAGCACCACAATGGTAGCCGACGCATGCCGCGGCTGCGGCCCTACTGTCATCGGCGGTGGTCTGCTTGCAGCAGGCTGGCGGCTGGCGGGGATGGCAGCCCTGTGGGTAGAGGCGCTGCGACACCGACCATGAGCGGGGCAGGCGCCGCTGGGCAGAAAGAACAGATCGAGAGGCACCAGAGGCGGCGACGCCTGTCGCGGGTCCGCCCCCCACTAGCAAAAAACCTGCAGGGCGGCCGCCAGTGAGGCAGCACCGCCTGTGGGCGCTACCTCTGGCAGAACCGCCATTGAGAGGCGGCATACTGGGGGCGCCACTGCACGGGCAATGGCGTCAGTGAAGCGCAGGCGCTGAGGGCACCGCCCTCGCCCCGCCGCGCCAGCGGAAGGGTGGCGGCGGCGGCAGCAGCAGAGGGAATTAGGGTTTTGGGAAAAAGGACAGTTTTGCCCCTATGAATTTGAGAAATTCCAGTTTCTGTCTTTTGTCCAAATTACGAAAATACCCTTAGGAATTGAGAAATTCCCAACATGTCCCTTATTTCAGAAAATATTAATTAATTAAAAGGTTTAATTGATTATTATTTTTATTATTATCTAGTAGTCCTACATGATGATGATTATTTATACATGTGATGTATGATGTGTGGACGGATGATCATGGACCGTGTGATGTGTGTACTTGTGATTATTATTATTGAGGTCTGCGAACCTCCATTATATTTTGGATTTATTGTCGGGCCTGCGTGCCTATGATTAAGTTGTAATCACATGAGGAGGCTTGGCGGGAGCATGGATGCGAGAAGCGGGACCCACGAGACGGATGGTGCGTGATGCATGGAGATGCATCAAGATGTCATTTAAAAAGCCGAGGACGAGATGGACGATCACAAGGACATGGAGATGCACCGTTGCACACATAGATCTTGATATGAGTGATTAGGCCTATTGGCTCGGGCCTAATCATATTAGGTTGTGGTCCATGATCATCTGATGTGATTGCTTATACACATACTAGATATGTATATATATTTGCATGCGATGTAGATATATATTAAATATGTATATGTGTGACATGTCATATTAGGAGACCAAATTATAGAATCATCTCTCGATAATATTAAGTCGGTAAACGTGAGGCAATTAGATTGACCCACGTGGCCTTCCATCGTTATGAGTAGGAACCGATTCCCGGTGTAGGTTGAGTTGGTCGAGTCCCTCGAGACTCACCTATATCACGATTCGCTATCTTGCTTACGACATAGAGATGTCACCGGTGACCTGAGGACATGGTATGCTTGGTCGAGTCCCTCGAGGGTATATCATCAAATCAGACTCATCTTGTAACGAAAAGTGTTGACTTAACCGAAAGCATCATGGTTGGTCGAAGTCCCTCGAGGCCATGGTGATTAGGAGGCCGAACAAGGTGGGAATCACAAGGAGTTGTGGTCGGCAAGAGTTGCCTACCTTTTTAGGCTTAGTGTGATTGGTCGAGTCCCTCAAGGTTACACTAAGACGCTGATTGGATCCCGATCCCCACTAGAAGTCTTTGGAGACTTCCGTTTTCGTCTTTGAGGGTGTCGCGTGACTCGTTAGTAAAATAGTGGGAGCATATTAAGATAGAAGTCCATATCTTGATAGTTTATTTCTTGCAAAATCTGCATGTTATTCATTTTCGCTACATCTTTATTTTCAGAAAAATTTCAAATCCCTTTACGTGGCATACTTGATGTCAACCGCCTTTATGGTCCAAATTATCTGGATTGGCTCCGTAACTTGAGAATTGTTCTCACAGCAGAGAAAATCGTGTATGTCCTTGATACAGTGATGCCTACGCCCAAGAAGAAGGGCAAGGAGGATGAGATCGCCGCCACGTGAAGTACATTGATGACTCCACTCTTGCTCAGTGCTATATGTTGGGCTCTATGACTCAGGAGTTACAGAGACAACATGAAAAAGATGGATGCCGGATCCATTCTCCTACATGTCCTCAAATTGTTTGAGGAACAGGGAAGGACTCAACGATATGAGATATCCAAGAGCCTTTTCCGCTAGGATGACTGAGGGGACACCGGTTCAGAACCATGTCCCAAAGATGATTGAGTGGATAGAGAAACTAACAGGTCTAGGAATGGTCCTAGAGGATAACTTGTGTGTGGACATTGTGCTTGGTCCCTACCGATTCCTTTTCACAGTTCATAATGAATTTTAATATGAACAAGCTTGAGGTGACTCTCCAGAGCTCCTCAATATGTTGAGGGAGGCAGAGAGTACTATTAAGAAAGAGAAGCCAGTTCTCTACACCTGGTGATGGTGAAAGAAAAGGAAAAAAAAGGTCCCTTAAGAAGGAAAGGGCAAGGGCAAATAAGGTAAAGCAAAGGTTGCTAAGAAAGACCCAAGCAAATGACAAAGGCCGATTGCTTCCAATTGTGGTAAAGATGGGCATTGGAAGAGAAACTGCAAAGAGTACCTTGCAGAAAGGGCTAAAACAAAAGCTTGATGAAGCTTCAGTACATTCATGATCAGTCTCCATTTGTCAGACTCTTATGATAACACATGGGTATTGGATACCGGTAGTGCTTATCATATATGCAATTCGTTGCAGGTTCTGACAAGGCCTAGGAGACTACAGAGAGGCGAGATGGACCTCAAGATGGGTAATGGAGCAAAAGTTGCTGTATTAGCTGTTGGCGAGGTCGCCCTACATCTGCCTAGAGGAGCTTTTATTGCATTAGATGCATGTTATTTTGTTCCTTCTATTATCAAAAACATTATCTCCATTTCATGTTTAACAGTTAGTGGATATAAATTTGTTTTTGAGAACAATGGTTGTTCGATATTATTAGATGATAAGATCATCACGAAAGGAACATTGCATAATGGTTTATTTATGTTAGACACCACTCCACATATCATGAATGTAAATATGTCCAAAAGGAAACGAGATGAGTTGAACAGTGCATACCTGTGGCATTGTAGGCTAGGTCACATCCATGAAAGAAGGATTCAAAAGTTGCTAAATGATGGATATCTAGATCCATTTGACTATGTGTCATATACAACTTGTGAGCCTTGCATTCGTGGAAAACTGACCAAATCTCCATTTAGTAGAACTGGAGAGAGAGCCAATGAGTTGTTGGAACTCATACATAGTGATGTTTGTGGACCCATGTGAACTCATGCCATTGGAGGTTACTCCTACTTCATTACATTTACTGATGATTTCTCAAGGTATGAATATGTGTACTTAATGAAGTACAAGTCCGAGGCCTTTGAGAAATTCAGAGAGTATAAGAATGAGGTGGAGAACCAGACTGGAAAGAGTATCAAAACTCTTCGATCAGATCGAGGAGGTGAATACTTAAGTACAGAGATTACTCAGTTCCTCAAGGACCATGGGATATTATCCCAATGGACACCTCCTTATACACCTCAGCTCAATGGTGTCTTTGAAAGGAGAAATCGTACATTATTAGATATGGTACGGTCCATGATGAGTTTCGCTGACCTACCCATCTCATTCTAGGGATATGCCCTAGAAACCGCAGCTTACCTTCTGAATAGAGTTCCAACTAAGTCGGTAGTGTCTACACCATATGAGATATGGAAAGGGAAGAAGCCTAATCTTAAGGTTGTTAAGATCTGGGGCTGCCCTGCCCACGTTAGAAGACACAACCCCGATAAGTTAGAATCAAGGACAGAGCGATGCAAATTTGTGGGATACCCCAAGGAAACTTGTGGGTATTATTTCTATCATCTCGAGGACCAAAAGGTCTTTGTAGCTAAGAGAGCAGTGTTCCTTGAGAAGGAACACATTCTTGACGAGGAGACAAAGGGGAGAATGATAGAATTGGCGAGGTTGGAGAACCAAGCTCAAGCACCACTCTGACCCAGAAACTGCATTGGTACCTAATACACAAGTATCAACTTTACGCAGGTCGATAGAGTATCCCATCCTCCCGAGAGATATGTGGGACATATTAGAGCAGAGGATGTAGAGGATATTGATCCTCAGGACCCACTGAGAAGGCTATTATGAGTATAGACTCCGGGAAGTGGAAAGAAGCCATGAATTCTCGAGATGGATTCTATGTACTCCAATAAGGTTTGGAACCTAGTTGATGCTTGAGAAGGTATTGTACCCATCGGTTGCAAGTGGATCTTTATGAAAAGATCGAGTAGATGGAAAGGTAGAGACCTATAAAGCAAGGCTAGTGGCTAAGGGGTATCGTCAAAGGCAAGGTGTTGACTCTGACGAAACTTTCTCACCCAGTAGCAATGCTAAAATCCATCAGAATTCTATTGGCTATTGCAGCACACTATGATTATGAGATCTGGCAGATGGATGTGAAAACCGCATTCCTCAACGGGAACCTCGAGGAGGAGGTGTATATGATGCAACCTGAGGGATTCGTGTCCAAGAACTGCCCAGATAAGGTGTGTAGGTTGCTTAGATCCATTTATGGACTAAAGCAAGCTTCCGAAGTTGGAACATAAGATTTGATGAGGCAATCAGATCTTATGACTTCGTTAAGAACGAAGATGAGCCTTGTGTATACAGAAAGGTAAGTGGGAGCGCTATCACCTTTTTGGTGTTATATGTGGATGACATCCTCATCATTGGGAATGACATAGGAATGCTATCCACAGTAAAGGCTTGGTTATCTAGACACTTCTCCATGAAGGACTTAGGGGAAGCATCTTATATCTTGGGGATTAGAATCTATAGAGATAGATCCAAGAGGATGCTTGGCTTGTCCCAGTCCAGGTACATAGAAACTATTGTCAAAAGGTTTGGCATGAAAAATTCCAAGAGAGGTCTCATACCGATGAGACATGGGATATCGCTTTCTACGAGTATGTCCCCAAAGACTCCAGAAGAAAGGACGAACGTGGATATGATACCTTATGCCTCAGCAATAGGGTCTATCATGTATGCCATACTATGTACTAGGCCTGATATAGCGCATGCTCGAAAGTGTCACGGCGGTATCAGGCGGATCGGGCTTGAAGCTGCTGGAAAGCAAGTAAAGTGTATCCTTAAGTACTTGAGAAGGACTAAGGATCTTTTACTAGTATATGAAGGTAATAGCCTTAAGGTTGAAGGCTCTGGCTGACTCAAGTTTTTTCGGTCGATGTCGATGATAGCAAGTCGAATTCGGGGTATGTGTACACCTTGAATGGAGGAGCAGTGTCTTTGGAAGAGTTCCAAGCAAGATACCACTACTTTCGACCACAGGCGAGATGCAAGATCTTGCATCGAGATGCAGCAAAGGAGGAGTCCGGTTGAAGAAGTTCATCACAGATTTGGGAGTCGATCTGAAGATAGCGACAAGTCGACTTCCTTATATTGCGACAACTATGGGGTGATTACTCAAATAAGGGAACCCGGTCTCATCGAAGTGTTCGAGGAGGTTCCGGCTTATAAGAAAGATCGTAACTTGAGGAGATGTAGCAGTGGAAAGAGTTCCATCCGAAGATAACATTGCAGATCCACCGACAAAGCCGTTGTCTCGGATTGTCTTTTGGCGTCCACAGAGTCGATGGAGATCGAGACATATAGGTGATTGGCTATAGGTCAAGTGGGAGATTGCTAGTCATAGGTGCCCAACAAAGCCAATCCGTGGAGTGATGGCACGTGTGACTTGATACGAATCTTTTTTTTGCTTATTATATTTTGGCGTATATCACTTTATAACTATTGCATAAATGCATATATATATATTGTGATGTCCTTGGATTTGTGCAATGGGGAATCGGATCGTGATGAGATCACGATAATGAGATCGATTCACTTTTAAACACATATCCTAAATAATCCCGGTCATAGGTTATTTTCGAGAGGGACATCGTGATAACCGGGATGGTGTGTCTGTATATACCCGTCCATATGATGGATGCAGTTGGTCTCATAGCTGCTCGTGTAGGGACACTAGGGATACAGATACAGGTGCTCATTGGAGAATGAGTTTTGATTGATCCGCCACGGAATTTGGATGGTTGATGATGCCTTATTGTGGACAACGCGATTCCGTAGTCCTAGTGGTGTATCTCGGTCCTTAGACTTGAGACACCAAGGATGTCCTGTATGAGTGCTCCACTCTTTGATACCACGGACTTATAGGTTTGACCGTCCCAAATCTAGTACAGCTGGTCATTGGGAGTGGTAGTCGACCTCACGAGGGCTATTGAGTGTCGATAGAGGTTCATCCACTCTCGGCGTCATGAGAGGAATATCCCATGTGTTCTTGCTCGGACAAATCCCGGCGGTCATTGGGTTGAGGGAGAAAGAGTTCTCCGGGAGAATCCGATTAGAGCGAGACTTCAGTAGAAACCGTATGGGTCCGACAACACCATGCTCGATATATGGTCTCGGGATATTAGATGGATGAGGGACTATAGGTACATGGTAACGAGGAGAGATAGGTCCAATGGATTGGATTCCCTTGATCGTCCCGGGGACTACGGTAGTGGCCTAGGCACGTCCGTGGTCGATGAGTCGAAAGTGAATTATTACAGAGATAATAATTCTTGAGTTAGAAAGAGTTCTGACAGGTGTGACTCACGGCCAGCTCGATATTGGGCCTAGAGGGTCACACACATATGGTAGGCATTTGCGATGAGTAGAGGTTGGATATGAGATATCCGGCGGAGCCCTTGTCTTATTGGATGCAGATCCAATACCCACTAGAAAAAGGACCCATTAGGGTTTGACACGGGATCTCTATAAATAGGAGAGATTCACAGCCAAATAGGCTAGAGTCTTTGCTTGCCTTTCCTATTCTCCTCTCCCTCTCCACCTTAGAGGCACGGAGTTTTGAGGAGGGTCGCCCTAACCCTGCTGTGTGGATCATCCAGAGAGGAGGACGCTTGACCTCCTTCACCCTCTCCTAAGGATCTGCAAGGAAACAGGGATATCGATCTCCCTAGGTAACACAATCTCTATCGCTTTTTTTTGTGTTTTTATGGATTTTTTACGCACCAATCTTCGCACGACGACGAACATCTTTTTTGGGAATCGGGGATTTTTGTTTTTCTTGTTCTTCCGCTGCGCATATGATGTCGCCCCCCATGATTTCCCAACACTCATAACATTTGATCTCCTTGGAGTAATGTCTGATCTTCTTGGCCCGATGCCTGAATTCATGGACTGAAGCCTTCTGCCGACATGTCGATCGATCCTCCGGCTCGACGTCCAATCTTCTGATATGTTTACTCCGGCCCAACGTCTGATTCCTCCTACTTTAATCAATTTGCCTCTTATGATCGAAGCTAGTCCTGCGTCACTTAAATGCATATTAGATAAACACTATCAATTAGTTTCATCATCAAAATATGAGATTCAACAGATTTTACTGGTTGTCAAATAGATAGAAAAAGCACATCAAGAATATGTCAACTCTTAGGTCATGCACTTGTCTCTTGGTTTTCCAAGAAACAAAACTCAATTGCATTATTTATAACCGAAGTTGAGTATATAGCAGCAGGTGCATGTTATGCACGAGTTATATAAATGAAAAATACTTTAGAAGATTATAGAATTTATTTAAAAAAATATCCCTATAAAATATGATAATACTAGTGCAATATGTTTAACTAAGAATCTCATTCAACACTCGAGAACTAAACATATTGACATTAGGAATTATTTTATTAGACATCATGTTAATAATCATGATATATCTTTAGAATTTATTGATACAAAACATCAATTAGCAGATATCTTTACAAAACCATTGAATGAGGAATAATTTAATTTTATTAGAAAAGAATTAGGCATGTTAAACCTTCCAAATGCTTGAATTCCATAACAAGTTTTTCGGATTTCTCAATATTTTCATAACTTGAGTTTTCTTCTTAAATTGAGATTGTTTTCGTCATTTCTTCTTATTGCAATTCACTAAAGAAGAGATTTTATTCATGGATTTTTTATCCTTCATGAAAGAAGAGTTTTTATTAGACTTTTGTTATACTTGATAATTAATTCCACTGAATCTTTCTTCCCTCTATTTACAAGAAAAATGATTTGATTCATGGATTTTTAGTATGCACATCTTGATCTTTTATGATGAATCATTTTTCTTTGTGATAGTCTAAGCTTGATTCAATGAAACTTATTTATCATGAATTTGATTTTGTTCAAATCCCTTCATGAATTTGGGTCTTGATTTTTCTTATGAAGAATGAATCCCTCCCTTACGCTTCTTCCTCTTCTCCTTATTCTTATGACAAAAGGAAGAAAGAAACTTGTACCAAAAATGCTTGCACATCCAAAGCTAAAATGCTAGCTTGCCCATTTCAAGAAGCAAAAGTAATTATCATGCAAAGTTTTTGCTTAACTTCTCATTTCACAAAGTTGCTAGCTTGCATAAATTGGCATAAAACTTATTTGAAAAGTTTAAAATACCTGCATAAATTGTTGAATGATTCTCCTTTTTGTTGATGACAAAGGCAAAGAAATGATGAATGTTTGGTATCATGAAATGATGAATGGTTTCATGCATGAAGTGATAAATGCTTAAAATTTTTAAATGATGAATGGTATCATGCATGAGGTGATAAATGTTTAAAATTTTAATGTCTTAGCATCATGTATGCTATGTCCAAAATAATGTTAATTTTGGCATAATGAATGCTTTAGCATCATATGTGTTATGCCCAAAGTGATGTTGATTTGTTTTTGGTATCATGCATGAAGTGTGTTGATTCTCGGATTTTGATGATGAAATTAATTAGTAAATTATTTGATATAATCTATATGTTGAGATAAGTGTGCAGAATTAACTACGATAGCGGTAAGGCATAAAGCAGATGTTGGGCCGGAGTCAAAGATCGGATAATACGTCGAAGATTCGGATGATGTGCCAGAAGTTCACCCGAAGCTCACCGAGAGTTCGTCGAGAGCTCGCCGAGAGTTTGTCGGGAGTTCACTAAGAGTTCACCGGAAGTTCACTGAGAAGTTCATCGAGAGAACAATTGACATACTGGATAGAGATTGCTTAGTTAAATGTCTTAATTATCATAGTTAGACCATATGTTGAGTTAGGATTGTAAGGTAATCCCAATAACTCAGTTAAGGGCTAACTCGGCCCTTAACAGGGCTGAATTGGGCCGGTTAAATAGCCCATTCAGCACCTGAAGTCACGGCCAGTGGTGGTACCGCTTGGGACTCAATCTCCCAAGTGGTCTGGGCAGTGGTACCACCGACAATTAAGTTGTCAGGCGATAGTACCACCCTATTAGGTGATGGTACCGTCAGAACTCGTTCTTTGAGCTCTATCAAGCGGTGGTACTGCCCAAAATAAGCGGTGGTACCACCCAATAATAGCGATGGTACCGTCAATACCCCGAAAATCTAGGATGAGACACTTTTTGTCTCTAATTTTGAAGTCATTTGGACCAATAAATACCCCACCATTTTCTGCATGAAAGAATATAAAAGTGTGAATAATATCTTGAAGTCTTGGGGTGTTAAGTATTGTAAAAGTGCTAAGAGTCCTCCTTCTTCCTTTCTAAGTCTTATGATCATTCAAGAGAGGTGTGATGCTTGTAAGGATTGTCTAATAAACCCATGAAAAGGAGAAAATGCTATAAACAGGGTGGTTGGTCTTCGCACATTGAAGGAAGACTATTAGTGGATGCTGGTGACCTCGACAACGGAGGAATAAGAAGTTGATGTTGGTCACAACGACCAAACCACTATAAATTTCGGTGTGCTCATTTCCATTCGGCTTTTTATTACTACTATTACTTTCTAAGTTAATTGCTAGTTCATTTACTCTAAAGTCAAGCACTTTACGAGATTGATTTTCAACGAATGAATATCTTACAATACCGATGATTTTTTCACTACACTAATTCACCCCCCCCCCTCTCTTAGTTTCGCTCTTGATCCGAACAATTGGTATTAGAGCACGGTTACTCTCAATTTTGTTTAAAACCCAAGAAAGATGGCTTTTGTCAGTAATCAAGAGGGTCATTCTACCACACGTCCTCCTATGTTCAATGTGTAAGGAACGGGGTCAGCACTAAGGGGGGGGTGAATTAGTGCAGCGGTAAAATAATATCTTCAAACAACCTTTCGTTTCGATTAAAACCGATTCTAATGAAAATCGATTTTGGAAACTTAACTTTGAAAGTATACGTAAGAGAGTAGTGGATGTAAAGAGCAAGTAAGAAAGTTTGTTATTAAAGTAAATTGCTCAAAGAAATGCAAACTAGATTTTAGAGTGGTTCGGTCATCGTGACCAACATCCACTTCGCCGATTCCTCTTCCGTCGAGGACACCGGCATCCACTATCAATTTTCCTTCAATAGGTGAAGACCAACTACCTTTTACAACTCGATTCTCCTTTTATTGGGTTTAGGAGACAACCCTGACACCCCCACTCACTCCTCTCTCAAACTATTCTAACACTTAGAACTTTGAGAGGAGCTCACACAAGATTGTAGCAGCATTTCTATCCTTTTTTACTCTCAATACTTGTGTGTGTTAACCTGGGATGAGCAAGGTATTTATAGGCTTCAAGTTGATTCAATCTTGGAGCCTAAAAACTTCTCATCCCGGGTTTCCTAGGTATAGGGGATACCACCGCTTGCACTGGGCGGTACCACCACTAGTGTCAGTCTAACACTGACACTGCACTGGGCGGTACCATTGCCTGGGATGCTATGCTGGGCGGTATCACTGCCCAGACTAGCGATACCACCACCTAGAACCCTACCAGGAGCGTTACAACCGCCCAAACTAACGGTACCACTGCCTGACACAGTTTCAGAGACTATGCCACGACGGTGTCACCTCTTGGGACATTGTTTGGGCCTCTCATTGGGCCCAACATAGTCCTTACATGTGCCCAATTGGCCCCTAATTGGGTTGGCCCAAATCTAAACCCAATTACGTGTTAACTATGAAATCTAAGACATACTTAAGCTAAACAAGTCCGTGCATGAGTCTTGGTTTCTTTCGGCGATCTTCCAACGAACTTCCGATGATCTCTCGATAATGTTCCAGCGGACTCCCGGTAAGCTCCTAGACTTCACGATGATCTTCTTAGCAAGTTTTGACGAGCTTCTCTAGCAAGCTCCGAGACTTCTCGGCTGGTTCCGACAAAACTTTCGACGAACATCCGGACTTTCAATGAACTCTCGAACTCCCAACGAAATCGTGTCCTTGACTCTGAGACTTCATTTTGCTTCGTGCCTTACTATCATAGTTAATCATGCACGTGTAAAATACACTTTGATCTAGACAATTAATATACTAAGCATTAATCATGTTGTCCAGCATGTCATTGGTCCCATGACGCTTCGTCTGATTCTTCGGCACATCGTCCTCTCTTTTGGCTTATTGCCCAATCAGCCAGTTGACTCCGCAACTCCGATATCCTTAGTGCAATATCCGCTCTTCTTGGCTCAATGCCCGAATCTATGGCCCGAAGCCTTCTGTCGATACGTCGACCGATCTTCCGCCCCAACGTCTAATCTTCTGACATGTTTTCCTCTGGCCCAACATGATTCTTCCTACTTTAATTGTCTCATCTTGATCGAAGCATCCTACGTAACTCAAAATGCAGATCAAATCATAAACACTTCTCAATTGGTTTCATCATCAAAATCCGAGATTCAACAATCTCCCCATTTTCTATGATGATAACCAATTGAGACGGAGTTAATCTTAACTCTCGGAGTTTAAACAAACTCCCCCTATCAATATGTCATATTGATAGAACCTTGAATTCAAGTCATTGCAAATTTCATCATGAATACTTGCAACACATTATCATGCATAACATGATCATACTTCTCCCCCTTTGTCATCAACAAAAAGGAGAAGTGCAACTTTCAAGTGTTTGAGATATAAGTTTAAATCATTGCATAAAAAACATAATATCAAGTTTTATTATAATGCAATTTGTAAGCTTGAAAATTTAGCAAGTGCTACATCATGCAAGCTATCAAGTTGTAGATATGCGAGGTAGTAAGATACTAAGTTTACAACATACAAGCTAGCAAAATTTAAAAATATGCACGTTGGCATATTTGCTTTTCTAGCAAGTTGTTGAAATGTACAAGATAGCATCATTTTTGCATTTTCTTGCAATGTGTAACTTAGCACACATTGCTTCTCTTGAGATTTGCAAGATAACACTTTTGCTTCTTCTTGAAGTATGCAAGCTAGCTAGCAATCTAACAAAATTTGCTCCCCCTATGTCATTGTCAAATAGAAGGGAATAACATTACAATAGTGTAATTCATTTCCCTTTACTATAATCTTCAAATCATTACAAGTGTAAAGTATCAACTTTATTTCAATATGTTTGTGCATCATTATAGTTTCAATTTACAACATGCATAATTTTAAAACTTTACATTTCATTTTTCATGCACGATACCGAAATATAAATCAATCATCATTATGAGCATATCATACATGATATTAAAATATTAAAATTTTTAAGTATTTATCACTATTTTGATCATGATACAAAACATTCATCATTTAGAGCATTCATGATACACATTATATGCAATACATCACATACATCATTATAGAAAGTATAAGTATTGCATGCATCATTCCAAATTATAAATATTTTAAATCATGATGGTATCAAAACATCAAATTATGTCATACCATGCATGATTATAACTTTTCCCTTTTTTCATTGTAAACAAGAAAGAATAAGGGAATAACATAATGGTGTAAAATATTTCAATCATTTCAAGGCATACAAGCCATAAATACAAAGAAATCATGTCATGAAGGATAAAATCACTTGAATACCAAAAGACATTATTTATATAGTAAATCTCTTCTTTAAATAAAATACCAAGAAAAAATCATCAGAGTACAAATAAGAGATCTTGTTTTAAAAGAAAATCAAGTAATAAATCCAAGAACTCACAAGAAGAATCATGATTCATTATAAAATCTCCTCTTAGGAAAATACCAACTAGAATCGTATGAGAACAATTAAATCTTAATTTGTAAATATAAAGGAATCAAGATCATGATTTGGATAAAAATTTATTCTAATTTAAATCATCAAAATCATTTTCAAAGTCTAAGAGATTCATAAAAATGATACAAATAGATTCATTGAAATCATCTTCAAAAGTCGTTAAGGAGTAGTTCGCCAACTCGGCTTTGTTGGTTTGCTCATCGTCTTCGGAGGTACTAGTTTTGTCTAAGATTGCTTCATTCTTCTTACAATTAGGATCAAGAGCACTAAGAGGGGGGGGGTGAATTTGTGCAGCAGAAAACTTTCGACGATCAAAACTGCATTCGTACGATAAATGTGATTTTGGTAAGAAAGCTGATTCGTAAATCACTTTAACTTATGATCAAGCGAGATACAGTTAAAGCAAATATATAGAGGCAATTTGCAGTTTAAGATTGATAACAGAATGTAATAGCAAACTGGAATACGACGTTCGTATGATAAAAGCGATTTCGATATGAAAGCTGATTCGTAAATCACTTTAACTTGTGATCAAGAAAGATGCAATTAATGCAAAGATATAAAGGCAGTTTGCAATTATGATGGAAATCAGAATGTAAGCGTAAACTGAAATATGATGTTCATACGATAAAACTGATTTTCGTCTTAACGCCGATTCGAAAAATACTTAACTATGAAACACGTTCATAAATGAGCAGAAGGCAGTAAGCTATTGAGGAGGTATGCAATAAAGATAAGATGCTCAAATTAAATGCAAACTGAGATTTAGAGTGGTTTGGTCAATCTTGACCTACATCCACTTTTGGCTTCCTCCACCGACGAGGTCACTAACGTCCACTAGAGGCCTTCCTTCAATAGGCGAAGGCCAACCACCCTTTTACAGTTTCACTCCTTTTGACGGGCTTAGAATACAACCCTTACAGAATTTCTCTCCTCTCTTGAAAGCTCAAAACTTGGAAGAAAAGAGGGAGGAGAACTTCTAGCCTTTTTAACACTTTTGAACTCTAAAAATCACAGAGTAAGATTGGATTTTCGGTGCCTCTTGTTTTTTTTTTCATGCAGGAAAGGGTGGGGTTTATATAGACCCCAAACTGGTTTGAATTTGGAGCTCAAAAGTATCTTTTCCTGGATTTCCGAGTTCCGGACGGTACTACCTCCTGATTGGGGTGGTACAACTACTTGGCAGCTCGGAGACTGAGCGTCTGGGCAGTGCCACCGCCTGAGAAGGGTGGTTGCACCACCCAGTCTCGCTCAGAGACTGAGCTTAGGTGGTGCCATCGCCAGACTGGGGCGGTTGCACCACCCAATCTCGCTCGGAGACTGAGCCTAGGCGGTGCCACCACCTGACTAGGGCGGTTGCACCGCCCAGTCTCACTCGGAGACTGAGCCCAGGCGGTGCCACCGCCTGACCTGGGCGGTGGCACTGCCTAGCATTCCTGGGAGACCATCTCCTGGGCAGTGCCACCGCCGACCTTGGCGGTGCCACCGCCTAGCAGGAATTCCGGTCCGAATGGGTTGATCCATTCGGCCCAATTTGGGTCTATCAAGGGCCCAATTGCCCCCAGATTAAGTTAATGGGATCACCTCCCATTCCTAACTTAATTTACATACTAACTACGATATTTTTTAAGACATTTATTGCAACTTACTCCGGTGCGTCAATCGCTTCTTCTGGCGACCTTCCGGCGAACTTCCGGCGAACTTCCGGCGAACATCCGATGAACCTTCGGCGATGCTCCAGCGGACTTCCAGCAAACTCCTAGACTTACGACGATCCACTTGGTGAGTTCCGACGAGCTTCTTTGGCAAGCTCCTGAACTTCTCGGATTTGTTCCCGCAGAACCTCCGACGACCGTTCGGACTTCCGTCGAAATCTCGAACTCCCAACGTGATCAAGGTCTTGACTCCAGCATAACTCCTGCTACATGTCTTTCTTCCATCATAGTTAATCCTGCACACTTATCTCAACATATGGATTAGATAACAAATGATAATTGACTTCATCTTCAAAATTCGAGATTCAACAATCTCCCCCTTTTTTATGATGACAATCAATTGATATCGGAGTTAACCTTAACTCCCCCTATCTATATGTCATACTTGAGATAAGTCGTTCTGAATTCAAGAGACATATTGATAAGTTAAGATCGTTTAACCTTATCAATACTCCCATCATGATTCCTATCATGATGTATTTCTCTAAAAATGATGTCAAGGCTTGACACCTATTTCCAGGTTTTACATTTCAAATGTGAAAGATAGCAATCATAGTAATTCATCATATGGTAAGATATCAACATGTAAGACTACGATGTAAGTTCTTGATATCTTAACATAATACAAACGTTTAAAGTGTTTAGCAATCGTAGCATCACATGGCAAGATATCAACAAGTAAAGTTGCTATGCAAGTTCTTGATATCTTATCATGATATGGAAATAACATAGTACAAATATGGCACTCATAGCATCAATTCATATATTTTTTTCTCCTTTGTCATCAACAAAAAGGAGAACAATATAAGCAAATTTTAAGCATAAGTGCGGTAATTATGCCATAACTAGGTTCATGTCATTTTCTAACAGTGAGTGATAGGATACCAATTATGCAAACATCTCAAGGAAAACATGACATGGAAATAGCTTTGAATACTTCTTCCTTTTTATTTGTTATTATCTTTTTGCATGAAGGAGGAAGGCTATTTGTGATACCAACTATTAATGAGTTTACTTTGAATGAAGTTAAAATCGATGAGAGATTAAATCATACTTCATTTTTACAAGGATTAAGATATGTATGTGAAATAAATCTTTGCAAGTAAAAACATTATCATCCATATAAGAAGGAATTATCAAATCCATTTCTCGAAAGATATTTTTCACATGATAAGTGTATGAGAGATGTATTTGCTAGTTGATTCCATATGTCAAAAATCAATTATGAGAATCAAACTTGATATGATGTATGCTTATTAATGTATCGAGAAAATCCAATTATTAGGATCAAGAAGATTCGAAAATGAAATTTAACACTTTCATGCATTCGGATGAGGTTTTGCTAAAGATTTTCAAATTCAACCATGATGATAAAACATGCTTATTATCATGGAAATTTTTGTATCCAAAACACATAATTTCCAACATGTAATTAAGGCATGTAATTATGTAAAATCATCATGGCAATTAAGTGATTTGATCATTAAAAAATTTAAAAAATAATCTTAACAAGTTCATGCATTCGGGCATATTAACATTCCTAATTCTCTTCTAATGAAATTAAATTGTTCTTCAATTAGTGGTTTTATAAAAATATCAGCTAGTTGATGCTTAGTATTTATGAACTCTATGATTACATCATGATTAGTGACATGATCTCGTATAAAGTGATGTCTAATATCAATATGTTTTGTTCTTGAGTGATGAATGAGATTCTTTGTTAAACATATTACACTTGTGTTATCACATTTAATAGGAATATTTTTAAGATGGACTTTATAATCTTCTAAGGTGTTTTTCATCTATACAACTTGTGCACAGCATGCACTAGCTGCAATATACTCAGCTTCGATTGTTGATAGTGCAATCGAGTTTTGTTTCTTAGATGACCAGGAAATAAGGGAATGTCCCAAAAATTGACATGTTCCTGATATGCTTTTTCTATCTAATTACACCTAGCAAAATCCACATCAACATAAGCAATTAACTCAAAATTCTCGGATTTTGGATACCATAATCCTAGATTTGTGGTACCTTTAAGATATCTAAATATTCTTTTAACCGCTTTGAGATGAGATATCTTAGGGTTCGATCGAAACCTAGCACAAAGTCCTACACTGAATATAATGTCTGGTCTAGTTGTAGTGAGGTAAAGTAAACTTCCTATCATACCCCTATAAGTTTTTGGATCGAAGCTTTCTCCACTTTCATCAACTTCTAACTTAGTGGAGGTGCTCATAGGAGTGTTAATAGCTTTTGAGCTATCCATATTAAATCTTTTCAGCAAATCTAAAGCATATTTAGTTTGACCAATAAAGATGTCATTACTTAGATGCTTAATTTGTAAGCCTAAGAAAAAGGTTAATTCTCCCATCAAACTCATTTCAAATTCGAGACTCATGGTTTTAGCAAAAGATTCACAAAGGGATTCATTCGTAGAACCAAAGATAATATCATCAACATAAATCTGAACAATGAGAAAATTATTTTCATAATTCTTGATAAACAATGTAGTATCGACCTTGCCTTTTGTGAAATTATTTTCAATAAGAAAATTACTTAATCTATCATACCAAGCCCTTGGGGCTTGTTTTAAACCATAGAGAGCTTTGGTTAATTTAATACATGATTAGGGATGCTATTATTTTCAAATCTGGGAGGTTGTTCAACATAAACTTCTTTAGAAATAAAGCCATTAAGAAAAGCGCTTTTAACATCCATTTGAAACAACTTAAAATTATTATTACTAGCATAGGTAATAAGCATCTTTATGGCTTCTAATGTAGCCACACGAGCGAAGGTTTCTTTGTAATCGATACCTTCTTCAAGGTTGAAACCTTTGGCCACTAATCTAGCCTTGTTTCTTACCACGATACCATATTCATCTTGCTTGTTTCTAAAGACCCATTTAGTACCAATAACTAAATGGTCATTTGGCCTAGGAACAAGCTTCCACACCTCATTTCTCTCAAATTGATTTAACTCATCTTGCATTGCGATAATCCATGAATCATCTTTCATGGCTTCGTCAATACATTTAGGTTTAATTTGGGAGAGAAAAGTAGCATTGGCACAAGAATTTTTAATAGAAGAACGTGTTTGAACCCTCTTAGATGTGTCTCTTAGAATTAGCTCCTTATGATGAGCATCTACATACTTCCAATCCTTGGGTAAGGATGTTTCGGAAGTGGATGCATCCAAGTTGCTAGTTAGAGAAGGGGTTTCATTTAATTTCAAAGAATCGAAGTTAACATCATCATCAAAATCATTTTTCTTGATTTCAGAAATCTCATTGAAAACAACATGAATGGATTCTTCTATAATTAAAGTTCTTTTATAGAAGATACGAAAAGCTTTAGAAACCGAAGAAGAACCAAGAAAATTTCCTTCATCAGATTTAGCATCAAATTTTTCTAAGGCATTTTTTTCATTCAAGATAAAACACTTACACCCAAAAACTTTAAAATATGAAACATTGGGTTTTTTATTATTCCACAACTCATAGGGAGTTTTGGCGAGTACGGGTCTTACTAGAACTGTATTCAAAATATAGCATGCAGTGTTTACGGCTTCAGCCCAAAAGTATTTGGGTAGGCTATGTTTATTCAACATGGTTCTTGCCATTTCTTGTAAATTTCTATTCTTTCTTTCTACTATTAGGATCAAAGCGGCACTAAGAGGGGGGGGTGAATTAGTGCAGCGGATTAAAACTTCGGTTTTAATAAATCTTTCGTACAAGAAGAACGGAACTTGAAAAGCTTAACTTGAAAGCGTATTCTTAAATATGCGCAGCAAAGGTAATAAGGAACTAAAACATGTAAGAAGGTTTGCAGTAATGTAAATAGCAATAATGAAATGCAAACCAAAGATCACTCTGATTTTAGAATGGTTCGGTCAAATGACCTACATCCACTTGCGAGGCCCCTCTTCGATGAGGCTCCCACCTTCCACTAGCAAATCTCTTGAAATGGAAGGGCAAATACCCCTCTTAAAACCTTTTGCAAATAGTTCAACCTCTTACAAATTTTCGGCAAGAAAGGAGGAGAACTTTCTAGCAAATTGAAAACTAGACTTGCTAACACTTTCTAAGATTTTTCTCTCAATCAATTGCTGCTCAAAAAGTTGTAATCTCAGCTGAGATTTGAGGGGTATTTATAGGCCTCAAGAGGATTCAAATTTGGGCTCCAAATTTAAATTCTCGTGGAGTTCCCGATGCTGGCGGTGTCACCGCCTATCAGTGGCAGTGCCATCGCCTATCAATGTCAAGCGCTGACAGTGCTAGGCGGTGCCACCGCCTAGCTCTCGGGCACTGGGCGGTGCCACCGCCCAGCTCTCGGGTGCTGGGCGGTGCAACCGCCCAGTCTGGCAGTGCCACCGCCAAACTCTTCGGTTGACTAGTTGGGCTTCAAACTTAGCCCGAACCAAGTCTAATTTTGGGCCCAGTTGGCCCCTAACCAGGATATAGGATTATCTCTTAATCCTAATCCTAATTACATGTTAACTACTTAACAAAAACACATCCTAAGCAATTTTTCAACCGCGAACATCGAGTCTTGTTTCGGCGAGCTTTCCGACGGGCTCCCAGCAAGCTCCCGAACTTGTGATGACTTTAATGAGTATCTGAGCCTTCTCGGTGATCTCCGTGAACCTCCGACGATCTCTTCGGTGAACTTCCGAAAATTCCGACAGGTTCCCGATTTTTTTTCTCGGTTGGTTCCGGCAGCATCTCCGACAATTCTTTGAACTCTTAAACGTCCATCAAATTTGACTCCGGTATCCTTGCTTTGTGTTTTCTGGTTATCGTAGTTAATCCTGCACACTTAACTCAATAATATGGATTAGATCAATTAACTCATCAATTGATTACATCATCAAAATCCGAGATTCAACAATCTCCCCCTTTTTGATGATGACAATCAATTGATGACGGAGTTAAACATAACTCCCCCTATCTATATGCCATATTATGATAAGATAAAACACTTGAATTTCATCCCATTGAATTCAAGCATAAACCGATAAGTTCTAACCGTAGAACTTATCGTTGTTCTCATTAAGTATAATGTAAATGCGAAACTTCGATGAAAATCTTTTTCAAGTCGAAAGATAAGAGATAAAGATTTTCAACATGATCATACATTTTAGATATGCATTCAATATGATCAATCGATTGTGCAATATACTCAAAGATTATGCAAGGCACATAAGACATTCATATCACATTAGCTTATATAAGTTATGCTATAAGTCATCACTTCTCTCCCCCTTTGTCATCAATAAAAAGGAAAAACTATTTTACAGAAAAATTTAGCATTCATTCTATCAAAAATTCATGTTCAAAGAGAAAAATCAGCATTCATCCAGAAGCATATATCCAGAATTTAAACAACAAAAGTTCAGTTTTGGTTCAAAAGACGACCAGCTTGGAACATGAGATCAAGAGTAAAACAAAACAAAATACAAAGATACATCAATCTGTAGGAGGTAATCCATAGTGCTGATATATAACATCTATTTTTTGGTTTAGCTGTCGTAGTTCCTTTAAAATTTTCATTTGCTGGAGTTGAATTTGTTCCTGCTTTGATTTGAGTTGGTCTTGTTGGAATTTGATCTGAGATAGTTCTGCCATAATGACTCCTTCAAAGGATGAAACAGGAGCTGAAGGCGCTGCATCAAAGGGACTAGGAGGAGGAGATTCATTTCCCATAAGAATTGGTGTTTCTGGTTGTTCTACTAGTGGAGGAATAGGATTTGTCCTTCTATGTTGCCTTACCCATATTCCATTGTTAAATATGCACCTAAGTCTCTTTAATAGATTTTTATTGATGACGTTATATCTATTACTCTGAATTGTTTCTTCATCGGGTGGGATGCAAATGTTATAGGCACGAAGAAATCTAGTGATTAACCCCCCATATGGCAACATAATATCTTTAGCTGTAATTTCCTACATGTGTTGTCGTATTGAGTATCCAAAACAGTTTTGTTGACCAGTCATGATCCAATACATGGTGCTTATCTCTACTGTACTCATTTCATCAAGATGATATTGCTTAGGGAATAGTATGCTTGTCATGATATGATGAAGAATCTTAGAGTTAAAAGGTAGTAAGTGTTCGCAACTCTTGGGTATTATTCCAAAGTTTGAGTTTGCAAAAATGGTTTCGACTGCTTCGGCGTAGGTTGCTCCTATTATATTCGCATCCTATTTTGTTCTAAAATAGCAGCCCCTATCTTTTTCAGTGATGCCGATTAGTTCACAAATAGAATTATCAGAAATCCTAATTTGTGTTCCTAACATGTAAGAACTTAGGCTATCGTTATCTACCCATAGGTTTGCATTAAATAGCTTAACTAATCTAGGATAAATTGGTTCATCTATTTGTAAGAGAAGTAGGGCCTCTAGATGAGCAAACCACCTAATGGGTTCTAAATCTCCTAGTTCATTAAGATCAACGTATTTTCCCTTATGGACATATCTTGTTTCAAAGTTTGGAAATCTAAGGGCATCTTCTTTGGATCTAAAAAGATTATGGTCATATGAATCTCCTTCAATCCTTTTCCTTTTTGATCTCTTAGGAGCCATTTTCTAGACAAAATGATAAGAGAAATATGAATTGTAATGAATAGGTGACACAAGAATAGAGTGAAGGGAAGATTTTACCTTATAGAGTGTTTCTGAGATGATGGAGAGTTTGGACAAACAATATTCCTTCTCCAAGGTCTGTAGAAGTTAGAATGAGGGATTGGGAGATTTTGGGAGAGTTGGAGCAAGAGTTCCACGGGTTGGGGGCGGTGTCACCGCCGGCCCTAACCCTCTCGGGTTTAAAAGGGCTCTCGGGCGGTGCCACCGCCTGAACAAGCGGTGCCACCGCCTGGCGCCCGAGCGCTCAAGCGGTGCTACCGCCGATTCTAGCGGTGCCACCGCTGGCTGGCCGCGGAAGAAGAAAAAAAAAAAAACTTTTCTTCCTCCTTCTTGATTTCCAGAGGTCTTTGACGCAAGCAAAGGTTGAGATATTGAGTTGTATTTTAATATATCATTTGGAATCGAAAGAAGAGGATGAAATCAAATCCATAAACGAGCGGCACAAGGATGAGCCAATCTTCGTGAACTACATTCAAACGTCTTACTCTAAGGGACAATTTAACATGCCTAGTTCCCTTCTAATAAATTCAAATTTGTCTTCATTTAGGGCTTTTGTAACTATATCTGCTAATTGATGCTTCGTGTCAATGAATTCTAGAACAACATCATTGTTAAGGACATGATCGCGTATGAAATGGTGCCTAACGTCGATATGCTTAGTTCTAGAGTGTTGAATTGGATTTTTAGTAAGACATATGGCACTAGTATTGTCACATTTTATGGGGATATTTTTAAAATGAATTCCATAGTCTTCTAATGTATTTTTCATCCATACAACTTGTGCACAGCATGCACTCGCAGCAATGTATTCGGCTTCCGCCGTAGATAGTGCAACTGAATTTTGTTTCTTGGAAGTCCAAGAAACAAGTGCATGTCCTAAAAATTGGCATGTTCCGGATGTACTTTTTCTATCAATCCTACATCCCCCAAAATCGGCATCCGCATAAGCCAGTAAATCAAATTTTTCGGATTTTGGATACCATAAACCTAAATTTGGAGTTCCTTTAAGATACCTAAATATTCTTTTAACACTTTTAAGATGAGATAATTTAGGATTTGATTGAAACCTAGCACAAAGTCCTACACTAAACATGATATCTGGTCTAGTCGCGGTAAGGTAGAGCAGACTACCTATCATACCCCTATATGTTTTTTGATCGAAATTTTCACTATTTTCATCCATATCTAACTTAGTCGCAGTACTCATAGGGGTGTTTATTGCTTTTGAATTATCCATGCTAAATTGTTTTAACAATTCTAACGTATATTTAGATTGGTTAAGAAATATACCATCCTTAAGTTGTTCGATTTGTAATCCTAAAAAGAAAGTTAATTCTCCCATTAAACTCATTTCAAATTCATGACTCATAGATTTGGCAAATGATTCACATAGTGATTCATCCGAAGAGCCAAAAATAATATCGTCAACATAAATTTGCACAATAAGAAAATTATTTTCAAAATGTTTAATAAACAATGTAGTATCAACCTTGCCTTTGGTAAAATTATTTAAAATAAGAAAGGAACTAAGCCTTTCATACCAAGCTCTAGGAGCTTGTTTCAAGCCATAGAGAGCCTTAGTCAATTTGAATACATGATTAGGAAGAAGAGAATTTTCAAATCCGGGAGGTTGTTCGACATATACTTCTTCGGAAATAAAACCATTCAAGAAGGCACTTTTGACATCCATTTGAAATAGTTTAAGATTATAACAACTACCATAGGCAAGGAGCATCCTTATGGCTTCTAATTGAGCCACGGGAGCGAAGGTTTCTTCGTAATCGATACCTTCTTCTTGGTTGAAACCTTTGGCCACTAATCTAGCCTTGTTTCTAACCACGATACCATTTTCGTCTTGCTTGTTTCTAAAGACCCACTTAGTACCAATCACTAAATGGTCACTAGGTCTAGGAACAAGCTCCCACACCTTGTTTCTCTCAAATTGATTCAATTCCTCTTGCATTGTAATAACCCAAAAATCATCTTTTATGGCCTCGTCAATGCACTTAGGTTCGATTTGAGAGAGGAAGGCGGGATTAGCACAAAAATTCTTGAAAGAGGAACGAGTTTGAACCCCTTTAGATATATCCCCTATAATTAGCTCCTTTGGATGAGCATCTATATACTTCCATTCCTTAGGTAAGGAAATTTCGGAAGAAGGTGCATCCAAGTTGCTATTTTGAGGCGGGAGTTCATTTAAATTCAAATTATCAAAACCAAGATCATCATCAAAATCATTTTTCTTTAAATTTGAAACTTCACTAAAAACTACATGAATAGACTCTTCAATTACTAAGGTTCTTTTATTAAAAACCTGAAAAGCTTTAGAAACGGAAGAGTAACCAAGAAAGATGCCTTCATCGGATTTAGCATCAAATTTTCCTAAGGCATCCCTTTCATTTAAAATAAAGCATTTACAATCGAAAACTTTAAAATAGGAAATATTTGGTTTTTTGTTATTCCATAATTTATAGGGAGTTTTTGATAAGGATGGTCTTATTAGGACTCTATTTATGATGTAGCAAGCCGTATTTATGGCTTCAACCCAAAAATACTTAGGTAAACTATGTTCATTTAACATAGTTCTTGCCATTTCTTGTAGGTTTCTATTTTTCCTTTCAACTACTCCATTTTGTTGGGGATTTCTTGGAGTGGAGAAGTTGTGATTGTATCCATTAACTTCACAAAAATTTTGAAAGTCACGATTTTGAAATTCGCCACCATGATCACTCCGAATTGATGAAATCATGAACCCTTTTTCGTTTTGAGTGAGTTTACAAAATTTAGAGAAATACTTGAAACAATCACTTTTGTGAGCTAAGAAATAGGTCCAAGTATATCTAGAGTAGTCATCCACAATCACAAAAGCATATTTGCTTCCACCTAGACTAGTTGTATCAATTGGTCCAAATAAGTCCAAATGGATCAATTGTAACGGTCTAGTGGTGCTAATTTGATTTTTTGATTTGAAGCTTGTTTTTATTTGCTTCCCTAGTTGACATGCATCACATACCTTATCTTTAATAAACTTCATATTCGGAATCCCTCGTACTAATTCTTGAGATGAGATTTTAGATATTGTTTTCATGCTTGTATGGCCTAATCTCTTATGCCAAAGCCAAGCATCATCATTTATAGTGGAGAAACACACTTCATTACCTAGTTCATCAAGATTGATGATATAGATATTATTTTATTTTAAAGCAATCATAGTCATGTTATGATTTGGTTTTTCAATAATGCACATATTTGATTCAAATCTAACGATATAACCTTTATCGCATAATTGACTAATGCTCAATAGATTATGTTTTAATCCATCAACTAGTAACACATCATCAATGGAAAAACTTGATTTGTTACCTATGGTTCCCTTGCCAATGATTTTGCCTTTGTTGTTGTTTCCGAAGGTGACATAGCCTTCGTCCATGCTAGTGAGCTTGGTGAATTGGGATGGATCTCCGGTCATATGCCTTGAGCATCCACTATCAAGATACCATCTCTTGCTCCTAGTATGTGATGGTGTATGTTTCTCTTCTTCGAAGGCCATTAGGGCGTAGTGAGCAACTTGCTCGGTGTTGGACTCCTCTTCTTTGGACGTGCTTAAATCATCCCATGTTGCCTTGAGCGCCTTCTTCTTTAGTGTTCTCTTTTTGGCTTGAGGGCAATCGTTCTTGTAGTGTCCCGGTTTTTTACATTCATAGCAAATCACTTGGTCCTTCTTTTGTTCAAATTTATTTTTTGTATTATTTTTAAATTTGTTCTTCCTTAAATATTTTTTGAATTTTTGAGTCAAAAGTGCAATGTCATTGTCACTGTCCTCATCACTTGATGTTCCTTTCAAGTGGTCTTCTTGTGATTTGAGTGTCATATCCTTCCTATTCTTTGGAAGGGGGTTCTCGAGCTCGTCATGAGCTTGACATGTCATTTCGTAGGTCATTAGAGACCCAATGAGTTATTAAAGAGGGAATGTTTTAAGGTCTTTGGCCTCTTGAATGGCCGTAACTTTTGGATCCCAACTTTTAGGGAGGGATCTTAAGATTTTAGTTACTAGTTCAAAATTAGTAAAATCTTTACCAAGAGCTTTGAGTCCATTGATGACATACGTAAAACGGGTGTACATGTCTCCGATGGACTCACTTGGTTTCATTCGAAAAGTTAAGTAAGAGTGCACAAGAATGTTGATTTTGGACTCTTTCACTTTCGGCTAGTGCCTTCATGAGTGACCTCAAGAGTTCTCCAAATATCAAAAGCCGAATCATAAATTGAAACACGATTAAATTCATTTTTGTCTAGTGCACAAAACAAGGCATTCATAGCCTTTGCATTTAAAGCAAAAAACCTTCTTCTCGATTCATTCCATTCGGCTCATCGGAAGAGAAGATTTTTAAAATTCGTTTTTCACAATAGTCCAAAGCTCGAAATCCATAGAAATGAGGAAGATCCTCATCCGAAGTCTTCCAATACGTGTAATCCGACCCATTAAACATGGGTGGACGTGTGATAGAGTGTCCCTCATGCATGCTGGAGTAAGCCATCCCTCGTGGGTATTAAACCAAATATGAGAGTGAACCCGCCTCGATACCAATTGTTAGGATGGAGGCGGCACTAAGAGGGGGGGGGGTGAATTAGTGCAGGATTAAAAACCGGTTTTAATAAATCTTTCATCTGAGAAGAACGGAACTTGAAAAGCTTAACTTGAAAGCGTATTCTTAAATATCGCAGCAAAGGTAATAAGGAACTAAAACATGTAAGAAGGTTTGCAGTAATGTAAATAGCAATAATGAAATGCAAACCAAAGATCGCCGATTTTAGAGTGGTTGGTCAAATGACCTACATCCACTCATGAGGCCCCTCTTGATGAGGCTCCCACCTTCCACTAGCAAATCTCTTGAAATGGAAGGGCAAAACCCCTCTTACAACCTTTTGCAAACAGTTCAACCTCTTACAAATTTTCAGCAAGAAAGGAGGAGAACTTTCTAGCAAATTGAAAACTAGACTTGCTAACACTTTCTAAGATTTTTCTCTCAATCAATTGCTGCTCAAAAAAAGTTGTAATCTCAGCTGAGATTTGAGGGGTATTTATAGGCCTCAAGAGGATTCAAATTTGGGCTCCAAATTTGAATTCTCGTGGAGTTTCGATCTTGCCGGTGTCACCACTTTGTCGATGTGAGTGCCACCCTTTGTCGAGTGTCGGCGTTGACAGTGCTAGGTGGTGCCACCGCTTGGCTCTCGGGCACTGGGCGGTGCCACCGCCCAGCTCGGGGGTGCTGGTGGTGCAATGATCTGGCGATGCCACCGTAAACTCTTCGGTTGACTGGTTGGGTTTCAAACTTAGCCGAGAACCAAGTCTAATTTTTGGGCCCAGTTGGCCCCTAACCAGGATATAGGATTATTTTTAATCCTAATCCTAATTACATGTTAACTACTTAACAAAAAACACATCCTAAGCAATTTTTTCAACTCTTGAACGTCGAGTCTTGTTCGGGTGAAGCTTTCCGACAAACTTCTTCCGACGGGCTCCCAGCAAGCTCCCGAACTTGTGATGACTTTAATGAGTAGCCGAGCCTTCTCGGTGATCTCCGTGAACCTCCGACGATCTCTTCGGCGAACTTCCGAAAATTCCGACAGGTTCCCGATTTTTTTTCTCGGTTGGTTCCGATAGCATCTCCGACGATTCTTCAAACTCTTAAACGTCCATCGAACATGACTCCGGTATCCTTGCTTTGTGTTTTCTGGTTATCGTAGTTAATCCTGCACACTTAACTCAATAATATGGATTAGATCAATTAACTAATCAATTGATTGCATCATCAAAATCCGAGATTCAACATCTACTACTCCATTTTGTTAAGGATTTCTTGGAGTAGAGAAGTTGTGGTTGTATCCATTAGATTCACAAAATTCTTGAAAATCATGGTTTTGAAATTCACCATCGTGATCACTTTGAATTGATGAAATCATAAAACCCTTTTCATTTTGAACAAGTTTACAAAACTTGGTGAAATATCTAAAGCATTCATTTTTGTATTTCAAGAAATAAGTCCATGTGTATCTACTATAGTCTTCTACAATGACAAAGGCGTATTTGCTACCTCCTAGGCTTGATGTAGAGATTGGTCCGAACAAGTCCATATTGATCAATTGTAAGGGCCTAGAGGTGCTTATTTGATTCTTAGATTTGAAACTACTCTTAATTTGTTTTCCTAATTGACAAGCATCACACACATTATCTTTGATGAACTTGATATGAGGAATTCCTCGTACAAGTTCTTTAGATGATATTTGAGTGATTAGTTTCATGCTAGCATGACCTAATCTCCTATGCCAAAGCCAAGCATCCTCATTCAAAACTGAGAAACACATTTCTTTGCAAAGATCATTGATGTCAATGGTGTATACTTTATTCTGTTTTAATGCAATCATAGATGTGTTTTTTGTGTGGTTTTTCAATGATGCAAGCATTAGATTCGAATTTGACGATATATCCTTTATCACATAATTGACTAACGCTTAAGAGGTTATGTTTTAAACCATCAACTAACAAAACATCTTCAATAAAGAAGTTGGATTTGTTACCTATAGTTCCTTTGCCAATGATTTTACCCTTGTTGTTGTCTCCGAAGGTGACATAGCCTTCGTCTATGCTAGTGAGCTTAGAGAATTAAGATGGATCTCCGGTCATATGCCTTGAGCATCCACTATCAAGGTACCATCTCTTGCTCCTAGCTTATGATGGTGAATGTCTCTAAAAGAAAGATAATTTTTAGGTACCCATTTACTTTTGGGTGCCTCAAAAACTGATCTACATTGTTTATTATGTTGCATAGAGTTTATCATGATTCCTTTAGGAACCCAAATCAGTTTGTTCGGACTAATTTTTTTGAATGGACAATGATACGTTTTATGTCCATGTTTGTAACAAAAGTTGCATTTGCTTTGGTGCTGAACATGTAAGACAGGGCCTTTTATGAAGGTGGTTGGATTTTGGTGAGGACTTCTCACAAAACCGATTCCACTTCTTTTGGGAATGTGACCCTTGTTTGCAAGGAACATGTTCAAAGACTTACTACCAACCTCGAATTTCTTCAAGGTGTCCTTAAGTAGTAAGTTTTCCTTTTGGAGAGTTTCTAGCTCATGGCATTTTTCACATTGAGCTAAACTATCATGATATTTAGTTTTTAATTTATCAAAATTGCTAACAAAACTATCATGCTTATTTTTTAGCAATTTATATTTTCTACTAATTGTTTTGCATTCATCAAATAAATCATGGAAGGCATTTAATAATTCATCAAATAATAAATCTGCATCAATTAAATTTGTTACCTCTTCTCCGATGGCCATTAAGGCGTAATGAGCAACTTGTTCGGTGTTGGACTCCTCTTCTTCGGATGCACTCGAGTCATCCCACGTTACTTTGAGCGCCTTCTTCTTTGATGTTCTCTTCTTGGCTTGGGGACAATCACTTTTGTAGTGACCCGGCTTTTTGCACTCGTAGCAAATAACTTGGTCCTTTTTGGGTTCAAGTTTATTTTTTGTGTCAATTTTAAACTTGTTTCTCTTAATGAATTTTTTGAATTTCCTTGTTAAAAGTGCCAAGTCATCGTCACAGTCCTCATCACTTGAGTTTTCTCTCAAGTGATCATCTAAAGTTTTAAGTGTCATATCCTTCTTGTTCTTTGGAAGGATGTCTTCTTGCTCTTCATGAGCCTTGCAAGTCATTTCATAGGTCATTAATGACCCGATTAGTTCTTCAAGAGGGAAATTATTTAAATCTTTAGCCTCTTGAATAGCAGTGACTTTAGGGTCCCAACTCTTAGGAAGGGATCTTAGAATCTTATTTATGAGCTAAAAATCCAAAAAACTTTTGCCGAGTCCTTTTAGACCATTGACGATATCCGTGAAACGGGTGTACATGTCACCAATAGTCTCACTCAGTTTCATTCAGAAAAGTTCAAAAGAATGTATCAAAAGATTGATTTTTGACTCTTTCACTCTACTTATGCTTTCGTGAGTCACTTCGAGTGTATGCCAAATATCAAATGCAGTTTCACAAACCGAAACATAATTGAACTCATTTTTATCAAGCGCACAAAATAAGACATTCATAGCCTTTGCATTAAGAGCGAAAGTCTTCTTCTCCAATTCATTCCAATCGATCATTGGAAGAGAAGACTTTGAAAATCCATTTTCGACAAGATTCCAAAGTTCAAAATCCATTGAAATAAGGAAGATCCTCATTCGGGTCTTCCAATAGGTGTAATCCGTCCCATTGAACATTGGTGGACGTGTAATAGAGTGGCCCTCTTGGTTTCCGGTATATGTCATCTCTCTTAGGTTTTAATCCATTTGAGAGTGAACCCCGCTCTAATACCAATTGTTAAGATCAAGTGCACTAAGAGGGGGGGGGGGTGTGAATTAGTGCAGTGAAAAACTTTCGACGATCAAAACTGCATTTGTATGATAAAAGCGATTTTGGTAAGAAAGCTGATACATAAATCACTTTAACTTGTGATCAAATGAGATGCAATTAAAGCAAATATATATAGACAGTTTGCAGTTTAAGATAGACAACAGAATGCAATAGCAAACTGGAATACGACGTTCGTACGTTAAAAGCAATTTCGGTATGAAAGCCAATTCATAAATCACTTTAACTTGTGATCAAGCGAGATGCAAGTTAAAGCAAAGATATAAAGGCAGTTTGCAGTTATGATGGAAATCAGAATGTAAGCGTAAACTGAAATATAATGTTCATACGATAAAATCAATTTTCGTCTTAATGCCGATTCAGAAAATACTTAACTATGAAACACGTTCGTAAATGAGCAGAAGGCAGTAAGCTGCTAAGGAGGTATGCAGTAAAGATAAGATGCTCAAAGTAAATGCAAACTGAGATTTAGAGTGGTTCGGTCAATCTTGACCTACATCTAATTTTGGCTTCCTCCACCGACGAGGTCACCGACGTCCACTAGAGGCCTTCCTTCAATAGGCGAAGGCCAACCACCCTTTTATAGTTTCACTCCTTTTGATGGGCTTAGGAGACAACCCTTACAGAATTTCTCTCCTCTCTTGAAAGCTCAAAACTTGGAAGAAAAGAGGGAGGAGAACTTCTAGCCTTTACAACACTTTTGAACTCTAAAAATCACATAGTAAGATTGGATTTTTGGTGCCTTTTGATTTTTTTTTCATGCAGGAAAGGGTGGGGTTTATATAGACCCTAAACTGGTTTGAATTTGGAGCTCAAAAGTGTCTTTTCCCGGATTTCCAAGGTCTTTGCAGTACTTGTAACATCCCATTAGTCCCACATTAAAAGTGGGGAATGTGTATGATTAGCTTATAAGGGCCTGATGAGTGTACTACGTTAACTCCCGCTTGAGCATTTTGGTCTGTGGTTGTAAGGACCAAAATGAAGTTATTGGCCAGTTGGTTCATCAGACTCGGGTCGTGACATTTGGTATCAGAGCCGACCTAGCATTTGGGCAGGGTGAGAGGGCTCGAGTAGGAAAGGGCTACCCATGGATGGAGTCAGAGAACTCATCACGGTGTGAAGCCACCACTGAGTTAATCCTCACATGCACTATGCTAGGGTTCGATCTGGGTTATGTCGGGCCTTGACGAGGAAGTCAAGCTAATTGAGTTGGGGATAATGTAACATCCCATTAGTCCCACATCGGAAGTGGGGAATGTGTATGATTAGCTTATAAGGGCTTGATGAGTGTACTACGTTAACTCTCGCTTGAGCATTTTGGTCCATGGTTGCAAGGATCAAAATGGAGTTATTGGCCAGTTGGCTCATTAAACTCGGGTTGTGATAGTACTACCTCCTAACTAGGGTGGTACAACTGCCTGGCAGCTCAGAGATTGAGCCTCTGGGCGGTGCCACCGCCCAGTCTCACTTGGAGACTAAGCCTAGGTGGTGCCACCGCTTGATTGGGCGGTGCAAACTCGGGTCGTGACAGTACTACCTCCTAACTAGGGTGGTACAATCGCCTGGCAGCTCAGAGATTGAGCCTCTGGGTGGTGCCACCGCCCAGTCTCGCTTGCAGACTAAGCCTAGGTGGTGCCATCGTCCAGCAGGAATTTTGGTCCGAATGGGTTGGTCCATTCGGCCCAATTTGGGTCTATCAAGGGCCCAACCGCCCAGTAGGAATTCTGGTCCGAATGGGTTGGTCCATTCGGCCCAATTTGGGTCTATCAAGGGCCCAATTGCCCCCATTCCTAACTTAATCTACATGCTAACAATGATATTTCTTAAGATATTTATTGCAACTTGCTCTGGTGCATCAATCGCTTCTTCCGGCGAACTTCTAGCGAACCTTCGGCGATGCTCCGGCGGACTTCCGGCAAACTTCTGGACTTGCAACGATCCACTTGCCGAGTTCCGACGAGCTTCTTTGGCAAGCTCCTGGACATCTCGG
Organism: Musa schizocarpa; assembly: GCA_900464855.2. NCBI lineage: Eukaryota > Viridiplantae > Streptophyta > Magnoliopsida > Zingiberales > Musaceae > Musa > Musa schizocarpa. The sequence goes on from LS990920.1 coordinate 18,602,921, forward strand.
ATTTGTTCCCGCAGAACCTCCGATGACCGTCCAGACTTCCGTCGAACTCTCGAACTCCCAACGTGATCAAGGTTTTGACTCCGGCGTAACTCCTGCTACATGTCTTTCTTCCATCGTAGTTAATCCTGCACACTTATCTCAACATACGGATTAGATAACAAATAACAATTGACTTCATCATCAAAATTCGAGATTCAACACTTGCATTCATAGTAAGTAGTGGCGTTCTTTTTAAGTTTATTTTTGTTCTTCAGTTTTTGTTTCATGAACTTTTTAAATTTCATAGTGAGGAGTTCAAGTTCACCATCACTTGAGCTTATGCTTGAGTGGTCTTCAATTGTTCTAAGTCTAAAATCCTTTATGTTCTTTGGAAGGTGGTTCATAAGTTTGTGCATTGTATGTCATTTCATAGGTCATCAAGGACCCTATTAGTTCTTCAAGTGGAAAATGGTTCAAATTCATGGCCTCTTGTATGGCCATTACTTTAGAGTCCCAAGTTTTAGAAAGTGAGTATAAAACATTGTTGACAAGTTTAAAATTCAAAAAACATTTACCAAGAGCTTTTAAACCATTGACGATATCTATAAAACGGGTGTACATGTCAACAACAGTTTCGTCGACTTCATTTGAAAAAGTTCAAAATCATACATTAAAAGATTGACTTTAGAATATTTAACTCTAGTTGTGCCTTCGTATGTGATTTCAAGAGTGTGCCAAATATCGAAAGTCATTTCGCACAAAGAAACCCGATTGAATTCGTTTTTGTCTAAGGCACAAAATAAAGCATTCATAGCTTTCGCATTTAAAGAAAAAGTCTTCTTCTCCAAATCATTCCAATCTTTCATTGGAAGAGAAGACCTTTTAAAAATGGATGCGACTATGTGCCATAAATCGAGATTAAATGAAAGCAAGAAAACTCTCATTCGAGTTTTCCAATAAGTGTAGTCCGTCTTATTGAAAAAGGAAGGACGAATGAGAGAAAGTCCCTCTTGAAACCGAAAAGAGTCATTTCTCTTAGGTGTTAAACCAACTAAGAAATCACAAGGCTATGATACCAATTGTTAGGAATGGGGTTAGCACTAAGAGGGGGGGTGAATTAGTGCAGCGGTAAAATAATGTCTTCAAAAAACCTTTCGTTTCGATTAAAACCGATTCCGATGAAAACTGATTTCGGAAACTTAACTTTGAAAGCATACGTAAGAGAGTAGTGGATGTAAAGAGCATGTAAGGAGGTTTGTAGTTAAAGTAGATTACTCAAAGAAATGTAAACTAGATTTTTGAGTGGTTCGGTCGTCGTGACCTACATCCACTTCGTCGATTCCTCTTCCGTCGAGGCCACCGGCATCCATTATCAGTCTTCCTTCAATAAGTGAAGACCAACCACCTTTTACAACTTGATTCTCCTTTTGCCAGGTTTAGGAGACAACCCTTACACCCCCACTCACTCCTCTCTTAAACTATTCTATCACTTAGAACTTTGAGAGGAGCTCACACAAGATTGCAGCAGCGTTTCTATCCTTTTTTACTCTCAATACTTGTGTGTGTTAACCAGGGATGAAAGGGGTATTTATAGGCTTCAAATTGATTCAAACTTGGAGCCTAAAAACATCTCATCCCAGGTTTCCCGGGCACGGGGCGGTACCACCGCCTGCGCTGGGCGGTACCACCGCTACTGTCAATTTGACACTGACACTGCATTGGGCGGTACCACTGCCTAGTCTGGTGGTAGCACCGCTTGGGATGCTGAGTTGGGCGGTACCACTACCTAGACTGGCGGTACCACCACCTGGCACCCTGCTAGGGGCGGTACAATAGCCCAGACTGGCGGTACCACCGCCTGACACAGTCTTGGAGATTGTGCCATGTTGTCAATTCTTGGGACACTATTTGGGCCTCTCATTGGGCCAAACACTGTCCTTACATGGGCCCAACTGGCCCCTAATTGGGTTGGCCCAAATCCAAACCCAATTACATGCTAACTATGAAATCTAAGATATACTTAAGCTAAACAACTCTGTGAGTCTTGGTTTCTTCCAGCGAGCTTCCGGTGATCTTCCAGCTAACTTCCGATGATCTCTCGATAATGTTCCAATGGACTCCCGGCAAGCTCCTGGACTTCATGACGATCTTCTTGGCGAGTTCTGACAAGCTTCTCTTGCAAGCTCCGAGACTTCTCGGCTAGTTCTGATAGAACATCCGACAAACGTCTGGACATCCAACAAACTCTAGAACTCCTAATGAAATCGCGTCCTTGACTCCGGGACTTCATTTTGCTTCATATCTTGCTATCGTAGTTAGTCTTGCATATGTAAAACATACTTTGATCTAGATAATTAATACTAAGCATTAATCATGTTGTCTGGCATGTCATTGGTCTCTCGACGCTTCGTGCGATTTTTTGGCCCATCATCCTCTCTTGCAGTCTATTACCCAATCGGCTAACTGACTCTACAACTCTGATATCCTTAGCTCAATATCCGCTTTTCTTGGCCCAATGCCTGAATCCATGGCCTGAAGCCTTCTGTCGATACGTCGACCGATCCTTTGGCCCGACGTCTAATCTTCTGACATGTTTTCCTCTAGCCCAACATTATTCTTCCTGCTTTAATTGTCTCATCCTGATCGAAGCATCCCGCATCACTCAAAACGCAGATCAAATCATAAACACTTCTTAATTGGTTTCTATTGAATCTCATATTTTGATGATGAAGTCAATTATAATTTGTTTGATCTAATATTTATGTTGAGAAAAGTGTGTAGGCTTAACTATGATGGCAGTAAGACTTGAAGCAGGTTTTGTGCCGGAGTCAAGATTGAGATCACATTGGGAGATCGAGAGTTCATTGAAAGTTCGGACGTTTGTCAGAAGTTCTGCGGGAACCAACCAAGAAGTCCATAAGCTTGCCATGGAAACTCGTCAAAACTCGCCAAGAGAATCGTCGCAAAGTCCAAGAGCTTACCGGGAGTCCGCCAGAGCATTGCCAAGAGAATCGGATGATCGCTAGAAGTACGTCGGAAGCTCATCGAAAGTGCGATTGACGCATCGGAACATAAATTGCAGTAATCATGTCTTAGTTGTCGTAGTTAGACAATAAATTAAGGTAGGATTGGGAGGTAATCCCACTAACTTAATTAGGGGCCAATTGGGCCTTAAGATGGGCTGGTTTGGGCTGGGATCAAGGCCTAACCAGGACCCAAAATTTTCGGTCGGTGGTGGCACCGCTTGGAAGACTCGATCTCCCAGGAATTCTGGGCAATGGTACCGCCCCTGTCAAGCGGTAGTACCCACCGGCAGTTATTGCTGCCATCGGTGGTACCGCCCCTGTCAGGCGGTGGTACCGCCAGAGCTCAGTCTTTGAGCTCTGTCAGGTGGTAGTACCGCCCATACTAAGTGATAGAACCGCCTAGTGTCATATGTCAGGCGATAGTATTGCCCAATAATGACAGTGGTACTGCAAGTACCTCAAAATCCAGGATGAGATACTTCTTGGCTCCATTTTTGAAAGCCATTAGAGTCTATAAATACCCCACCCTTTTTTGCATGAAAGGGCAATGAAATCTTGATATATTCTTGAGTCTTTGAAGTGTTAAGAGTTGTAAAAGTGCTAGAGTTCTCCTCCTCCCTTTCTAAGTGTTGAGATCATTCAAGAGAGGAATAAAACTTGTAAGGGTTGTCTCCTAAACCCGGCAAAAGGAGAAAAGCTATAAAAGGTGGTTGGCCTTTGCCTATTGAATAAAGCCCTCTAGTGGACGCCGGTGACCTCGTCGGACGAGGAAGTTGAAAATGGATGTAAGTCATGTTGATCAAACCAATCTAAAACTCGGTTTACATTTACTTTGAGCAACTTTCTTTTATAGCAAACTGCCTCTCCTCCTTACTGTGCTTTAACTACGTCTACATACACTTTCATGTAAACATCTTCCGAGATCGGCTTTAATTGTACGAAGACTTTACGAAACCGACGCTTTTCATTTATGCAATTTACATTGCTGCTAATCACCTTAGTCTTCTCTTGCACTTTCACGAAAGGTTTCAAGTTCAAATTCTTTCCGAAACAAATTGAATTGAAACTATTCTCGTTAGAATCGGTTTTAATCGAAATAAGTTTTTTGAAATAGCGAAAGTTTTTCGCTACACTAATTCACCCCCCCTCTTAGTGCCACTCTTGATCCTAACAATTGGTATCAAAGCAAGGTTCACTCTCATTTGGTTTAAAACCCAAGAGAGATGACATTTTTCGGCAACTAAGAGGGTCATTCAATTACATGTTCGCCCATGTTCAATGGGACGGATTACACATATTGGAAGACAAGAATGAGGATCTTTCTGATTTCAATGGATTTTGAGCTTTGGAATATTATAGAAAATGGATTTCAAAAGTCCTCTTCCAATGAATGATTGGAATGAGTTGGAGAAGAAGACTTTCGCATTAAACACAAAGGCTATGAATGCCTTGTTTTGTGCATTAGATAAAAACATGTTTAATCGAGTGTCGATTTATAAAATGTTTTTTTATATTTGGCACACACTCGAAGTGACTCATGAAGAAACTAGTAGAGTGAAAGAGTCAAAAATTAACCTTTTAGTGCATTCTTATGAATTATTTCGAATGAAACCAAGTGAGACCATTGGAGACATGTACACCCAATTTACGGATGTTGTCAATGGTCTAAAAGGACTTGGTAAAGGTTTATCAGATTTTGAGCTTATTAATAAAGTTTTAAGATCCCTTTTAAAGATTTGGGACCCTAAAGTCACGGCCATTCAAGAGGCCAAAGATTTAAATAACTTTCCTCTTGAATAACTAATTGAGTCACTAATGACCTATGAAATGACATATAAAGCTCATGAAAAGCTTGAGGACACCCTTCCAAAAAATAGGAAGGATAGGGCACTGAGAACATAAGAAGACCACTTGAAAGAAAACTCAAGTGATGAGGACTTTGATGATGACTTGGCACTTTTAATAAAGAAATTTAAAAAATTTGTTAAAAGGAACAAATTTAAAAATAATACCAAAAAAAAATTTAAACCCAAGAAAAATCAAGTAATTTGCTATGAATGCAAGAAACCGGGACACTACAAGAGTGAATGTCCCCAAGCGAAGAAGAGGACACTAAAGAAGAAGGCACTCAAAGCAACATGGGATGACTCAAGCGCATCCGAAGAAGAGGAGCCAATCAACATTGAGCAAGTTGCTCACTATGCGCTAATGGCCATTGGAGATGAGGTAATAAGTTCAATTGATACAAATTTATCATTTGATGAACTATTAAATGCTTTTCATGATTTATTTGATGAATGCAAATCAATTAGTAAAAAATATAAATTTAAAAAAAAAAGCACGATTCTCTTATTAGTAATTTTGATAAATTAAAAATTGAGCATAATAATAGTTTAGCTCCATGTACAAAATGTCATGATTTAGAAATACTTTAATAGGAAAATATGCTACTTAAAAAAACCTTAGAGAAGTTTAAGGTTGGTAGCAAATCCTGTTAGGATCAAGAGCGTACTAAGAGGGGGGGTGAATTAGCGCAGCGGAAAACTTATGCAATTTTAGAAAATATTTTGTACATTCGAAGGAAATCGATTTGGAAAGATAATTACTTTAAAATGTAAGAGAGCATAAGTGTAGAGAAATCAAGATGAGGAGAAGAAGTACTTGCTATAAAATGACTTGCAGTTAAAGAAGATTGCTCAAAACAAAATACAAACCAGATTTAGAGTGGTTCGGTCAATCGTGACCTACATCCACTTTCGGCTTCCTCCTCCGACGAGGTCACCGGCGTCCACTAGAGGCCTTCCTTCAATAGACGAAGGCCAACCACCTTTTACAGCTTTTCTCCTTTAGTTGGGTTTAGGAGACAACCCTTAAAAGTTTCACTCCTCTCTTGAATGATCTCAATACTTAGAAAGGAAGGAGGAGAACTCTAGAACTTTTACAACTCTTTAATACTTCAAAGACTCCAGAATATATCAAGATTTCATTGCCCTTTTATGCAGAAAAGGGTGGGGTATTTATAAACCTCATTAGCTTTCAAAAATGGAGCCAAGAAGTGTCTCATCCCGGATTTTCGAGGTCCTAGCAGTATCGTCGCCATTACTAGGCGGTACTACACCTGACATCTGACACTGGGTAGTACTACTGCTCAGTCTGGGCGGTACCACCACCTGACAGAGCTCATAGACTGAGCTCTGGCGGTACCACCGCATTGTCATGGACAAACTTTGAAACAGGATGTTTGATGTAATGCTTATGTATATCCGTGTCTTTTGGTATGTTCATGCTTTGTATAGCATATAGAGGGATGGCCGAAGGCTTAATAGTCTCATTTTAGTTAGGTTGGTGGTCGCTTTAGACTTGTAAATAAAGGTTGTGTCATGTAGACACGTGTGAGAGATTTTTGGTCTATAGTGGACCATTTTACCCTTTATTGTGCAACTGTTTAGAGCTTGTAAAGTTTGTTTGAATTTGCATTGTCTATGAAGTGTTTTCAGATATGTTTGCTTATCGATCCTGAGTGAGGCGTTTTCTCTATCTCGTTCTCTCTTTTGTGGGTCCTAAGGAACCATGAGAGGCTTCGGGGAGGTTGACCTTTGTGGACGAACACGCAAGGGTGCCGCACGATTTAGGCAAAACTAGCTAAGGCCATGACAGATGGTATCAGAGTGGGACAAACACTAATAGAAATACTTAGTATGCAAATGTGGGGGACCTAGCAGGGCTGCGTTGAGGGCAGTCAGCACACGCACGACCGTTTGGGGAAAAATGGGTATGGAGATGTAGGGAAAAGAGTCACTCGGAGGAGCGGGCATCTGAGATTGGTATTCAGAGGAATGGCCAACCCTTCGCGCAAGAGGCACCACGAGAACAGACAAGCTTGGAAGAATGCGAAGTGCACAAAGGTTGGGATGACTGAGTTTAAGCTACGGCTCAACGTTGACAACTATACTTGATGGTGCTCAAGGTAAGCGAGGCGCTTGGTAAAGGATGAGACCATCCAAGGTGGAATGAGTTGCTCAGCGACCGAAAAAGTTGTGCAAAGCTCAAAGAGGTGAGGGGAATTACTAACTCAAAGAAATCGGTACTCATGCATGGGCTTTTATGTGAACGATGGAATGTTCGCGGCCATCCCAAGGCGACCGAAACTCGGCGCCATGGAGCATTGAAACTTTCTCTTCGGCATGTGAAGGATACGTCCGTAGAAGGCTGAAGTGTGCAACGAGTTTAACATGTTGCTATGCCTTGAGTGGTGCGGCGGGGGCTGTATTAACATGGAGTCGCAATCTAGCAAGTGTGTTTGCAAGAGGCAAAACAATGCACAGTTTGTTCAGCAGATCGGAGTAGTCCAAGGGGATGGTGGTCTCCGAAACGAAGAGAGATGTTGCTCCAATGGGACAGTTATCCAGGAGGGATAAGTCCCGGCTCTCCAGAGGGAGAATCATGTGGGACATACCTCACAAGTTGAGGAGGAGTACCTCAACAAACAACAACTCCACGAAGCTCAATGGACTGAGCAAGTGGCGAGGAGTCGTCGCAAGATCTCGATCGAGAGAATGCATTGGTAGATGCATTGCGAGATCAAGTGGGGGAGCGACCCAAAGCAACACAAATAAAGGCACACTTGGAGTCGATATGGAGATCGGACTCACGGAAGGGATGACCCGTGGAATGGTGGGCACGAGGGCCACCATCAACTCAATGCAAAAATGAGGAGCGGAGCAACTTGGATGTAACTTAGCGAAGTACCCAAGCTACATTAAGGGAGCCAGCACAGAAGATGAAACATGGAGCGGAGGCATAGTGCTTTCCTTGGATATAGGTCAAGGACATGAACTCTTACAGAGGCAAGAGCAGGATCATGTTGTTCCGTGGGTCATTCATTCTGACGGAGCGGACTCATCTTGCATGGTGCCAAAGACGAAGGGAGCTTCTGGGCACATGCACCTTATCTCAGAGGAGCATTTGATAGAGGAACTAAGGCGACTCAATTTGTGAAGGTGAAGTTGGGTTCAGAAGGCCTTAGCATGGGGCAAGAGGACGCAAAGGGGGTACTCTGTTAGGATCGGAGCGGCACTAAGAGGGGGGGGTGAATTAGTGCAGCGGATTAAAACTTCGGTTTTAATAAATCTTTCGTACGATAAGAATAATGTTTCGTTTGAAACCGTTTCAATTGCGTTGAAAGCATACGTAATAAGATGAGGGCAGTGAACTTCGCAAGGTAAAGGTTTGCAGAAAGATAAATGCATAAACATAAACGCAAACCGGAGATTACGCCGATTTTAGAGTGGTTCGGTCAAATGACCTACATCCACTTGCGAGGCCCCTCTTCGATGAGGCTCCCACCTTCCACTAGCAAATCTCTTGAAATGGAAGGGCAAATACCCCTCTTACAACCTTTTACAAACAGTTCAACCTCTTATAAATTTTCAGCACGAAAGGAGGAGAACTTTTCAAGCAAATTGAAAACTAGACTTGCTAAGACTTTCTAAGACTTTTCTCTCAATCAATTGCTGCTCAAAAAGTTATAATCTCAGCTGAGATTTGAAGGGTATTTATAAGCCTCAAGAGGATTCAAATTTGGGCTCCAAATTTGAATTCTCGTGGAGTTCCCGATGCTGGCGGTGCCACCGCCTGTCAGTGTCAGAAGCTAACAGTGCTGGGCGGTGCCACCGCCTGGCTCTCGGGCACTGGGCGGTGCCACCGCCTACAGTGTTTTCAGCCCACTACAGTGTTTTCAGCCCACCGCCTACAGTGTTTTCAGCCTACAGTGTTATAGGCCCCTACTTGGGTTATAGGATTAAAACCTAATCCTAACCCTAATTAACATGCTAACTACGAATTTTAAAGACATTATATAAGCTATTACAAAGTCCATAAGTCAAGACTTCTTCCGGCGAGCTTCCGGCGAACTTTTTGGTCTTAGATAAACTCTCTGGAAACCATTCTTCTGGACTCGGCAAGCTCTTAAACTTCACGATTTGATCTTGGCGAAGTTCCAACGAGCTTCTTCGGCAAGCTCTGATCTTTCTCGCGAACTCGCGAACTTCCCACGAACCTTCCGGCGAGCTTCCAAAAAAACCCTTGGCAAGCTCCCTACTCATTTCGGCTAGTTCGGCGGCGTTCCGACGATCCTTCGGACTTCCGTCGAACTCTTGAACTCCCAAGCGAATCGCCGTGCTTGACTCCGCACTTTGTTTGGCTTTATGTCTTCATTGTTATCGTAGTTAATCCTGCACATGCAAGTCAAAACTCTACTCCGATCTAGACAGTTATTACAAGCGAATCGACATTCCGCTGTTCCCGGCCACGTCATTGGTTGGCGTTTGATCGATTCTTCAGCGCATCGTCCTCTCTTTGCGGCTTGTTGCCCAATCAGCAGTTGACCTCCATAACCCCGATATCCTTGGCTTAATTCCGCTCTCCTTAGCCCGATGCCCGGCGTCAGAAGCCTTCGTTGCCCAATATCTGGCGTGATCTCCTCCGTTGCAACGTCAATTCCTCCTCGCGTTAACTGTCTAATTTGATCGAGTAGACCTGCATCACTCAAAATGCAGTTAAACATCTAAACACAATCAATTAGTTTCATCATCAAAATCCGAGATTCAACAATCTCCTTTTTTTTTTGATGATGACAACTAATTGATGACTAACGGAGTTAACCTAAACTCCCCGGAGTTTAACCAAACTCCCCCTATCAATATGCCATTGATAGAACACTTGGATTATCCCAAATCCAAGTGACATTCATCACATGTTATGAAAAAATATTTAAACCATCATGCAAATATATAAAATATTCAATTCAATGCATGAAGTCATCAATATACTTAAATTTGGGCTCCAAAATTTGGGCTCCAAAATTCAAATTCTCTTTGGACTCCGCACTTTGTTTCGCTTTATGTCTTCATCGTTATCGTAGTTAATCCTACACATGCAAGCCAAAACTCTACTCCGATCTAGACAGTTATTACAACGCGAATCGACATTCCGTTGCCCTGCACGTCATTGGTTGGCGTTTTTGATCGATTCTCTTCAACAGATCGTCCTCTCTTGCGGCTTGTTGCCCAATCAGCGGTTGACCTCGCAACCCGATATATCCTTGGCGCAATTCCGCTCTCCTTAGCTCGATGCCCGACGCCAAGCCCTTCGCCGTCCAATATCCTCGACGTGATCTCCTCCGGTGCAACGTCAATTTCCTCCTCGTTAACTGTCTAATTCTCGACGAGTAGACCTGCATCACTCAAAATGCAGTTAAACATCTAAACACAATCAATTAGTTTCATCATCAAAATCCGAGATTCAACAATCTCCCCCTCTTTGATGATGACAACTAATTGATGACTAACAGAGTTAACCTAAACTCCCCGGAGTTTAACCAAACTCCCCCTATCAATATGCCATTGATAGAACACTTGGATTATCCCAAATCCAAGTGATATTCATCACATGTTATGAAAAAATATTTAAACCATCATGCAAATATATAAAATATTCAATTCAATGCATGAAGTCATCAATATACTTCTCCCCCTTAGTCATCAACAAAAAGGAGAAGTAGCTCTAGCTATTTTAAAAGATATGCAAGTTTTTAGAACATGAAGCTAGATTTTCATCACAACATATAAGCATAAAAGCATAGCAAGATTCTTAAGTTCAATCATGGCAATTCAACACTTGCTTCTTGTGCAAGATTGCTTTTTGCTTTTCTTTGCAAGTAGCAATATTGAGATGTTCAAGAAAGCAACTCTTGCTTCTTGAAATATGCAAATTTGTCAGGTTTTACTAGATGTGCAAGTTAGCATTTTTACCTCTTAAGATAGGCAAGATAGCACATTTGCTTCTTTTGAGATAGCAACTTTTTGCTTCTCTTTAGACTATAAGCTAGCAATGTTTACGATATGTAAGTTTCACAATATACAAGCTAGCAAAAATTTCGAAAGCAAATGTAAGATAGCTTTCTTGTGTAAGCTCATAATTCTTGCTTCCTATTGCAATGTGCAAGTTGCAAGTTTTGCTTCTTGAGATAGGCAAGATAGCACTTTTGCAATTTTTGTTTCTTAAGATAGGCAAACTTGTGATGTTCAAAATAACAAGCTCTTTCTTCTAGAAGTGTCATTTTTGCTTTCTTTGCAAAGTGTAAGCTAGCAAAATGTTTGAAAAAGTGATCAAGTTTTGCAACATACAAGCTAGCAAAAATGCCAAACTAGCAAGAGATAATATTTTACATGAGGCAAGCAAACAATTTGAAAAATGTTACATTTGCATCTTCTCTTTTGAGAAGTGCAATTTTTTGCTTTCATCTTGAATTGTGCAAGCTAGTTAGTTTGCCTCTTTTCATGATGTCCACGCTAGAAATTCTTGCTCCCCCTTTGTCATTGTCAAAAAGAAGGGAAGACCCTTATATCAATTTTCATATTATGACAAAGGTAAGTATCATTCTTATTTGTGCATCATTATATATGCAAATTAAAACATACACAATTTCAATAATCTTATTTTTCATGCACGATACCGAAAAATAAATCAATCATGATTAATAAGCATATCATACATGATACTCAAACATTAAAATTTTCAAGCATTTATCAACATGTTGATCATGATACCAAACATTCATCATTTAACGCATTTCAATCATTGTTTCGATCATCACTATAACTCATCATGCACATGATGTAAAATCATCTAACATGATACAAACATTTATTTTCAAAATATTTATCACTATTTTCATGTATGATAATAAAGTATTCATGATGCATATATCATCACAATACAAAGCAATTGCATGCATAATTTCAAAGTATAAATATTTCAAATCATGAAGATATTAACTTGTCAAATTTCATCCGATCATTCATGATTATAACTTTTCATTTGTATACATCAAAATAATATCAAGAGTATTTCATGCATAATTTTAATCACCACATAAGGAATATCAAGAAGAAAGTAATTGGGTGATGCGATAAACATTTCATGAATACAAGGAATTGTATAAAAATCATATCATGAAGGATTAGAACATATGAATACCAAAAGGCATGATTTCTTTTTGAAAAACCTACTCATAAATAATTAAAAGAAAATCTTAGGAGATCGATTAATGAAAAAATCATGATACATAATAAATCTTAGTTTGTAAATATCACGGAATCAAGATCATGATTTTGAATAAAACTCATTCAAATTCAAATCATCCAAATCATCAAAATCTCAACATTTCTTTCAAGAGATTCAAAATGGTATACATAGATTTATCATAATAATCAAGGGAAAATCTTAGGAGATCATGATATGGATAAAATTCATTCAATTTTATAAGAGAACAAGATATTAATTCAAGCATATAAAATTTCTCAATTCATTATGAATCAAAAAAAAGAATTGTGGTTTCGAAAAATCACGATTAATTTAGGAAAATTTTCTCTTTAGTACACGATAAGAAGAAATATAGCAATGATACCAATCATAATTCATTTGGATAGTAGATGCTAAAAAGTAACATTGAGGATACAAGATCTTGATTTTTATAGAGTAAATCTCAAGTTATAAATCTCAAAAAATCAAGATAAAGCTCATTTAAATTCAAATCATCAAATCAAAATCATTTTCAAGAGATTTATAAAAAGAAAAACATAGATAGATTTTTTAATCTCTTAATTCTTTATGAATCATAAAAAATTATAATTTCAAAATAAATCATGATTTATTTCGGAAATTTTCTTCTTTAGTAAACAATAAGAAGAAACATGGGAGTTTAAAAAACAAGACTTGATTCACAATAAAATTTCATGTTAACATGCTTTCAAACATGCATCAACGTTTTGGATCAAAAAATGAATTTCATCATAAAACCATCAAGACCAATAAGTTACAGAAATCATTATATATTACTTTAAAATCTCATACATAAAATCATCAAATCATGGTATCAAAATTTCGACATTTTCATTACAACTTTATTGCATTGGTTTCATTGAACATAATTTTGAATGATTCTTATAGATAACTAAAACTTCTTTAATTTTAATTTATAAGATTGACTTTATATTAGCATGCTCAAATTTTATTCTTATGTCAAAACCATACATCATGTTTGATAACCAAAGATAAGGTTAAAAAAAATCATCAAGCCTTCCATTCAAAAGACATGCATCGTCATTGAAAATCAATATGGAAATCGTCAAAATATACATTCTTGCTTCTCAAGCATATACATAAGATTAATCTTACTAGGTGTATAAGCATTAGATTTATATCTAACATTTTATTGAATAACACATGCAATTTTTTTAAAAAAAATTAATCCTAAACTAAATTAAAAATAACTCATGAAAGTATTATGTAATTTCAAAATAATTCAAGAGAGTTGAGTTACTTACCTTGTGGTCGAAGCCCATCAAAGACCAATTCGCCGTTTCACCTTTAGAAGTTCTTGATTCATCCTTGGGTGCCTTCCTTTTCTTTGGCCTCTTCCTCCGTTCAAGTTCATTGTTCATTTTAGATTTTTGTTTAATGAACTTATTAAGAGTTAGTGTTCGAAGTTCAAGTTCATCATTGTCCTCATCACTTGAGTCATCGCTCAAGTGGTATTCATTTGTCCGGAGTTCAAAATCCTTCCTATTCTTTGGAAGGTGGTTCAAGTGTTCATTGTGTTCATCATGTGCATTGCGCACCATTTCATATGTCATCAATGAGCCGATAAGTTCTTCAAGTGAAAAAATATTTAAATCTTTTGTTTCTTGTATTGTAGTTATTTTAGAATCCCATCTTTTTGGAAGGGATCTTAAGATCTTGCTTACGAGATCAAAATTCGAAAAAGATTTACCAAGAACTCTTAGATTATTGACGACATCCGTGAAACGGGTGTACATGTCGCCAATAGTCTCGCTTGGTTGCATTTGAAAAAGCTCAAAATCATGCAATAAAATGTTAACTTTCGAGTCTTTGACTCTACTAGTTCCCTCATGCGTGATTTCAAGTGTTCGCCAAATATCGAAAGCCGTTTCGCACGTAAAAATCCGATTGAACTTATTTTTGTCTAAAGCGCAAAATAAGGCATTCATAGCCTTTGCGTTTAAAGAAAAATATTTCTTCTCCAAATCCGACCATTCATTCATCGGTTTAGAGGGAAGTTGAAAACCATTTTCAACAATATTCCATATATCCAAATTCATAAAAATCAAGGAAACTCTTATTCGAGTTTTCCAATAAGTGTAGTCCAATCCGTTAAACAACGGTGGACGAACAACCGAAAAGCCCTCTTGAAAGCCATGAAGAGCCATTTCTATCGGGTGTAAATCCGAAATGAGAAATACCGAGCTCTTATACCAATTGTTAGGATCGGAGCGGCACTAAGAGGGGGGGGTGAATTAGTGCAGCGGATTAAAACTTCGGTTTTAATAAATCTTTCGTACGATAAGAATAATGTTTCGTTTGAAACCATTTCAATTGCGTTGAAAGCGTACGTAATAAGATGAGGGAAGTGAACTTAGCAAGGTAAAGGTTTGCAGAAAGATAAATGCATAAACATAAACGCAAACCGGAGATTACGCCGATTTTAGAGTGGTTCGGTCAAATGACCTACATCCACTTGCGAGGCCCCTCTTCGATGAGGCTCCCACCTTCCACTAGCAAATCTCTTGAAATGGAAGGGCAAATACCCCTCTTACAACCTTTTACAAACAGTTCAACCTCTTACAAATTTTCAGCAAGAAAGGAGGAGAACTTTTCTAGCAAATTGAAAACTAGACTTCTAAGACTTTCTAAGACTTTTCTCTCAATCAATTGCTGCTCAAAAAGTTATAATCTCAGCTGAGATTTGAGGGGTATTTCTAGGCCTCAAGAGGATTCAAATTTGGGCTCCAAATTTGAATTCTCGTGGAGTTCCGATCTTTTGTGATTGCCCACTTTGTCATCATGGCGGTGCCACCACCCATGGTCGATGTCGAAGTCGAGTGCTAGGAAGGTGGTACCGCTGGGCCAGCGGTGCCACCGCCTGGCTCTGGCACCAGGCGGTGCCACCGCTTAGCCCAGGCGGTGCCACCGCCTATAGTGTTTTCAGCCCACTATAGTGTTTTTTACCCTTTATAGTGTTTTTCACCTCAAGAATGTTATAGGCCCCTACTTGGGTTATAGGATTAAAACCTAATCCTAACCCTAATTAACATGCTAACTACAAATTTTAAAGACATTATATAAGCTATTACAAAGTCCATAAGTCAAGACTTCTTCCCATGAAGCTTCCGGCGAACTTTTCGTGGTCTTCCGATAAACTCTCGAAACCATTCTCATGGACTCCCAACAAGCTCTTAAAATTCACGATTTGATCTTGGCGAGTTCCAATGAGCTTCTTAGGCAAGTTCGATCTTTCTCGGCGAACTCTGCGAACTTCCCACGAACCTTCCGACGAAGCTTCCAAAAAACCCTTGGCAAGCTCCCTACTCATTCTCGGCTAGTTCGGTAGGTGTTCCCGACGATCCGCCAGGACTTGGTCGAACTCTTGAACTCCCAACGAATCCGCCGTGCTTGACTCCGCACTTTGTTTTCGCTTTATGTCTTCATCGTTATCATAGTTAATCCTGCACATGCAAGCCAAAACTCTACTCCGATCTAGGCAGTTATTATAACGCTGAATCGACATTCCGTTGTCTCCACGCGTCATTGGTTGGCGCGTTTGATGCGATTCTTCAGCATCGTCCTCTCTTGCGGCTTGTTGCTCAATCGGCGGTTGACCTCCGCAACCCCGATATCCTTGGCGCAATTCCGCTCTCCTTAGCCCGATGCACGACGTCCGAAGCCTTCTGTCGTCTAATATCCTGACGTGATCTCCTCCGGCGCAACGTCAATTCCTCCTGCGTTAACTGTCTAATTCTGATCGAGTAGACCTGCATCACTCAAAATGCAGTTAAACATCTAAACACAATCAATTAGTTTCATCATCAAAATCCGAGATTCAACATACTCTTGAAGAATATGCCACAGTGTTGTCATTCAAGTTGCTATGAAGGAAGCAATGCGCAGCGAAGATTGTGCTGGTAGGGGCAGAGGCCTAGGATCCAAACAATGGTGCACTAATTGCAGCGAAGTCAGGGGACTTCGAGAGCTACTAGGCGACGGACTGTCCTAGAGTAGTGCTTCATCTAAGTGTGACCCAAGAGTGGGTGGATGAAGGTCGATTACCAAAGGAGCGAACAAAATCGAAGGTGGAAGAGACCCTGTGATGTATTGGCAGAGGCCACACATGAAGGGTTCACAATTCGAGTTCATCTCACAAGGATCAGAATGCAATAGAGATGTCACCAGGAGGCGACATGGGGCAGCGGATCATGGTGGAACAGTTCGCGGCAATGAGATACACACGACATAGTCCCGTGAGGGACTAGATCATACGAAGGTATGATCGGGAGCTACTGGAAGCTCCACTTCAGTGAACAACATAATGGCAAGAAGGGCTATGAATTCAAAGAGTGAAGGCCATTGTACCGCAGAGGCGGGTCTTCCATGCGTGCATCGAATTTTGCATCGACTGAAAACCTTAGTCATCGGAATATGGGGGCTGGGTTCCACTAAAGGAAAAGTTCGAATGCAAGTACCAATGAGTCCCATGGGAGGGACTTGATCATGCAGAGGTATGATCGAAGTAGCTGAAGAGTTGGATTGCTCCAGAGCCCATATTCACTTAAGGGAGCCCGATAAGTCAGAGGACAAGGTCGAGTAAGCGAAGGTTTTTACCAAGGAAGCTAAGGAGAATAGAATCGATGCAAACCCTACAACGTGATGGCAGAGGCCATGCATGGGAGTTGCAGTCTATCTTTCCATCAAATAAAGGGAGCTGCTTGAAGAACACATAGGTGTTGAAACAGGAGGTCGAAAGGGGCGAGGAAGCGACGACGAGTCCAGAGGGACTTAGCTACCCAAAATCAAGCATCAGTTATAATAGAGGTGGACTCAGAGGAGTACCACAGAGGCATATCTACTGATTGTTAAAAAAAAGGGATGCAGATGCGAGGCGACGAATAGTAGTGCCATGGGCATGGTAGCGCCATTATACCGTAGAGGCGGACTTCCGTGAAAGTCATTGATCCCTTGCTCTCATAGAGGGAGAGCGCTTGGTCGTGAAATGGGCCGAGGAGGCGGAGCATGCAGAGGCAAACTCCAAGTACCAAGATAAGGCTGAAGGGCAAAGGCCAAGGAACTTCGTAAGACCGGTGTCAATGAGCTTCTCATCAAGATAGCCGAAAGTGAAGGACTTCAGGTCATGCAAGAGTGCATGACCAAGGAACGAAGCAAGCAGTACGCGGTACTGTACCTTTGCTACTCAGTGGAGTAGGCAGCAGGGTTGATGGAGAAGACGGTACAATCCCAGAGGCGATCAAATCTATTAGAGAATTACTCCAATTTGGGGTGAAAACTTCTTGCATTCTAGAAGTTTGATGGCATTGAGAAGGTAAATCACAGTAACTAACTCAACGCAAGGAGTGCAAACACTTCAAGTGCTTTAAAAGTGTGAGCAAAGAGCAGGCGAAGGTCAGTAACCAGCTCGATGCATGGAGTACAACCTCGAGGAGGCAGGCGAAGTCAAGTAACCTTTGCCTTTTCAACTCTTAAGAGAATGGGTGAAACCGAGTACCCCAATTCTCTTATCTATCCAGTAGAGGAGCTCTGCATAAGTCTAAAGACCCTTCGAAGATAATGGAAGACAATAGTTGTCAAATTCTCACCAATGGTGATCAGTGCTACTAAGAGTAGATTGTCCGCTTCATTTCCCAATGAACTACCAATCGAAAGCGAAAGTGTTGCGAACCTACTTGGAAGTGATAACTAAGTCAAAGAAAAGTCAATAGACAAATTTTATGGAGGAAGGACCCAAAACATCAGAAGTTTGCTAGACGATGCTCGTTAAAGCTCCAACAAGCATCCACCCAATTCAAGCAGCATGAGGCACTTGATAGACTGGCACAGTAAGGATGGTCTTTTCCTTCATCTAGAGGATTTGTACGAACCAACAGGGATCAACACAACTCAACCAACCCCACACAAGAGTTAGAGTCATTGGCGAGCTATAGCAGCATGGCGGATCAAAGGTTCGACTACTCAAAAACAGCAGCGGAGAGCAACTGCGAGCCAGTAGGCGCATTGTAGCGGGAGCAGAAGATTGAAGACTCAGCAAAGGCAAGGAGTTGTAGTGTCGGCAAAGGCTTCGACGAGGATGTCAAAGAAATAAGTGGGGGAGAATGTCATGGACAAACTTCGAAATAGGATGTTTGATGTAATGCTTATGTATATCCGTGTCTTTTGGTATGTTCATGCTTTATACAACATGTAGAGGGATGGCCGAATGCTTAATAGTCCCATTTTAGTTAAGTTGGTGGCCGCTTTAGGCTTGTAAATAAAAGTTGTGTCATGTGGACACATGTGAGAGATTTTTTATCTATAGTGGACCATTATACCCTTTGTTATGCAACTGTTCAGAGCTTGTAAAGTTTGTTTGTAATTTGCATTGTCTATGAAGTATTTTCGGAGATGATTGCTTGTGGATCCCGAGTGAGGTATTTTCTCTATCCCGTTCTCTCTTTTATGGGTCCTAAGGGACCATGGGAGGCTTCGGGGAGGCTGACCTTTGCAGACGGACACGCAAGGGTGCCGCACGACTTAGGCAAAACCAACTAAGGCTGTGACAACATGATAGGGGCGGTACCACCGCTAGCAGCAATAACTACCGGCGGTGCCACCAACTAATAGGGGCAGTGCCACCACCCAGAATTCTTGGGAGACCGAGTCTCCCATGCGGTGCCACCGTTGGCCAAAAATTATGGATCCTGGTTGGGCCTTGAACCCAGCCCAAACCAACCCATCTTAGGGCCTAGTTGGTCCCTAATTAAGTTAGTGAGATTACCTCCCAATCCTATCTTAATTTATACTCTAACTACAACAACTAAGACATGATTACTGCAATTTATGTTCCGATGCGTCAATCGCACTTCCGATGAGCTTCCGACATACTTCCGGCGATCATCCAACGAACTCTCGACAATGCTCCGGTAGACTCCCAGCAAGCTCCTAGACTTTGCGATGATCTTCTTGGTGAGTTCCGACGAGCTTCTATGGCAAGCTTCTGGACTTCTCGGTTGGTTCCTGTAGAATTTCCAACGAACGTCCGAACTTCCGACGAACTCTCGAACTCCCAATGTGATCTCGATCTGGACTCCGGCACAACACCTGCTTCAAGTCTTACTATCATCGTAGTTAATCCTGCACACTTTTCTCAACATACAGATTAGATCAAACAAATTACAATTGACTTCATCATCAAAATCCGAGATTCAATAATCTCCCCCTTTTTTATGATGATAATCAATTGATGACGGAGTTAACCTTAACTCCCCCTATCAATATGCCATACTTGAGAAAAGTCATTCTTGAATTCAAATCCTTTGAATTCAAAGAACATATTGATAAGTTAAGTTCATTTAAACTTATCAATACACACATCATGATTCCTATCATGTAACATTCTGAAAATAATGTCAAGGCATCACATCCATTTTTAAGTCTTGATATTTTTAAATATAAAGGATGACAAACATAGCAATTCATTCTATGGCAAGATATCAATTTGTAAAATTACAAGTTATTAAGCTCTAGATATCTTATCATAATGTAAACATTTCAAGTGTAAAATTATCTATATTTATTATAAATTTATCATATTTTGGTATTATTTCTCTCCCTTTATCATCAACAAAAAGGAGAATGATTCAACAATAAATACAAATGTGGTAAAAATTCATGTCATATTTCAAATTGTAAAGAAATTCATACAAATCATATTTCAAGCATTCATGACATGATATCATTCAAAAGTTCTCACATTGAAAGTTATAAATATTTAACGAGATGGCTTCCATAATCTTCTCCCTTTTTATTTTTCATTAAAACTTCGCATGAAAGAGGAAAGTAAGGAGGAAAAACCATTGAGAACCAACTTTGAATGAAGTTAAAAATGATAAAAGAGTTTCATTAAATCATGCTTCATTTTTCACAAAGATCAAGATATTCATGTGGAATTAAATCCTTGCAAGTGTTCATCTCAAAAAAAATTCTTCCTTCATTAAGAAAGAATTCATGTGAAAGAATTATTATATCAAATTCATTTCTCAATTAAAAATTCACAAGAGATAAATCCATGAGAGATGCATTTGTCAATGACTTCTATGTATCAAAAATAAACTTGATATGGTATAGACTCATGAAAGCTCCATTCAAGAAATACATTAAGTGAAAGATAGTCAGGAAAGAAAATATATATCAAATTCATATATTAACAAAGTGTTTTGTCATAGCTTTTCATCACTACTTGCATGAGGCCAAATCATTAGTGCTTTGTAGTACTCAAATATTAAGAATCTGATATATGATTAAAAATTCTTAATATTCAATCATAATTATGAAAGTAAACACGATATTGAGGAACACAATCGTATCATCATATAAAATTCATAGTACAGAATTTAAGTGATTGATCAAAGAATCAAGAAAGTCTGAAAATGAAATTTAACAAATTCATGCATTCAAACATATTAACATTCCTAACTCTCTTCTAATAAAATCAAATTGTTCTTCACTTAAAGGCTTTGTAAAAATATCGACTAATTGATGTTTTATATCAATAAATTCTAGGATTACATCATGATTAGTGATATGATCTCGTATAAAGTGTTTCCTAATGTCAATATGTTTTGTTCTAGAGTGTTGAATGGGATTCTTGGTTAAGCATATTGCACTAGTGTTATCACATTTTAAGAGGATATTTTTAAGATGAATCTTTTAATCCTCTAAAGTGTTTTTCATCAATACAACTTGTGCACAGCATGCACTAGCTGCAATGTACTCGGCTTTGGTTGTAGATAGTGCAACCAAATTTTGTTTCTTGGAAGTCCAAGAAACAAGTGCATGTCCTAAAAATTGAAATGTTCTTAAAGTGCTTTTTCTATCTAATCTACATCCAGCAAAATCCGCATCAACATAAGCAATTAGCTCAATATTTTCAGATTTTGGATACCATAATCCTAGATTTGTGGTTCCTTTAAGATATTTAAGTATTTTCTTAACTACTTTAAGTTGAGATATCTTAGGATTAGATTAAAACCTAGCATAAAGTCCTATACTAAACATGATATCTGGTCTAGTTGCAGTGAGGTAAAGTAAACTTCCTCTCATACCCCTACAAGCTTTTTGATCAAAACTTTCTCCACTTTCATCAATTTCTAACTTAGTGGAGGTGCTCATAGGAGTGTTGATGGCTTTTGAGCTATCCATATTGAACCTTTTTAGCAAATCTAAAGCATATTTTGTTTGACTAAAAAAGATGCCATTACTTAGTTGTTTGATTTGTAAAACCTAAAAAGAAGGTTAATTCACCTATTAAACTCATTTCATATTCAAGACTCATACTTTTAGCAAATTATTCACAAAGAGATTCATTCGTGGAACCAAAAATAATATCATCAACATAAATTTGAACAATAAGAAAATTATTTTCAAAATTTTTAATAAACAATGTAGTATCGACCTTGCCTTTAGAGAAATTATTTTCAATAAGAAATTAACTAAGTCTCGCATACCAAGCCCTTGGGGCTTGTTTTAAACCATAGAGAGCTTTAGTTAATTTAAACACATGATTAGGGAGACTATCATTCTCAAATTCGGGAGGTTGTTCAACATAAACTTATTTGGAAATACAGCCATTAAGAAAAGCACTTTTAACATCCATTTGAAACAACTTAAAATTATTACTACTAGTATAGGCAAGGAGCATCCTTATGGCTTCTAATCGAGCTACAAAAGTGAAGGTTTCTTTGTAATCGATACATTCTTCTTGGTTGAAACCTTTGGCCACTAATCTACCCTTGTTTCTAACAATGATACCATATTCATCTTACTTATTTCTAAAGACCCACTTAGTACCAATAACTAAATGGTCATTTGGCCTAGGAACAAGCTTACACACCTCATTTCTCTCAAATTGATTTAACTCATCTTGCATTGCGATAATCCAAAAATTATCTTTCATATCTTCATCAATACATTTAGGTTCAATTTGGGAGAGAAAAGCGGCATTGGCATAAAATTTTTAAGAGAAGAACGTGTTTGAACCCCTTTAGATGTGTCTCCTATGATTAGCTCCTGAGAATGAGCATCTACATACTTCCAATCCTTGGGTAAGAATATTTTGGAAGTAGATATATCCAAGTTGCTAGATGGAGAAAGGGTTTCATTTAAATTCAAAGCATCAAAATTAACATCATCATCAAAATCATTTTTCTTAATTTTGGAAACCTCATTGACAACGACATGAATGAATTCTTCTATAATCAAAGTTTTGTTATTAAATATACAAAATACTTTAGAAATAGAAGAATATCTAAGAAAAATTCCTTCATTGGATTTAGCATCAAATTTTTCTAAGGCATCTTTTTCATTCAAGATAAAACACTTACACCCAAAAACTTTAAAATATTAAACATTGGGTTTTTTGTTGTTCCACAACTCATTAGGAGTTTTGGTGTGTAAGGGTCTTACTAGAACTCTATTCATGACATAGCATGCCGTGTTTATGGATTTTGCTCAAAAATATTTGGGTAGGCTATGTTCATTCAACATGGTTCTTGCCATATCTTGTAAATTTCTATTCTTTCTTTCTACTACTCCATTTTGTTGAGGATTTCTTAGAGTAGAGAAGTTGTGGTTGTATCCATTTGATTCACAAAATTCTTGGAAATCACGGTTTTGAAATTCACCACCGTGATAACTTCGAATTGATTAAATCATAAAATGTTTTTCATTTTGAATAAGTTTACAAAACTTAGAGAAATACCTAAATCATTCACTTTTGTGTGCCAAAAAATAAGTCCATGTGTATCTACTATAATCATCCACGATGACAAATGCATATTTGCTACCTCCTAGGCTTGATGTAGCAATTGGTCCGAACAAGTCCATATAGATCAATTGCAAAGGTCTAGAGGTGCTTATTTGGTTTTTAGGTTTGAAGCTACCTTTTATTTGTTTTCCTAATTGAGAAGCATCACACACATTATCTTTGACGAACTTGATATAAGGAATTCCTCTTACAAGTTCTTTAGATGAAATTTGGGTGATTAGTTTCATGATAGCATGACCTAATCTCCTATGCCAAAGCCAAGCATCGTAATTCAAAATCGAAAAATATATTTCGTTATAAAGATCATTAATATCGATGGTGTATACGTTATTTTATTTTAATACAATCATAGATGTGTTTTTATGTGGTTTTTCAACACTGCAAGCATTATATTTAAATTTAATAATATATCCTTTATCACACAATTAACTAATGCTCAAGAGGTTATGTTTTAAGCCATTAACTAACAATACATCTTCAATAACGAAGTTGGATTTATTATATATGGTTCCTTTGCCAATAATTTTACCCTTGTTATTGTCTCCAAAGGTGACATCCTTCGTCTATGCTAGTGAGCTTAGAGAATTGAGATGGATCTCCAGTCATATGCCTTGAGCATCTGCTATCAAGGTACCATCTCTTGCTCCTAGCTTGTGATGGTAAACGTTTCTAAAAAAAGGATGATTTTTAGGTACCTATTTGACCTTATGTGCCTCAAAAATCGATCTATATTGCTTATCATGTTGCATTGAGTTAGGAACCTAAATCAATTTATATGGACTACATTTCTTGAATGGACAATGATAAGCTACATGCCCAAATTTGCAACAAAAGTTGCATTTCTTTTGGGGTGAAACATGCAAGGTAGGGCCTTTAACAAAGGTGGTTGGATTATGGTGAGAGCTACTCATAAATCCAATTCCACCTTTTCTATGAACGTGACCCTTGTTGGCAAGGATCATGTTTAAGGATTTGCTACCAACCTCAAATTTCTCTAAGATTTTCTTAAGTAGCATATTTTTTTTTTAAAGTATTTCTACTTCATGGCAATTCGTATATGGAGCTAAACTATCATTATGCTTAATTTTTAATTTATCGAAATCACTAATAAGAGAATCATACTCCTTTTTTAACAATTTATATTTTTTACTAATTATTTTGTATTCATCAAATAAATCATGAAAAGCATCTAATAGTTCACCAAATGATAAATTTGCATCAATTGAACTTGTTACCTCATCTCCAATGGGCATTAGCGCATAGTGAGCAACTTGCTCGGTGTCGGTTAGCTCCTCTTCTTTGGATGCGCTTAAGTCGTCCCATAATGTTTTGAGCGTCTTCTTCTTTGGTTTTCTCTTCTTGGCTTGGGGAGGGTGT
This sequence comes from Musa schizocarpa, assembly GCA_900464855.2. Taxonomy (NCBI): domain Eukaryota; kingdom Viridiplantae; phylum Streptophyta; class Magnoliopsida; order Zingiberales; family Musaceae; genus Musa; species Musa schizocarpa. Next base: position 18,627,254 of record LS990920.1, read on the forward strand.
CCTCAAGCTCTTCATGAGCTTTACATGTCATTTTATAGGTCATTAGTGACCCAACTAGTTCTTCAAGAGGAAAATTAGTTAGATCTTTGGCCTCTTGATTAGTCATTACTTTAGGGTTCCAACTCTTTGGAAGGGATCTTAAAACTTTATTGACGAGTTCAAAATCCGAGAAACTTTTACCAAGTCCTTTTAGACCATTGACAACATCCGTAAATCGGGTGTATATGTCTCTGATAGTCTTACTCGGTTTCATTCGAAACAATTCATAAGAATGCACTAAAAGGTTAAATTTTGACTCTTTCACTCTACTAGTACCTTCATGAGTCACTTCGAGTATGTGCCAAATATCAAAAGTCATTTCACAAATCGAGACTCGATTAAATTCATTTTATCTAATGTACAAAACAAGGCATTCATAGCCTTTGCATTTAAAGTGAAAGTCTTCTTCTCCAACTCATTCCAATCGTTCATGGGAAGAGAAGACTTTTGAAATCCATTTTCTATAATATTCCAAAGCTCAAAATCCATTGAAATCAAGAAGATCTTCATTCTTGTCTTACAATATGTGCAATCCGTCCCATTGAACATGGGCAGACATGTAATTGAATGACCCTCTTGGTTGCCAGCAAATGTATCTCTCTTGGGTTTAAAACCAATTGAGAGTAAACCTTGCTCTGATACTAATTGTTAGGATTAAGAGCGCATTAAGAGAGGGGGGTGAATTAGTGCAGTGGAAAACTTATGTGATTTTAGAAAATATTTCATACATTCGAAGGAAATCGATTTGGAAAGATAATTACTTTAAAACGTAAGAGAGCATAAGTGTAGTGAAAGCAAGATGAGGAGAAGAAGTACTTTGCTATAAAATGATTTGCAGTTAAAGAAGATTGCTCAAAATGAAATACAAACCAGATTTAGAGTAGTTTGGTCAATCGTGACCTATATCCACTTTCGGCTTCCTCCTTCGACGTGGTCATCGACGTCCACTAGAGGCCTTCTTTCAATAGGCGAAGGCCAACCACCTTTTACAGTTTTTCTCCTTTTGCCGAGTGATAAGACCCTAAAGTCTTATCATAAAAGAAATGGAAGAAATGATAGAAAATGGGATAAAATGGAGGGAATGATAATGATTGATTCGGCCTCCTTGATCGCTTCGAGGGGATCGGCCCTCCTTGATCACTTCGAGAGGATCGACCTCCTAGGGTTTGGCCATAGTATGGAATAACATTTCATTGATTGATTGATTTATTCAAGAAAGGGTTACATCACTATTTATAGAGTTCTACCCAGAGTCCATCAGGACTTGAACTCTAATAATAAATAAATATTAAATAAACCTCTACTTGACTCTAACTGAACTAAACCGACTCAATAAACAACTGAACTAAATAGACTTGATAAACATTATTCAAAAGCTTAGAAAAAGGGTCCTAACAATTCCTCCCTCTTCAAATCAGCCTTGTCCTCAAGGCTGAGCAGCATCAATCTCGAGGAGCTTCTCTTTCAGCACTTTAGTCATAGGTTATCTGCAACGCATCACAACCCGTTGATCAAGTAAGTATGGTCTCCACTTTTTAACAGTGTAAGCAATAGGTCGGTCTTTCAATGTAGTAATCATTGCAAAAAACTCCTAACCTTTTCTATCACAAGTTAAAATTCATCCATCAATGATCTTTACTTCGAATATGTCACAACCTTCAATATGGTGGGCTAGTTGGGCTACAACTTTCCTGTCCATAAAATTATTAGTACTACCTATATCAATCAAAATAGTGACAGGCTGATGCTTCAAAGTTCCTCTGATTTTCATAGTTTATGGGTTTGCATAGCCAGCCAATGCATGCACTATATAAGTGATGGCTTCAATATCTTCATCAAGTTCCACACCTTTATAATTGAAGTCCAACTCTTCTACTTTCGGTTTCGCTTTCGGTTCCTCTCTAATTGGCTCAATCATCAGATGTTGCCCTTGTTTACATTGGTGCTCCATACTCCACTTTTCATCATAATGCAAACCCCTTGCTAATCTTTCCTTACTAATTTTTTTCTCAAGTAGATATGCAAATGAGATCGCAACAATCATACTGCGGGGCTGACGAGCCTTAACTTCACACCGGATCTCCGGATTAAGCCCTTCAATAAATGTATCCAGAAGCTGTCATTCCAACCAATCTCTAGCTTGATTTGATAATCTTTCAAACCTACTCTGATATTCCAATACTGTAGATATTTGACGAATTTTAGCGAGCTGGCCATCAACATTCTCATATTCGGATGGGCCAAATCGAACAAGAAGCCCTCTTTTGAACTTCTCCCATGAAGGAACTTCGTAAACAGTTTCATACCAATCGTACCACTGGAGTGTAACTCCATCGAGCTAGATTGAGGCTATTTCCACATTGGATTCTTCTGGAGTTCTATGAAAATGGAAAAAAATTTCTTCCCTAGATATCCAACTGGTCAGATCTCTATCTTTCCATCTCGGCAACTTCACCTTCATGTGTAAGTAGTTTGTGTCAAAATCTTGGGGCCTTTTTCCTATATTTTCATATCTGTCCAACGTAGAACTTGAGCCCCCATTTTGTTGAAATTTGCTGAGGCTCTCTAGTAGGCTCTTTTTGAAATCATTAAGTGTTTCTTGCAGTCGATTCTCAATTCTGATTTCCAATGCTTCCATTTGTGTTTTCATTGAGTTATTAGTGGCTATTGCGTAAGACTGTAAATCTGTAATCTCAACTCTTATTTTTGGTGTTGATCAAGGGCATCAACAATGTCAATGCGAAGTTGCCGAGGAGATGGACGCTGAGGGCAGTGCTGCGGTCGCTACGTTGGAGGAAGAGTTGCTACCCTGTTTCTATCGCTGCATGGGGTGAGAGCGTCGGGGTTGGAAGGCAACTACGTTGATGTGGCTGCAGCTGCAGCAACCTAAGGGGTGATTGCCGAGCAACGGGGTTGAGGCTGTGGTGATGGCAACCTGTGGTGATGGCAATCTACGGTTGTGCAGAATATGCTAAGCAAGGGGGAGGCGGCGTTGAAGCGGCCGAGGTTGAGAAGAGGAATCGGTGTTGCGTGCGCTACTGGGGTTGAGGCAGGGCAGCGTACTTGCTGCAGTTGCTGCATTCACTATTAGAGGGTGGCCGCTATAGAACAAGGGGTTGGTCATTGGCCGGGAGTCGGTGGTTACAATCGGCGGCTGCGGCAATAGTGGGTGCCACTGTTTTTGTTGCTCTGTGAAGGTTGCTGCGTACTCTGTTTTTGTCGCACCACCAAAGGAGTTGGCCAGAAGGATCAGAGCGGTTAAGGAGAAGTCTGCGGTGGTCGTTGGCCGGAGCGTAGCGTTGGCGGTGGAGAAGGAGGCAGCGAGGGTCGCGGCCGGGATCGACGGGGGCTGCAGCAACAGAGGAAGTTATGTTTCTGCAACCGTTGCAAAGAGGGCTGCAGCAACCGGTGGCTGCAGTTGTGACCCGGGGGGGGGGCACGGCGAGGGTTGCAGCTGGGAGGCGGGCGACGGTGATCAAGCGATCGGGAAGCAGCGGTGGCGGTGGAGAAAAAGGCAGCGAGCGTCATCGCTGGCCAGAAAGTTGCAATGCTGGAGATGGGAAAAGGGTGCTCTGTTTCTATCGCATCACAGCCAATGCCGCTGGTGACACTAGCAACGGCGGTGTGGCGGTGAAGAAGGAGGCAGCAGTGGTGGCGCGGTTGGAAGCAGTGTCACGAACGATCGCCAATGAGGGGAGGTCGAGCGATTGCAGCTGCGACCCAAGGGGAGGTGGGCGGCAGCAGTAGGGCTGCGATGGACGCTAGCAGCGTCATCTCCTGGCTGGGGAACAGTGGCGGCGGTGATCGCCGGCTGGGAAGCAGCGGCGTCGGTGGAGAAGGCAATGGTGGTCGGTGGCCGGAAGCAGAGTTTCCTTCTCGCAATGGTGGTTAGTGGCCGCCGGCTTCAACCTTTCTCAAACGATCTCTTTCTCTTTCTTTTTTTTTTTTTTTTTTTTTTTGAACGAGATGGGGCAGCGAGGAGGTTGAGCAGTGGTTGAGCAGCCGGGGAAATAGCGGCAGCGGTGAAGAAAGAGTTGCCTTGTAGTGGTGGTGGGGAAGAAGGGAAGTAAGGCTGCGGTGAGCTGCACCAAGGATCGTTGCTCTGATACCAAATGATAAGACCCTAAAGTCTTATCATAAAAGAAATGGAAGAAATGATAGAAAATGGGATGAAATGGGATGAAGTGGAGGGAATGATAATGATCGCTTCGAGGGGATCGGCCCTCCTTGATCACTTCGAGGGGATCGACCTCCTAGGGTTTGGCCATAATGTGGAATAACATTTTATTGATTGATTGATTTATTCAAGAAAGGGTTATATCACTATTTATAGAGTTCCACCCATAGTCCATCAGGACTTGAACTCTAATAAAAAATAAATATTAAATAAACCTCTACTTGACTCTAACTGAACCAAACCAACTCAATAAACAACCGAACTAAACAGACTCGATAAATATTATTCAAAAGCTTAGAAAAAGGGTCCTAACACCGGGTTTAGGAGACAACCCTTACAAGTTTCACTCCTCTCTTGAATGATCTCAACACTTAGAAAGGAAGGAGGAAAACTCTAGCACTTTTACAACTCTTTAGCACTTCAAAGACTCAAAAATATATCAAGATTTCGTTGCCCTTTCATGCAGAAAATGTGGGGTATTTATAGACCTCATTGGCTTTCAAAAATAGAGCTAAGAAGTGTCTCATCTCGGATTTTCGGGGTCCTAGCAGTACCACCGCCATTACTGGGTGGTACTACCGTCTGACATCTAACATTGGGCAGTACTACCGCTCAGTCTGGGCAGTACCACAGCTTGATAAAGCTTGGAGAATGAGCTCTAGCGGTACCACCACTAGCAGCAATAACTGCTGGCATTGCCACCGCCTGACAAGGGTGGTACCACCGCCCAGAATTCTTGGGAGACCGAGTCTCCCAAGCGCTGCCACTGCCGTCCTGGTTAGGCCTTGAACCCTGCCCAAACCAGCCCATCTTAGGGCCTAGTTGGCCCCTAATTAAGTTACTAGGATTACCTCCCAATCCTAACTTAATTTACACTCTAACTATGACAACTAAGACATGATTACTGAAATTTATGTTCTGATGCGTCAATCGTAATTTCGGCGAGCTTCCGGCGTACTTCCGGGAAAGATCCAACGAACTCTCGGTAATGTTCCGACAGACTCCCGGCAAGCTCCTAGACTTTGCAACGATCTTCTTGGCGAGTTCCGACAAGCTTCTATGACAAGCTTCTAGACTTCTCGGTTAGTTCCCGTAGAACTTTCGATGAACGTCCGGACATCTGAGAAACTCTCGAACTCCCAACATGATCTCAATCTTGACTCCGGCATAACACCTGCTTCAAGTCTTACTGCCATTGTAATTAATCCTACACACTTTTCTCAACTTATAGATTAGATCAAACAAACTATAATTGACTTCCTCATCAAAATTTGATATTCAACAAATCCTTGAACATGATCCTTGCCAACAGGGGTCACGTTCATAGAAAAGGCGAAATCAAATTTTTGAGGAGCTCTCACCATAATCCAACCACCTTGGTTAAAGGTGTTGGGAAATCCGTGGGGGCGACATCATATGCGCAGCGGAAGAACAAGAAAAACAAAATCCCCGATTCCCAAAGAGATGTTCGTCGTCGTGCGAAGATTGGTACGCAAAAATTCGTGAAACATGAAACTGCGTATAGAGTAGATTGTGTTACCTAGGGAGATCGTATATCCTGTTTCCTTGCAGATCCTTAGGAGAGGGTGAAGGAGGTCAAGCGTCCTCCTCTCTAGTGGTGATTCACACAGCAGGGTTGCGACGACACGCCTCAAACCTCCAGACCTACTCTGAGGTAGAGATGGAGAGGAGAATAGGAAAAGGCAAACAAAAACTCTCTAGCCCATGGGGCTCTGAATCCCTCCTATTTATAGAGGTCCCTTGTCAAACCCTAATGGGTCCTCCCCTAGTGGGTATTGGATCTACATCCAATAAGACAAGGGCTCCGTCGGATATCTCATATCCGAACCTCTATTCATCGCAATGCCTACTATATGTGTGTGACCCTCTAGGCCCAATATCGAGCTGGCCGTGAGTCATACCTGTCAGAACTCCTTCTAACTCAGTGAATTATTATCTCTGTAATAATTCACTCGACTCATCGACTACGGACGTACTAGGTCATTACCCGTAGTCCCCGCACGATCTGAGGAGAATCCAATCCATTAGACCTGTCGTCCTCGGTTACCATGTACCTATAGTCCCTCATCCATCTAATATACTAGAGACCGTATATCGAAAGCATGGTGTTGTGAGACCCCCACGGTTTCTTCTCGAGTCTTGCTCTAATCGGATTCTCCAGGAGAACTCTTTTCTCTCTCAACCCGAATGACCCGGCCAGGGGATTTGTCCGAGCAAGAACACATGGGATATTCCTCTCATGGCCAGAGAGTGGATGATCCTCTATCGACACTCAATAGCCCTCGTGAAGGTCGACTACCACTCCCAATGACCCGGCTGTACTAGGCTGGGACAGCCAAACCTATAAGTCTCGGTATCAAAGAGTGGAGCACTCATACAAGACATCCTTGGTGTCTCAAGTCTAAGGACCAAATACACCACTAGGACTACGGAATCATTTGTCGACAATAAGGCATCATCAACCATCCAACATTCCGTAAAAGCGGATCAATCAGTGAACTCATTCTCCAATGAGCACTGCATTGTATCCCTAGTGTCCCTACACAAGCAGCTATGAGACCAACTGCATCCATCATATGGACGGGTATAAAGACACACCGGTGCATGCAGTTTATCCGCGATATCTCTCTCGAAGTAACCTATGGTGGGATTATTTAGGATATGTGTTTAAAGGTGAATCGATCTCACTATCGTGATCTCATCACAATCCGATTCACATTGCACAAATCCAAGGACATCACAATATATGTATGCATTTATGCAATAGTTATAAAGTGATATATGCCAAAATATAATAAGCAAAAAGATTCTATATTAAGTCACACGTGCCATCACTCACGTGATTGGCTTGTTGGGCACCTATGACTAGCAATCTCCCACTTGACCTAAAGTCAATCACCTATGTGTTTGATCCCCATCAGACCCCTATGATGCTCAAAACAAATCTAAGACAATGACTTTGTTAGTGGATCTGCAATGTTATCTTCGGTTGGAACTCTTTCCACTACTACATCTCCTCGGGTCACGATCTCTCTGATAAGGTGGAACCTCCACAAAACATGCTTAGATTTCTGATGAGACCTAGGTTCCTTTGCTTGAGCAATCGCCCCGTTGTTGTCGCAATATAGGGAGATTGGCTCTTCGCTACCCAGCACGACTCCCAAATCTGTGATGAACTCCTTCACCCAAACTCCCTCCTTCGTTGCATCTGATGCAGCAATGTACTCCGCCTCTGTGGTCGAGTCAGCAGTGGTATCTTGCTTGGAACTCTTCCAGCACACTGCTCCTCTATTCAAGGTGTACACATACCCTGAATTCGACTTGCTATCATCGACATCAGACTGAAAACTTGAGTCAGTGTAGCCTTCAACCTTAAGGCTATTACCTCCATATACTAGTAAAAGATCCTTAGTCCTTCTCAAGTACTTAAGGATACACTTTACTGCTTTCCAGTGCTCCAAGCCTGGATCCGCCTGATACCTGCTCATGACACTCAGAGCATGCGCTACATCAGGCCTAGTACATAGCATGGCATACATGATAGACCTTATTGCTGAGGCATAAGGTATCATATCCATGTTCGCCCTTTCTTCTAGAGTCTTTGGGGACATACTCGTAGAAAGCGATATCCCATGTCTCATCAGTATGAGACCTCTCTTGGAATTTTCCATGCCAAACCTTTTGACAATGGGGTCTATGTACCTGGACTAGGACAAGCCAAGCATCCTCTTGGATCTATCTCTATAGATTCTAATCCCCAAAATATAGGATGCTTCCCCTAAGTCCTTCATGGAGAAGTGTCTAGATAACCAAGCCTTTACTATGGATAGCATTCCTACATCATTCCCAATGATCAGGTTATCATCCACATATAACACCAAAAAGGTGATAGCGCTCCCACTTACCTTTCTGTATACACAAGGCTCATCTTCGTTCTTAACGAAGTCATAAGATCTGATTGCCTCATCAAATCTTATGTTCCAACTTCGGGAACTTGCTTTAATCCATAAATGGATCTAAGCAACCTACACACCTAATCTGGAAAGTTCTTGGACACGTATCCCTTAGGTTGCATCATATACACCTCCTCCTCGAGGTTCCCATTGAGGAATGCAATTTTCACATCCATCTGCCAGATCTCATAATCATAGTGTGCTACAATAGCCAATAGAATTCTGATGGATTTTAGCATTGCTACGGGTGAGATGGTTTCGTCATAGTCAACACCTTGCCTTTGACGATACCCCTTAGCTACTAGCCTTGCTTTATAGGTCTCTACCTTTCCATCTACTCTGATCTTTTTCTTAAAGATCTACTTGCAACCGATGGGTACAATACCTTCGGGCGCATCAACTAGGTTCCAAACCTTATTGGAGTACATAGAATCCATCTCAGAATTCATGGCTTCTTGCCACTTCCCGGAGTCTATACTCATAATAGCCTCCTCGTAGGTCTGAGAATCATTATCCTCTGCATCCTCTCCTCTAATATGTCCCACATATCTCTCAGGAGGATGGGATACTCTATCAGACCTACGTAAAATTGAAACTTGTGTATTAGGTACCTGAACAGACTCGGGCTGTAGAGTGGTGCTTGAGCTTGGTTCTCCAACCTCGCTCAATTCTATCATTCTCCCACTATCTCTGCCAAGAATGTGTTCCTTCTCAAGGAACACTGCTCTCTTAGCTACAAAGACCATTTGGTCCTCGAGATGATAGAAATAATACCCACAAGTTTCCTTGGGGTATCCCACAAATTTGCATCGCTCTGTCCTTGATTCTAACTTATCGGGGTTGTGTCTTTTAACATGTGCAGGGCAGCGCCAAATCTTAATAACCTTAAGATCAGGCTTCTTCCCTTTCCATATCTCATATGGTGTAGACACTACCGACTTAGTTGGAACTCTGTTCAGAAGGTAAGCTGCGGTTTCTAGGGCATATCACCAGAATGAGATGGGTAGGACAGTGAAACTCATCATGGACCGTACCATATCTAATAATATATGATTTCTCCTTTCAGAGACACCATTGAGCTGAGGTGTATAAGGAGGTGTCCATTGGGATAATATCCCATGGTCCTTGAGGAACTGAGTGAACTCTGTACTTAAGTACTCACCTCCTCGATCTGATCGAAGAGTTTTGATACTCTTTCCAGTCTGGTTCTCCACCTCATTCTTATACTCTCTGAATTTCTCAAAGGCCTCGAACTTGTACTTCATTAAGTACACATATCCATACCTTGAAAAATCATCAGTAAATGTAATGAAGTAGGAGTAACCTCTAATGGCATAAGTTGACATGGGTCCACATACATCACTATGTATGAGTTCCAACAACTCAGTGGCTTTCTCTCCAGTTCCACTAAATTGAGAGTTGGTCAGTTTTCCATGAATGCAAGGCTCACAAGTTGCATATAACACATAGTCGAATGGATCTAGATATCCATCATTTAGCAACTTTTGAATCCTTCTTTCATGGATGTGACCTAGCCTACAATGCCACAGGTATGCACTGTTCAACTCATCTCATTTCCTTTTGGACACATTTACATTCATGATATGTGGAGTGGTGTCTAATATAAATAAATCATTATGCAATGTTCCTTTCATGATGATCTTATCATCTAATAATATCGAACAACCATTGTTCTCAAAAACAAATTTATATCCACTAACTGTTAAACATGAAATGGAGATAATGTTTTTGATAATAGAAGGAACAAAATAACATGCATCTAATGCAACAAAAGCTCCACTAGGCATATGTAGGGCGTCCTCGCCAACAGCTATTACAGCAACTTTTGCTCCATTACCCATCTTGAGGTCCATCTCGCCTCTCTCTTGTCTCCTAGGTCTTGCCAGAACTTGCAACGAATTGCATATATGATAAGCACTACCGGTATCCAATGCCCATATGTTATCATAAGAGTCTGACAAATGGAGACTAATCATGAATGTACCTGAAGCTTCATCAAGCTTTTGTTTCGCCTTTTCTGCAAGGTACTCTTTGCAGTTTCTCTTCCAGTGCCCATCTTTACCACAGTGAAAGCATTGGCCTTTGTCCTTTGCTGGGTCTTTCTTAGCAACCTTTGCTTTACCTAGTTTGACCTTGCCCTTTCCCTTCTTAAGGGACCTTTCTGCTTTCCTTTTCCTTTTGGTCTCACTAGTGTAGAGAACTGGCTTCTCTTTCTTGATAGTACTCTCTGCCTCCCTCAACATTTTGAGAAGCTCTAGGAGAGTCACTTCAAGCTTGTTCATATTAAAATTCATTATGAACTGTGAAAAGGAATCTGATAGGGACTGAAGCACAATGTCCACACACAAGTTATCCTCTAGGACCATTCCTAGACCTATGAGTTTTTCTATCCACTCAATCATCTTTAGGACATGGTTCTGAACCGATGTCCCCTCAGTCATCCTAGCACGGAAGAGGCTCCTAAATATCTCATATCGCTGAGTCCTTCCCTGTTCCTCAAACAATTTGCGGACATGTAGGAGAATGGATCTGGCATCCATCTTTTCATGTTGTCTCTGTAACTCAAGAGTCATAGAGCCCAACATATAGCACTGAGCAAGAGTGGAGTCATCAATGTACTTCACGTAGCGAGCGATCTCATCCTCGTTTACCCCTTCTTCGGGCGCAGGCATCACTGTATCAAGGACGTACACGATTTTCTCCGCTGTGAGAACAATTCTCAAGTTACGGAGCCAATCCGTATAATTTGGACCAGTGAGGCGGTTGACATCAAGTATGCCACGTAAGGGATTTGAAAGCGACATTTTCTGAAAATAGAGATGCAGCAGAAATGAATAACATGCAGATTTTGTAAGAAATAAACTATCAAGATATGGACTTCTATCTTAATATGCTCCCATTATTTTACTAACGAGTCACGCGACACCCTCAGCACGTGAAACGGAAGTCTCCGGCAGACTTCTAGTGGGGATCAGGATCCAATAAGCGTCTTAGTGTAACCTCGAGGGACTCGACCAATCACACTAAGCCTAAAAGGTAGGCAACTCTTGTCGATCACAACTCCTTGTGATTCCCGTCCTGTTCGGCCTCCGAATCACCATGGCCTCGAGGGACTCGACCAACCATGATGCTCGGTTAAATCAACACCTTCGTTACAAGATGAGTCTGATTTGATGATATACCCTCAAGGGACTCGACCAAGTATACCATGCCCTCAGGTCACCGGTGACATCTTTATGTCGTAAGCAAGATAGCGAATCGCGATATAGGTGAGTCTCGAGGGACTCGACCAACTCAACCTACACCGGGAATTGGTTCCTACTTATAACGATGGAAGGCCACGTGGGTCAATCTAATTGCCTCACGTTTACCGACTTAATATTATCGAGAGATGTTTCTATGATTTGGTCTCCTAATATGACATGTCACACATATACATATTTATTATATATCTACATCGCATTCAAATATATATACATATCTAGTATGTGTATAAGCAATTACACCAGATTATCATGGACCACAACCTAATATGATTAGGCCCGAGCCAGTAGGCCTAATCACTCACATCAAGATCTATGTGTTCAACGGTACATCTCCATGCCCTGTGATCGTCCATTTTGTCCTTGTCGGTTCCGTCGACATCTTGATGCATCTTCATGAATCACGATCATCTGTCTCGTGGGTCCCATTGTCGCATCCACGCTCCCGCTGTGCCTCCTCATGTGATTACAACTTAATCATAGGCACGCAGGCCCGACAATAAACGAGAAATATAATGGAGGTTCGCAGACCTCAATAATAATAATCACAGGTACACACATCACACGGTCCAAGATCATTCATCCACACATCATATATCACATGTATAAATAATCATCATCATTTAGGTCTACTAGATAATAATAATAAAAAATAATAATCAACTAAACCTTTTAATTAATTAATATTTTTTGAAATCAAGGACATTATAGGGAATTTCTGAATTCATAGGGGTATTTTCATAATTTGGACAAAAGACAGAAACTGGAATTTCTCAAATTCCGAGGGGCAAAACTGTCTTTTGCCCAAAAAACCCTAATGCCCTTTCCCCTTTTCGCTGCTGCCGCCGCCACCGCCGCCGGCGACAACAGGCTGGCGGGTGGGCGAGGGCACTACCCCACCTACAAGTGGCACGCTTCGGGCAGCTGGCCGCTGCTGGTGGTGGGCAAGCCCCCGGCGTCGCCGCTTTTTTTTTAAGCGGTCTTTGTCCCCCGGGCGACCGCCCTATGGGGGGTTTTTGCAATGGAGAACAACGGGGCGGGCGCCGCTGCCTCATGGACGACTCTGCCTGTGGGCTGCTGCCTGCCCTCGGCTGCGCTGCACGCGAGGATCGAGGGCAGCAACTGTTGCTGCCCTTCCTTGTTTTTGCGTCAACAATTTTGACGTTAAAATTCTACCTAAACACAACACACGCAGTTCAAAACCAATCATTCGCATGAGCAATCTGGCTCTGATACCACTGTTGGGAAATCCTTGGGGGTGACATCATATGCGCAGCGGAAGAACAAGAAAAATAAAATTCCCGATTCCCAAAGAGATGTTCGTCGTCATGCAAAGATTGGTACGCAAAAATCCGCGAAACATGAAACTGCGTATAGAGTAGATTGTGTTACCTAGGGAGATCGTATATCCCTATTTCCTTGCAGATCCTTAGGAGAGGGTGAAGGAGGTCAAGCGTCCTCCTCTCTAGCGGTGATCCACACAGCCGAGGGTTGATGACGACTCCTCAAAACTCCAAACCTACTGCGAGGTGGAGATGGAGAGGAGAATAGGAAAAGTCCAACAAAAGCTCTCTAGCCCATGGGGCTCTGAATCCCCTCCTATTTATAGAGGTCCCCCTGTCAAACCCTAATGGGTCCTCCCTAGTGGGTATTGGATGCATCCAATAAGACAAGGGCTCTGGTCCGGATATCTCATATCACAGAACCTCTATTCATCGCAATGCCTACCATATGTTTGTGACCCCCTAGGCCCAATATCGAGCTAGTGGTGAGTCATACCTATTAGAACTCCTTCTAACTCGGTGAATTATTATCTCTGTAATAATTCACTTCGACTCATCGACTACGGACGTGCTAGGCCCTACACCAGTAGTCCCAGGGCGATCTGGGGGAATCCAATCCATTGGACTGTCTGTCCTCGGTTATCGTGTACCTATAGTCCCTCATCCATCTAATATACAGAGACCATATATCGAGCATGGTGTTGTCCGACCTACACGGTTTCTTCTCGAAGTCTAAGCTCTAATCGGATTCTCAGGAGAACTCTTTTCTCTCAACCGAATGACCTTGGCAGGGATTTTGTCGAGCAAGAATACATGGGATATTCCTCTCATGACGTCGAGAGTGGATGATCCTCTATCGACACTCAATAGCCCTTGTAAGGTCGACTACCACTCCCAATGACCAACTATACTAGATCTGGGACTGCCAAACCTATAAGTCTGGTATCAAAGAGTGGAGCACCATACAGGACATCCTTGGTGTCTCAAGTCTAAGGACCAGATACACCACTAGGACTACGGAATCGCTGTCGACAATAAGGCATCATCAACCATCCAACATTCCGTAAGCGGATCAATCAAGTGAACTCATTCTCCAATGAGCACTGCATCTTTTGTATCCCTAGTGTCCCTACACAAGCAGCTATGAGACCAAATGGCATCCATCATATGGACGGTATACAAAGACACACCGGTCATGCGGTTATCACGATATCTCTCTCGAGTAACCTATGACTGGGATTATTTAGGATATGTGTTTAAAGGTGAATCGATCTCACTATCGTGATCTCATCATGATCCGATTCCCATTGCACAAATCCAATGACATCACAATATATGTATGCATTTATGCAATAGCTATAAAGTGATATATGCCAAAATATAATAAGCAAAAAGATTCTATATTAAGTCACACGTGCCATCACTCACGTGATTGGCTTGCTGGGCACCTATGACTAGCAAAAGGCCCTACCTTGCATGTTTCACCCTAAAAGAAATGCAACTTTTGTTGCAAATTTAGGCATGTAGCTTATCATTATCCATTCAAGAAATATAATCCACATAAATTGATTTGGGTTCCTAAAAGAACCTCAAATAACTCAAATGCAACATAATAAGCAATCTAGATCAATTTTTTAGGCACCTAAGGTCAAATGGGTATACTCCTAAAAATCATCCTTTTTTGTAGAAACGTTTACCATCATAAGCTAGGAGCATGAGATGGTACCTTGATAGTAGATGCTCAAGGCATATGATCGGAGATCCATCTCAATTCTCTAAACTCACTAGCATAGACGAAGGATATGTCACCTTCGGAGATAACAACAAGGGTAAAATCATTGGCAAAGGAAACATAGGTAACAAATCCAACTTCTTAATTAAAGATGTATTATTAGTTGATGGCTTAAAACATAACGTCTTGAGCATTAGTCAATTGTGTGATAAAAGATATAATGTAAAATTTGAATCTAATAGTTGCATTATTGAAAAACCACACAAAAACATATCTATGATTGCATTAAAACAAAATAACATATATACCATTGAGATTAATGATCTTTGCAATGAAATATTTTTTCAATTTTGAATGACGATGCTTGGCTTTGGCATAGGAGATTAGGTTATGCTAGCATGAAACTAATCACCCAAATTTCATCTAATGAACTTGTAAGAGGAATTCCTCATATCAAATTCGTCAAAGATAATGTGTGTGATGCTTGCCAATTAAGAAAACAAATAAAAGGTAGCTTCAAACTTAAGAACCAAATAAGCACCTCTTGACCTTTGCAATTGATTCATATTGACTTGTTCGGACCAATTGCTACATCAAGCCTAGGAGGTAGCAAATACACATTTGTCATCGTGGATGATTATAGTAGATATACATGGACTTATTTTTTAACACACAAAAGTGAATGCTTTAGGTATTTCTCTAAGTTTTGCAAAATTGTTCAAAATGAAAAGGATTTTATGATTTCATCAATTCGAATAGATCACAGTGGTGAATTTCAAAACTGTGGTTTCTAAGAATTTTGTGAATCTAATGGATACAACCACAACTTCTCTACTCCAAGAAATCCTCAATAAAATGGAGTAGTAGAAAGAAAGAATAGAAATTTATAAAAAAATTACAAGAACCATGTTGAATGAATATAGCCTACCTAAATAATTTTGGGCCGAAGCCGTAAACATGGTATGCTATGTCATAAACAGAGTTCTAGTAAGACCCTTACTCGCCAAAACTCCTTATGAGTTGTGGAACAATAAAAAACCCAATATTTTATATTTTAAAGTTTTTGGATGTAAGTGTTTTATCATGAATGAAAAAGATGCCTTAGGAAAATTTGATGCTAAATCCGATGAAGGAATTTTTCTTAGCTATTCTTCTATTTCTAAAGCATTTTGTATCTTTAATAAAAACACTTTGATTATAGAAGAATCCATTCATATTGTTTATAATGAGGTTTTCGAAATTAAGAAAAATAATTTTGATGATGATGTTAATTTTGATGTTTTGAATTTAAATGAAATCTTTTCTCCATCAAGCAACTTAGATGCATCTACTTCCGAAACATCCTTACCTAAGGATTGGAAGTATGTAGATGCTCATCCTAAGAAGCTAATCATAGGAGACACATCTAAAAGGGTTCAAACACGTTCTTCTCTTAAAACTTTTTGTGCCAACGTCGCTTTTCTCTCCCAAATTAAACCTAAATGCATTGATGAAGCCATTGAAGATGATTCATGGATTATCGTAATACAAGATGAGTTAAATCAATTTGAGAGAAATGAGGTATGGAAGCTTGTTCCTAGACCAAATGATCATTTACTTATTGGTACTAAATAGATCTTTAGAAACAAGCAAGATGAATCTGCTATCGTGGTTAGAAACAAGGCTAGATTAGTGGCCAAAGGTTATCAACCAAGAAGAATGTATCGATTATGAAGAAACATTCGCTCTTGGGGCTCGATTAGAAGTCATATAGATGCTCCTTGCCTATGCTAGTAGTAATAATTTTAAGTTATTTCAAATGGATGTTAAAAGTGCTTTTCTTAATGGCTTTATTTTCGAAGAAGTTTATGTTGAACAACCTTCCAGATTTGAGAATGATAGTCTCCCTAATCATGTATTTAAATTGACTAAAGCTCTCTATGGTTTAAAACAAGCCCCAAGGGCTTAGTATGAGAGACTTAGTTTATTTCTTATTAAAAATAATTTCTCTAAAGGCAAGGTCGATACTACATTGTTTATCAAAAATTTTGAAAATAATTTTCTTATTGTTCAAATTTATGTTGATGATATTATTTTTAGTTTTATGAATGAATCTCTTTATGAATCATTTACTAAAAGTATGAGTCTTTAATTTGAAATGAGTTTGATGGGAGAATTAACCTTCTTTTTAGGCTTACAAATCAAACAACTAAGTAATGGCATCTTTCTTAGTCAAATAAAATACACTTTAGATTTACTAAAAATGTTCAATATTGATAGTTCAATATTTATAACTTTTAATGTGAGAACTTTTGAATGATATCATGTCATGAATGCTTGAAATATGATTTGTATGAATTTCTTTACAATTTGAAATATAATATGAATTTTTACCACACTTGCATTTATTGTTGAATTGTTCTCCTTTTTGTTGACGACAAAAGGGGAGAAATAATACCAAAATATTATAAATTGATGATAAATATATGTAATTTTACACTTGAAATGTTTGCATGTTAACTTTTCTTTATTATGTTCTTCATTATGATAAGATATCTAAAGCTTGCAATTTTACAAATTGATATCTTACCATAAAATGAACTGCTATGTTTGTAATCCTTAAATATTTGAAATATCACACTTGAAAATGGATGTCATGCCTTCACATCATTTTGAGAATGTTAGATCATGATAGGAATCATGATGTATGTATTGATAAGATTAAATGAACTTAACTTATCAATATGTCTCTTGAATTCAAAGGCTTTGAATTCAAAAATGACTTTTCTCAAGTATGTCATATAGATAGGGGGAGTTAAAGTTAACTTCGTCATCAATTGATTGTCACCATAAAAAAGGGGGAGATTATTGAATCTTAGATTTTGATGATGAAGTTAATTGTAATTTATTTGATCTAATCTGTATGTTGAGAAAAGTGTGTAAGATTAACTACGATGGCAATAAGACTTGAAGTAGGTGTTATGCTGGAGTCAAGATCGAGATCACGTTAGGAGTTCAAAAGTTCATCAGAAGTCCGAACATTTGTCGAAAGTTTTGCAGGAACCAACCGAGAAGTCTGGAAGCTTGCCATAAAAGCTCATCGGAACTCGCCAAGAAGATCATTGCAAAGTCCAGGAGCTTACCGGGAGTCCGCCAGAGCATTGCCGAGAGTTCGTCGGATGTTCGCCGGAAATACGTCGAAAGCTTGCTGAAAGTGCGATTGACGCACCGGAACATAAATTGCAATAATCATGTCTTAATTATCATAGTTAGAGTGTAAATTAAGTTAGGATTGGGAGGTAATCCCACTAACTTAATTAAGGGCCAATTGGGCCCAAAGATGGGCTGGTTTGGGCCAGATTCAAGGCCTAACCAAGACCCAGAATTTTTGGCCGGTGATGGCACCACCTGGGAGACTCGGTCTCCTAGGAATTCTGGGCAATGGTAAGGCCCATGTCAAGCGGTAGTACCACCGGCAGTTATTGCTACCAGCGGTGGTACCACCCCTATCAGGCAGTGTTACCGCCAGAGCTTGGTCTTCGAGCTCTATTAGGCGGTAGTACCACCCAAACTGAGCGGTAGTATCGCCCAGTGTCAGATGTTAGGTGGTAGTACCACTTAGTACTGGCGACGGTACCGCCAGTACCCCGGAAATCCAGGATGAGACACTTCTTGGCTCAATTTTTGAAAGCCATTGGGTTCTATAAATACCCCACCCTTTTCTGCATGAAAGGACAATAAAATCTTGATATATTCTTGAGTCTTTGAAGTGTTAAAGAGTTGTAAAAGTGCTAGAGTTCTCCTCCTCCCTTTCTAAGTGTTGAGATCATTCAAGAGATGAGTGAAACTTATAATGATTGTCTTCTAAACCCGACAAAAGGAGAAAAGCTATAAAAGGTAGTTGGCCTTCGCCTAATGAAGGAAGGCCTCTAGTGGACACTAGTGACCTTGTTGGAGGACGAAGCCGAAAATGGATGTAGGTCACGTTGACCGAACCACTCTAAAACTCGGTTTGCATTTACTTTAAGCAACTTTCTTTTATAGCAAATTGCCTCTCCACCTTACTGTGCTTTAACTACATCTACATATGCTTTCACGTAAACATCTTCCGATATCGGCTTTAATCGTACGAAGACTTTACGAAACGACGCCTTTCATTTTTGTAATTTACATTGCTGCTAATCACGTTAATGTTCTCTTGCACTTTCACGAAAGGTTTCAAGTTCAAATTCTTTCCGAAACGAATTGAATTGAAAGCATTCTCGTTAGAATCGATTTTAATCGAAATAAGTTTTTTGAAATAGCGAAAGTTTTCCACTGCACTAATTCACCCCTCCCTCTTAGTGCCGCTCTTGATCCTAACAGTTTCATCATCAAAATCTGAGATTCAACACAATGAGATGGATTACATGTATTGGAATACTAAGATGAAGATCTTCTTAATTTCTATAGATTTTGAGTTATGGAATATCATTGAAAATGGATTTCAAAAGTCTTCTCTTCCAATAAACAAATTGAATAACTTGGAGAAGAAGACTCTCTTTGAACGCCCAAGCTATGAATGCTTTGTTTTGTGCTTTGGATAAAAATGAATTCAATTGAGTTTCTATTTGTAAAATGACTTATAACATTTGGCATACACTTGAAATCAGACACGAAGGCACAAGTAGGGTTAAGGAGTCAAAAATCAATCTTTTGGTTCCTAATTATGAATTCTTCCACATGAAACTAAGTGAGACCATTGGAGACATGTACACTCGGTTTACGAATGTTGTCAATAGTCTAAAAGCCCTTGGTAAAAGTTTTTCTAATGTTGAACTTGTTAACAAGATACTACGATCTCTTTCAAAGAGTTGGGATCCTAAAGTAGCTACTATTCAAGAAGCAAAAGATTTGAACAACATTCCACTCGAAGAACTTATCGGGTCCTTGATGACCTATGAAATGATATGCAATGCACATAAAGAACATGAGAACAAACTTCCAAAGAATAGGAAGGATTTGACAATTAAAACTCAAGAAGATCACTCGAGAGAAAACTCAAGTGATGATGATGATGATGATGACGACTTAGCACTTCTATCAAGAATATTTAAAAAATTCATAAGAAGAAACAAAAATAAAAATAAAAATAAAAATGAACTAAAAAAGGACCAAATCATTTGCTACGAATGCAAGAAGCCGAGGCCCATCAAAAGTGAATGTCCCCAAGTGAAGAAGAAGTGGCCAAAGAAGAAGAAAGCGCTTAAAATAACTTGGGACGACAAGTGCATCTGAAGATGAGGATGCTAGTCATAGGTGCCCAGCAAGCCAATCACGTGAGTGATGACACGTGTGACTTAATATAGAATCTTTTTGCTTATTATAATTTGTCATATATCACTTTATAACTATTGCATAAATGCATACATATATTGTGATGTTCTTGGATTTGTGCAATGGGAATCGGATCGTGATGAGATCACGATAGTGAGATCGATTCACCTTTAAACACATATCCTAAATAATCCCGATCATAGGTTACTCGAGAGGGATATCGTGATAACCGGATAGACCGGTGTCTTTCAGATACCCGTCCATATGATGGATGCAGCTGGTCTCATGCTTTGCTTGTGTAGGGACACTAGGGATACAAGACAGGTGCTCATTGGAGAATGAGTTCACTTGATTGAGCCGCTTACGGAATCTTTGGATGGTTGATGATGCCTTATTGTCGAACTGACGATTCCGTAGTCCTAGTGGTGTATCTCGGTCCTTAGACTTGAGACACCAAGGATGTCCCTGTATGAGTGCTCCACTCTTTGATACCAGACTTATAAGTTTGGTTGTCCCCAGATCTAGTACGGTTGGTCATTGGGAGTGGTAGTCGACCTTTACGAGGGGCTATTGAGTGTCGATAGAGGATCATCCACTCTGGCGTCATGAGAGGAATATCCCATGTGTTCTTGCTCGAGACAAATCCCGCCGGGTCATTGGGTTGAGAGAGAAAGAGTTCTCCGGGAGAATCCGATTAGAGCGAGACTTCGAGAAAAAAAACCGTGGGTCCGACAACACCATGCTCGATATACGGTCTCGGTATATTAGATGGATGAGGGACTATAGGTACACCAGTGGCGAGGACAGATAGGTCTAATGGATTGGATTCCCCCAGATCGTGCGGGGACTACTACGTAGTGGCCTAACGCCCCGTCAAGTAGTCGATGAGTCGAGTGAATTATTACTGAGATAATAATTCACTTGAGTTAGAAGGAGTTCGATAGGTATGACTCACGGCCCATTTCGATATTTGGCCTAGAGGGTCATACACATATGGTAGGCATTGCGATGAATAGAGGTTGGATATGAGATATCCGGACGGAGCCCCTTGTCTTATTGGATGCAGATCCAATACCCACTAGGGTAGGACCCATTAGGGTTTGACAGGGGACCTCTATAAATAGGGAGGGATTTGAGCCCCATGGCTAGAGAGAGCTTTGTTTGCCTTTTCCTATTCTCCTCTCCATCTCCACCTCTGAGTAGGTATGGAGTTTTGAAGAGCGTCGTCGCAACCCCTTGTGGTGGATCACCGCTAGAGAGGAGGACGCTTGACCTCCTTCACCCTCTCCTAAGGATCTGCAAGGAAACAGGGATATACGATCTCCCTAGGTAACACAATCTACTCTATACGCAGTTTCATGTTTCACGGATTTTTGTGTACCAATCTTCGCACGACGACAAACATCTCTTTCGGAATCGGGGATTTTGTTTTTCTTGTTCTTCCGCTGCGCATATGATGTCGCCCCAAGGATTTCCAAACAGTGGTATCAGAGCCAGGTTGCTCGTGCGAATGATTGGTTTTGAACTGCGTGTGTTGTGTTTAGGAAGAATTTTGATGTCGAAATTATTGACGCAAAAACAATGAAGGGCAGCAACAGTTGCTGCCCTCGATCTGCGTGCGTGCAGCACAGCCGAAGGCGGGCAGCACAGGGGCTGCGTCTACTGCAGTCGGCCAGTGGCCTGCTTGCAGCAGGCTTGCTGCCGGCGGGGCGGTACCAGCCCACGGGCGGAAGCCCATGGCAGGCCCCGCCGCCCAGGGAGGCGGCGGCGCCCACCGTCGGCATTGCCCCAGCGAGCGAAACCCCCCTAAGGGCGGTCGCCCGCTGAGAGACAGACCGCCCTGGGAGGCGACGGCACCGAAAGGGCGCCCCACCCAGCTGGCAAGCTACGCAATGGGCGTGTGCCTGTGGCGGGGCGGTGCCCTCGCCCCGCCAAGCCTTGCCCGCCTGCCCGGCGGTGGCGGCGGCGACAGCAGTGAAAAGGGGAAAGGGCATTAGGGTTTTCTGGGCAAAAGACAGTTTTGCCCCTCGGAATTTGAGAAATTCTAGTTTCTGTCTTTTGTCCAAATTACGAAAATACCCCTATGAATTCAGAAATTCCCTATAATATCCCTGATTTCAGAAATTATTAATTAATTAAAAGGTTTAGTTGATTATTATTTTTTTTATTATTATCTAGTATTCCTACATGATGATAATTATATATACATGTGATGTATGATGTGTGGACGGATGATCATGGACCGTGTGATGTGTGTACCTGTGATTATTATTATTGAGGTCTGCGAACCTCCATTATATTTCTTGTTTATTGTCGGGCCTGCGTGCATATGATTAAGTTGTAATCACATGAGGATGTACAATGGGAGCGTGGATGCGATAGCGGGACCCACGATACGAACGATCGTAATGCATGAAGATGCATCAAAATATCGACGGAACCGACAATGACGAAATGGACGATCACAGGGCATGGAGATGCACCGTTGCACACATAGATCTTGATGTGAGTGATTAGGCCTACTGGCTCGGGCCTAATCATATTAGGTTGTGGTCCATGATCATCTGGTGTAATTGCTTATACACATACTAGATATGTATATATATTTGCATGCGATGTAGATATATATTAAATATATATATGTGTGACATGTCATATTACGAGACCAAATCATAGAAACATCTCTCGATAATATTAAGTCGGTAAAGGTGAGGCAATTAGATTGACCCACGTGGCCTTCCATCGTTATAAGTAGGAACCGATTCCCGGTGTAGGTTGAGTTGGTCGAGTCCCTCGAGACTCACCTATATCGCGATTCACTATCTTGCTTATGACACAGAGATGTCACCGGTGACCTGAGGGCATGGTATATTTGGTCGAGTCCCTCGAGGGTATATCATCAAATCAGACTCATCTTGTAACGAAGGTGTTGACATAACCGAGCATCATGGTTGGTCGAGTCCCTCGAGGCCATGGTGATTCAGAGGCCGAACAGGACGGGAATCACAAGGAATTGTGATCAACAAGAGTTGCCTACCTTTTAGGCTTAGTGTGATTGGTCGAGTCCCTCGAGGTTACACTAAGACGCTGATTGGATCCTGATCCCCACTAGAAGTCTGCCAGAGACTTCCATTTCACGTGCTGAGGGTGTCACGTGACTCGTTAGTAAAATAGTGGGAGCATATTAAGATAGAAGTCCATATCTTGATAGTTTATTTCTTGCAAAATCTGCATGTTATTCATTTCTGCTGCATCTTTATTTTCAGAAAATGTCGCTTTCAAATCCCTTACGTGGCATACTTGATGTTAACCGCCTCACTGGTCCAAATTATACGGATTGGCTCCGTAACTTGAGAATTGTTCTCACAGCAGAGAAAATCATGTACGTCCTTGATACAGTGATGCCTGCGCCCGAAGAAGGGGCAAACGAGGATGAGATCGCTCACTACGTGAAGTACATTGATGACTCCACTCTTGCTCAGTGCTATATGTTGGGCTCTATGACTCTTGAGTTACAGAGACAACATGAAAAGATGGATGCCAGATCCATTCTCCAACATGTCCATAAATTGTTTGTGGAACAGGGAAGGACTCAGCGATATGAGATATCTAAGAATCTCTTCCGCGCTAGGATGATTGAGCGGACATCGGTTCAGAACCATGTCCTAAAGATGATTGAGTAGATAGAGAAACTCACAGGTCTAGGAATGGTCCTAGAGGATAACTTGTGTGTGGACATTGTGCTTCAGTCCCTACCAGATTCCTTTTCACAGTTCATAATGAATTTTAATATGAACAAGCTTGAAGTGACTCTCCCAGAGCTTCTCAATATGTTGAGGGAGGCAGAGAGTACTATCAAGAAAGAGAAGCCTGTTAGGATCAAGAGCACTAAGAGGGGGGGGGGGTGAATTAGTGCAGCGGATTAAAATGTTGGTTTTTGAAATCGTTGGCACGATAAAAAACTGAACTTGAAAAGTTTAACTTAGACGCGTGTTCGTAGAGAAGTGCAGCAAGATTATAAAGTACATAAGAAGGTTTGCAGTAAGATAAATTTTGATAAGTAAACGCAAACCAGAGATTACTCCAATTTTAGAGTGGTTCGGTCAAATGACCTACATCCACTTGCGAGGCCCCTCTTCGATGAGGCTCCCACCTTCCACTTGCAAATCTCTTGAAAGGGAAGGGTAAATACCCCTCTTACAACTCTTTACAAGCGGTTCACTCTCTTACAGATTTTCAAGAAGGAAGGAGGTGAACACTAGCAAATTGAAAATAAGACTTTCTAAGACTTTTCTAAGACCTTTCTCTCAATCAATTGTTGCTCAAAAAGTTGTAATCTCAGCTGAGATTTGAGGGGTATTTATAAGCCTCAAGAGGATTCAAATTTGGGCTCCAAATTTGAATTCTCGTGGAGTTCCCGATGCTGGCGGTGCCACCGCCTGTTAGTGTCAGGCGCTGACAGTGCTGGGCGGTGCCACCGCCTGGCTCTCGGGCACTGGGCGGTGCCATCGCCCAGCCCAGGCGGTACAACCGCCCAGTAGCACCGCTAGACTCTTCGGTTGATTGGTTGGGCTTTAAACTTATCCCAAACCAAGTCTAATTTTGGACCCAGTTGGCCCCTAACCAGGATATAGGATTATCTCTTAATCCTAATCCTAATTACACGTTAACTACATAACAAAAACACATCCTAAGCAATTTTTCGACCGCGAACATCGAGTCTTGTTCTGCCGAGCTTTCCAACGAACTTCTTCTGACGGGCTCCCAACAAGCTCCCGAACTTGTGATGACTATAATGAGTAGCCGAGCCTTCTCGATGATCTCCGTGAACCTCCGACGATCTCTTCGGCGAACTTTTGAAAATTCTGACAGGTTCCCGATTTCTTCTCAGTTGGTTCCGGCAGCATCTCCGATGATTCTTCGGACTCTTAAACGTCCATCGAACTTGACTCCGGTATCCTTACTTTGTGTTTTCTGGTTACCGTAGTTAATCCTGCATACTTAACTCAATAATATGGATTAGATCAATTAACCCATCAATTGATTGTATCATCAAAATCTGAGATTCAACAAAGCCAGTTTTCTCTACACTGGTGAGACCAAAAGGAAAAGGAAAGCCGAAAGGTCCCTTAAGAAGGGAAAGGGCAAGGTCAAACCAGGTAAAGCAAAGGTTGCTAAGAAAGACCCAGCAAAGGACAAAGGCCAGTGCTTCCACTGTGGTAAAGATGGGCATTGGAAGAGAAACTGCAAAGAGTACCTTGAAGAAAGGGCGAAACAAAAGCTTGATGAAGCTTCAGGTACATTCATGATCAGTCTCCATTTGTCAGACTCTTATGATAACATATGGGTATTGGATACCGGTAGTGCTTATCATATATGCAATTCGTTGCAGGTTCTGGCAAGGCCTAGGTGACAAGAGAGAGGCGAGATGGACCTCAAGATGGGTAATGGAGCAAAAGTTGCTGTAGTAGCTGTTGGCGAGGTCGTCCTACATCTGCCTAGTGGAGCTTTTATTGCATTAGATGCATGTTATTTTGTTCCTTCTATTATAAAAAATATTATCTCTATTTCATGTTTAACAATTAGTAGATATAAATTTATTTTTGAGAACAATGGTTATTCGATATTATTAGATGATAAGATCATCATGAAAGGACCATTGCATAATGGTTTATTTATATTAGACACCACTCCACATATCATGAATGTAAATGTGTCCAAAAGGAAACGAGATGAGTTGAACAGTGCATCCCTGTGGCATTGTAGGCTAGGTCACATCCATGAAAGGAGGATTCAAAAGTTACTAAATGATGGATATCTAGATCCATTCGACTATGTGTCATATGCAACTTATGAGCCTTGCATTCGTGGAAAACTGACCAACTCTCTATTTAGTGGAACTGGAGAGAGAGCCACTGAGTTGTTGGAACTCAAATATAGTGATGTATGTGGACCCATGTCAACTCATGCCATTGGAGGTTACTCCTACTTCATTACATTTACTGATGATTTCTCAAGGTATAGATATGTGTACTTAATGAAGTACAAGTCTGAGGCCTTTGAGAAATTTAGAGAGTATAAGAATGAGGTGGAAAACCAGACTGGAAAGAGTATCAAAACTCTTCGATCATATCGAGGAGGTGAGTACTTAAGTACAGAGTTCACTCAGTTCCTCAAGGACCATGGGATATTATCCCAATGGACACCTCCTTATACACCTCAGCTCAATGGTGTCTCTGAAAGGAGAAATCGTACATTATTAGATATGGTACGGTCCATGATGAGTTTCGCTGACCTACCCATCTCATTCTGGGGATATGCCCTAGAAACCGCAGCTTACCTTCTGAACAGAGTTCCAACTAAGTCGGTAATGTCTACACCATATGAGATATGGAAAGGGAAGAAGCCTGATCATAAGGTGGTTAAGATTTTGGGCTGCCTTGCACATGTTAAAAGACACAACCCCGATAAGTTAGAATCAAGGACAGAGCGATGCAAATTTATGGGATACCCCAAGGAAAGTTGTGGGTATTATTTCTATCATCTCGAGGACCAAAAGGTCTTTGTAGCTAAGAGAGCAGTGTTCCTTGAGAAGGAACACAATCTTGGCGGAGATAGTGGGAGAATGATAGAATTGAGCGAGGTTGGAGAACCAAGCTCAAGCACCACTCTACAGCCCAAGTCTGTTCAGGTACCTAATACACAAGTTTCAACTTTACGCAGGTCTGATAGAATATCCCATCCTCCAGAGAGATATGTGGGACATATTAGAGGAGAGGATGCAAAGGATATTGATCCTCAAACCTATGAGGAGGCTATTATGAATATAGACTCCGGGAAGTGACAAGAAGCCATGAATTCTGAGATGGATTCTATGTACTCCAATAAGGTTTGGAACCTAGTTGATGCGCTTGAAGGTATTGTACCCATCGGTTGCAAGTGGATCTTTAAGAAAAAGATCGGAGTAGATGGAAAGGTAGAGACCTATAAAGCAAGGCTAGTGGCTAAGGGGTATCGTCAAAGGCAAGGTGTTGACTATGACGAAACCTTCTCACCCGTAGCAATGCTAAAATCCATCAGAATTCTATTGGCTATTGCAGCACACTATGATTATGAGATCTGGCAGATGGATGTGAAAACCGCATTCCTCAATGCGAACCTCGAGGAGGAGGTGTATATGATGCAACCTGAGAGATACATGTCCAAGAACTGTCTAGATAAGGTGTGTAGGTTGCTTAGATCCATTTATGGATTAAAGCAAACTTCCCGAAGTTGGAACATAATATTTGATGAGGCAATCAGATCTTATGACTTCGTTAAGAACGAAGATGAGCCTTGTGTATACAGAAAGGTAAGTGAGAGCGCTATCACCTTTTTGGTGTTATATGTGGATGACATCCTGATCATTGGGAATGACGTAGGAATGCTATCCACAGTAAAGGCTTGGTTATCTAGACACTTCTCCATGAAGGACTTAGGGGAAGCATCCTATAATTTGGGGATTAGAATCTATAGAGATAGATCCAAGAGAATGCTTGGCTTGTCCCTGTCCAGGTACATAGAAACCATTGTCAAAAGGTTTGGCAATGAAAATTCCTAGAGAGGTCTCATACCGATGAGACATGGGATATCGCTTTCTACGAGTATGTCCCTAAAGACTCCAGAAGAAAGGGCGAACATGGATATGATACCTTATGCCTCAGCAATAGGGTCTATCATGTATGCCATGCTATGTACTAGGCCTGATATAGCGCATGCTCTGAGTGTCACGAGCAGGTATCAGGCGGATCCAGGCTTGGAGCATTGGAAAGTAGTAAAGTGTATCCTTAAGTACTTGAGAAGGACTAACGATCTTTTACTAGTATATGGAGGTAATAGCCTTAAGGTTGAAGGCTACACTGACTCAAGTTTTCAGTCTGATGTCGATGATAGCAAGTCGAATTCAGGGTATGTGTACACCTTGAATGGAGGAGCAGTGTGCTGGAAGAGTTCCAAGCAAGATACCACTGCTGACTCGACCACAGAGGCGGAGTACATTGTTGCATCAGATGCAACAAAGGAGGGAGGTTGGGTGAAGAAGTTCATCATAGATTTGGGAGTCGTGCCGGGTAGCGAAGAGCCGATATCCCTATATTGCGACAACAACGGGGCGATTCCTCAAGCAAAGGAACCTAGGTCTCATCAGAAATCTAAGCATGTTCGGAGAAGATTCCACCTTATCAGAGAGATTGTGACCCGAGGAGATGTAGTAGTGGAAAGAGTTCCATCCGAAGATAACATTGTAGATCCACTAACAAAGTCGTTGTCTCAGATTTTTTTTGAGCGTCACAGGGGTCTGATGGGGATCAAACACATAGGTGATTGGCTTTAGGTCAAGTGGGAGATTGCTAGTCATAGGTGCCCAACAAGCTAATCACGTAAGTGATGGCACGTGTGACTTAATATAGAATCTTTTTGCTTATTATATTTTGCCATATATCACTTTATAACTATTGCATAAATGCATACATATATTGTGATGTCCTTGGATTTGTGCAATGGGAATCGGATCGTGATGAGATCACGATAGTGAGATCGATTCACCTTTAAACACATATCCTAAATAATCCCGGTCATAGGTTTTTCGAGAGGGATATCGTGATAACGGACAGATGGTGTGTTGTATATCCGTCCATATGATGGATGCGGCTGGTCTCATAGCTGCTTGTATAGGGACACTAGGGATACGATGACGGTGCTCATTGGAGAATGAGTTCATCGATTGATCCGCTTACGGAATCTTTGGATGGTTGATGATGCCTTATTGTCGACAGCGATTCCGTAGTCCTAGTGGTGTATCCGGTCCTTAGACTTGAGACACCAAGGATGTCTTGTATGAGTGCTCCACTCTTTGATACCGGACTTATAGGTTTGGCTGTCCCGGATCTAGTACTGACTAGTCATTGGGAGTGGTAGTCGACCTTACGAGGGCTATTGAGTGTCGATAGAGGATCATCCACTCTCGGCGTCATGAGAGGAATATCCCATGTATTCTTGCTCAGACAAATCCCTGGCCAGGGTCATTCGGGTTGAGAGAGAAAGAGTTCTCCAGGGAGAATCCGATTAGAGCGAGACTTCGAGAAGAAACCGTGTGGGTCCGACAATACCATGCTCGATATACGGTCTCGGTATATTAGATGGATGAGGACTATAGGTACATGGTGGCGAGGACAGACAGGTCCAATGGATTGGATTCCCCAGATCGTCCCGGGGACTACAGCGTAGTGGCCTAAATACGTCCCGTAGTCGATGAGTCGAGTGAATTATTACAGAGATAATAATTCCTGAGTTAGAAGGAGTTCGACGGTATGACTCACGGCCCATTTCGATATTGGGCCTAGAGAGTCACACACATATGGTAGGCATTGCGATGAATAGAGGTTCGGATATGAGATATCCGACAGAGCCCTTGTCTTATTGGATGCAGATCCAATACCCACTAGGGGAGGACCCATTAGGGTTTGACAGGGGACCTCTATATATAGGAGGGATTCAGAGCCCCATGGGCGAGAGAGCTTTTGTTTGCCTTTTCCTATTCTCCTCTCCATCTCCACCTCAGAGTAGGTCTGGAGTTTTGAGGAGCATCATCGTAACCCTGCTGTATGGATCACCGCTAGAGAGGAGGACGCTTGACCTCCTTCACCCTCTACTAAGGATCTGCAATGAAACAGGGATATGCGATCTCCCTAGGTAACACAATCTACTCTATACGCAGTTTCATGTTTCACGGATTTTTGCGTACCAATCTTCGCACGACGACAAACATCTCTTTGGGAATCGGGGATTTTATTTTTCTTGTTCTTCCACTGCGCATATGATGTCGCCCCAAGGATTTCCCAATAGAGGAGCCAACCAATAAAGTGCAAGTTGCTAACTACGCTTTGATAGCATATGGCGATGAGGTAAGTAACTCGATCGAAGCTCATTTATCTTTTGATGAATTATTAAATTTTTTTTATAATTTATTTGATGAATGTAAATTAGTTAGTAAAAAGTATAAACTATTGAAAAAATAGCATGCCTCTCTTGTTATTGATTTTAATAGATTAAAAATTGAGCATGATGATAGTTTAGCTCCTTGCACAAAATGTGATGAATTAGATATGCTTAAAAAGGAGAATTTGAAACTACATAAAACCTTAGAAAAATTTAAAATAGGTAGCAAATCCTTGAACATGATCCTTGCAAGTAAGAATCATGTTCATAGAAGAGATGGAATCGGCGTTATAAGTAACACTCATAAAAATTCAATCATCTTTGTTAAAGGCATAACTGTGCATGTTTTACTCTGAAACTAATGTAACTTTTGTTGCAAATTTGAACATATTGCTTATAAATGTTCATTTAAGAGATGTAGTCTACACAAATTGATTTGAGTTCCTAGAGAAACCGTAAAGAACTCCGTACAAAATGATAAATTAAGTCGATCGATTTTTTAGGCACCCAAGGTCAAATGGGGACCTAAAAATCACCCTTTTTTGTAGAAATATTTACCATCACAAGTTAGGAGCAAGAGATGATACCTTGATAGTGGATACTCAAAACACATGACCAGAGATTCATCTAAATTCTCCAAATGTTCTCACCTTTGGAGACAATAACAAGAGTAAAATCATTGGCAAAGGAACCATAGGTAACAAATCCAATTTTTTTATTAAAGATGTGTTGTTGGTTAATGGCTTAACGAATAATCTTTTGAGAATTAGTCAATTATATGATAAAGGATATGTCAATAGATTTGAATCCATTGCTTGCATTATTGAATAACCATACAAAAACACCACTATGATTGCCCTAAAGCAAAATAATGTTATACTATTGATATTGATGATCTTTGTATGGAAATGTATTTTTTGATTTTGAATGACAATGCTTGGCTTTGGCATAGGAGATTAAGTTATGCTAGCATGAAACTAATCTCTCAAATATCATCTAAAGAACTTGTAAGAGGTATTCCTAACATTAAGTTTGTTAAAGATAATGTTTGTGATATATGTCAACTAGGAAAATAAATAAAATGTAGTTTTAAACCAAAGAATCAAATAAGCACCTCTAGACCATTGCAATTGATCCATATAGATTTGTTTGGACTAATTGATACATCAAGCCTAAGAGGTAGCAAATACATCTTTATAATTGTGGATGATTAAAGTAGATACACTTGGACATATTTCTTGGCATACAAAAGTGATTGCTTTAGGTATTTTTCTAAGTTCTGTAAACTTATTCAAAATGAAAAAAGCTTTATAATTTTATCCATTCGGAGTGATCATGGTGGCGAATTTCAAAACTATGATTTCTAAAATTTTTGTGAATCTAATGGATACAACCATAATTTCTCTACTCAAGAAATCCTCAATAAAATGTAGTAGAAAGAAAAAAAAGAAATTTACAAGAAATAATAAGAACCATGTTGAACGAACATAGCCTACCCAAATATTTTTGGGCTGAAGCCATTAATACGACATGCTATATCATGAATAGGATTCTAGTAAAACCATTACTTTACAAAACTCCTTATGAATTATGGAATGATAAAAAACCCAATGTTTCGTACTTTAAAGTTTTTTGTTGTAAATATTTCATCTTGAATGAAAAAGATTCCTTTGAAAAGTTTGATGTAAAATCTAATGAAAACATTTTTCTTAGTTATTTTTCTATTTCAAAAGTCTTTCGTGTCTTTAATGAAAGAACCTTGGTCATAGAAGAATATATTCATATTGTCGTTAATGAAGTCTCTGAATTTAAGAAAAATTAGTTTGATAATAATCTTAATTTTGATGCTTTAAATTTAAATGAACCCTCTCCTCCATCTAGCAACTTGGATACATCTTCTTCCGAAACATCCTTACCCAAGGAATGGAAGTACGTAGATGCTCATCCTAAGGAGCTAATCATAGGAGACACATCAAAAGGGGTTCAAACTCATTCTTCTCTTAAAAATTTTTGTGTCAACATCGCTTTTCTTTCTCAAATTGAACCTAAATGCATTGACAAGACCCTGAAAGATAATTCATGGGTTATCACAATGTAAGAAGAATTGAACCAATTTGAGATAAATGAGGTGTGGAAGCTAGTTCCTGACCTAATGGATCTTTAGAAATAAGCAAGATGAATTTAGTATCGTGGTTAGAAACAAGGCTAGACTAGTGGCCAAGGGTTTTAACTAAGAAGAATGTATCGATTATGAAGAAACCTTCGCTCCTGTGACAAGATTAGAAGCTATAAGGATGCTCCTTGCCTATGCTAGTAGTAATAATTTTAAGTTATTTCAAATGGATGTCAAAAGCACTTTTCTTAATGGCTTTATTTCTGAAGAAATTTATGTTGAACAACCTCTCGGATTTGAGAATGATAGTTTTCTGAATCATGTGTTTAAAATGAATAAAGCTTTCTATGGATTAAAACAAGCCTCAAGGGCTTGGTATGAGAGACTTAGCTCCTTTCTTATCCAAAATAATTTCTTTAAAGGGAAGGTCAATACTACATTGTTTATTAAAAATTTTGAAAATAATTTTCTTGTTGTTCAAATTTATGTTGATGATATTATTTTTGGTTCTACAAATGAATCCTTATGCGAATCATTTGCCAAGAGTTTGAAATGAGTTTAATGGGTGAACTAACCTACTTTTTAGGCTTATAAATTAATCAACTTAGTGATGATATTTTTCTTAGTCAAACAAAATATGCATTAGACTTACTAAAATGGTTTAATATAGATAGTTCAAACATTATCAATACTCCTATGAGTACCTCCACTTAGTAAGACATTAATGAAAGTGGAGATAGCTTTGATCAAAAAGCTTATAGGGGTATGATAGGTAGTTTACTATACCTCACCGCAACTAGACCAGACATCATGTTTAGCATAGGACTTTGTGCTAGGTTTCAATCTAATCCTAAGTCATCTCATCTTAAAGCAGTTAAAAGAATTCTTAGATATCTTAAAGGAACCACTAATCTAGGATTATAGTTTCCAAAATCTGAAAACTTTGAATTAATTACTTATGATGATGCAAATTTTGTTGGATGTAGAATAGATAGAAAAAGCACATCCAGAACATGTCAATTCTTAGGTTATGTACTTGTATCTTGGTCTTCTAAGAAACAAAACTCGGTTGGGCTATCTACGACTAAAGTCGAATACATAGAAGCTAGTGCATGTTGTGCACAAGTTGTATGGATGAAAAATACATTAGAAGATTATAGAATTTATCTTAAGAATATTCCCATAAAATGTGATAACACACGTGTAATATATTTAACAAAAAATCATATTCAATGCTCTAGAACTAAACATATTGACATTAGGCATCACTTTATATGAGATCATGTTAATAATCATGATGTAATCTTAGAGTTCATTAATATGAAACATCAATTAGCCAATATCTTTATAAAACCTTTAAATAAAGAATAATTTGATTTTATTAGAAGAGATGTAGGCATGTTAAACTGTCCAAATGCATGAGTTTATTGTATTTCTTTTCCGGACTATCTTCCTCTTAATTTATTTCGTGAATGGAGCTTTCATGAATTTATTTCAAGTTTATCTTCCTCTTAACATGGTATAAAATTTACTTCATACCTTTACTCCATCACTTAATGATTTTTGATACACTTAGATACTTCACTCATGGATTTTATTGACAAATACATCTCTCATGAATTTCACTCTTGTAAATTTTTAATGAGAAACAAATTTTCTTGACTTGCAAACTTTTACAAAGATCATGAATTCATTTGATAGAAACAACTTTCAAAAATTTTATTCATGAATTTTTCTTTCATAAAATAACATTCACGAATTCTACGTCATGAAAAGATACATCTTTAGGTCTTATTGTGAATCTCTCTTAATGAAATGAATTTTCAATCACTCATTGTTTCTCATTGTATTATTCATGAACTTTAAATATCTCAATTCTTCTTGATAAATGCACTATTCATGGACTTTTCCTTCTCTTTTCCCTTTCAAGAAGAATCCTATCACAATAAGTAAATTTTTTGCATAAAATAATTACCCATTTCCTTTTTGTTGATGACAAAGGAGGAGAAATATAACAAATTGATGACAACTTGGCATTATGAATGTTTGAAATATATCATGAATCATTATAAATGTATCATAAATGCTTGGAACGGATCATAATATGGCTTGGATACTTGAAAATGTTTTATTCTTAAAATCATGCTTGATTTCGTATCAAAATGATGAATGTCTATTATTATGATGAGGTATCGAACTAATCATGCTTAATTTCTTACTTAAAATTGGTATCATGCCTCGGATTGATGAATTGTCATCTTTTATCAAACTTGAAATTTGAATCTTGCTAAATTTCATATTTGAAGTTTGTATCATACTTGAAAATGATGATTGTCTATCATCATTCAATATTGGACTTAAAAATGGATGTCATGCCTTGACATCATTTTTATTGTGATAAAATACATGGTATCATATTTTGAGATGATAAATCATGACTAGTATCATGATGACTATGTCAATAAGCTTTAATGCATATATCTTATCAGTTTGATGCTCGAATTCAAAGGTCTTAAATTCAAGAGTGTCTTTTCACTAAGTATGGCATATAGATAGGGGGAGTTAAGGTTAACTTCATCATCAATTGATTGTCATCATAAAAAAGGGGGAGATTATTGAATCTTAGATTTTGATGATGAAATCAATTGATAAATTGTTTGATCAATTGATAAGTGTGCAAGATTAACTACGATAGCGATAAGGCATAAAGCAGATGTCAGGCCGGAGTCAAAGATTGGATGATACGTCAAAGATTCGGGTGATGTGCCAGAAGTTTGCTGGAAGCTCGCCGAGAGTTCGTTGGGAGTTCGTTGAGAGTTCATTAGGAGTTCATTGGAAGTTCACCGGAAGTTCACCGAGAGAACAATTTACATACTAAATAAAGATTGCTTAGTTAGACCATAAGTTGAGTTAGGATTGGTAGGTAATCCCACTAACTCAGTTAGAGACCAATTGGGCCCTTAACATGGCTGAATTGGGTCGGTTGAATAGCTAATTCAGTACCTGAAGTCATGGCCGATGATGGCATCGCCAGGGCCGATGGTGGCACCGCTTGGGACTCAATCTCCCAAGTGGTCTGGACGATGGTACCACCAACAATTAATGTTGTCAGGTGGTAGTACCACCTTGCAGGTGATGGTACCACTAGAGCTCGATCTCTGAGCTCTATCAGGCGGTGGTATCGTCGAAACAAAGCGATGGTACTAGCCATTATCATTCTGTAGGCGGTGGTACCGCTAGTACCCCAAAATCCGGGATGAGATACTTTTTTGCTCTAATTTTAAAGTCATTGGGGCATATAAATACACCAACTTTTTCTGCATGAAAAAATACGAAAGTGTGAAAAATATCATGAAGTCTTGGGGTGTTAAGTGTTGTGATAGTGCTAAGAGTCCCCCTCCTCGCTTTCTATGTCTTGTGATCATTCAAGAGAGGGGTGAGACTTGAAAGGGTTGTCTCCTAAACCCAAGGAAAGGAGAAAGTGTTGTAAAGAGGGTGGTTGGTCTTCATCCATTGAATGAAGACCATTAGTAGATGCCGGTGATCTCGGCGGAGGAGGAATCAGAACTGGATGTAGATCACAATGACTAGACCACTATAAATTCCGATGTGCTTATTTCCATTCTGCTTTTTATTACTGCTATTACTTTTTAAGTTAATTGCTAGTTCATTTACTCTAAAGTCAAGCACTCTCTAAGATTGATTTTTAATGAACAAATATCTTACAAAACCCCTCTTTTAGTGTCGTTATTGATCCAAACAAAGTGATGATGAAATGTAACATTTTAAAATTATGCATATTTTAATTTAAAATTATAATAATGCATAAACATATAAAATTTTGATTTGATTATTACATTCAATCGTTGTAATCGAAATTGTTTAACTTGAATTTAATGGTGATGATTCCTTTTGAATTTAAGTTTGCTTATCTCAATATGCCATATAGACAGGGGGAGTTAAGGTTAACTCCATCATCATTTGGTTGTCATTATAAAAAGGGAGAGATCGTTGAATCTCATATTTTGATAATGAAAATAATTGTTAAATTATTGATCTAATCTATATGTTGAGAAGAGTGTTACAGGATTAACTATGATAATAAATAAGGCATAAAGAAGATGTTGGCTAGAGTCAAAGATCGAACGATACGTCGAAGATTCGTACGATATGTCGAAAGCTTGTCAAGAGTTCATCGGGAGCTCATCGAGAGTTTGCTGAGAGTTCATTGGGAGTTCGCCAAGAATTCATCGGGAGTTTACCAAAAGCTTACCGAGAGTTCACTGGAAGTTTGTTGAGATTTCGTCGGAAGAACAATTAACATACTGGATAAAGATTGCTTAGTTAATGTCTTAATTGTCATAGTTACAACTTAGTTTGAGTTAGATTTAGGATAAATCCTACTAACTCAATCAGGGGCCAACTAGGCTCAAAACAGGGCTGAGTTGGGCTGGATGGATGGCCCACTCGGTCACTTAGAGCCATGCTATGTGGTCTGGGTGATAGTACCACCCAGACTAGGCCATGGTATCACCAACACTTAATGCTATCAGGCGATGGTATCGCCCTATCCAATGGTGGTATCGCCAGAGCCCAATCTCCGAGGCTCTATCAAGTAGTAGAACCACCAGACTAGGCGGTGGTACCGCCTAGTGTCGGATTGTTAAGTGGTAATACCACCCACCGCCAGTACCCTGGAAACCCGAGACAAGACACGTTTTTGTTCCAATTTTGAAGCCATTGGGGCTTATAAACACCTCATTCTTTTTTTCATGAAAGGTACTAAAGTGTGAACAAAAATCTTGAAGTGTTGGGGGTGTAAAAGTGTTGTAAAAGTGCTAAATGTCCTCCTCCTCCCTTTCTAAGTATTGTGATAATTCAAGTGAGGTGTGAGGCTTGTAAGGGTTGTCTCCTAAACTCGTAAAAAGGAGAAAGTGTTATAAAAGGATGGTTGGTCTTCGCCCACTAAAGGAAGACCATTAGTGGATGTCGGTGACCTCGACAGAGGAGGAATCAGAAGTGGACATAGGTCACAACGACCGAACCACTATAAATCCGATGTCTTCTTTCCTTCTTACTTTTATTACTTAGCTGCACTGCATTGTGCATTTACTTCAAGTCGACATCTTCTCGATACAATTTCTTTGTTATGTTTTTATTAATTCAGAAATATTTAGAATCACAACCGTCATTTTTATCACTGCACTAATTCCCCCCCCCCCCCTCTTAGTGTCATACTGATCCTAACAAGCCCAACATGGTTAGTCATATGCAACACACATGATCGGTTCATGGGATATGAGCTAACCCAACTTGGTATTGTACATGTTCAGTTAAGTACAGTGCACATGACCAATACATAGGCTAGCCCAACTCATTTACAACTATGCAACCTAGTCCATTACCTCCTGCTTTATTTGATTTAAGCTCAAACATCAATTGAACCAAATAAAATTTGATCGATTTATATCGATTCAAGGTGATTCCGAACTCATTTGACTTATTTAAGTTAGTTTAACCTAAATTGAATATAAACTAATTCAAATTATACTAGTAATAAAGATGAGAGATCGATTTAGTTAGGTTCTAATTAAATCAAGTTTAATTAGATAAATTAAGAAATGATTAATGCGAATTGAGGACTAATTAATATTATTTAAGATTAATGATATTTAAAAGATATATTATGATGTTTTAATATATTATTTCATTCCAATATGGATATAATAAGTATAAGATAATTTTGTTTCCTTGCCGAGGGCAAGCAAGGTGATTCTTTTTTAAGATTAACGAGCCGACAAACGTGATAATTGGATAATTTCTCCATCCACTATTGGGAGAAGCATGTCCTCGCTTTGATGGTTAAGGAACATCAATATATCCATAGTTAGGAATATGATATAGGTGTATCTCCATTTGCTATTGGGAGAATATAAACTTATTTTATAGAATAAAGCATCTCTATCCACTATATAGGGAGTGCTCTTTCATATATTTGATATATGCTAGTGAGATGATTAATATTTAGATATGTATTTGTTTTACACTTGACTTATAGAGATTCATACTTAGCATTATTGATTTTTTTATTTTATTTTTAATTTTTAAAACAGTCTTCTATTAGCACTATATTCAATTTCAATAATGAGCAGACATTTTTTATTGCTAGTAAAGTCAATTAAACTTTATTTTTAAGTTAATATCATTATGTTTCTTAATAAAAAATTAATTTTGATGAATAATAAAATATTTATTATATATTAATAAAAAAATATTTTATTTTATTATCCTAATTATTTGTATAAAAAATTTATAATTCTATAAAAAAATTGACGATCCTTGCCAAGATCCCCCATCTCGACGGAAATAGCTTTGGATGTTGTATGGGATGACCTTTTGCAAGTACTGCACCATCTTGAGGTGGTAGTGAGCCATGGCTTGCAAGATATTGCTTTCTTATGCTGACACTTGTTGATGATGATCTCTTTGGAATCTAACCAATTCTATGCTTGCTTAGAATTAAATCTGTTAGTACCTACAAATATTTGATGAGACTTTGCATGGTTAGAAAAAAATGGATATCTGATTCTTTTGGTAATATGAAAAATGAATATGTGGTTAATATTTTGATGGAATTAATCTCATTCTCGTTTCAATTACGGATTGCAATCACCCCCACGGCAATAGTCAGTACTCACATCAATGCCAACATGGAGCCTTAGGATTAATATGGTGCATTACGTCAATGTGACACCTCGAACTCGGATGGAATGGTCACTTGTTCCCGCGCTATCCGAAGTCGTATGAGACAATGTTGCATAGCACAAAGCTGCAACGGAAAGCTCGGAATGATGCCACGCGATACAAATCCATGTAGGTCGATCAATGCTCACACAGGAGGTACAAGCCGACCACCCGAGAAGTTGGCTGCCATTAACAAATCAAGCATGACTGACCCTCATTCACAGGTATAAAAACCAACCTCTTGATTGGGTTCTTTCACTTGAGCAATCACCCCGTTGTTGTCGCAATATAAGGGAATTGGCTCCTCACTGCCTGGCACGACTC
This sequence comes from Musa schizocarpa, assembly GCA_900464855.2. Lineage (NCBI taxonomy): Eukaryota > Viridiplantae > Streptophyta > Magnoliopsida > Zingiberales > Musaceae > Musa > Musa schizocarpa. The sequence continues at coordinate 18,666,194 of LS990920.1, forward strand.
CCAAAATTATGATGAACTTCTTCATCTAGACTCCCTCCTTTACTGCCTCTATTGCAGCAATATACTCTGCCTCTGTGGTCGAGTCAGCAGTAGTATCTTGCTTGGAAATCTTTTAGCATGCTGCTCCTTTATTCAGGGTATACACATACCCCGAATTTGACTTGCTATCATTGACATCGGACAGGAAACTTAAGTCTGTGTAGCCTTTAACCTTAAGGCTAGTACCTCCATATACTTGTAAAAGATACTTAGTCCTTCTCAAGTACTTAAGGATATTAGTCATAGGTGTCCTACAAGTCAATCACGTGAATGATGGCACGTGTGACTTGACACGCAGTCTTATTACTTATTATTATTATTTGGTATTTTATCACTTTATATTGATTGTTGCATATATACATATATATATATATTGTGATGTCCTTGGATTTGTGCAATGGGAATCGAATCGTGATGAGATCACGATAATGAGACTGATTCACCTTTAAACATATACCCTAAATAATCCTGGTCATAGATTACTCGAGAGAGACATCGAGATAACCGGATAGATTGGTGTCCTGTATACCCGTCCATATGATAGATGCAGCTGGTCTCATAGCTGCTTATATGAGGATGTTAGGGATACAATACAAGTGCTCATTGGAGAATGAGTTCACTGATTAATCCGCTTACGGAATGTTGGATGGTTGATGATGCCTTATTGTAAGATAACGATTCCATAGTCCTAGTAGTGTATATGGTCCTTTGACTTAAGACACTATGGATGTCTTGTATGGGTACTACATTCTTTGATATCAGACTTATCAGTTTGGAGGTTTTAGATCTTCTTGAATCTCAGATTTTGATGACGAAATCAATTAGTAAATTATTTGGTCTAATATATATGTTGAGATAAGTGTGCAGGATTAGCTACGATAGTAGTAAGGCATAAAGCAGATATTGGGCTGAAGTCAAAGATCGGATGATATGTCGAAGATTCAGACGATGTACCGGAAGTTTGCCATAAGCTTGTCGAGAGTTCGTCAGAAGTTCGCCAAGATTTCGTCGGGAGTTCGCTGAGAGTTTGTCGGGAGTTCGTCGGAAGTTCACCGAGAAGTTTGCCGAAAGATCGTCGAGAGATCAATCGACATACCATATAGAGTTTGCCTATTTAAATGTCTTAATTATCATAGTTAGACCTTAAGTTGAATTAGGATTGGGAGGTAATCCCACTAACTCGGTTAGGGGACAACTGGGCCCTTAACAGGGTTGAACTAGGCCTGTTGAACAATCTATTCAGCACATGAAGTCATGACCGATGGTGGCACTGCTTGTAGACTCAATCTCCCAAGTGGTTTGGGCAGTGGTACCACCAGTAGTTAATGCTGCCAAGTGGTGGTATCTGTTAGGAATGAGTCAACACTAAGAGGGGGGCGGTGAATTAGTGCAGAAGTAAAAATTATGTATTCAAATCGTTTCATTTCAATTAAAATTGATTCCGACGAAAACTGTTTTATAAAGATCTTAACTTGAAACGCGTTCATAAATGTATTAAAAGCAGTAAACAAGTAAAGTGGTTTGTAGTTAAAGTAAATTACTCAAGACAAAATGCAAACCAGATTTTATAGTGGTTCGGTCGTCATGACCTACATCCACTCCACCAATTCCCCTTTCGTCGAGGCCACCGGCATCCACTAACGATCTTCCTTTAATAGGTGAAGATCAACCTCCTTCTTACAACTCTATTCTCCTTTTGCAGGCTCAGAAGAGAACCTTTACACCCTCTTTTTATAAAAGTTTCCTCACACTCTCCCTTAGAATGATCTCTAAACTTTAGGAGGAGGGACTCTATACTTTACAAAGGTTTTCAACTCTAGAAACACAGAGTTTTTGTTTATTTTTCTTACTCCTCTATGCAAGAATATCTAGGGTATTTATAGACCCCAAATGGCTTCAAAAATGGAGCCAAAATTTAAATCCCCAAAATTTTAGGGTACGAGCGGTACCACCGCCTGCAGTCTACACTAGGTGGTACCACCGCCTAGTCTGGCGGTACCACTACCTAGAAAACTATGTCTGGGTGGTACCATTATCTAACACTGGCTCGGAGACTGTGCCACGATGGTTTTACCTGTTTAGTCACTATTTAGGCCTTTCTCTTGGCCCAACACAGCCCAAACTTGGCCCAACTGTCCCCCAATTGGGTTAGCCCAATTCTGATCCTAATTATGTGCTAACTATGAATTTTAAGACATTTATTAAGGTAAATAAAGTCTGTAAGTCTAGGTTTCTTCTGCGAGCTTCCAGCGATCTTCTGGCGAACTTCCGATGATCTATCGGTAATGTTCCAGCGGACTCCCGGCAAGCTCCTGAACTTCACGATGATCTTCTTAAAGAGTTCTGATGAGCTTCTTTGGCAAGCTCCTAGACTTCTTGATCAATTCTGGTAGAATATCTGATAAACGTCCAGACTTCCGACGAACTCTCGAACTCTCAACGAAATCGTGTTCTTTACGCCGGGACTTCATTTTATTTTATGCCTTGTTATCATAGTTAATCCTGCACACATAAAACACACTTCGATCTAGACAATTATTAATAAACATGAATTATGTTGTCCGGCATGTCATTGGTCCAACGACGCTTCTTTTGATTCTTCGACGCCCAATCGGCTAGTTGACCTCCGCAACTCTAATATACTTTGTGCAATTTCTGCTCTTCTTGGCCCAATGTCTGAATCTATGGCCCGAAGCTTTCAATCGATACGTCGATCGATCCTCCGGCTCGACGTCTAATCTTTTGACATGTTCCACTGGCCCAATATGATTCTTCTTGCTTTAATTGTCTCTCCCTGATCGAAGCATCCTACGTCACTCAAAACGCAGATCAAATCATAAACACTTATCAATTGGTTTCATCATGAAAATATGAGATTCAACAATATCCCCCTTTTTGATGATGACAACTAATTGATGACGGAGTTTAAACAAACTCCCCCTATCAGTATGTCATATCGATAGAACTCTTTGATTCAAAATTGCAAGTAACATGTTATCATAAAACTTATGCATAACATCATCATACTTCTCCTCCTTTGTCATCAACAAAAATGAGAAGTCCAACTATCAAGTGTTTAGACATACAAGTTCAAATCATTGCATAAAAAACATAATATCAAGTTTTATCATCATGCAATTTGTAAGATAGAAAATTTCACAAGTGCTACATCATGCAAGCTATCAAGTTGTAGATATGCAAGGTAGTAAGATAGCAAGTTTACAACATACAAGCTAGCAAAAATTTTGAAAACAAATGCAATATAGCTTTCTTATTAAAGTGTGTAAGATAGCGATTCTTGCTTTCTATTGCAATGTGCAAGTTGCAAGTTTTGCTTCTTGAGATAGGCAAGATAGTGATGTTCAAGATAGCAAGCTCTTTCTTCTCTTTTGAGAAGTGCCATTTTTTCTTCCTTTGCAAAGTGAAAGCTAACAAAATTTTATATTATTTTACAATATGCAAGCTAGCAATTTGACAAGTGTTACTTCTCTTTGAAGTATGAAGGCTAGCAAGTTTTTGAAAAATAATATAAGATAACAAGCTAGCAAGATACAATGTTTTACATGAAGCAAGCTAACAAGTTCTGCATTATGCAAGCTAGTGAGTTGTTTGTAAACTTTTTATACATTTTGATATATGCAAGATAGCGTGTTTTTGCATCGTGCAAGCTAGCATTTTTACGTTTCTAGCAATTCTTTCTCCATATATCATCATGCAAGCTAGCAATGTTTCTTGAGTTTTGCAAGTTTGTAAATTTTGCTAAATGTGCAGGTTTAGCATGTTTTGCATCTTCCTATCTCCCCTTTTGTCATTGTCAAAAAGAATGAAAAAATACAATTTTGTATCTCTTTTTCCCTTTACAATAATTTTCTAATCATGACAAAGGATGAATGAAAAATCAAGTTATAAATGTCAAAACAATTTTTCATCATGAATATTTTATCATTCTTAATTACAATATGGTATCATTTTAGAAAATGATAATTGTTGACTTTCACATCATAAAAAATCATAGTATTGCATGCATCATTCCGAATAATTCAAATCATGATGGTATCAAAATGTCTAATTACATTACATCCTACCATGCATGATCATAACTTCTTATTTGTATGCATCAACATAGTATCATGAGTATTTTATGCATAATTTCAAATCATCACATTTATTTCATCACATGAAAAATATCATAAATTAATTAGGTGATGAGATATACACTAAATGAATACAAGGGGGTTTCGAAAGATGAAAGAAAAATCAAGTTATGTAAAAAAAATCACGAAAATATTGTGATTCATTTCGACAAATATTCTCATTAATAAACTGTAATAAATCATTAGAGAATAAAAAGTGAAGAATCTTGATTCAATTAAGGAAAATATCAAGATTTGATTCCGAGAATCCAAGATCATGAGTTCAATAACACTTCTTTTTAATATATAGCAAGTAAAATCATAGGAGATCAAATAGTAAATGATATTCAACATAAATTTTAAGTCATGAATTCCTAAAAAGATATTCTCTTTAGTGAATCGCAAAAGGAAACATACGAGAAAAAGATTTCAATTCATGCATAAAAAATTTTATGATTCAAATTCAAATCTTAAGTAATTCCGAGGAATGAAAATCACAATATAGATAAAAACTCATTCAAATTTAAATAATCAAAATCATCAACATCTTTTCAAGAAAATTCAATGAAGACAGCGTAAATAGATTCTCATGAGAACTCGATTCATGCATAATGTTTCAATTTTTCATGAATGTCATAAGACATGATTTATTTCAATAAATCTCTTTTTATAAGTGGATAAAAGAAATATAGGAGATCTTGATTCATGCATAAGAAATCTCAAGTTATAAAATTTGAAAAATCAAGATAAAGCTCATTTAAATTTAAATCATCAAATCAAGATCATTTTCAAGAGATTACATAAGATAGATTCATTACTAAGAATCACTTGTTGAAAAATCGAAAAGCTTTAGAGGTATTTTCAAGAAAAATATGTATTCTCCCTTTTTATTTTAATCTAAGTGATTTGATTTCATACAAGCATACCTTTGTCTTTTTATGCAACAAAAATATGCATCATCATTTAAAATAAAAAAGAACTTTCATTACGGCAAAGATCGATAATCCATAAATCACAAGAATCATCGTGCATAATTTTAAAAGACAACTCATTAAGCATGATCTCAAATCATCATTATATTATTTTATTAAAACATCAAGCATGGTTTCAAAATATTTAATATTTTCATTACATCATTAAACATGTAATTTTCATAATCATTTTCAAAATTAGCTAAAAAGGGAAAAGCATGATCCCCAAATTTTTTTTAGCATTTTCATTACATTATTAAACATGTAATTTTTTTAAAAAAATAATTTTTTAAATTAAATTAAAATAACTCATGAAAAGCATCATGTAATTTCGAAATAAACTAAGGTAATTTTGATTATCTCATCGTCGAAAGCCGTTAAGGCGTAGTTTGTCGCCTTGCCTTTGTTGGTTTATTCTTCATCGGTTTCTTCCTCGTCATCGGATGACCTTGATTCATTTCAAAGTGCTTCCCTCTTCTTGTGTTCATAACAAGTAGTTGCGTTCTTTTTGTTCTTTAATTTTTGTTTCATGAACTTTTTAAATTTCATTGTGAGAAGTTCAAGTTCACCATCACTTGAGCTTATGCTCGAGTGGTCTTCAATTGTTCTAAGTCTAAAATCCTTCATGTTCTTTAGAAGGTTGTTCTCAAGTTCGTTTTGTGCCATATTGGTCATTTCGTAGGTCATTAAAAACCTAATTAGTTCTTCGAGTAGAAGCTTGTTTAAGTCTTTTGCCTATTGTATGACAGTTTCTTTTGAATCTCAATTTTTAGAAAGTGATCATAAAACTTTATTAACAATTTTAAAATTTGAAAAACATTTGCCAAGTGCTTTTAAACCATTGACGACATCTGTCAAATGGATGTACATGTCAATAATAGTTTCACTTGGCTTCATTTGAAATAGTTCAAAATCGTGCATTAAAATATTAACTTTAGAATTTTTAACTCTAGTAGTGCCTTCGTGTGTGATTTCAAGAGTGTGCCAAATATCGAAAGCCGTTTCGCACATAGAAACACAATTAAATTAGTTTTTGTCTAAGGTACAAAATAGAGCATTCATAGCTCTAGCATTTAAAGAAAAAATCTTCTTCTCCAAATCATTCCATTCATTCATTGGTTTAGAAGATTTTTGAAAGTCATTTTCAATAATACTCCATAAATTTAAATCCAAAGAAAGCAAGAAAACTCTCATTCGAGTTTTCCAATATGTGTAGTCAGTCCCATTGAACATGAGAGGACGAATGAGAGAGTGACCCTCTTGAAAGCCGAAAAGAGTCATTTCTCTTTGGGTGTTAAACCAAATGAGAAAACTATGGGTGAATTAGTGTAGCGGTAAAAATTACATATTCAAATCATTTCATTTCGATTACAATCGATTCCGACAAAAACTGTTTGTAAATATATTGAAACATATTTGTAAATGTATTAAAAGTAATAAGAAAGTAAAATGGTTTGTAGTTAAAGTAAATCGCTTAAGACAATACACAAACCAGAATTTATAGTGGTTCGGTCGTCTTGACCTACATCCACTCCACCGATTCCTTTTCCGTCGAGGCCACCGGCATCCACTAACAATCTTCCTTTAATAGAAAAAGATCAACCTCCTTCTTACAACTCTATTCTCTTTTTGTAGGCTCAGGAGAGAACCTTTACACCCCCTTTTTATAAAACTTCCCTCACACTCTCCCTTAGAATTATCTCTAAACTTTAGGAGGAGGGACTCTACACTTTACAAATATTTTCAACTCTAGAAATCCAGAGTTTTTATTCACTTTTCTTACTCCTCAATGCAGGAATACTTAGGGTATTTATAGACCCCAAATGGCTTCAAAAATGGAGCCAAAATTCAAATCCTTGAAATTTCAAGGTACGGGTGGTACCACCGTCTACAGTCTGACACTAGGCGGTACCACCGCTAAGTCTGATGGTACCACTGCCTAAAAGACTGTGTGTGGGCAGTACCACCACCCAGACTGGCAATACCACCGCCTGACATAGTCTCGGAGACTATGCCACGACGGTTCACCTGTTTGTTCACTGTTTGGGCCTTTCTCTTGGCCCAACATAGCCCAAACTTGGCCCAAATATCCCCTAATTAGGTTGGCCCAATTCTAATCTCCATTATGTGCTAACTATAATTTTTTAGAAATTTACTAAGCTAAACAAAGTCTGTAAGTCTAGGATTCTTCCAATGAGCTTCCAACGATCATCCCGCAAACTTCCGACTATCTCTCGGTAATGTTCCAACGGACTCCTAGCAAGCTCCTGGACTTCACGATGATCTTCTTCAAGAGTTCCAATGAGCTTCTTTGGCAAGCTACTAGACTTCTGGGTCAATTCCGATAGAACTTCTGATAAACGTTCGAACTTTCGACGAACTCTCGAACTCCCGACGAAATTGTGTTCTTGACTCCAGGACTTCATTTTGCTTTATGCCTTACTATCGTAGTTAATCACATACACATAAAACACACTTCGGTCTAGATAATTATTACTAAGCATGAATCATGTTGTCCGACATGTCATTGGTCCATCGACGCTTCGTTCGATTCTTCGACGCATCATCCTCTCCTGCGACCTATTGCCCAATCGGCCAATTTACCTTCACAACTCTAATATACTTGGTACAATTTCTACTCTTCTTGGCCTGATGCCTAAATCCATGGCCCAAAGCCTTCTATCAATACTTCGACCGATCCTCCGGCTTGACGTCCAATCTTCTGACATGTTCCATCGGCCCAACATAATTTTTCCTACTTTAATTGTCTCTCACTGATCAAAGCATCCTACGTCACTCAAAATGCAGATCAAATCATAAACACTTATCAATTGGTTTCATCATCAAAATCTGAGATTCAACAATCTCCCCCTTTTTTATGATGACAACCAATTGATGACGGAGTTTAAACAAACTCCCCCTATCAATATGCCATATTGATAGAACTCTTGGATTCAAAAATCCAAGCAACATGTTATCATAAAACTTAAGCATAACATCATCATACTTCTCTCCCTTTGTCATCGACAAAAATGAGAAGTCTAACTATCAAGTGTTTAGACATACAAGTTCAAATCATTATATAAAAAACATAATATCAAGTTTTATCATCATGCAATTTATAAGCTAGAAAATTTAGCAAGTACTATATCATGCAAGCTATCAAGTTGTAGATATGCAAGATAATATGATAGCAAGTTTACAACATACAAGCTAGCAAATATTTTGAAAGCAAATGCAAGTTAGCTTTCTTGTTGAAGTGTGTCAGCTAGCGATTCTTGCTTCCCATTGCAATGTGCAAGTTGCAAGTTTTCCTTCTTGAGATAGGCAAGATAGTGATGTTCAAGATAGCAAGCTCTTTCTTCTCTTTTGAGAAGTGTCATTTTTGCTTCCTTTGCAAAGTGCAGGCTAGCAAAATTTTAAATTATTTTACAACATACAAGCTAGCAATTTGACAAGTGTTACTTCTCTTTGAAGTATGAAGGCTAGCAAGTTTTTGAAAAATAATGCAAGCTAGCAAGATATAATGTTTTACATGAAGCAAGCTAACAAGTTTTGCATTATGCAAGCTAGTGAGTTTTTTGTAAACTTTTTACAACTTTTGATATATGCAAGATAGCATGTTTTTACATCTACTTAAAATGTGCAAGCTAGCATTTTTGCGTTTCTAGCAATTCTTTCTCCATATATCATCATGCAAGCTAGCAATATTTCTTGAGTTTTGCAAGTTTATAAGTTTTGTTAGATGTGCAAGTTTAGTATGTTTTGCATCTTCTTGACTTGTGAAAGCTAGCTAGCAAGCTAGCTTTCTCCCCCTTTCTCATTGACAAAAAGAAGGGAAGAATATAATTTTGTTGATGACAAAGGGGGAGCAGTATGATCATGTTATGCATGATGACGCATTGCAAATATTCATGATGAAATTTGCAACGACTTGAATTCAACTTGAATTCAAGGTTCTATCAATATGGCATATTGATAGAAGGAGTTTGTCTAAACTCCGAGAGTTAAGGTTAACTCCGTTATCAATTGGTTTTCATCATCAAAAAGGGGGAGATTATTGAATCTCAAATTTTGATGATGAAACCAATTGATAAGTGTTTATGATTTAATCTGTGTTTTGAGTGACGCAGGATGCTTCGATAGGGGAGAGACAATTAAAGCAGGAAGAATCATGTTGAGCTGGAGAAAAACATATTAGAAGATTGGATGTCAGGCCGAAGGATCAGTCGACATATCGATACAAGGCTTTGGGCCATGGATTCGGACATCGGGCTAAGAAGAGCGGATATTGTTCCAAGGATATTAGAGTTGTAGAGGTCAACTGGCCGATAAGGCAATAGGCCGCAAGAGAGGATGATGCGCTGAAGAATCGGGTGAAGCATCGATGGACCAATGATATGCCTGACAACATGATTTATACTTAGTAATAATTGTCTAGATCGAAGTGTGTTTTTGTGTGTGCATGATTAACTACGATAGCAAGGCATAAAGCAAAATGAAGTCCTAGAGTCAAGAACATGATTTCATTCGGAGTTCGAGAGTTCATCAGAAGTCCGAACGTTCGTCGGAAGTTCTGCCGAAACCAACCGAGAAGTCTACGAGCTTGCCAAAGAAGCTCACCAGAACTTGCCAAGAAGATCATCGTGAAGTCCAAGAGCTTGCTAGGAGTCCGTTGGAATATTATTGAGAGATCGTTGGAAGTTCGCTGGAAGATTATCGGAAGAAATCGGACTTATCTTGCTTAGAATATGTCTTAGGAATCGTAGTTAGCAAATAATTAGAGTTAAGATTGGGAGGTAATCCCATCAACTCTGTTAGGGGCTAATTGGGCCCGAACTTGGGCTGGTTTTTGTAGGATTAAAAGCCTAACCAAGGTGCTGAAAACCTAGCTGACAGTGGCACCGCTTGGGGAACAGCATCCCAGGAATCCTAGGCAGTGGTACCGCCTAGGCTAGGAGGTGGCACCACCGACAGTAATGCTGCTAGCGGTGGTACCGCCCCTATTCGGTGGTGGTACCGCCTAGAGTCAAATCCTACGGTGGTAGTACTACTTAGGAACGACGGTGGTACCGCTAGTACCTAGAAAATCTGGGATGAGACCTTTCTAGGCTCCAAGTTTGAATCAACTTGAAGCCTATAAATACCCCTCTCATCCTTGGTTAACTTACACAAGCACAGAGAGTTTAAAAGTGAGAAAATGCTATAGAAATCTCTTGAGAAATCCCCTCCTTTAGCTTAAACTTAAAATTCTGTTTAAAGATGAGTATGTGCTTGTAAAGGTTGTCTCCTAAACCTGTGAAAAGGAGAAGAGGGGTATAAGAAGAAGGTTGATCTTTGCCTATTAAAGGAAGATCGATAGTGGATGCTGGTGACCTCGACAAAAGAGGAATCGGCGGAGTGGATGTAGGTCACGATGACCGAATCACTATAAAAATCCAGTTTGCCTTTTCTTTTATGTAATTTATCTTACTACAAACCTCCTTACTTGCTTACTGCTTTCAACATGTTTACGAATACGCTTTCAAGTTGAGCAAGTTTTCAAAATTGATTTTATCATATGAAACGAAAGAAAAATGCAGATCAAATTATAAACACTTATTAATTGGTTTCATCATCAAAATCCAAGATTCAATAGTACCACCTTGTTCAGCAGTGGTACCGCTAGAGCTCGATCTCCGAGCTTTGTTAGGTGATCGTACCACCCAGTGTTAGAGTATCAGGCGGTGGTACCACCAGTACTCCGAAATCCAAGGATTTGACACTTTTTTGATCTAATTCTAAAGCCATTGGGGCCTATAAATACCCCACCCTTTTCTGCATGAAACGACACAAAAGTATGAACAAAATATTGAAGTCTTGGGGTGTGAAAGTGTTATAAAATTGTAAAGAGTCCTCTTCTTCCCTTTCTAGTATTGTAATCATTAAAGAGTGGTGTAACTCTTGTAAGGGTTATCTTCTAAACCCGTGAAAAGGAGAAAGTGCAGTAAAGAGGTGGCTGGTCATTGCCTATTGAAGGAAGACCATTAGTGGATGCTGGTGACCTCAACGGAGGAGAAATCAGAAGTGGATGTAGGTCACAATAACTGAACCACTATATATTCTGGTGTACTCATTTCCATTCTACTTTTCTTTACTGTCATTACTTTCTAAGTTAATTGCTAGTTCATTTACTCTAAAGTCAAGTACTTTTCGAGATTAATTTTCAATGAATGAATTTCTTACAAAATTGATGATTTTTTTCGCAGCATTAATTCACACTTATGAGTAAAGGAGTCAAAGATAAATCTTTTAGTTCATACTTATAAACTATTTCGAATGAAACCAAGTGAAACTATTGTCGACATGTACACTCATTTTATGGATGTCGTCAATAGTTTAAAAGCTCTTGACAAATATTTTTCGAACTTTGAACTTGTTAATAAAATCTTGAGATCCCTTCTATAGAGTTGGGACCATAAAGTAACCGTCATTCAAGAGGCCAAGGATTTGAATAACTTTCCTCTCGAAGAACTTATCGGATCACTAATGACCTATGAGATGACTTGCAACACTTATGAAGAGCATGAGAATAACCTTCCAAATAATAGGAAGGACAGACCACTTGAAAGAAAATTCAAGTGATGAGGACTATGATGATGACTTAGGACTCTTGACAAGAAAGTTTAAAAAATTTATAAAAAAGAATAAATTTAAAAATGACAATAAAAATAAAGTTAAACCCAAGAAAGAACAAGTTTTATGCTATGAATACAAGAAGCTAGGACATTTTAAAAACGAATGTCCCCAAGTAAAGAAGAAGCAACTAAAGAAGAAGAAGACGCTCAAAGCAACATGGGATGACTCGAGCGATTCCAAAGGCGAAGAACAAAGCAACAAGGAGATCGCTAACTACTAAAAATGGCTATTGGAGATGAGGTAAGCAGTTCATTAAATGCAAATTTATCTTTCGATGAGCTTTTAAGTGCTTTTCATTAATTATTTGATGAATGTAAATTAGTTAGTAAAAAGTATAAACTATTAAAAAAGGAGCATGCTTCTCTTGTTATTGATTTTGATAGATTAAAAATTGAACATGATGATAGTTTAGCTCCTTGCACAAAATATGATGAATTATAAACAATTAAAAAGGAGAATTTACAACTACATGAAACCTTAGAAAATTTTGAAGTTAGTAGCAAGTCCTTGAACGTGATCATTGGCAATAAGGGTCACGTTCATAGAAGAGGTGGAATCGGATTTGTGAGTAGCTCTCACCAAAATCCAACCACCTTTGTAAAAGGCCCTACCTTGCATGTATCACCCTGCATCAAATGTAACTTTTATTGCAAACTCGGACATATTGCTTATAAATATCCGTTTAAGAGATGTAATCCAAACAAATTGATTTGAGTTCCTAAAGGAACCATAGAAAGCTCTATACAAAATGATAAATTGAGTAGATCGATTTTTGAGGTACCTAAGGTCAAATGGTTGCCTAAAAATCTCTCTTTTTTATAAAAATATTTACCATCACAAGTTAGGAGCAAGAGATAGTACCTTGATAGTGGATGCTCAAGGCACATGATCAAATATCCATCTAAATTCTCTAAGCTCACTAGCCTAGACGAAGGGTATGTTACCTTCGGAGACAACAACAAGGGTAAAATCATTGGTAAAGGAACCATATGTAACAAATCTAACTTTTTGATTAAATATATATTGTTGGTTGATGGCTTAAAGTATAATCTTTTGAGTATTAGTCAATTATGTGATGAAGGATAGTCATTAGATTTGAATCCAATGCTTGCATTATTGAACAATCACATAAAAACACCTCTATAATTGCCATTAAATAAAATAATATGGATACTATTGATATTGATGATCTTTGTAATGAAATATATTTTTCAGTTTTGAATGATAATGCTTGGCTTTGGCATAGGAGATTAGGTCATACTAGTATGAAACTAATCTCTCAAATCTCATCCAAAGAATTTGTAAGAGGAATTCCTAACATTAAGTTTGTTAAAGATAATGTGTATGATGCATCTCAACTAGGAAAACAAATAAAAGATAGTTTCAAACTGAAAAATCAAATAAGCACCTCTAGTCCATTGCAATAGATCCGTATGGATTAATTTGGACCAATTGATACATCAAGCCTAGGAGGTAGCAAATACGCCTTTGTCATTGTGGACGATTATAATAGATACACTTAGACATATTTCTTGGCACACAAAAATGATTGCTTTAGGTATTTTTCTAAGTTTTGAAAACTTGTTCAAAATGAAAACGGCTTTATGATTTCATAAATTCGGATTAATCACGTGGTGAATTTCAAAACCATGATTTCCAAAATTTTTGTGAATCTAATAGATACAACCACCATTTTCTCTACTTCGAGAAATTCTCAATAAAATGGAGTAGTAGAAAGAAAAAATAGAAATTTATAAGAAATGGCAAGAACCATGTTAAACAAACATAGACTACCCAAATATTTTTGGGCCGAAGCCATTAATACATCATGCTATGTCATGAATATGATTCTAATAAGACCTTTATTTTCTAAAACTCCTTATGAATTGTGGAATGACAAAAGACCCATTGTTTCATACTTTAAAGTTTTCGGTTGTAAATGTTTTATCTTGAATGAAAAAGATGTCTTAAGAAAGTTTGATGCAAAATCTGATAAATGTATTTTTCTTGGTTATTCTCCTATTTCAAAACCATTTCATGTCTTTAATAAAAGAACCTTGGTCATAGAAGAGTATATTCAAGTTGTCTTTAATGAAGCCTCTGAATTTAAGAAAAATGAGTTTGATGATGATCTTAATTTTGATGCTTTGAATTTAAATGAACCCTCTCCTCCAACTAACAACTTGAATACATCTGTTGAATCTTGGATTTTGATGATGAAACTAATTGATAAGTGTCTATGACTTGATCTGCGTTTTGAGTGACGTAGGATCCTTCGATCAGGATGAGACAATTAAAGCAGGAAGAATCATGTTGGGTCGATGAAAGACATATCAGAAGATTGGACGTCTAGCCAGAGGATCGGATGACATATCGATAGAAGGCTTTGAGCCATGAATTCGGGCATCGAGCTAAGAAGAGCGGAAATTGGGCCAAGGATATCGGAGTTGTGGAGGTCAATTGACCAATTGGGCAATAGGCCGCAAAAGAGGATGATACGTCGAATAATCGGATAATGCGTCGATAGACCAATGACATGCCAGACAACATGATTCATACTTAGTAATAATTGTCTAGATCGAAGTGTGCTTTAACATGTGCAAGATTAACTACGATCGTAAGGCATAAAGCAAAATGAAGTCCCGGAGTCAAGAACGTGATTTCGTTGGGAGTTCGAGAGTTCATCGAAAATCCAGATGTTCTGTCACAGACTTAGCTGGTTTTGCCTAAGTCGTGCGGCACCCTTGTGTTAGAATCAAGAGCACTAAGAGGGGGGGGGGGTGAATTAGTGCAGCAGAAAACTTTCGACGATAAAAACTGCATTCGGTAGAAAAGCCGATTCGTAAATCACTTTAACTTTTGATCAAGCAAGATACAGTTAAAGTAAGTCTATGAAGGCAGTTTGCAGTTATGATGAAAATTAGAATGTAAGCATAAACTGAAATATGATGTTCGTACGATAAAACTGATTTACGTCTAAACGTCGATACGAAAAATACTGAACTTTGAAACATGATCGTAAATGTGCAGAAGGCAGTAAGCTATTGAGGAGGTTTGCAGTAAATATAATATGCTCAAACTAAATACAAACCGAGATTTAGAGTGGTTCGGTCAATCTTGACCTACATCCACTTTTGGCTTCCTCCACTGACGAGGTCACCAACATCCACTAGAGGCCTTACTTCAGGTAGAGCTTGAAGACTGAGCCTCTAGGCGGTGCCACCACTTGTCTGTGGCGATTGCACCTCTGTCAGAGACGGTTGTACCGCCCAGCCAAAGCTAACAGACTGAGCCCCGAGCGGTGCCACCTTTAGCCAAGTAATCTGGGTCCGAATGGGCTGATCCATTCGGCCCAATTTGGGTCTGTCAATGGCCTAATTGCCCCAAGATTAAGTTAATGGGATCACCTCCCATTTCTAACTTAATCATCGTGCTAACTATGAATTTCTTAAGACATTTACTGTAACTTGCTCCGGTGCATCAATTGCTTCTTCCGGCAAGCTTCCGGTGAGCTTCTGTCGATCATCCGATGAACCCTCGGTGATGCTCCTGCGGACTTCCGGTAAACTCCTGGACTTGCGACGATCCACTTGGCAAGTTCCGACGTGCTTCTTTGGCAAGCTCTTGGACTTCTCGGATTTGTTCCCGTATAACCTCCGATGACCGTCTGAACTTTCGTCGAATTCTCGAACCCCCAACGTGATCATAGTCTTGACTCCGGTACAACTCCTGCTGTATGTCTTACTTTCATCGTAGTTAATCCTGCACACTTATCTCAACATATGGATTAGATAACAAATGACAATTGACATCATCATCAAAATACGAGATTCAACAATCTCCCCTTTTTTGTTGATGATAATCAATTGATAATGGAGTTAACCTTAACTTCCCCTATCTATGTGCCATAATTGAGATAAGTCATTCTTGAATTCAAAGCCTTTAAATTCAAGAGACATATTGATAAGTTAAAGTCATTTAACCTTATCAATACTCCCATCATGATGTATCTCTCTGAAAATGATGTATGATGTCAAGGCTTGACATCCATTTTCAAATTTCAAATGTGAATGATGGTAATGATAGCAATTCATCATATGGTAAGATGTCAACATGTAAAATTTCGAAGTAAGATTTTGATATCTTAACATGATGCAAACATTTCAAGTATTTTGGCAATCATAGCATTTCATCATATGGTAAGATATCAACATGTAGGACTACGATGCAAGTTCTTGATATCTTATAATGATGCAAACATGGCATATTGCTAATATGGCAATCATAGTTATCATTAATTCATATATTTTCGATGATGCAAGCATGACATAATCATAGCATCAATTCATATATCTGCTTTTTTCAACATAATATGACATTTATTCTTGATATCTTACCATGTGATGCAAACATGGCATATTGCTAATATGGCAATCATAGTTATCATTAATTCATATATTTTTGATGATGTAAGCATGGCATAATCATAGCATCAATTCATATATCTACTTTTTTCAACATAATATGGCATTTATAGCATCAATTCATATATTTCTCCTTCTTTGTCATCAACAAAAAGGAGAATGATATAAACAACTTTTAAATATATGTGCGATGTCATAGGTAGGTTCATGTCATTTGGATATAAATTATACAAACATCTCAAGAAAAACATGACATGAAGATTATAGAGTAAAAACTTTTTCCTTTTTATTCGTTATTATCTTTTTGCATGAAGGAGGAAAGCCATTTGTGTAATTCAAATCGATAGGATATTAAGGCATACTTTACAAGTATCAGGATATTTATGTGAATCAAATCCTTGCATATAAAAATATCTTCCTTTTATAAGAAGAAATCATCAAATCTATTTCTCAAAAAGAATATTTTTCATATAATAAGTCTAAAAGATATGCATTTGCTAGATGATTCTATTTGTCAAAAATCAATGATGTGAATCAAACTATATGTGACATATGTTTATTAAGTCTGAAAGAGAATAATGTATTCATGAAATCTGATTGGAATAGAAAATTTAATATAACACTTTCATGTAATCGAACATGACTATACAATCATGAAGACATGCTCATTGTTATGGAAATTTTTGTATTAATTTCCAACATGTTATTTTAAGCATGTAATGGTAATTATGTGATTTGATCATTCAATCAATAAAGTCAGAATAATAATTTTAACAAGTTTATGCATTCGGACACATCAACATTCCTAATTCTCTTCTTATGAAATCAAATTGTTCTTCACTTAGAGGTTTTGTAAAAATATCAGCTAGTTGATGCTTAGTATCTATGAACTCTATGATTACATCATGATTAGTAACATGATCTCGTATAAAGTGATGTCTAATATCAATATGTTTTGTTTTTAAGTGTTGAATGGGATTCTTTGTTAAACATATTGCACTCGTGTTATCACATTTAATTAGAATGTTTTTAAGATAGACTTTATAATCTTCTAAGGTATTTTTCATCCACACAACTTGTGCACAGCATGCACTAGCTGCAATATATTCAGCTTTGATTGTTGATAGTGCAACCAAGTTTTGTTTCTTAGATAACTAGGAAACAAGGGAATGTCCCAAAAATTGACATGTTCCTGATGTGCTTTTTCTATCTAGTCTACATCCAGCAAAATCCGCATCAGCATAAGCAATTAACTCAAAATTTTCAGATTTTGAATACCATAATCCTAGATTTGTGGTACCTTTAAGATATCTAAGTATTCTTTTAACCGCTTTGAGATGAGATATCTTAGGGTTCGATTGAAACCTAGCACAAAGTCCTACACTGAACATGATATCTAGTCTAGTTGCAATGAGGTAAAGTAAACTTCCTATCATACCTACCCCAATAAGTTTTTTGAATGAAGTTTTCTCCACTCTCATCAACTTCTAACGTAGTGGAGGTGCTCATAGGAGTGTTAATAGCTTTTGAGCTATTCATATTAAATCTTTTTAGCAAATCTAAGACATATTTAGTTTGACTAATAAAGATATCATTACTTAGTTGCTGAATTTGTAAGCCTAAGAAATGTTGAATCTCGTATTTTGATGATAAAACCACTTGATATGTGTTTATAATTTAAATTGTATTTTGAGTGATGCAGGTCTACTCGATCAGGATTAGACAGTTAACGCAGGAGAAATTAATGTTGCACCGGAGGAGATCACGTTAGGATATTGGACGGCAGAAGGCTTCGGACGTCGGGCATCGGGCCAAGGAGAGCGGAATTGCACCAAGGATATCGGGGTTGCGGAGGTCAACCGCCGATTGGGCAACAAGCCACAAGAGAGGACGATGCGCTGAAGAATCGGACGAAGCGCCAACTAATGACGTGCCGGGCAACGGAATATCGATTCGCGTTGTAATAATTGTCTAGATCGGAGTAGAGTTTTAGTTTGTGTGTGCAGGAATAACTATGATAATGAGAAAGACATAAAGTGAAACAAAATGTGGAGTCAAGCGTGAAGGATTCATTGGGAGTTCGAGAGTTCGACGGAAGTCTGAAGGTTCATTGGGAATGCGGCGGGAACTAGCCGAGAATGAGTAGGGAGCTTGCCGAAGGGTTTTTTGGAAGCTCACCGAAAGGTTCGTGGGAAGTTCGCGGAGTTCGCCAAGAGAGATCGGAGCTTGCCGAAGAAGCTCGTTGGAACTCGCCAAGATCAAATCGTGAAGTTTAAGAGCTTGCCGGGAGTCCACAGAATGGTTTCCGAGAGTTTATTGGAAGACCACCGAAAGTTCGCCGGAAGCTCGCCGGAAGAAGTCTTGAATTATGGACATTGTAATAGCTTATAAAATATATTTAAATTCGTAGTTAGCATGTTAATTAGGGTTAGGATTAGGTATTAATCCTATAACCCAAGTAGGGGCCAATTGGGCCCGAAGTTAGGACTAGTTTGGGCCAAGATTGAAGCCCAACTAGTGGGCTGAAAACATCTTGTGGCGGTGGGCACCAAGGTTCGAGAGAGGCGGTGGCACCACCCAAAGACCTGTCGTGGTCGAACCCGACAAGCGGTGGCACCGCCAAGAGATCGGAATCAAAGAGAATTCAAATTTTGGAGCCCAAATTTGAATCCTCTTGAGGCCTATAAATACCCCTCAAATCTCAGCTGAGATGACAACTTTTTGAGAAGCAATTGATTGAGAGAAAAGTCTTAGAAGAGTTTTTTGCTAGTCTTGTTTTCAATTTGCGAGTGTTCACCTCCTTCTTTCTTGCTAAAAATCTATAAGAGAGTGAACCGCTTGTAAAAGTTGTCAGAGGGGTATTTACCCTTCCCTTTCAAGAGATTTGCTAGTGGAAGGTGGGAGCCTCATCGAAGAGGGGCCTCGCAAGTGGATGTAGGTCATTTGACCGAACCATTGTAAAATCGGCGTGATCTCTGGTTTGCATTTACTTATTGTCATTTATATTACCGCAAACCATTTGCACTTTAATGCTATACTGCTTTGTCTCTGTCTTACTTATCTCTTCAAGTTAAAATGCAATCGAAACGGTTTTAAACGAAAATATTGCTTTTATCGTACGAAGTTTTCGAAACGTGTTTAAATAGTTAAAAGTTTATCGTACTTCACCGCTGCACTAATTCACCCCCCTCTTAGTGCCGCTCCGATCCTAACAATTGGTATCAGAGCCCGGTATTTCTCATTTCGGATTTACACTCGAGAGAAATGGCTATTCATGGCTTTCAAAAGGGATTATCGGTTGTTCGTCCACCGTTGTTTAACGGATTGGACTACACTTATTGGAAAACTCGAATGAGAGTTTTCTTGATTTCTATGAATTTGGATTTATGGAATATCGTTGAAAACGGTTTTCAACTTCCCTCTAAACCGATGAACGAATGGTCGGATTTGGAGAAGAAGAATTTTTCTTTAAATGCAAAGGCTATCAATGCCTTATTTTTGCGCTTTGGACAAAAAATGAGTTCAATCAGATTTCTATATGTAAACGGCTTTTGATATTTGGCGAACACTTGAAATCACATACGAGGGAACTAGTAGAGTCAAAGACTCGAAAGTTAACATTTTTTACATGATTTTGAGCTTTTTCGAATGTAACCAAGCGAGACTATTGGCGACATGTACACCCGTTTCACGGATGTCGTCAATAATCTAAGAGTTCTTGGTAAATATTTTTCAAATTTTGATCTCGTAAGCAAGATCTTAAGATCCCTTCCAAAAAGGTGGGATCCTAAAATAACCGCAATACAAGAAACAAAAGATTTAAATATTTTTCCACTTAAAGAACTTATCGGCTCATTGATGACATATGAAATGGTGCACAATGCACATGATAAACACGATGAACACTTGAACCACCTTCCAAAGAATAAGAAGGATTTGGAACTCCGGACAAATGAATACCACTTGAGCGATGACTCAAGTGATGAGGACAATGATGAACTTGAACTTCGAACACTAAATCTTAATAAGTTCATTAAATAAAAATCTAAAATAAACAATGAACTTGAACGGAGGACGAGGCCAAAGAAGATGGAGGCATCAAGGATGAATCAAAAACTTCCAAAGGTGAAACGGTGAATTGGGCTTTGACGAGCTTTGACTACAAGGTAAGTAACTCAACTCTCTTGAATTATTTTGAAATTACATAATACTTTTCATGGGTTATTTTTAATTTAGTTTAGGATTAATTTTCTTAAAAATTACATGAAAATAAAAAATTAGAAATCATGCTTATCATTCTAGTAATTTTGAAAATAATCATGAAAATTGTATGTTTATGATAAACAAAATGATTTTGATTAAAAATACCTTATGAAATATGATATCATGCCTAATAAATTTATTTTTTGAGGCTATGCATGATGATGATGAGTTTTGGGTAATTTATAGTTTATTATTTATTGATGATTTCCATAATGATCTTTTACGATTTATGAATTATCGATTTATACCATGATGAAAGTTGCTTTCGAAAATGAGGCATGACTTTTGTATGCAAACTAAGCATGAAAAAAATAGATTCACCTAAAAAGAAAATTGTATGACTATAACAAATAACAAATGATTTTGATTGAAAATACTTTATACTCAATGAAACCATCATTGATGAATATGCTTTATGTTTAATAGTTTCTTTGGCTTATATGCTCTATCATGATAAATATTTTAAAAATAAATGAAATCATGTTTTATTTGAAGTAATGCTTAATGAGGATGCTTAATGATGTATTTTTTTATTTGGCATAAAAGTGGCTTTAAAAAACGATGTATGTTTTGATTTGACATAAATGAAATAGGCATGCTTATAGGAAATAGTGAAGTGTCATGCTTGACAATTGTATACTTAACGATGCATAAAGTTGTAATGAAAATATTAATATTTTAATACTATGATTTGATGATTTTATGCATGACATTGTAAAGTTATATATAATGATGAATAATGATGAAATTGTGTAATAAAATATTAAACATTTTGAAACCATGTTTTAGTGACATGTATATTGATCATACTTAATAAATTTTGAAATTATGCATGATGAATCTTACGATTTATGGATTATTGATTTTTATCATAATGAAAGTACCTTATTGATCTTTGTTGTAATAAATCTTACTCCTTTGGTTTTAAACATGATACATGTTATTATTAGGCATAAATGAAACAAAATTATATGTTTTGAAACAATCGAAAAGAGGAAAACATTCTTGAAAATTATTTTGCTCAATCTTATTGATTTTGATGAATCCATTTGTATCATCTTTGTGAATCTCTTGGATTTTGTTAATGATATCGATGATTTAAATTTGAATAAATTTTTATCGAAATCACGATCTTGATCTCTTGAAATTTATAACATGAAAATCTTTATGAATCAACATTGTTTTCTATTTAAAAGGAGATTTGTCAAAATGTTTCATAGTCTTTTAGTATTCATGATTTTAATAATTATGTTTTGAAACTTTATGTAAACCAAGAATGTTCATCATGATTTGAATATTTAAAGAGGAGAATTTTCTAGATGAATCATGCTTTTGATGATTGAATATTTGATGTGCATGAATTGAGATCTTGCTCTCCTACTATTCTTTTTGCTATTCACCAAAAGGAAGATTAATTCTAATAAACCATGATATGCTATATGAATTTTATTGTATTCATGAAGTAATAACTCATCACTAATTTTTGTTTATATTTCTTCATGTGATGATATGAATGTATGAAACACTTAAGATATGATTTTTTTTTATAAATTCCACGTATTCGTGAAATATTTATCTCATCACCCAATTAATTCCTCTTGATACTCCTAATGTGATGAAGTAAAATTATGCATGAAATACAAATGGGGAGAAGTTTTGATCATGCATGGTAGGATATAATTTGACAAATTGATACCATCATGATATAAAACATTTATGATTAGCAATGATGTATGCAATACTTGTGCTTTCTAATTATGATGTGATGTATTACATATGTTGTAAATCATGATTTAAAATACTATGAGTTGTTGCTAAAATGATGTATTATAAATATTGATTTAATGTTTTGTATCATGACTACTCTAAATGATGAATGTTTGGTATCATGATCAAAATGTTGACAAATAGTTAAAAATTTTAGTATCATGTATGATATCCTCATAATGTTGATTGATTTATTCAATATCGTGTATGAATGAAACATAAGGTTTTTCAAATAGTGCATGTTTTAATTTGAAAATATAATGATGCACAAATAATATTGATACTTACCTTTGTCATAATTGATGTAAAGAGTCTTCCCTTCTTTTTGACAATGACAAACGGGGAGATAACCAGTTTGCACAATTCAAGAAGAAAGCAAAAATTGCACTTCTCAAAAGAGAAGAAATTGCTATCTTGAACATCACCGAGAATTGCTAGCTTGAAACATTAAGAAAATACAAAAATATACTATCGTGCTTATCTCAAGAAAAGCAAATATGCCAACTTGCATATATTTGAATTTGCTAGCTTATAAAACTTGCATATTTCAAAAAACAAGAGTTGCTTTCTTGAACATCTCTAAATTGCTAGTTTGTAAGTTCTAAAATGTTGTAAAATTACTAGATTACATGATGATAAAAATTTAACATTTTGTTTTTCATGCAATGAGTTGAACCCATATAACAAACACTTGATTGTGGTACTTCTCCTTTTTTGTTGATGACAAAGGGGGAGAAGTATGTTGATGACATGACATGTGATGCATAAGTTTTATGCATATGTTCATGATGATGTGTTGCAAGTATTCATGATGAATATTGCAATGACTTGAATTCTGCTTGAATTCAAGGTTCTATCAATATGGCATATTGATAGGGGGAGTTTGTTTAAACTTCGGGAGTTAAGGTTAACTCTGTCATCAAGTGGTTGTCATCATCAAAAAGGGGGAGATTGTTGAATCTCGTATTTTGATGATGAAACCACTTGATATGTGTTTATAATTTAAACTGCATTTTGAGTGATGCAGGTCTACTCGATCAGGATTAGACAGTTAACGCAGGAGGAATTGACGTTGCGCCGGACGATATCACATCAGGATATTGGACGGCAGAAGGCTTCGGACATCGGGCATTGGGCTAAGGAGAGTGGAATTGCGCCAAGGATATTAGGGTTGCGGAGGTCAACCGCCGATTGAGTAACAAGCCGCAAGAGAGGACGATGCGCTGAAGAATCAGACGAAGCGCCAACCAATGACGTGCCGGGCAACGGAATATCGATTCTCGTTGTAATAATTGTCTAAATCGGAGTAGAGTTTTAGTTTGTGTGTGCAGGAATAATTATGATAATGAGAAAGACATAAAGTGAAACAAAGTGTGGAGTCAAGCGCAAAGGATTCATTGGGAGTTCGAGAGTTCGACGGAAGTCCGAAGGTTCGTCAGGAATGCTGCCGGAACTAGCCGAGAATGAGTAGGGAGCTTGCCGAAGGGTTTTTTGGAAGCTCACCGAAAGGTTCGTGGAAAGTTCGTGGAGCTCGCCGAGAGAGATCGTAACTTGCCGAAGAAGCTCGTTGGAACTCGCCAAGATCAAATCATGAAGTTTAAGAGCTTGCCGGGATTCCGCAGAATGGTTTCCGAGAGTTTATCGGAAGACCACCGAAAGTTCGTCGGAAGCTCGCCGGAAGAAGTCTTGACTTATGGACTTTGTAATAGCTTATAAAATATCTTTAAATTCGTAGTTAGCATGTTAATTAGGGATAGGATTAGGTATTAATCCTATAACCCAAGTAGGGGTCAATTGGGCCCGAGTTCGGACTAGTTTGGGCCAAGATTGAAGCCCAACTAGTGGGCTGAAAACACTGTAGGCGGTGGCACCGCCTGGGCTGGGCGGTGGCACTGCCCAGCAATGTTAGGGTCAGAAATTGACAGGCAGTGGCACCGCCACTGACAGGCGGTGGCACCGCCAGCATCGGGAACCCAAAGAGAATTCAAATTTTGGAGCCCAAATTTGAATCCTCTTGAGGCCTATAAATACCCCTCAAATCTCAGCTGAGATGACAACTTTTTAAGAAGCAATTGATTGAGAGAAAAGTCTCAGAAGAGTTTTTTCTAGTCTTGTTTTCAATTTGCTAGTGTTCACCTCCTTCTTTCTTGCTGAAAATCTGTAAGAGAGTGAACCACTTGTAAAAGTTGTAAGAGGGGTATTTACCCTTCCCTTTCAAGAGATTTGCTAGTGGAAGGTGGGAGCCTCATCGAAGAGGGGCCTCGCAAGTGGATGTAGGTCATTTGACCGAACCACTGTAAAATCGGCGTGATCTCTGGTTTGCATTTACTTATTGTCATTTATATTACTGCAAACCATTTGTACTTTAACGCTATACTGCTTTGTCTCCATCTTACTTATCTCTTCAAGTTAAAACGCAATCGAAACGGTTTTAAACGAAAACCTTGCTTTTATCGTACGAAGTTTCCGAAAAGTGTTTAAATCGTGAAAAGTTTATCGCACTTCACTGCTGCACTAATTCACCCCCCACCCCTCTTAGTGCCGCTCTGATCCTAACAATTGGTATCACAGCCCGGTAGTTCTCATTTCGGATTTACACTCGAGAGAAATGGCTCTTCATGGCTTTCAAGAGGGATTATCGGTTTTTCGTCCACCGTTGTTTAACGGATTGGACTACACTTATTGGAAAACTCGAATGAGAGTTTTCTTGATTTGTATGAATTTGGATTTATGGAATATCATTGAAAACGGTTTTCAACTTCCCTCTAAACCGATGAACGAATGGTCGGATTTGGAGAAGAAGAATTTTTCTTTAAACGCAAAGGCTATCAATGCCTTATTTTGTGCTTTGGACAAAAATGAGTTCAATCGGATTTCTACGTGCGAAACGGCTTTTGATATTTGGCAAACACTTGAAATCACGCACGAGGGAACTAGTAGAGTCAAAGACTCGAAAGTTAACATTTTATTACATGATTTTGAGCTTTTTCGAATGCAACCAAGCGAGACTATTGGCGACATGTAAACCCGTTTCACGGATGTCGTCAATAATCTAAGAGTTCTTGGTAAATCTTTTTCAAATTTTGATCTCGTAAGCAAGATCTTAAGATCCCTTCCAAAAAGGTGGGATCCTAAAATAATCGCAATACAAGAAACAAAAGATTTAAATATTTTTTCACTTAAAGAACTTATCGGCTCATTGATGACATATGTGCTAGTCATAGGTGCCTAGCAAGCCAATCACGTGAGTGATGGCACGTGTGACTTGATACAAAATCTTTTTGCTTATTATATTTTTGGCGTATATCACTTTATAACTATTGCATAAATGCATATATATATTGTGATGTCCTTGGATTTGTGCAATGGGAATCGGATCGTGATGAGATCACGATAATGAGATCGATTCACCTTTAAACACATATCCTAAATAATCCCGGTCATAGGTTACTCGAGAAGGACATCGTGATAACCGAATAGACTGGTGTGCTGTATACTCGTCCATATGATGGATGCAGCTGGTCTCATAGCTGCTCGTGTAGGGACACTAGGGATACAGTACAGGTGCTCATTGGAGAATGAGTTCACTGATTGATCCGCTTATGGAATGCTGGATGGTTGATGATGCCTTATTGTCAGACAGCGATTCCGTAGTCCTAGTGGTGTATCTGGTCCTTAGACTTGAGACACCAAGGATGTCCCTGTATGAGTGCTCCACTCTTTGATACCGCACTTATAGGTTTGGTGTCCCCCATCTAGTACAACCCGGTCATTGGGAGTGGTAGTCGACCTTACGAGGGCTATTGAGTGTCGATAGAGGATCATCCACTCTCGGCCATGAGAGGAATATCCCATGTGTTCTTGCTCGGACAAATCCCTCGGCAGGGTCATTGGGTTTAGAGAGAAAGAGTTCTCCTGGGAGAATCTGGATTAGAGCGAGACTTCGAGTAGAAACCGTGATGGGTCCGACAACACCATGCTTCGATATACGGCCTCCGGGATATTAGATGGATGAGGGACTATAGGTACATGGTAATCGAGGACGACAGTCCAATGGATTGGATTCCCCCAGATCGTTCTGGGACTACTACAGAGTGGCCTAGCACGCCCCAGTAGTCGATGAGTCGAAAGTGAATTATTACAGAGATAATAATTCACCCGAGTTAGAAGGAGTTTCGATGTGTATGACTCACGGCCACCGATATTGAGCCTAGAGGGTCACACACATATATGGTAGGCATTGGATGAGTAGAGGTTGGATATGAGATATCCTGATGGAGCCCTTGTCTTATTGGATGCAGATCCAATACCCACTAGGGAAGGACCCATTAGGGTTTGACACGGGATCTCTATAAATAGGAGGGATTCATAGCCTCATAGGTTAGAGTCTTTGCTTACCTTTCCTATTCTTCTCTCCCCCTCCACCCTCGTGAGGCCTAGAGTTTTGAGGAGGGTCGTCCAGAACCCTATTGTGTGGATCACCAGAGAGAGGAGGACGCTTGACCTCCTTCACCCTCTCCTAAGGATCTGCAAGGAAACAGGGATATAATGATCTCCCTAGGTAACATAATCTCTATACACGTAGTTTTATATTTTATGGATTTTTTTACACCAATCTTCGCATGACTGAATTTAACATCATTTTTTGGGAATCGGGGATTTTTGTTTTCTTGTTCTTCCGCTGCGCATATGATATCGCCCCCATGATTTCCCAACAATATGAAATAGTGCACAATGCACATGATGAACACGATGAACACTTGAACCACCTTCCAAAGAATAAGAAGGATTTGGAACTCCGGACAAATGAATACCACTTGAGCGATGACTCAAGTTATGAGGACAATGATGAACTTGAACTTCGAACACTAAATCTTAATAAGTTCATTAAACAAAAATCTAAAATAAACAATGAACTTATATGGAGGACGAGGCCAAAGAATAGGAAGGCAACCAAGGATGAATCAAAAACTTCCAAAGGTGAAACGGTGAATTGGGCTTTGACGAGCTTTGACTACAAGGTAAGTAACTCAACTCTCTTGAATTATTTTGAAATTACATAATACTTTTCATGAGTTATTTTTAATTTAGTTTAGGATTAATTTTCTTAAAAATTACATGAAAATAAAAAATTAGAAATCATGCTTATCATTCTAGTAATTTTGAAAATAATCATGAAAATTGTATGTTTATGATAAACAAAATGATTTTGATTAAAAATACCTTATGAAATATGATATCATGCCTAATAAATTTATTTTTTGACGCTATGCATGATGATGATGAGTTTTGGGTAATTTATAGTTTATTATTTATTGATGATTTCCATAATGATCTTTTACGATTTATGAATTATCGATTTATACCATGATGAAAGTTGCTTTCGAAAATGAGGCATGACTTTTGTATGCAAACTAAGCATGAAAAAAATAGATTCACCTAAAAAGAAAATTGTATGTCTACAACAAATAACAAATGATCTTGATTGAAAATACTTTATACTCAATGAAACCATCATTGATGAATATGCTTTATGTTTAATAGTTTCTTTGGCTTATATGCTCTATCATGATAAATATTTTAAAAATAAATGAAATCATGTTTTATTTGAAGTAATGCTTAATGATGATGCTTAATGATGTATTTTTTTATTTGACGTAAAAGTAATACTTTATACTCGATGTATGTTTTGATTTGACATAAACGAAATAGGCATGTTTATAGGAAATAGTGAAGTGTCATGCTTGACAATTGTATACTTAACGATGCATAAAGTTGTAATGAAAATATTAATATTTTAATATTATGATTTGATGATTTTATGCATGACATTGTAAAGTTATATATAATGATGAATAATGATGAAATTGTGTAATAAAATATTAAACATTTTGAAACCATGTTTTAGTGTCATGTATATTGATCATGCTTAATAAATTTTGAAATTATGCATGATGAATCTTACGATTTATGGATTATTAATTTTTATCATAATGAAAGTACCTTATTGATCTTTGTTGTTATAAATCTTACTCTTTTGGTTTTAAACATGATACATGTTTTTATTAGGCATAAATGAAACAAAATTATATGTTTTGAAACAATCGAAAAGAGGAAAACATTCTTGAAAATTATTTTGCTCAATCTTATTGATTTTGATGAATCCATTTGTATCATCTTTGTGAATCTCTTGGATTTTGTTAATGATTTTGATGATTTAAATTTGAATAATTTTTTATTGAAATCACGATCTTGATCTCTTGAAATTTATAACATGAAATTCTTTATGAATCAACATTGTTTTCTATTTAAAAGGAGATTTGTCGAAATGTTTCATAGTCTTTTAGTATTCATGATCTTGATAATTATGTTTTGAAACTTTATGTAAACCAAGAATGTTCATCATGATTTGAATATTTAAAGAGGAGAATTTTCTAGATGAATCATGATTTTGATGATTGAATATTTGATGTGCATGAATTGAGATCTTGCTGTCCTACTATTCTTTTTGCTATTCACCAAAAGGAAGATTAATTCTAATAAACCATGATATGCTATATGAATTTTATTGTATTCATGAAGTAATATCTCATCACTAATTTTTGTTTATATTTCTTCATGTGATGATATGAATATATGAAACACTTAAGATATGATTTTTTTTTTATACAATTCCATGTATTCGTGAAATATTTATCTCATCACCCAATTAATTCCTCTTGATACTCCTAATGTGATGAAGTAAAATTATGTATGAAATATAAATGGGGAGAAGTTTTGATTATGCATGGTAGGATATAATTTGACAAATTATACCATCATGATACGAAACATTTATGATTCGCAATGATGTATGCAATACTTGTGCTTTCTAATTATGATGTGATGTATTACATATGTTGTAAATCATGATTTAAAATACTATGAGTTGTTGCTAAAATGATGTATTATAAATATTGATTTAATGTTTTGTATCATGACTACTCTAAATGATGAATGTTTGGTATCATGATCAAAATGTTGACAAATAGTTAAAAATTTTAGTATCATGTATGATATCCTCATAATGTTGATTGATTTATTCAATATCGTGTAAGAATGAAATATAAGTTTTTTCAAATAGTACATGTTTTAATTTAAAAATATAATGATGCACAAATAATATTGATACTTACCTTTGTCATAATTGATGTAAAGAGTCTTCCCTTCTTTTTGACAATGACTAAGGGCGAGATAGCCAGTTTGCACAATTCAAGAAGAAAGCAAAAATTGCACTTCTCAAAAGAGAAGAAATTGCTATCTTGAACATCACCAAGAATTCCAAACTTGAAACATCAAGAAAATACAAAAATGTGCTATGGTGCTTATCTCAAGAAAAGCAAATATGCCAACTTGCATATATTTGAATTTGCTAGCTTATAAAACTTGCATATTTCAAAAAGCAAGAGTTACTTTCTTGAACATCTCTAAATTGCTAGTTTGCAAGTTCTAAAATGTTGTAAAATTACTAGATTACATGATGATAAAAATTTAACATTATGTTTTTCATGCAATGAGTTGAACCCATATAACAAACACTTGATTGTGGTACTTCTCCTTTTTTGTTGATGACAAAGGGGGAGAAGTATGTTAATGACATGACATGTGATACATAAGTTTTATGCATATGTTCATGATGATGTGTTGCAAGTATTCATGATGAATATTGCAATGACTTGAATTCTGCTTGAATTCAAGGTTCTATCAATATGGCATATTGATAGGGGGAGTTTGTTTAAACTTCGGGAGTTAAGGTTAACTCTGTCATCAAGTGGTTGTCATCATCAAAAAGGGGGAGATTGTTGAATCTCGTATTTTGATGATGAAACCACTTGATATGTGTTTATAATTTAAACTGCATTTTGAGTGATGCAGGTCTACTCGATCAGGATTAGACAGTTAACGCAGGAGGAATTGACGTGGCGCCGGAGGAGATCACGTCAGGATATTGGACGGTAGAAGGCTTCGGACGTCGGACATCGGGCCAAGGAGAGCGGAATTACGCCAAGGATATCGGGGTTACGGAGGTCAACCGCCGATTGGGTTATAAGCCGCAAGAGAGGACGATGCGCTGAAGAATCGGACGAAGCGCCAACCAATGACGTGCCGGGCAACGGAATATCGAGTCGCGTTATAATAATTATCTAGATCAGAGTAGAGTTTTTGTTTGTGTATGCAGGAATAACTATGATAATGAGAAAGACATAAAGCAAAACAAAGTGTGGAGTCAAGCGCAAAGGATTCATTGGGAGTTCGAGAGTTCGACGGAAGTCCGAAGGTTCGTCGGGAATGCTGCCGGAACTAGCCGAGAATGAGTAGGGAGCTTGCCGAAGGGTTTTTTGGAAGCTCACCGAAAGGTTCGTGGGAAGTTCGCGGAGCTCGCCAAGAGAGATCGTAGCTTGCCGAAGAAGCTCGTTGGAACTCGCCAAGATCAAATCATGAAGTTTAAGAGCTTGCTGGGAGTCCGCAGAATGGTTTCCGAAAGTTCGCCGGAAGCTCGCCGGAAGAAGTATTAACTTATGGACTTTGTAATAGCTTATAAAATGTCTTTAAATTCGTAGTTAGCATGTTATTTAGGGTTAGGATTAGGTTTTAATCCTATAACCCAAGTAGGGGCCAATTGGGCCCGAGTTCGGACTAGTTTGGGCCAAGATTGAAGCCCAACTAGTGTGTCGAAAAACATCTTGAGGCGGTGGCACCGCCTGGCTGGGTGGTGGCACCGCCAAAGCACTATCGTGGTCGTAAATCGACAAGCGGTGGTGGCACGCCATGTGACAAAGTGGGTGGCACCGCCAAAGATCGAACAAAGAGAATTCAAATTTTGGAGCCCAAATTTGAATCCTCTTAAAACCTATAAATACCCCTCAAATCTCAAATTTGAGATGACAACTTTTTTGAGAAGCAATTGATTGAGAGAAAAGTCTGGGAAAGAGTTTTTGCTAGTCTTGTTTTCAATTTGCTAGTGTTCACCTCCTTCTTTCTTGCTGAAAATCTGTAAGAGAGTGAACCGCTAGTAAAAGTTGTAAGAGGGGTATTTACCCTTCCCTTTCAAGAGATTTGCTAGTGGAAGGTGGGAGCCTCATCGAAGAGGGGCCTCGCAAGTGGATGTAGGTCATTTGACCGAACCATTGTAAAATCGGCATAATCTCTGGTTTGTATTACTTATTGTCATTTATATTACTGCAAACCATTTGCACTTTAATGCTATATTGCTTTGTCTCCGTCTTACTTATCTCTTCAAGTTAAAACGCAATCGAAACGGTTTTAAACGAAAACGTTTCTTTTATCGTACGAAGTTTCCGAAAAGTGTTTAAATCGTGAAAAGTTTATCGCACTTCACCGCTGCACTAATTCACCCCTCTTTAGTGTCGCTCCGATCTTAACAAGAAAAAGGTTAATTCTCCCATCAAACTCATTTCAAATTTGAGACTCATGGTTTTAGCAAAAGATTCACAAAGAGATTCATTCATAGAACCGAAGATAATATCATCAATATAAATCTGAACAATGAGAAAATTATTTTTAAAATTCTTGATAAATAATGTAGTATCAACCTTGCCCTTTGTGAAATTATTTTCAATAATAAAATAACTAAGTCTCTCATATCAAGCCCTAGGGGCTTGTTTTAAACCATAGAGAGCTTTAGTTAATTTAAACACATAATTAGGGAGGCTATTATTTTCAAATCCAAGAGGTTGTTCAACATAAACTTCTTCGGAAATAAAGCCGTTAAGAAAAGTACTTTTAACATCCATTTGAAACAACTTAAAATTATTACTACTAGCATAGGCAATGAGCATCTTTATGGCTTCTAATCAAGCCACAGGAGCGAAGGTTTCTTCATAATTGATACCTTCTTCTTGGTTGAAACCTTTGGCCACTAATCTAGCCTTGTTTCTAACCACGATACCATATTCATCTTGCTTGTTTCTAAAGACTCATTTAGTACCAATAACTAAATGGTCATTTGGCTTAGGAACAAGCTTCCATACCTCATTTCTCTCAAATTGATTTAATTCATCTTGCATTGCGATAATCATGAATCATCTTTCATGGCTTCGTCAATACATTTAGGTTCAATTTGGGAGAGAAAAGCGGCGTTGACACAAAAATTTTTAAGAGAAGAACGTGTCTGAACCCCCTTTGATGTGTCTCCTAAGATTAGCTCCTCAGGATGAGCATCAATATACTTCCAATCTTTGGATAAGGATGTTTCGGAAGTGGATTCATCCAAGTTGTTAGTTGGAGAAGGGGTTTCATTTAAATTTAAAGAATCGAAGTTAACATCATCATCAAAATCATTTTTCTTGATTTCGGAAATCTCATTGAAAAAAACATGAATGGATTCTTTAATAATTAAAGTTCTTTTATTGAAGATATGAAAAGCTTTAGAAACTGAAGAATACCCAAGAAAAATTCCTTCATCGGATTTAGCATCAAATTTTCCTAAGGCATCTTTTTCATTCAAGATGAAACACTTACACCCAAAAACTTTAAAATATGAAATATTGGGTTTTTTGTTGTTCCACAACTCATAGAGTATTTTGGTGAGTAGGGGTCTTACTAGAACTCTATTTAAAATATAGCATGTAGTGTTTACGGCTTCAGCCCAAAAATATTTGGGTAGACTATGTTCATTCAACATGGTTCTTGCCATTTCTTGTAAGTTTCTTTTTTTTTTTTCTACTACTCCATTTTGTTGAGGATTTCTTGGAGTAGAGAAGTTGTGGTTGTATCCATTAAGTTCACAAAATTCTTGGAAATCATGGTTTTAAAATTCACCACCGTGATCACTTCTAATTGATGAAATCATAGAACCCTTTTCATTTTGAACAAGTTTACAAAACTTGTTAAAATATATGAAGCATTCATTTTTGTGTTTTAAGAAGTATGTCAATGTGTATCTGCTATAGTCATCTACAATGACGAAGACATACTTGCTACCTCCTAGGCTTGATGTAGAGATTGGTTCGAACAAGTCCACATAGATCAATTGCAAGGGTCTAGAGGTGCTTATTTGATTCTTAGATTTGAAACTACCCTTAATTTGTTTACCTAATTAAAGCATCATATACATTATCTTTAATGAACTTGATATGAGGAATTCCTCTTATAAGTTCTTTGGATGATATTTGAGAGATTAGTTTCATGCTAGCATGACCTAATCTTCTATACCATAACCAAGCATCCTCATTTAAAACCGAGAAACACATTTCATTACACAGATCATTGATGTCAATAGTGTATACGTTATTTTATTTTAATCCAATCATAGATGTGTTGTTGTGTGGTTTTTCAATGATGCAAGTATTATATTCGAATTTGACAATATATCCTTTATCACATAATTGACTAATGCTCAAGAGGTTATGCTTTAAACCATCAACTAACAAAACATCTTCAATAAAGAAGTTGGATTTGTTATCTATGGTTCCTTTGCCAATGATTTTACCCTTGTTGTTGTCTCCGAAGGTGACATAGCCTTCGTCTATGCTAGTAAGCTTAGAGAATTGAGATGGATCTCCGGTCATATGCCTTGAGCATCCACTATCAAGGTACCATCTCTTGCTCCTAGCTTGTGATGGTGTGTGTCTCTATAAGAATGGATAATTTTTAGGTACCCATTTACTCTTGGGTGTCTCAAAAACTGATCTACATTGTTTATCATGTTGCATAGAGTTTATCATGGTTCCTTTAGGAACCCAAATTAATTTGTTTGGACTAATTTTCTTAAATAGATAATAATACGTTTTGTGTCCATGTTTGCAATACAAGTTGCATTTGCTTTGGTGTCGAACATGTAGGATGGAGCCTTTTATGAAGGTGGTTGGATTTTGGTGTAGATTTTTCACAAATTCGATTCCACTTCTTTTGGGAACGTGACCCTTGTTTGTAAGGATCATGTTCAAAGACTTGCTACTAACCTCGAATTTCTTCAAGGTGTCCTTAAGTAGCAAGTTTTACTTTTGGATAGTTTCTAGATCATAGCATTTTATACAAGAACCTAAACTATCATGATATTCAGTTTTTAACTTATCGAAATTATAAGTAAGACCATCATGCTCCTTTTTTAGCAATTTGTATTTTCTACTAATAATCTTGTATTCATCAAATAAGTCATGGAAGGCATTTAATAACTAATTAAATGATAAAGCTGCATCAATTAAATTTGTTACCTTCTCTTCGATAGCCATTATGGCATAATGAGCAACTTGCTCGGTGTTGGACTCCTCTTCTTTGGACGCGCTCGAGTCATCCCACGTTACTTTGAGCGCCTTCTTCTTTGATGTTTTCTTCTTAGCTTGGGGACAATCACTTTTGTAGTGTCCTGACTTTTTGCACTCGTAGCAAATAACTTGGTCCTTTTTTAGTTCAAGTTTATTTTTTGTGTCATTTTTAAACTTGTTTCTCTTAATGAATTTTTTGAATTTCCTTGTTAGAAGTGCCAAGTCATCGTCACAGTCCTCATCACTTGAGTTTTCTCTCAAGTGGTCATCTAAAGTTCTAAGTGTCATATCCTTCTTGTTCTTTGAAAGGATATCTTCTTGCTCTTCATGAGTTTTGCATGTCATTTCATAGGTCATTAATGACCTGATTAGTTCTTCAAGAGGGAAGTTGTTTAAATCTTTAGCTTCTTGAATAATAGTGACTTTAGGGTCCCAACTCTTAGGAAGGGATCTTAGAATCTTATTTACAAGCTCAAAATCCGAAAAACTTTTGTTGAGTCCTTTTAGACCATTGACGACATCCGTGAAACGGGTGTACATGTCACCAATAGTCTCGCTCGGTTTCATTCAGAAAAGTTCAAAAGAGTGTATCAAAAGATTGATTTTTGACTCTTTCACTCTACTTATGTCTTTGTCAGTCACTTTGAGTGTATGCCAAATATCAAACGCGGTTTCACAAACCGAAACACGATTAAACTCATTTTTATCAAGCGCACAAAATAAGGCATTCATAGCCTTTGCATTAAGAGCGAAAGTCTTCTTCTCCAATTCATTCCAATCGATCATTGGAAGAGAAGACTTCAAAAATCCATTTTCAATAAGATTCCAAAGTTCAAAATCCATTGAAATAAGAAAGATCCTCATTCGGGTCTTCCAATATGTGTAGTCCGTCCTATTGAACATGGGTGGACGTGTAATAGAATGGCCCTCTTAGTTTCCGGCGTATGCCATCTCTCTTGGGTTTTAATCTGTTTGAGAGTTAACCTTGCTCTGATACAAATTGTTAGGATCAAGTGCACTAAGAGGGGGGGGGGGTGAATTAGTATAACAGAAAATTTTCGACGATTAAAACTACGTTCGGTAGAAAAGCCGATTCGTAAATCACTTTAACTTGTGATCAAGCAAGATGCAGTTAAAGCAAGTTATGAAGGCAGTTTGCAGTTATGATGGAAATTAGAATGTAAGCATAAACTGAAATATGATGTTCGTACGATAAAACTGATTTAAGTCTAAACGCCGATTCGGAAAATACTAAACTTTGAAACATGATCGTAAATGTGCAGAAGGCAGTAAGCTATTGAGGAGGTTTGCAGTAAATATAATATGCTCAAAGTAAATGCAAACCGAGATTTAGAGTTGTTTGGTCAATCTTGACCTACATCCACTTTTGGCTTCCTCCACCGATGAGGTCACCGACGTCCATTAGAGGCCTTCCTTCAATAGGTGAAGGCCAACCACCTTTTTACAGTTTCACTCCTTTACGAGCTTAAGAGACAATCCTTACAGAATTTTCTTTCCTCTCTTGACAGATCAAAACTTGGAAGAAAAGAGGAAGGAGAACTTTTAACTCATACAACACTTTTGAGCTCTAAAAATCACATAGTAAGATCAGGATTTCAGTGGTTTTATTTTTGCTCTTTCATTGCTGAAAGAGTGGGGTATTTATAGGCCCCAAACCAGTTTGAATTCCGAGCTCAAAACTGTCATCTCCCGGAATGCCGGGGTCTACCAGTTACATCGCTTGACTGGGGCGGTTGCACCTCTATCAGAGGCGATGCAACCGCCCAGCCAGAGCTCGGACACTAAGCCCTGAGCGGTGCCACCGCCGACCCAGGTGGTGCCACCTCTGGCCAAGTAATCTGGGTCCGAATGGGTTGATCCATTCGGCCTAATTTGGGTCTGTCAAGGGCCCAATTGCCCCAAGATTAAGTTAATGGGATCACCTCCCATTTCTAACTTAATCATCGTGCTAACTACGAATTTCTTAAGACATTTACTGCAACTTACTCCGGTGCATCAATCGCTTCTTCCGGCGAGCTTCTATCGATCATCCGATGAACCCTCGGTGATGCTCCTACGGACTTCCGACAAACTTATGGACTTGCGACGATCCACTTGGTAAGTTCCGACGAGCTTCTTTGGCAAGCTCTTGGACTTCTCAGATTTGTTCCCGCAGAACCTCCGATGACCGTCCGAACTTCCATCGAATTCTCGAACCCCCAACGTGATCATAGTCTTGACTCCGGTGCAACTCCTACTGCATGTCTTACTTTCATCGTAGTTAATCCTGCACACTTATCTCAACATATGGATTAGATAACAAATGACAATTGACGCCATCATCAAAATCTGAGATTCAACACCTTGCATGTCCGTCCGCAAAGGTCAACCTCCCCGAAGCCTCCCAAGGTCCCTTAGGACCCACAAAAGAGAGAACGGGATAGAGAAAATGTGTCACTCATGATCCACAAGCAAACATCTCCGAAAACACTCCATAGACAATGCAAATGATAAACAGACTTTACAAGCTCTGAATATTTACACAACAAAGGGTCAAAATAGTCCATTATAGACCGAAAATCTCTCACACGTGTCCATATGACACAACCTTTATTTACAATCCTAAAGTGGCCACCAACCTAACTAAAATGGGACTATTAAGCCTTCGGTCGTCCCTCTACATGATGTATAGAGCATGAATATACCAAAAGACACAGACATACATAAGCATTACATCAAACATCTTGTTTAGAAGTTTGTCCATGATAGTTCGTTGGAAGTTTTATTGGAATTGACTGAGAAGTCCCAGAGCTTATTAAAGAAGCTCATTGGAACTCGCCAAAAAAATCATCATGAAGTCTAGGAGCTTGCCGGGAGTCCGTTGGAACATTGCCGAGAGATTATCGGAAGTTCACCGGAAGATCGCCGAAAGCCCATCGGAAGAAACCTAGACTTACAGACTTTGTTTAGCTTAGTAAATGTCTTAAAATTCGTAGTTAGCACATAATAGTGATTAGAATTGGGCCAACCCAATTAGGGGATAGTTGGGCCAATTTGGGCTATGTTGGGCCAAGAGAAAGGCCCAAAGAGTGACCAAATAAGTAAAACTGTTATGGTACAGTCTCTGAGACTATGTCAGGTGGTGGTACCACCCAGTGCAGCCGATGGTACCGCCCGTACCCTGAAATTTCAAGGGTTTAAATTTTGGGCTCCAAATTTGAATCAATTTGGGGCCTATAAATACCCCGGCTATTCCTGCATGGATAAGCAAGAAATATTAAGCAAAACCCTATGATTCTAAAGCTATAAACCTTAGAAAGTTAAGTTCCCTCCTCCCAAAGCTTAGAGAGAGTTCTAAGGGAGGTGTGAGAGGGATACCTTGTAAAAGAGGGTTGTAAAATATTATCTCCTAAACCTATGAAAAGGAGAAGAGGGGTGTAAAAAGGTAGTTGGTCTTCACCCTTTGAAAGAAGATTGATAGTGGATGCCGGTGGCCTCGACGGAAGAGGAATCGACGAAGTGGATGTAGGTCATGATGACCAAACCACTATAAAAATCTGGTTTGCGTTTCTCTTATGTAATTTATTTTATTGCAAACTACTTTACTTGCTTTACATCAATTATGATCTTCCATAAGCTTTTAAAGTTAATACCTTTATGGAATGGTTTTTCGTCAAAAACGGATTTAATCGCAATGAAGTTTTGAACCGACGTAATTTTTAATATTGTACTAATTCACCCCTCCTCTTAGTGTCGACTCTTTTCCTAACAATTGGTATCAGAGCCTCGTATTTCTCATTTGGTTTAACACCCAAGAAAAATGACTCTTTTCGGCTTTCAAGAGGGTCACTCTCTCATTCATCCTCCGTTGTTCGATGGGACGGACTACACTTATTGGAAAACTTGTATAAGAGTTTTCTTGCTTTCCTTAAACCCTGATTTATGGAATATTATTGAAAACGATTTTCGAATGTCTTCTCTTCCAATAAACCATTAGAATGATTTGGATAAGAAAACTTTTTTTTTAAATGCTAGAGCGATAAATACTCTATTTTGCTCCTTAGACAAAACTGAGTTCAATCGAGTTTCTATTTGTGTAACGACTTTCGATATTTGACACATTTTTTAAACCATATACGAAGGCATTAGTAGAGTAAAAGACTCTAAGATTAATATTTTAATGTATGATTTTGAATTATTTCATATGAAACGAAGTGAAACCATTAGAGATAGGTACACCTGCTTTACGGATGTCGTCAATGGTTTAAAAGCACTTGGTAAAAGTTTTTCGGATTTTGAACTCGTTAACAAGATCTTAATATCACTTTCTAAAACTTTGGATTTAAAATTAATAGCTATTCAAAAATAAAAATAAAAACTTGAACTATTTTCCTCTCGAAGAACTTATCGGGTTTTTGATGACCTATGAAATGACTAATGTGATACTTGACGAACATGAGAACCACCTTCTAAAGAACAGGAAGGATTTAGCACTTTGAACAAAAGAAGACCACTCGAGCATAAGTTCAAGTGATGGTGAACTTGAACTCCTCACTAAGAAATTTAAAAAATTCATGAAACAAAAATTAAAAAACAAAAAGAATACAACTACTTGCTATGAACGCAAGAAGAGGGAAGCTCATTGGGATAAATCGAGCTCATCCAAAGATGAGGAAAAAATCAATAAAGGCAAGATGACAAACTATTCCTTAACGGCTTTCAATGATGAAGTAATCAAAATGCCCTTAGTTTACTTTGAAATTATATAATATTTTTCATGAGTTATTTTTAATTTAGTTTAGAAAAAAATATTTTTTAAAAAAAATTACATATTTAATAATATAATGAAAATGCAAAAAATTAGGAATCATGCTTATCTTTCTAGTAATTTTTTGAAAATGATCATAAAAACGGTATGTTTTATGAAAATATAATAAAATATTAATCTAATGCTTACACACCAAATATGATTAATCTTATGTATGTGTTTAAGAAGCAATAATGTATATCTTAATAATTTTCATATTGCCTTCCGATTATAAATAATGACGCATGGCTTTTGTATGGAAACTAAGTATGAAAAGTTAGATTCACCTAAAAAGAAAATTACATGGTTACAACAAACAAAATGATCTTGATGGAAAATGTTTTTTGTTTGATGAAATCAATTTTGATAATGCAAATTATGTAATGAAAATATTAAAAATTTTGGTACCATGCTTGGTGATTTTATACTATGCATGAGATTTAGAAATGATGCATGATGATTTTTATAATTATGCCTTATTGATCTTTAATGTAATAAATCTTGCACTTTCGGTTTTAAACGTTGATGCATTATTTACTTGGCATAAATGAAATAAATCACATAAATTGAAACAACTAAAAAGAGGATATGTTTCTCCTTAAAAGATTTTTTTTCCCTACTTTATCAAGTTTTCCAAAAAGGAGATTAATGAATATATTTGTATCACTTTTGTGAATCTCTTGAGAATGATTTTGATTTGACGATTTTATAATTATGCATGGTGATTTGAAGTAATGATGATTTTTGGGTTTATTGAGTTAGATGATTTCTATGATTTTCATATTATTATTTTTATTATAAATAATGAAGCATGGCCTTTGTATGAAAAACTTGAACATGAAATCAATCACAAAATTTGGAACTAAAAGAACTTGAGTTATTTTTAACCTATCTATGTTGCTTTCATTAAATTATCTGAAAAGTGATTTTGATGATTATTTTGGATTTGACAATTTGTTTTTATATTTAACCAAATACTTAATTTATTCGTGTTTATGACATGAGATGTATTTTGTATGAATCATTTTTTTTTCTCATATGATTTTATCATGTAAAGAAGAAAATTATCATAATGAACCTATGAATCTCTTGGACTATAAAAAAGATTTTGATGATTTTACATGATGATTTGGATTTCTTTTCATATGATGATTTGTAATCATGAAGTATATCTTATCATCAAATTTTTCTTGATATCTTCCATATGATGACTTGAATATTTACACCTGAATATTTACACCTTTATGCTATTCCCCTCTTCTTCTTTCTTATTTAGAATGACAAAAGGGAGAAAGGAAATCACTAGCATTACAAGAGATCGATAAATCTCTTCATTTCATTTTGAATCTCTTGAAAGGGACTTTGTTGATTTGACAAATTGAATGAGTTAAAATGATGATTTAAAAATATTTATTTAAATGCATGAATGGACAATCCTTTTGTCAAATGAAACATGATTTTTCTTATGAATTCTTATAATTATAACTTGTCTTCTTTTCCTATCATGCTTTCTATTTACAAGAAGAAATTTGTCAAAAATGAAATATGGTCTTATCTTTCATGACATGATTTCTTTGTATTTATAGCTTGTATGCATTGCAATGATTGAAATATTTTATATCATTATGTTCTTCCCTTCTTCTTTCTTGTTTACAATGATAAAATGGGGAGAAGTTTTGATCATTCATGGTAGGATGTAATTTGATAAAATTAGTACCATCATGATATGAAATATTTATGATTTTAAATGATACATGCAATACTTATGATTTTATTAAAATGATATCTTGATCGCTATCGTAGTTAATCCTGTACAATTAAAATATTTCGATCTTAGACAATTATTATAAAACTTGAATCATGTTGTCCGGTATGTCATTAGTTCATCGACACTTCATCCGATTCTTCGACCGAGATTGGATCGAGCCAACAACTTAACCACGGTGTAAAGGTTTATTAATAAAAGTAATAAATATAGATATGATTTCATTCGAAAATCAATCAAATATCATGTTTTCTTTTCAATATAAAATATTATGTTTTTGCTAATGTAAAGTTAAAATAGGTTTTATTACCAGAATAATTCCTCATTTCTTTTACGGCATGAAGTCCTTGTTTTGCTTTTTAACTGTAAAGCCCCTCAAATGTGATGGGATATTGATTTGGTTAATATATTTAATCGGTTTAAACAAATTAAGAATTAGTTCAAAAAGTAAAAAAAACCTTGAAAAATAGAATATAAATTTCCTCATAAAATAGAAATATATTTAGAAAATTTTTTATATTGCATAACAATATAGATTTTTCATTATTCTTTAATTTCTAAAATAAGATGATTTAATTGAAAAAAATCTCTATTAACTCGTGAAATATGAAAAAAAAATGAAGCATATTTGTGCCCAATCCAAACCGAAAATAAGAATTCGAAATACTTTTGTTAACAACTTATACAATGGATTAGGAGTCAGTACGATTTGATCTTGTCTCGAAAGTGCAAAATCTTCCAGGTACGTCTTTTTGAGGAAGAAGCGGAGTAGCTAAAGTTGAGTAAAGGTTAGTAAGGGCACTTCTAAGGTGGAACTAGAGTAGATCTTCGTTGGGATCTTACACATTAGATCGATATCGGGTAGGATTTTCGATATAACCCCTCTAATGATTAAGTTAGATGATGAAAAATTAGTTTTGTATCTAGTGTGGATTTTTTTAGGATCGATCTTTCGTTTAGGTGTCGGGATCATTTTTTATACCTGTAGAGTCAACATGAGGGAACTGTAACTGCAAGAGCTACCCATACCTCTTACGATGCATTCAGGCGACTTTCATGAGCAATCATTTAAAATAACATAGATGAATCAACATTCATCCTAAGATCGTTTTCATGCTTGATACCATCTAAGTTCTTAAGTTGAATTAATGGATTAAACAATGTTCACTTGAAGCAACTTATTTAAAAGGCAGATTTTTTTTAAAAGTAAGATTATGACAACAAAAATAGCAATCTGTAGAAACAGATAATAAATATGGAGATATATGTTTATGTACCCAATGAATAAAGATGGAAAGAAAAAGTAACAAAGGTAATAAGTCAAATAAGGTGCCTAATATAAACGGAAGGATGATTTTATATTATCGAATTATTTAATATTTTTCTGCTTAAGTAGAGGAAATAGAATACTAAAATGTGTCAAATAATCTATATGATAAAAATCTTGACAGTTTATTACAAAATTATAAATAATTATAACTAAATTAATAAGTCAAACAATAAAAAATTAGATAAATATAGTAATCGTCTAGTTCTAGAAAGGACCCATTAGGTTAGTCAGTATGCATATATGTGACTATATTATTTCCAAGATGTTACCCTTTCAAAACTTAAAATGCAGCATATTTTTTCTTATAAATTTTGATATAACATATATAGTTAACATTCATATAGAAACTCTTGGTCAGTTTAAGCTTAAAAAGTCTAAATATCTAGAATACACATAATATTCTTAAATCATGCTGAGTATTTAAAAGATATTAATATAATTTGTAGCTTCAATTAACAGTCAAATGATAGGAAAATTAACCAAATGTAATATATATGTAGATGCTTACTTTTTAAGAAAGATATATCTACTAAATTTAAATTGGAGAAACAAATATAATACAACATTTATTTTGAAGCTATAACTGCGCTTAGATGAGAAGTTGCTACCACGAACTTTAACTTGGTCACTGTGTGCTTGGCTGAGTACAGCAACCACAGAGGGCGTTTCTCTGGCAGGTATCAAGAGGTCTCAGAGCCAGTAAACTCAATTCATAGAGCGGTATAATATATCGTGCATCTACTGCGTGGCGCATTGTTATTGCCTAGTAAGCGAGTTGTGCACCACTTGGCAAGGATAAAACGGAAGAATCACTTTGCTTACATATTTCCGCCAGAACTGCAGCAGCTTGAGGGAGCCCGAAGAGTGAACAAACCACCGCCGATAAACTCAACTTGGAGAACGATATAATATATCCTATACGAACTACGTTGCGTCCAGTTACAGCTTCGAGTAACAAGCTGACAAGAGCCACGTGGAAGAACTACTCTGATTAACGTTCTCCGCGTCAGCTAAGACGATGCGTTGCCCTCGGTAAAAACGACGGTGCAGTGGAAGCCCAAAAGGCGAAACAAACCCACACTATGCTCTTGTTGTGGTCGTCTTCCCTTTTCCGACGATGATGAAAGGGAAAGGGAAGCAGGTCGTCGGAAAAGTTGCGGCCTCGGCCGCTCCTTCCTCTTCCGTGAAGAGGAAGACAGCGGCGTCAGAGAACCCCGGCGCCTGCCGTAAGAGGCGTCGGCGACCTGTGGTTCTCCAGTTCTTCGACGATGCGGCCATCGATGCCGATTCTGACTGCGATAACAAGGGGGAAAGCGAGGTGGATGAAAAAGTTAGCGATCTAGGTATAATGTCGGTACTCTCTGAGCGGCAATCTGTACTCTAGGGTTTACGCTGCTGTCCTTTAGCTTTTTCCGTTGATTTTCCTGCAAACGATGATTCACTCGGTGTCTTGGTTGTCGATCGCACTAGTTCTAGCTCTGGGGTTTTAATACGTTTTCCTGGTGTGCAAGCAGTGGAATGATAGGTTTCCATTGGTTATAGTGCCCGTTGAAAGCATCGGGAAATGGCATCACATGCTATTCGAACTACCTGTTTAAGGTTTATGGAGTTTGCTTTATTTTTATATGCTTCGAAAAACGTTGGTTTATGAGTCCGGATTGCTGAGCTCTAATGTCTTTAAGGAGTTATGCTGGGGTATTTGCTACGGTATTTTTATTCAAATCAAGGATTGGTAATTTAAGTGTATGATGCACATTTTTGTTCTATGATATTACATCTGTCATCATGGGAGTTATGTCGGAACAATATGTATGTACATAGTTGCATGCATGATCAAAATTTTACAGGCATATGTACACATGTCTGGAATGTGTCGTGGTGGTTTAGCAGCTGTATTAAGCTTACATCTCCATGGATACAATCTCTTCTCTATATCAATATTTTAAAATTTGATATGTGAAAGTCATGTATAGTGGAATACTAGTTAGTTGCTTAATTTTCCAATATGGCGATAATGTTGTATCTTTGCCAGAAGATAATTTGCATTCAAAACTTTATGAACTAATCTATATTTAAATGAAGCATGACACTTTTTTTTTTATTTCACAATTTGCTTCTTCATTATCTTGTTTATGAGCCT
This sequence comes from Musa schizocarpa, assembly GCA_900464855.2. Classification (NCBI taxonomy): domain Eukaryota; kingdom Viridiplantae; phylum Streptophyta; class Magnoliopsida; order Zingiberales; family Musaceae; genus Musa; species Musa schizocarpa. The sequence continues at coordinate 18,710,777 of LS990920.1, forward strand.
TTTTACCCTTCTTTCTTCAATCTAATTTTCCTTGGTTAACACTGATTCAACAATGGTATTATCTAGTTGATATCTTGAACACATCCAATGCTCTTTGAACTCTAAAGGCATTTAATTTGTGGCATTGCATGTGGGATTTCATCAGATTTTCGTTCGGTGCCGGTGTTTCATATCCAAATTTAAGGTCTGAATCTAGCCTCTAGACATTTGTTATTTTCTAGTTTCTAATGTTTATAAGTTGTTTGAGTTCGGAGGCTTGGCTGTCAGAATCTAGATGTTTGTTATACAGAATGTGGATGATTTAATAAAACTGAAAATAAGAACTGCCTTCTTATCAGGTTTTGAGGATAATCTAAATCCAGTAACTCACATGACACTTACACTCGGTTGGTTAAACATTCTTTTGATATGTTGATGTTGATTCATATAATTAATTTTAAACATATCAAATATTGAATTTATGTTTAAATGCTTTTTGGCTGTTCAAGTGTCTTGTGAAAGTTTCACTGTGATGTGCTGGTTTTAGTTGACTTTGATGGGCGAAACCATCCTTTCGATTCCTTTCATTACAGAATTATTTAATGGCCATGTTATGGTCCTACTTGTGCTTTACCATTTAATTTAACTCATAAATTTATGTTGTCTAAAATTCACTGTAGCAACCAATCATTTTAGAAAATTACCTTAACTGACTATGTTGAGTGTCATTATTATGTCTGAAATTTACTGAAGACACAAATTTTGTCGCTTAATAGTTATATACGTTGATAGGTTTGTGTGTGCTGTTTTAGTGTTGAATTCTATCCAAGTTTGTCTGGGGCATCTGAATATATATATATTTAAAATAAACACCTGTATTTCTTAGAGATGTTCATGCAACTCAACTTTGTTTTGTAACTTGATGGTTCTTTTTTGATGAAACCCAAATTTCTCAATTGTTTATGATCAATTATGTTTTGATTGGTCTCATGCTTGTGCACTATCTTGCATATACTCATTGAATTCTTTTGCATGTATGTGCATGGTATTATAAGGGTGAACCATCATCTATTTGTGGGATGAAGCTCTTGTACTTGTTGTGATACTGTATTAGTGTTGTTCTTGATTGTTGCAGCATATTCTGTTTGTGCTTCTGCAATTTAAGTATTGTTTTTGCTTGCTGTGAGAAATTGTCTTTGATGTGATTATTTCAATTAGGAACTCACCAAGGACTTGTATTATTGTGGTAATGGTTGCTAGTATTACGTTTTTTGGTAATTAATGTAATATTTTGGAAATACGCACACCTAATGGAACTAATAAAGCTGTATAACGCTTTGCAATGGCTGGTGTTATAGCCTAGGGTTTCTTATGGAACATTGGCTGCACAGACAATATTTTATTATCAGGATTATTACCAACTACTGAATTCCTTCTCTTGATAATTGCGGGCTTGGTATTTTGCCCGACTGTGATATTTTCTGTTGCAACTATGTTTTCAACTGTGATTTATTTGGTGAAAGAATTGTGGGCCTCAAGTGAAATGGAGTTCTTGCTTTTGAACTAGGAAATGCAATAATTTGTCCCTCATTTTTGTAAAGCTTTGTTTTCAAGCTAATGATTCATGTCTTAAACATGCATGTATGCAGTGCCGAGAGATGGCATTCCTTTTGCTAATTAAGGATTTAGCTCTTGGCAAAGGTTGTGCCTGTTGGCCATTGATACATTTTGTATATCACTATCATACGGTCTACTAGCATAGATGTAATCATGTTTTAAAATGCCAGCCTGGTACTGGTTCGGTAGCCTGTTGGATTTGAACATACCGGTCGGTATGTTACCGTATGCTCGTTATCTGCCATATGCTGCTTTGGATTTGTGTCATGTCTATGCGCTGACATCATGGTTAAATAGGGATGTCCGTCATAAATGAGCCAATTTATGTTTACTTCTGGTTATGGGTTGGGAACTCTTGTTTTCCTTATCACAACATATGTTCTTCTAGATGGTGATTTGTGCAGCATTGTAAAAAGTGGATTAGGATCGTAGGCCATTTGTAGGCACTTAACTGAGTGCCATTTTGTGGGTTGAACCAACTTAACCACACATTCTAGACTTTTTTCTTTCATTTCAATGTGACATGTAGGTAGTGGTTTTGCATTATTGGAAGTATACATTTCCATCTTGGTGTGAAGGCAGATTGGGCTCAATAGTTTGGGGATTGTTAGAGTAAGTTGCAGCAACAGGTGCTGTCAGAAGCACAATAGATGCATATTGTTTAACTTTAAAGAGTCCTTTCTTTTATGTCCTTTCCTTTTCCCGTGTTTATTTTTGATGTCTACCAGTGTAGTGAGATTATCTTTTTCTTTTTTTGTTTATGTTTTTCATTCTCTCTTGCCTACCTCTTCTCTCCTCCATCCATTACCCTTCTAACACTGGACATTTTCTTTTGTAGCCACTTGCCAATTATGTTGGTCTTTCTACTTCTATCTTTTTTTTTATATCATTCTTGTTTTTGTTTATTTATTCTTTATTGCTTATTCATTTTGTCATTTTTTCATTCTTTGCAACTACAATCGACATGTCAACTACCAATAATGTTTTTTTACCTTCTTCTTATGTGTTGCTTTATCTTGTCTACTATCACTTAAATGTCTTTCGTCTTTGATTTTTATCCAATTACTCTTGATATGAAAATTATGGGTATATAGTTGTTGGATTTTGCTGTTTTTCTTTCAATTATTTATAATTTAGATTCTTGAAACATTGCTTTTTTATTATGTTTCTTCTCAATTTTTACTTCTTTGTGTTATCCTATATGATTCATGCTTTTTAAAAATATATTATATATATTTGGATATTTATCCTATTCTTTCATTTTTATACTGGTCTTAATTTCCATGCAATTACATTTTTTAAATGGAACATTTCTTTTGACATATTAATTCATGATTAATCAATATAAGGTCACTTTTCCTTTGTTTTATGAACTTCACTCTTGTTTTAGGCAATCATTGGCGATTATTGGCTTTGGTTGTTAACAAAAGCAAGGAAAAGAGGAATGGAGTGGGTGAAAGCGGTTGGCGAGATGGAGAGGGCCACAAAGAGTTTGTGGTATAGGAGATGGAGAGGCCGGTAGTAAGCTGACGATTGAGTCAAGCTGTTGGATCAGCTAATGCATTTGGCACAAGCCCATGTTAGCTTGCCCCAGACTCAGTGGCTGCTTACACAATGCCTATGTTAGTCAACATGCCTGAGTGAATTCATGGCATGCCTAGGGGAGCGCTTGATGTGTATGTGTATGGGGGGAGGGGAGGAGGTGGTGGTGGTGATGGAGATGGAGGCTTAGAGGCATTCGTGGATATGGAATGGAAAAAATGAGAAGAGGAGTGCGCAGGCAGTGTGCAGTGCAGTGTGATGCAGGGCTGAGGGGGGTTTACCAGATTTAGGATTAGGAAATAAATAAAAGAAGCTGAGCTTATTGTTTGGTCCAGTTCTGATAGAACTTTGATTCACAGGGCTTACTGCATGGTAAGCCTTGTACCACATGAAATTGGATGATTGCCGAACCATGACTGGATTGGTTAATACTGGTTGGTATGTGCCATTCCGGGCAAAATTACATTACTTGCTTTTAATATATATCTATGCCATCTGAAACAGTTTTCTCTTCTTTTATCATATCTGAGGTTACACCTACTTGGAACTTGGTTACAACATTGTGAACTTGGTTACAACTATTTGTACATGTTGATACATAATGCGTTGCTATATCCTTGTCATATGTTATCTGATTGCTTTAGTTGATGGAATGGAATATCCATATTATAAAAGCAATATCCCGTATTTTAATGTTACTTAATAGTTTTAGACTTTTAGTATTCTCATCAACTATGAACTTAGCACAAACACCTGTATTTATACTCATAGTGAACCGATTTTTTGGCCATAATATCACATGGTGGTTTTTTTATTAGTGGAGGAATCAATATCTTCTTTTATCAAAAGTTAGTTCCATGTATTATCTCTTATATTGACAGTTATTAGTGTATCTTATATGTTTTTATCAGGGTCAGTTTCTAGTTTTTTTATTTTCCAAGTGGTTGTGGTACTAGGTTATTGTTTTTTTTTCAGTCTCTTGCACATGGGGTTAGTGTGGTAGTAGTCACTTTTCTGGTAGCATGTCCCATTTAATATAACACATGTGTTTCAGTTGCTACTTCTTCTATGATATTTTTGTTTGTATTTTCTACTTGCTAGTGATTTTGTGCTTTGTTCAAATAATGATACATTACTAGGTTGTTTGAATTAATTAGCTTGGCACATTTTGATATGATTGCTAATTTTATTTTTCTTTTTTCAACTTATAGTAGATTTCGCTGATGATGGAAAATATGAGAATAAAAAAATTACTGGAGATGGACAGTCCCATCATCTTCCTTTTTTCGTGAAAGAGGAGCTGAGTGGTGATGAACTAGAAGAACTAATCAATGATAGGTATGCCCATGGTTCAGAGCATGTGACATACAATGATGATTCTGCTGAATGTGATGTCAAGGCCTCAGAAGCAGATGGAATGAAGGATGTGATCATTTGGAAAGTCAAATGCATGGTACCTTTGGAAAATCTTGAAGACTTACCTAATGTTGTAAGTTACTGGCATTCTAGTGCTTCATAATTGCTTGGTTTTAGGTTGGACGTGAACGACAGATGACCTTCTGCTTCATGCAAAAGTATGTTGAGTTGGAAAACTTGGGAACGAAACTGCAGATTTCTTCTGTGTTTGCTCTTGAGCATGTCAAAGGTTATGTTTATGTTGAAGCTGATAAACTATATGATGTTATTGAGGTAATTTGATTTCTTTATACTTTGTAAAATTTGTTAGCAGTTAGCACATTATAAGTAAATATCAGTTTTGGATCTTACTATTGTGTTTTTGGTTGCTCAAGTTAAGTGGACATATATTGATGAATTTTTTTTGTTTCCTTCGGTAAGAGTGATTTTATCTTTAACCATCATGGACCTATAATTGAATTTTTTATTTCTTGTAGTCATCTTACCAATTGTTGTTGGAGTGTGGAGGAAGACCCATAGAAGATTTTGTTGATTGCGGTGTTTTCAAAAGGTGCTTGGTTGAGGTGTCTCACAATACCTTCGTGCAAGGTGCCTCACAATACCTTTGTGCGAGGCATTTCAGTGAAGTGCTGCTCGGGCGCTCGCCTGAGCCTTGGTGCCCCAGGCAAGCATCCAAGTTAAGTTGGGTCCAGATTCGAGCTTGGTTCAATCAAATCGTTTGAATCAAACCAAATAATATGCCCTAACACAAACACCCCCGGCACACCCCTGCCCGACCTAGTGAGACATACCTGAAGTGAAACCCTATGTCTGTAGCTTCGTCCGTTGCCTTCGTCTGCAGTTTCGTCCACTGCCGCTGCCTTCTTTCGTCACCCTCGCCTTCGTTCGTAGCTTTGTCTATTTGCCCTCTCCTTCCCCCACCTTCCTTCACAGTCGTCGACAGTCGTCGGTTCCCCCTCTTCTCAGTTCCCTCTCTAGAACTATTTAGCATTGGTTAGAATTGTTTAGCGCCATATTGATCCACTCTTTAGAACTCTTCTTTGTTCACTCTTTAGAATTGTTTAGCAGCATACTGATCCACTCTTTAGAACTGTTTAGCTCTGGTTAGAAACTTGTTTAGCATAGGTCTCCATTAGTAGAAATCATATTGTCATTTTTATTTATATTTATATTTATCATTCGTAATATATATTTTTAAATATTAATATTTTGGAGCGTCTCACTTTGCTCGGGCGAGTGCCTAACATCTCAAGCATTTTGGGACCTTTTGGTTAGAAGCAATCAAAAAACATTTGATGCTCCTTGTAACTAGCGATATTGCCCATAAGAGGATATCCTGGGCTGAAAAGGGTCCATTTGGTAAAATATATATATTTTTTTGTTGATTGCCTTTACAATGTTCAATGTATGAAATGCTTCATGCGTAACCATTTAAAAATACTTGGAACTAATTATCAGCCAGAATTGGTTGATTACATTGACAGATTGACTATTTAGCTGGAAACTAGGTTTAAAAATGATAGATAACAAAAAAACTGAATTGAAGTAAAGCACAAACAATCCAGCCAAAGGAACACTATAAAGTCAATGGAAACAAATGTAAATTCTCTTTGTTTCTACTTGCGACTGTTGCTTACTTTCTGTGCTTTTTCGACCTTTTTTTCTTCTCTCCTCATCCGCCACTTTTGTTTCTTTATGTTTGGTTTATCTTTGTTGATGCATGGGATTCATAATCGGACGTACCACCAAACTTTTAAAACTGAGGTCTTTCATAAGTGAATGGCTTGATATTTATATTTCTTTAATGCACATGGTTATTTATCAATAGATGTGGTATTTTGGTGTTCCATTCTTTGTTTTTCACTGCTCGAATTCAGGCGTTCTATGTTTTGGTCAACTTGTTCTTTAGATTTTCAGCTTGCTTACCTTGATCCATATTGTTCGATCCTTATCTGATATGGAAGCGATGTTTTATCTTATTCTTCTAAACCAGGCAATCAACCGATCAACGTCTTGTACTATCAAAGAGGAGAGAATTAATGGTGAACTAAGTTTCATAGGTGTAGGATCTGGAATCTTTTGATAGGTGTAGCTAATGCTAACTTCTGGTAGACTCCATTGTTCGAGAAATAGTTCCTTATGCACTTGGTAACCATTTTGTCAAAATTTTATTGGAATCAAGAGTTGTCTTATTGACATGGATTTTTGTTATAGTCTTTGTGAAGCTAATCAATCGTTATTTAAATTCACAAAGGCCTGTAAAGAATGAATTTATTAGTCTCGGATGAGTCTAGAACTTGTGTTGAAGTGATTTGTAATTCACTAATAGCAAATCCTAAGTCAGTATATCAGCATTTTGTGTTGTAGCAATTTGTAATTTTCCTATGTGAGATGTGATTTTTCATGATTTCTTTCAAGAGAATATATGATATATGAACATGGAATACCCATCCTATCATTGAAGTATACGATTAATTTGGTCCTAATTTGGTCCTACTCTGTGTGTGTGTATGTGTGTGTGTAGAGTAGTAAGTACATTATATACATGTGACTGTCATATTTTTTATATTTCAGGCATGCAAAGGGTTTTGTAGCATATGAATATATTGTCCCAAGAAGTGAAGTTGTGTGTGTGTGTGTGTGTGTGTGTAGAGTAGTATGTACATTATATACATGTGACTGTCATATTTTTTATATTTCAGGCATGCAAAGGGTTTTGTAGCGTATATTCAAGCAGAATCAATATTGTCCCAAGAAGTGAAGTTCCACACTTGCTTGCTATTCGGAACAAATTACCTGAAGTATGTACTGGAAAGTGGGTTCGTTTGAAAAGTGGAAAATACAAAGGGGACTTGGCACAGGTTGTAATTATTTTGTTTTTGTTGGTATTACTTATCAAGGCTTTTTGATTCTTCTTTATATTCTATAGTTATGTTTATTGAATATTTTCTGTAGGTTGTGGCAGTTGATGATGGACAGAAACAATTAACTATTAAGTTGGTTCCTAGAATTGATTTACAAGCTATTGCCAAAAAATTTGTAAGATATCCAACTAGTTTGACCATTTTTGTTTACCTTTTTGTGACTGTTTCTTCTATCATGTGTTTTTGATGGGTATGTGTATAAATTATATAGCCAAATTGTATCATAGTTGATACCTTTTATCTGATGGCTTGTTTTGTTTGCTGTCTTTATCTTTACAAGGAGATATTTGTTATGTTAGGTCTTATAGAATGTGTACCAAGTGCTTATAACTGTTTGACATCTTTGCGTATATATTTTTAATATGCTAGGTTGCTTGAATAACCTTTAGATGAAACATGTTCCATATATAATTGATTTGAGGCAGCACAAAGTTGGACCAGTCTTTATATGGAATTGGAAAAAAATTGGGATCAAGGGCCAAAAACATGGTCATCCATGAAAAGTCCACTATATTTTATAACCTGCACTGACTGAAGGTGGTGCTTCTTACTTTATTTATCTTTCTGTGCTCAAGTGCAGTGGCATGAGTGACAGGGTGGTGGTGGATTTGGAAGAAGATTCTAGGTTTTCTAGATGCAAAAGTGGGTGATAGGTCTATGGTTAAGAATATGGTCATCTTGGAAGCTACATTGCTGACAGTTAGAGCTTACTGCATTCTTTTGCATTTAGCTGCAGTTATGAGATCTGGGTGGAGGATTTAGGGGATTGGTTGTGGTCTTACCATATTCAAAACATCACGGAACACATAGGTAAGATATAGGAAATAAGAGAGAGAGATTTGCTTATGGAGATGTTGGTGTAAGAATCCTAAAATGCATTCAGGAGTGATAGATGAGTGGACCCATTGATGTTGCTGCCATGTTACATCTTATTGTTCTTATTGATATCATGCCTGGAAAATGCTTTCTTTTCTAAAAGTTAATGAAAGGAGATGAATGAGAGGGTTATGTTTATCGGAGCCTTTAAATTACCTTGTGAAATTCATGTTTTTGAGTGGAAATATAAAGGCACATTAAATATCTTTTGATGTTGGCATATGAATTTTCCTGAAGTTACACAAATATTATTTACTGCCGAAATGTCTATACTTGTATGGGTATTGTTGGAAATTCAGTTTTCCTTCTATTTTGCTCATCAATCTGAGTTGCTTGTACAGGGAACAGTTATGCATGTCATTTGTGGATTTTTCTATATATATACCAGGGAAACTCTTATTTATGATGCTTATTAATTCTTATGGAGTTTTCTTTTCTCAATATGTATGTGGAATATTCTTGAGCACATACTCTCTGTCGGCCCAGTTCATCCTCAACTAGAACACAAAAACTGTTTTCTTAACCAGGTTAATTTGTCCAGGGCAGAATTTACCAATTTTAATAAATCCATGCTATGTAATTTGGATTTGATTACAATTTACAATATTGTAGAATATGACCATTTATTTTAAAATAAATATCATTTTTTGTGCTTTTATGGAAGTTCTCGATAACTTGAACTCTTGTAAGGCTGAAACTTTTGCAGTTCAAGAAAGAAAAAAACTACTTTCGTTATAATCATATCGAAAACAAATGTTCTGGTTTTCTCATCATGTTTTAGTCATATAAAAAAAAATGTTCTGGTTTTAGTTGTTAAAAAATTTACCCAAGACAAGTTTACGCATATTTTACTGGTTGCTGGAAACTTCCTGTGTACAAGTGTTGGTTCTGTTGGTTAGTATGCTGCTCATAGAGAGTGCATTTGGTAGCTTCTGTATGCAGATCTATAGTTATCTGCTTCTGTAATGCACCTGGAATTTCTTGCTTCTTATATTTGAAATATTTTTCTCTAAAGACAATGGTTGAAGGATACTGCTGTCTTTTCTTTCTTATGGTCAACTTAAAGTTGTTCAATGATCGTGCATGGAGAGTAATGTAAAAGTTGTTCAATGATCATGCATGGCGAGTAATGTAATCTAAATTGAATATTTTCTTGCCACGGCTTTACATTGTGCTCTGGTCTGAAACTTTGTTTCATACTCTGTACTAGGAAAAGGTTAATGGAATAAAAAATAGATTTTGCGGTTAAGTAAATACCATTGTTTTACTGATATGTGTACGATTAATGAATGAAATGCTCAAGTTAGCAGTGTTGCTACATGGATAAAATCAGTTCTAATTTGGCAGGGTGGTGGGATATCATTGAAGCTTGCTGCTGTTCCTGCACCACGTTTGATAAGCTCTCATGAACTCGAGTAATTGTTTATTATATCATTTATTTCATATTTATTTAATTTTTCATTGTTTAAAGTTTAAACTATTTTAGTTCTAGAAAATAAAGTCAACTCTACAATCTATCAGGTCCTTCAGACCTCATATTGAAGTCAAGCGTGATCGGCTGACTGGAGAACTTTTTGAGGTGCTTGATGGCATGATGCTGAAGGATGGTTACTTGTTCAAAAAGGTTTCCACTGGATCTGTAATATTCTCTCGGGTCCAGCCATCAAGTAGTGAGCTTTTAATGTTCTCTGATGTGACTAATAATATGGTTGAAGACTTAAACTGGGTTTCAAGCATTTACAATGCTCGTAAGAAAAAGCCGGGAGCTGAAATATTGGATGATGAAGTGTCAGTTGTCACAAAAAATGATTACGGTCTTCATGATCTTGTCTTGTTTGGGTGAGTTTGTGCTGCCACATTTTCCATATTTGAGACTAATCACCTGCAATATATAATTTTGAATAGCTTTCTTCCTTTCTGACTTCCAGGCAGAAGCATTATGGTGTTATTATTGCTGTTGAGAAGGACTGTTTTAAGGTATCACTTTTGCTAAAATAATTGCTTCACCCGTTCGAATCTTTAATATGCATTTATTTTTTTAATCTTTTCAGATATTGAAAGGTGACATAGAGGGAGAAAATGTGGTCACAGTTAAGATTCAGGACATAAAGAACTCATGTGTGGATAAAATGTTCACGGCTTTGGATTGGAAGAAGACAACCATATTCATTAATGACATTGTCAAAATTTTGGCAGGGCCATTGCAGGTAATAAATATTTAATCAATTGATCTTTAAGAACACAACTCCAAGTTTGAGAGATTGAACATCATCGTAAAATCCCTATAATGTAAATAGTGAGGTTATGTTCAATAGACTAGTTTTCTTTTTCATTTTATTTGTTGTGATGCATCAGATATAGTTTTACTTAAAAATGAGCTTTGCTTGAACCAAACATCGACAACTAAATAATATTGTGTTCTTTGATCAACGTTCTAGACAGTTTCTTGGAGTGTGTGATGGTTTACTTAGTTCATAAATTTTCTTTTTGAAGTTTATCTGAACAATTTAGTATTTACTTCAGTAGTTACTGTGCTTTGTTTTTGTTCTTGCATATAATTCTTTCTCACATTGGCTGTTTATTTTCTGATAAAATAGTTGAGATTGATAGTTTACGTTTTTTGGCAGGGTAGAGAAGGAGTTGTGAAACATATGTACAAGGGCACACTCTTTATTCATGCTGAATATGAAACCAAAAATAGTGGTTTCTTTTCTGTGAAATCCGTGTCATGTGAGAAAGTGAAAGAGTCGAAGAATTCCTTTGGTGTAAAGGCTGGAAAGGTGGGGAATTTTATTCTGGATTTTTCTTGTAATTGTGACCTCTTCATTCTGTTTTTTCTGTTCAGGGAAAAGAAGCAAACACTTCATTCTCTCAATCACCTATAAGAACATTTGACCGAGAAAACAATGCTCATGGCTGTATGTATCTGAATATCATTGAATTAGTGGAAAGAAAACTGTCTTAATCTTGCATTTGACATGCAGCCACCCGTCGTGGCCAAAGTGATAATGAGCAAATGTTCTCAATTGGCCAGACATTGAGGATCCGAGAAGGTCCACTGAAAGGGTACCTGTGCCGTGTGGTAGGCATCTACCGCTCTGATGTCACAGTTAAGCTGGATTCTTTAGTGAAGCTTATAACAGGTTTGTTGATTGAGAAGATTTTCACTGGAAAGATGTATATTTTTTTGATCTTTATTCTCTAACAAATATTTCATGATCTTCATGCAGTTAAGGACAAATCTCTAGCAGTGCCGAAAATAAAAGGGTATTTAATGGCCTTAAATACATAAACATTAGTTTTAATAGATGCTCGTCGCTGGATGTATCTTCTTGGTTTACTTTGCAGTATTTTGCTGCCTTCTGATTTTATTATCTGTTGTTTTTGATGGAAGAGATAATGCAACTGGATCATCTGATCAAGCTACTATATCCTCTGATCACTTTGGATTGTCCACAGGTATTTCTTTGTATAGCATTTTTTTTGTCTTCCAAGCTGAATAACAATCCTTAGTTGGAGCTGAATACTGGATTTGCTAACTTTTGCAGCTTGATTTTCACATGTAGCAACTTGTGCTTTTGACATATTACAAGGAAAATTTATTTAATCCTTCGCTAGTATTTGCATCCATGTTTGTCTTTTTTCTAGATCATCAAATTATTCCAAGATTTAATTATTTTGTCTTACTGTTTTACAATATTGAACCATTCTTTAATTTTACAGCTTGTCCATCATTTGGAGAAACATCAACACCAGCAGAGAAAAGTTCATGGGACTCTGTGATGCCATCATTTGGCAGGTTGGGTGACCACTCTGTGCTTTCCTTTGCATGTTTGTTTTGTCTTAACTTTATTCTTACCTTTGTTTAATTAAATTAAATTGGCTAACTGAAAGTGGTTCGTAATATTCAGTAAAGCGAACAATTTACTTAAGATTCTAAACTAATCTGTGGCATTGTTAATCATATGGCACATTGTGAATCACTGTGGCCACTCCTGATTTTCATTTTAAATTCTTCACAGGGATTCTTGGCAACCTTTTTCTTCCTCCAATCTATCAGTTGCTTGTAACAATGAGAATCAAACAGGTAGCAAATTCTAGAAGCTACTTATCTTTTTCATGTTCGTTATTATTTAATTTCATTTGACTGGGTGACTCTTACATGGACTTCCACTTTGAAACCCACAAGATATGTTGGATTTGTACTCATGCATCTGTGAGCAGGGCACTTATCCGACACTTCAATTATACTCTTCCGATTTGAAATGAGATAACAGCATAGAGATGAAGCCTTTTCTGATTGTATGGCCTTCACTTCTCACAACATTTTAGCACAATTGTCACATGTATATTTACAAATTATTGCTCTTGTGCATGTTCTTGTATCTCCGTTGTGTCAGCTTGCCTAACTGGATACTCTCTGAATTAAATTGTCATGTACGAGTTCATGTAACAATATGTTTGAACTGGTTATTATTTTTGGAGATGTCATCCAATCAAACTCAAATTGTTTCTATTTATACATTGGAAAGTCGATTTTGAGCCATATATGCATTATGTTTAAATAGGTTTTACATATTGTTACATGCGTTTCTTGCTGAATCACTGCAGCTGTGATTTGGCTAATTGATTTTGAAGGTATAAAATGCCAAGTTTTTCAATTATTACACTGTTATAGCATATATTGAGAATTAGTGAATTAACTTCTGTATGTAAGACAAATTTAAACTGTGATGACCCTTTCTGTGCAATGTAGTTGGAAACAATGATGTTTAGTAGGATATAATGATACTGTATTTAGCATTGTTGCCTTCTCTAAATCTATTTCTGTCGAAGGTGGTTATGATGCACACTATTGAAGTCTAACAATCTTATTCTCCTGAGACTTATGAATCATGTAAACATTTGGTTAATGCTTCTTCCTGTTTATTTTTTCGTGTTTCATGTATTGTTCTAGGACATGGTGGATCCTTGTACTCTGCCTGTCCTTTTCTTTATATTGTCCTCTGACATATTTGCTGCTACATGTTGAAGTTATGAGGATATGTTATCTGAAATGTAAAAGAAGATATCAAATTATGAACTGGGTCATTTTTATGTTTTCAATTTTAAGAAGATACTTTTTAGTTTTAAGTTTTTGTATGTTGTGTCTTGACTGTTACAGAATTGAGCTGTTTTTTGTTCATAGATTGTAGTAGCTTCTAGATGCCCTTTCTGTCTGTAGCTATTGATGATCAATTAATTAGGATTTTATATCTTGGGTTTGCACATGCGACAAGAGCCAAATGTGGTAGCTCCATGTATCTTATTTGATAGTCATGTACATGGACCCTAATCACTCCAGTGATTTAAAAAGCGCTAGGCGCTAAAAGGCGTCAAGGTCCAAAAACGCTCGAGGCGCTAGGCGTTACCCTGGCACTTGCCCGAGCGAAGCGAAGCGCTAAAATATAAAAATATATAATATAATTAATAAATATAATATTTAAAATTTTAAATTAAAATATGCTATTAAATTAAGAAAATCTATTAATAGTATTGAAAATTAATAATTTCAAATAAACCTAACAATATTAACGATTATCTGATATATCGTTAATAGTATATCTTATATATTGTTAACGATTATCTTGTATACTGATAACGAAGAAGGAGAAGGAAGAGTAAAAAGTGCCGAAGCTGGCGACCCGAGAAAAGAGGAAGCGGCGGTAATGGAGTGTAAGGAGGCGTGACGACGGACGGTGAAAGCGGCCGGAAGCGGGCTGGCGGCGGCTGGCGGCGTTGCGAGCAAGTGGGAAGGGGGGAAGGAGAGCGAGGGCGGCAATGAGGAGGCGTTGTAATGACGGCGGCGGCGAAAGCAACGGGAACGGAGCGAGCGAGGCGGCGGCCGGATGGCGGCGGCGATGAGGTAACGTTCGCGGCGGCGGCAATGGCGAGCAACGAGATCGGATCGAGGATCGGGCGGCGAAATAAAAGGTTAGGGTTGAGTTCTCACTTATATCAATTTTAGTTGGTTCGATTGAACCAACTAACCATCGAAGACGAACCAGGACCCGAACCGGACCTAAAAATCTGGTTCGGTCACCTTGTTAACCGTCCTTCGCTTTAGCGCCCGGTCACGGGTTCGGGCTCGAGCCCCAGGCGCTTTGTTTGAAGCGCCAGCACGGGGGAGATTAGCGGCGCTCGAGCCTAACGCCTTTGCCCGGGCTGCTAGGGAAGCGCGGCGCCTTTTAAATCACTGAATCACTTATACATATATGGTGCATGTGAACTTGTTGCTTAAGCCATTCAGGATTGATTGGTCATCAGTTTAGTTGCTTCAGGGACTGATGTAGGTTTGTGAACTAGATAGACCATCTCGTGCAGCAGTAAAGTTAAATGCATTCAATCAGAGAACGTAAATGGATAAAAGGCTGTTTTTCATATCACCCACACTCACCAGAGTCCTTGTAGAATTGTATTGGATCTTGCATTTTCTTTAGACTAGAGTATGTGAAAACAATGAAATGTAGATCACCTAATGCTAATAAAACTTGACTAACAAGTTGTCTAGAGGCCTTCGGTGTCACCAAAATTTTCATTTAATCAGAGAACTTGCATGTCTAAAAGGATTAGGGGAGTACCTCATCAAAAGTTATCACCTCCTTGTATTTCAGCTGACTTACTGAAAATGGACCTCTGAGGCTCTTTTTCTTGCGTGAAGTTGTTGGAATATTTGTGCTAATAGAAAGAATATAGGCCCTTTTATTTTGCCTGTTAAATGAGTTGAACTGGCCCAACTATTCAAATGAATGGGCTTGAAAGGTTGGGTTTTGACCAACTTTAGTCGAATCTTAGGTGTTTTGGCTCACTACTACTAATGGTTGGCCAAAGCACATGAACTTTGATTGAATCCAGGCTGTTGGCATATTGAGCTGTGTTTGAATCGCTCCTGGTATGTTCAGCATCCGGTGAGACAGCCTTTTCTTTTTCCACTCAGCTTAGTTTTTGAGTTAAGTTGATTCTTTTTATCTATTTTAAATAAGACATAAGGGATGTGTGATGGAGACAATTACATGATTCTGATGGACCATAATTCTTCTTCCCAAAATGTTCATTAAATATTTAATTGTGACTCAAAACTTGCCTAATCTAAATTTAATTTTACTGAATAATTTTTTTTGTTCAGACAAACTTAAAATTCAAATGTTTCTGCTGCAGCATCACATAATATTTTTATATTTGAATCATCTCTTTTAAAATATATATTAATTTGGTTAGATGACTTTATGTATCACAAAATTGGAAAATTATCGAGTCATAGATTAGTGTCATTAAATTTAACATGTGCCTGTTAATATTCTACATTTCAAGTTGGTTTTCCTTTTGTAGTTCCTTTTGTGTGGTTCTTGTCATTGTATAAAATTTCACATGGACTAGTCCGTACCCCATAGTATTTATTGGTTTGAACATGAACCGGCTGACACAGGACTAGTCCTTTTTGCCTAGTACAGTTCAGTGAGTAGGTTACTACTTGGTAACTATAAAAAATTGGGACCATCGCTTGTCTCGGTTTCAATGATTTGGCATTTTGGTCGGTCTGACTTTAGGTAGTCGTCTGCATTATTAATACCTCTCTCTTGTTATCCCCTATTTCCTTCACATTGCTTCACATTAATACCTCTTCGACTTTCGACAATTGTTGCTCTGTCACGGTGTGTTGCTGTCAAGGAGTTCGATTCATGACTGAGACCCTTTTTAGTGTCGATTTTGGGTGTTTTTGTTTGTTTTTGTTGGGAAATCATGAGGGCGACATCATATGCGCAGCGGAAGAACAAGAAAACAAAAATCCCCGATTCCTAAAAAGATGTTCGTCGTGCTAAGATTGAAAAAAAATCAAGTAAAACACAAAACTGCATTATATAGATTGTTTTTAGGGAGATCAGATATCCTGTTTCCTTGAAGATCCTTAGGAGAGGGTGAAGGAGGTCGGCGTCCTCCCTCTAGCGGTGATCCACACTTGGCGGGGGTTGCGGCGACCCTCCTCAAAACTCAGGGCCCTCGAGGTGGAGAGGAAGAGGAGAATAGGAAGGGCAAGCAAAGACTAGCCTATGAAACATGAATCCCTCCTATTTATAGAGATCCGTGTCAAACCCTAATGGGTCCTTCCCAGTGGGTATTGGATGCTGCGATCCAATAAAGACAGGGCTCAGGTCCGGATATCTCATATCCAGAACCTCTACTCATCATGAATGCCTACCGTATATTTGTGACCCTCAGGGCCCAATATCGAGCCGGCCGTAAGTCATACGATGTCGAACTCCTTAACTTCGGTGAATTATTATCTCTATAATAATTATTTCGACTCATCATCTTCTGGACGTATTTTATGCCCTCTGTAGTAGTCCCCGAACGATCTGGGGAATCCAATCCATTGGACACGTGCGTCTCGTTACCATGTACCTATAGTCCCTCATCCATCTAATATATCGAGGCAGGTATATATCGGCGTGGTGTTGTGGACCCATACGGTTTTACTTTCGAGTCTCGCTCTAATCGGATTCTCCAGGAGAACTCTTTCTCTCTTAACCCGAATGACCTGGCGGCGGGGATTTTGTGCGGCAAGAACACATGGGATATTCCTCTTATGGCGTCGAGAGTGGATGATCCTCTATCGACACTCAATAGCCCTCGTAAGGTCGACTACCACTCCCAATGACTAGTCAGTACTAGATGCGGGGGGGACCCAAACCTATAAGTTCGGTATCAAAGAGTGGAGCACTCATCTGGGACATCCTTGGTGTCTCAAGTTTAAGGACCATATACACCACTAGGACTACGGAATCGGTCCGACAATAAAGGCATCATCAACCATCCAAAGATTCCAGTGGCGGATCAATCGGTGAACTCGTTCTCCGATGAGTTTTGTATCAGTATCCCTAGTGTCCCTACACGGCGGTATGAGACCAACCGCATCCATCATATGGACGTATATCTGACACCCGGTCATCATCGGTTATCGATGTCCCTCTCGAGTAACCTATGAGTAGGGATTATTTAGGATATGTGTTTAAAGGTGAATCGATCTCATTATCGTGATCTCATCGCGATCCGATTCTATCTTGACAAATCCAAGGACATCACATATATATATATGCATTTATGCAATTGTTATAAAGTGATATATGCCAAAAAATATAATAATAAGCAAAAAGATTTCGTATCAGAGTCACACGTGCCATCACTCACGCGTGATTGGCTTCTTTGGCAATAAATGACTAGAATCTCCCACTTGACCTAAGCCAATCACCTATGTGTTCCGATCCCCATCGGACCCTTTGTGGACGCTTCAAAGACAAAATGAGACAACGGCTTTGTCGGTGGATCTGCAATGTTATCTTCTTGGATGAAACTCTTTCATTTTGCTACATCTCCTCGGTTTGTTTGATTTCTCTTTATAGTGGAACCTCCTCGAGAACACCGATGAGACCGGGGTTCCCTTATTTGAGTAATCACCCCATAGTTGTCATGCAATATAAGGAAATTAACTTGTCATATATCAGTATCGACTCTAAATCGTGATGAACTTCTTCACCTGGACTCCCTCCTTTCTTTGATCGTCGATGCAAAGAATGTATCCGCCTCTGTGGTCGAAGTCAAGTGGTATCTTGCTTGGAACTCTTCCAAAGACATCGCTCCTCCATTCAAGGTGTGTACACATACGAGTGAATTGGACTTGCTATCATCGACATCGACCGAAAACTTGAGTCGGTGTAGCCTTCAACCTTAAGGCTATTACCTCCATATACTAGTAAAAGATCCTTAGTCCTTCTCAAGTACTTAAGGATACACTTTCTTGCTTTCGGTGCTCCAAGCTCGATCCGCCTGATACCTTTCGTGACACTTTCGAGAGCATGCGCTATATCGGGCCTAGTACATAGCGTGGCATACATGATAGACCCTATTCTTTGAGGCATAAGGTATCATATCCATGTTCGCCCTTTCTTCCACGAGTCTTTGGGGACATATTCGTAGAAAAGCGATATCACATGTCTGTCTATTATGAGACCTCTCTTGGAATTTTCAATGCCAAACCTTTTTGACAATAGTTTCTATGTACGGGACTGGGACAAGCCAAGCATCCTCTTGGATCTATCTCTATAGATTCTAATCCCCAAGATATAAGATGCTTCCCCTAAGTCCTTCGTGGAGAAGTGTCTAGATAACCAAGCCTTTATTGTGGATAGCATTCTATGTCATTCCCAATGATGAGGATGTCATCCACATATAACACCAAAAGGTGATGGCGCTCCCACTTATCTTTCTGTATACACAAAGGCTCGTCTTCGTTCTTAACTAAGTCATAAGATCGATTGCCTCATCAAATCTTATGTTCCACTTCGAGGGAAGCTTGCTTTAGTCCATAAATGGATCTAGCAACCTACACATCTTATCTGGGCGGTTCTTGGACACGAATCCCTCAGGTTGCATCATATACACCTCCTCCACGAGGTTCCCGTTGAGGAATGCGGTTTTCACATCCATCGCCGGATCTCATAATCATAGTGTCTTTGCAATAGCCAATAGAATTCTGATGGATTTTAGCATTGCTTCTGGGTGAGAAAGTTTCGTCGTAGTCAACACCTTGCCTTTGACGATACCCCTTAGCCACTAGCCTTGCTTTATAGGTCTCTACCTTTCCATCTACTCTCAGATCTTTTCTTAAAGATCCACTTGCAACCGATGGGTACATTACCTTCGGACGCATCAACTAGGTTTCAAACCTTATTGGAGTACATAGAATCCATCTCGAATTCATGGCTTCTTTTCCACTTCCGAGTCTATACTCATAATAGCCTCCCTCGTAGGTCTGAGGATCAATATCCTCTACATCCTCGCTTCTAATATGTCCCACATATCTCGGGAGGATGGGATACTCTATCGGACACTGCGTAAAGTTGATACTTGTGTATTAGGTACCGAACGGACTTCGGGTTGTATAGTGGTGCTTGAGCTTGGTTCTCCAACCTCTTTTCGATTCTATCATTCTCCCACTATCTCTCGTCAAGAATGTGTTCCTTCTCAAGGAACAACGCTCTCTTCTTCTAAAAGACCTTTTGGTCCTCGAGATGATAGAAATAATACCCACAAGTTTCCTTGGGGTATCCCCAAATTTGCGTCACGCTCGTCCTTGATTCTAACTTATAGGGGTTGTGTCTTTAACACATTTAAAGGCAGCCCCGGATCTTAACAACCTTAAGATCGGGCTTTTTCCTTTCCATATATCTCGTATTGTGTAGACACTACCGACTTAGTTGGAACTTCTGTTGAGGAAAGGTAGGCTGCGGTTTCTAGGGCATATCCCGAGGAATGAGATGGGTAGGTCGTGAAACTCATCATGGACCGTACCGTATCTAATAATGTACAATTTCTCCTTTCGGAGACACCATTGGTGAGGTGTATAAGGAGGTGTCCGTTGGGATAATATCCCATGGTCCTTGAGGAACCGAGTAAACTCTGTACTTAAGTATTCATCTCCTCGATCCGATCGAAGAGTTTTGATACTCTTTCGGTCGGTTCTCCTTTCATTCTTATACTCTCGAATTTCTCAAAGGCTCGGACTTGTGCCATTAAGTACATATATCCATACCTTGAGAAATCATCATAAATGTAATGAAGTAGGAGTAACCTCAATGGCATGAGTTGACATGGGTCGACATACATCACTATGTATGAGTTCCAACAACTCATTGGCTCTCTCTCCAGTTCAACAACTCATTGGTGCGGGCATGCGGATCGAGGGGCAAAATTCTTTGCGCCCTTCTTCCTCGCTTTTCGTCGGCGATTTTGGCGTCAATATTCTTCCTAAACATAACACACGCAGGTCAAAACCAATCATTCGCACGAACAACCCGGCTCGATACCAGCGTTGGGAAATCGTGGGGGGGCGACATCATATCTTGAACGGAAGAACAAGAAAACAAAATCCCCGATTCCCAAAAAAAGATGTTCGTCGTCGTCGCGAAGATTGGTGCAAAAATCCCAAAAAACACAAAGCTGCATTATAGAGATTGTGTTACCTAGGGAGATCGTATATCCTCTTTTCCTTACTGAGATCCTTAGGAGAGGGTGAAGGAGGTCAAGCGTCCTCCCTCTGGCGGTGATCCACCGCAAGGGGGTCAACACGACCCTCCTCAAAAACTCCGTGCCCTCGAGGTGGAGAGGAAGAGGAGAATAGGAAGGGCAAGCAAAGACTCTAGCCTATGAGGTCATGTGAATCCCTCCTATTTATAGAGATCCGGTGTCAAATCCTAATGGGTCCTTTTCTAGTGGGTATTGGATCGCATCCAATAAGATAAAGGGCTCTGGTCGGGGATATCATATCCAGAACCTCTACTCATCGTAATGCCTACCATATGTGTGTGACCCTCTAGGCCCAATATCGAAGTGACCGTGAGTCATACCTGTCGAACTCTCTAACTTCGGTGAATTATTATCTCTGTAATAATTCACTCGACTCATCGACTATGGACGTTTAGGCCACTACGCCGTAGTCCCCAGACGACATCTGGGGAATCCAATCCATTGGACTGTCGTCCTCGGTTACCATGTACCTATAGTCCCTCATCCATCTAATATCCCCAGACCTGGGATATCGAGGCATGGTGTTGTCGGACCCATAATACGGTTTTACTCGAAGTCTCGCTTTCTAATCGGATTCTCTAGGAGAACTCTTTCTCTCTCAACCCGAATGACCACGGCGGGGGATTTGTCCGAGTAAGAACACATGGGATATTCCTCTCATGACGTAGAGAGTGGATGATCCTCTATCGACACTCAATAGCCCTCTCAGAAGGTCGACTACCACTCCCCAATGACCGGTGTACTAGATCTCGGGGACAGCCAAACCTATAAGTCCGGTATCAAAGAGTGGAGCACTCATCTGAGGACATCCTTGGTGTCTCAAGTCTAAGGACCGGATATACACCACTGGGACTACGGAATCATTTGTCGACAATAAGGCATCATCAACCATCCAAAGATTCAGTAAAAGCGGATCAATCAAGTGAACTCATTCTCCGATGAGCACAGATTGTATCCCTAGTGTCCCTACACGAAAGGCTATTATGAGATTTTGCATCTATCATATGGGGCGGTATACAAAGACACACCAGTCTATCCGGTTATCACGATGTCCCTCTCGAGTAACCTATGACCGGGATTATTTAGGATATGTGTTTAAAGGTGAATCGATCTCATTATCGTGATCTTATCACGATCCGATTCTCATTGCACAAATCCAAGGACATCACAATATATATATGCATTTATGCAATAGTTATAAAGTGATATACGTCAAAAATATAATAATAAGCAAAAAGATTCTGTATCAAGTCACACGTGCCATCACTCACGTGATTGGTTTGCTGGGTACCTATGACTAGCAGTTTTCACCTAGACAACTTGTAAGGGTTATTTAATAGTCTTAGCAGTCCCATTTTGCTTTTGTATAACATTCAAGCATTGTAGATAAAGCCATGTTGTGTAGGGAAAATGACCAAAACAGTCCTGTTGATTTGTGGCTGAAACGTTCCCCCCATCACACGTTTGCAATGTGAAATATGGCACCCTAGAACCCTTTGGTGGCATTTTGCCTGATGGGGCTTTAGACATCATGCCATTCCGAGCTTACTAGGACTATCTTTGTAGTGTCCTTGTGCGATCATGAGTTTATTTTTTGGATTTGCACATGCATTTAAGTTAATTAACATGTTACCCGTTTCTTTTGCTTGCCGGTCCCTATGGGACTGTACGAGGTTATGTCGTAGCTAACCGTTTGCGATGGATATCGCAAGGGTGCTGCATGACCTAGGTAAAAACCAACTAAGATTCTTGGAAGCTGGCCCTTTGTAGATGGATGTCGCAAGGGTGTCATACTATTTAGGCAAAAACCAAAGAAGTCCATGACAACTCTTCTGCTTGTTACATCTGCTCTTCCTCTTCTCCTCCTATACCTCTTCTTCCTCCTACTGCTCTGCTTCTCTCTTCTCCTCCACTTCCTCTTCCTACTTGTACTGTATTACTCTCCTAATCATTGTCTCCTCTTCGTCTTCTTCGTTTTCTTCTCCTTCTCTCCCATTCTTAGTGTTGACCAGCATATTGGCATACCATGTTTCAGTATGCTGGTAGTTATAAGACCCATATAAGTTCAGCCAATGAGTGATCTAATCGAGGAATACTTATTTTCTGCTTTAACAGTTCACCCTTCTGTGTTGTTTTATCTTTTCCTGTTTATGAGTTTCAACTGAAAGCAGAAGTGCAGTTCACCCCTATAATAGATTTTGCAACATGCATTTGACGGATTGTAAACAAGTGTTTGCAGAAGTTATCTATAGCAAGGAAGGGGAATTGATAAATACTTTGACCTTGTTAAATCATGTTTACAGCTTGGTAATTTTAGTTGGCTGGCAAACTTTTTTTCCTTTTATCACTGTTTGTTTGCTTGAACACTTTTGGATTGGTCCTATTTTTATAAGCAGAAGGATGCAAAGATGATCCTTGGGGTAATAAACTGGTGTCTGTGTCTAGTACTGACACAGGTGATTATGATAAAACAATGGATGATTGGGGCAAAAAATCTTGTTCTTGTACTAGTGGGAATTTTTAATGCTTATTGCCTCTATTATAGCTTTTTTAGTCTTTGCACCTTTGTTGAGTTTATATTGTCTTGCTCTAATATTAAACAGATCATGGACATGAGGCTGATCCTTGGAGTGATATGGCAACAGCCACTGGTAAACAGACCTCAGGTGGTTTCATTGAGATCACGGATGGTTGGGGTAAAACAACTGGTTCATTTACTGCTGTGAAGGCTAAAGCAATTCTACCTATTGTAACTCTATTGATTGCATGAGAACTCTGATTGCCTACTGTAACCTTGAACAGGTCTAGGACTTGGAGCTGATCCTTGGAACAAGGTGACATATGCTAATAGAACTGATGCACCTACTTCTGATGGAGCCATAGGTGGATGGGGTAATTCATCCAATTCAGGTTTGCTGGAGAAGGCTTCCAGTGGTGCTGGAGATCAAGCTGGAAGTAGTGAAATAAAATCATATGATTGGAGCAACAAAGCTGCAGTTGTTCTGAGGAATGATGTGGATGGATGGGAGAAATCAAAAACTTCTGTAGATGATGCTGGAGGAATCTGGGATACTGAGAGTGTTAAAAAGAGTAATGCATGTTCTTTGGACAGTGAAGGAATAGGAAAAATGAGTAAAAAAGAAGATGCATGGGACAAAACTGCAAAATCTCAAGAGAAAAGCAATGACAACTGGGATGTTGCTGCTATTGGTCAGACTCAATCAAACAATAATACATGTTCTTGGGACAATAAAGAATGCAAAATAAGTACTGAGGATGATGCTTGGCAAAATGCTGCAAAATTGCAAGATACAAACAATAACAGCTGTGATGCTGTTGCCATTGGCGGGTCCCATTCTATTCAAAACCATGGATGTGAGGTTGGTGACTGGGATAATGCAAAGAGTCCATCTGCTAGTCTATCTGGTTATCGTGTCAAAGCAAAAGAGAATGACAAAGCTGTAACTGGCAGATTAAGCAAAGCAGGAGTTTCTGGCCAAAGTCAGAATTGTCTAGGGGACAATCGAATGTCTCCCAAAGAAAATTATGATTTCAACTGGAACAAAGGAAAAGACTGTGAAGGAGCTGATGCAAATACTCGGATGAACTCAGAAAAACCTAGAGAATTACAACGTGTTGGTGGTCTAGGTGCAACTGATAATGATAGATCCCAGGACAGCTGGAGTAAGAACCATAACTGGGGTCAAACTTCTAGTTTGGAAAGGGAAAGGGAACAAGATAATGGACATAGGAACCATGATAACAACTGGAGCTGGCAAAACAAATTTAATGTGTTTAGAGGAAGTAGTTGGGAAAGAGGAAGGGGATTCCATGGAGTAAGTGGATGTATGAGGCATGATGCAAGAGATCAAGAGTGGTTATCTGGTAGGGGAGGAGGTGGAGATGAAGGCAGAGGCAAGGCCAGAGGACATTCTGGTGAAGCTGGAGGTAATAGGGATGGTCTTAGTGACACAAGATCTGTTGGGCAAGTTTGCAATTGGGATAAGGGCCATGGTGCGATTGAAACTTCAGATTGGAAGAACCAGCAAAGTTCTGTGGATTCCTTGTCTAATTGGGAAAATGATAAAAATGCTGACTGGCATAAATCGAGAAATTGTAATCAAAATGAATCATTGGGAAAAACTGGTCAAATGCATTCCTGGAGCAAAAATAAATCTTTAGCTGGCCAGTCCTTGTCTGGTTGGAGCAGCTTCTCACAAGGTGCTGATGCAAAAAAGGATGCCAAAGGTGTGGATGATTCTTCTTGTTGGGAGAAGGGAGCAAGTTTACCTGAGGGAAGCAGCAACTGGGAAAAATCTCATGCTGGGGAACAATTTGAGTTGAGTAATGATGACAAAAACAAGTGGAGCACTACAACTACATCCGGATGGGTAGGTGGTTCTTTAAAAAATGTACCTGCAGCTCCGGAAAATTTGCATATATCCATTTGTAGAAGGTTCATTGGGGACAATCAGGACATGTCCATTGTAAGTGATGGTAATAAGCCTGGTTGGGATAAATTGTCATCCAGTGATGAAGGTAAGGCTGCAGGTGGATATGAATGGGACAGCGTGAAAGCTTCAGGTGCAAAACAAGTCTCTGGCTGGTGTGGCTGGACTGACCATGCTTCGGAAGTAAAAGCTTATGAGAAAACAATTAGAGGTTAGTGAATGATTTTAGCTTCTTTATTCTGACATATGACTTGATTGTATGAATGCAACTCATGACTTTTCCTGGTGCTTTTTGTTCAAACCCAATCATCCACTTTTACAGGAGCTTGGGATGGACCGAGAGCTGATGAGTCTTGCAAAAATTCAACTGGTGCTGGTATAAATAGCTGGGAGGTAGCTGTAAGAAGTAATGAAAAAGCAAGAGGTGTCATTTTGGACAAGTCATGTGATTGGACTCATTCTGAGGTTAGCAGTGGAAACGTAGATGCTTGGGACAAGGAGGGAAAAAAGAGAACTGCAGATGGCAATTGGGACACAACTACTAATTCTCAAAGGGAGAAGACTGATGAAGATAATAATTGGGGTGATAATTCAAAAGAAAGTAAAGAAGATTTCACAGTTCAAGGTGGATATCAAACTGACAGCAGGAATGCTGCTGTTCTACATTCTACACAACCAGGAACGGAACATTCTGGCCAAGTTAGCAGTTGGGAAAGAACAACGAATTCTTGGTCTGGTCAGTCTGGTCAGTGGAAGGATAGACAGTCAAATGATTCGAAAGATTGGAAACAAGGAGGATCCAAGCAAAGTGAAAATGATACATGGTACGGGCGAAAATCATCTGGTGAAGAATTTGGGAAAGGTGATCAGGTTGACAGATGGAGCAAACATAGAGAAGGGGGTCATGGGTTCGGTAGAGGAAGAGGTGGAGGACAAAATAGCTGGGACAGTGGTAGCTGGAATAAAGAAATGGATCATGTTGGTAATCAAAGATCTGGTTGGGGAAGAGGAAGGGGGGGAGGAAATAATGAGGCTGATGGTGAAAAGCAATGCAAATGGAACAAGCAGAGAGATTTTAGTGAAGACAGGGGATCTAGTTGGGTAAGAGGAAGAGGCCGATTTGGAACAAGAGATAAAAGTCAAGGTGACAATTCCGATGGGCCACCCAACCAGCAAGGCAGATGGTCTGGAAGCGGAAGAGGTTGGGGGCGTAACAGTGGTTATAATTTTGATGGTGGAAGGCATTTTAGTCATGGTGGCGGTAGGGGTCCTGGTCACAGCAGTTTTTTCTCATCTGATATGAAGGATGACAGGGAGAGCTGTGGTGATGGATCGTTACCTAGAAATTCTGTATCGAGTTGGGGCAGCAACGAAAACACTGGTTGGGAAAAGTCCGAAGACCATGCAAATTCCGAATGCGGGGGAAAAACTAATCAACAACATGATTGGAGCAAGGGAAAATCTCATGATGGTGACTCATCTGGCTGCAGTAAAAGGTCGTCAAACTGGAACAGAGATGAAGCAGATGTTGGAGAAGAGAACTGGGCCAGGACCAAGGAATTTGGTTTTGTTCAATCTTCATCTTGGAATAAATGGTCCACGAATACTGAAGATATTGGTGAGGCATCTGGTACACGCAGAAATTCCAAAGATGCACAAGCTGCCGGTGATCGGTGATCAAGGGTGCAGTTGGGACAAAGCAGCTGTGTCTTGGGACAAGAGCACTAACAACCAAGGATGTGGAAGCAAGGGAGGATAGTAATATGTATTTTTGGTTTGTACATATATCTGAATTATGCTGATAAATCATGTAAATTTCCGTTCAATTGTCTGCTGTCCTGAACCTAGCTTGTTGGACTGTTTCTGGACTTCAAATGTGGTCTTATTGGCATCTAGACTTCTTTGAAAAGCTTGTCTAAAATCATCTTTTATGGTAGCATATTAGCTTGCGTGAATTTGCATGAGTAGCTTGTTATCTCATAAACCTCAGGATTTATGTAAACTGTTAGATCCCTAGTTTATCATCGATGCACATCTTGATTGTAGCTAAGGATGTGTTAAGTTAAAATATCAGGTTATATAACCTTGCCAATCAATATAATTCTTTTTAAAGTGCTTATTAGCTAAAGTTGGATTAATTTGGATTTCTATGGAAAGGGTGATAAGGTCATTTTCTTAAAGAAGCCAATTTATTGTAGATTATTCTGATTAAACTCATTTGATCATATTTATCTAATCTCGTATCACTTTGTTTGCATTTGTTGGTTTTGATCAATACTGCCATTTCAACTCTCAAAGTTTTATTTTGGTCAAGGCATTTCAAGGGTTTCTTTCCTTTCTGAAGCGTTGTTTGAAACCTGTGTCCTTTGTGGTTCAAGCTGAGGGAGATCTATATGACGACTATTTGCTCGAACGGCAGAAAGAAATTTTGATGTGCCTAAAGCAAAAGTTAATGGAGATTATTTTCCACGTGAATTGCTTATGGGCACTTTGGTTGCCTCTTCACCACGGTTATCCCATTAAGAAAATATCGGGAGTTACATCTGGCCAATCATCTTTGACTAAAATAATTTGGACTATATTTTTTTATTTTTTGATTGTATTTATGAAAAAAATGAATGTTCTCTCTAAACTTGTAATATTCTAATCTCTCTCTGATTGCCACTTTATCCTCCTCGCTTCTCACGTCACTATCCTTTCTCGTATTCTCTTGAGTATCATCACCACTCTCCTCTTTTTGTCTTCCTCCTTTCCATTTTCCTTTTGCTCTTTTTATCATCCAACTTATTGGAATTGTTTTTTTATCTTTTAGTCATCATCTTTCGTGAACTCGTTACAAATGTATTTTGGTTATAAGCTACCTGTATATTTACTATAAAAAAATCGGGTCCAGACATCGATCGCAGTTACCCACATCCATCCAAATCAAACATGTAGTCCATCCACTTTTAGCCAAAAAATAAAGAGAGAAAAATAAGAAAAAGAAAAGGGAAAAAGCCACATCCTTTCATCTCCATTTGTATCCTCCTCCCTTCACTATTCTACCTTCTTTTCCCCCTCCCTTGCGAACCTCATTTCTTCTCTTTCCTTGTCACAAATCCATGGACGGATGGATTTTAACGCAGGTTCCTCGTTGCTCTCTCTTCTCCCACCCCCTTCTATTATGAGGCTCTCTCCCCGTTGCCCTCCTCCGTTGTTGTAGCTCGATTGGGGCGCGGGATCGATCCGGGGACAGCAATTTGGGGCTTCGTCGGCGGCGGCGCGGCCGGAGACATAAGGCGAAATGTTGAACAAGATCATGAAACGGGCCAACCGCAAGGGCCCCAAAGCGGAGGTCGCCGCTGAGCCCCCCCCCGCCTCCGCCCCCGCCTCCTCCTCCGTCACCGTCAACCACGCCTCCCGCACCGCCGTCCCCTCCCCCGGAGGCGCCGCCAACCTCCTCCCCACCGGCGCTGCCGCCCCACAGATCGAATCCCTCCCGCTCTTCCGCGACGTGCCTGTCCCTGAGCGGCAGGCGCTCTTCCTCCGCAAGCTCCAGATCTGCGCCGTGGTCTTCGACTTCTCCGACACGCTCAGGTCGGCCCGGGAGAAGGAGGTGAAGCGGCAGACCCTCTCGGAGCTCGTCGACTTCGTGCAGTCAGGCTCCGGCCGTCTCGCTGAGCCTGTCCAGGAGCAGCTTATCCGCACCGTCGCCATTAACATATTCCGCTGCCTTCCCCCGGCCTCCCATGAGAACACCGGCTCCGAGGCTGCCGATCCCGAGGAGGAGGACCCCTACCTCGATCCTGCCTGGCCTCACCTCCAGCTCGTCTACGAGCTCCTCCTCCGCTTTGTCATCTCCTCCGACACCGATACCAAGGTCGCCAAGCGCTACATCGACCACACCTTCGTGCTCCGCATTCTCGACCTCTTTGATTCGGAGGACCCCCGCGAGCGCGAGTACGTTAAGACCATCCTCCACCGCATCTACGGCAAGTTCATGATCCATCGCCCTTTCATCCGCAAAGCCATCAACAATATCTTCTACAGATTCATCTTCGAGACTCAGCGACACAGTGGCATTGGCGAGCTGCTGGAGATCCTTGGGAGTATTATTAATGGATTCGCTCTGCCGATGAAAGAGGAGCACAAGTTGTTTCTTGTCCGGGCCCTCATACCGTTGCACAAACCAAAGTTAGTGGGGATGTACCACCAGCAGCTCTCCTACTGCATTGTGCAGTTCGTCGAGAAGGATTACAAGCTAGCTGATACAGTCGTTAGGGGGCTCTTGAAGTACTGGCCTGTAATTAATTGTCAGAAGGAGGTGTTATTCCTTGGTGAATTGGAGGAGGTGCTGGAGGTGACGCAACCTGTGGAGTTTCAGCGGTGCATGGTTCCCTTGTTCAAGCAGATCGCTCGCTGCCTCAGCAGCTCTCATTTCCAGGTCTGGAACTCGGTCCATCTTTTGTTTTTTCTGGTTGTTTGCTAGATGCATGCAGTTAAATGTTGCCTGATTATCAGGTCATTATATGCATTTTCATTATCCTCATGACCTTGACAAGTAAAGGTCTTCAGGACTAAATATGCAACTTGATCGGCTAGGAGATATTTCAATATCGTATATACATTTAGCTGCCATTCTTTATTTTGTGAGACACTTCCTTGCATCAGTTGGTTAGGTGGTAGCAAATGGCTAAAATTTGTTAGTCTAACTTCTCAAGAAATAAATTACCTGACTTTTGTGTTATAACTATTAATTTGCATGTTTTTTTGGTTCTATGAAATTTGTGATACTATCCACAAAATAGTTTTTGATTTAGGTTAAGTCATGTATTTTCTTTGAGAACATCATTCCTGGAGGTTTAATATGTTAGCATATTGGAAACTTTTGTTGCAAATATCCAAATCAACCGATTCACAGAGTGCTTCTTGTCATGAAGTTTAATATACTTCTAGACCTATGTATGGCTAATTGAAGTCTCGTGCAGTTTCTAAATTTGTAATATTTTCTCAAAATTCATTGTTTTAAAAAAGTAATACATCTGATCTACTTTTTTTTTTGTAGTCTGACGTGTCCTAATGCCTAATTTATTTATTTATTTATTTATTTTTTCTTTCCATTCTTAGACATCGAAAAATAACAAGAAACCATGATGTCCTAAGTCCTAACTACATGGATCTCTCCATTCTAAAGGGGTGGATAATTCTCATTATAAGGATGTTAAAGTCTTTATACTATGTGATACTTCTTGGTAAATATTAAAATAAGTTATTAATATGTATTATATGCACATTTACAACATTCCATGCTTGAGAAGTAGGCACAACTCTGGTGTACTATGCACTTTGCAAACATGCTGATCCAGTGATCCTTAAATGCCATTGACAGTGCACAATATGATATTTCCACTTTTGGACCCCCACATTTGCTTTCTCCTATCTTCATTGGCACATGCTGGTCATTGACCAGACAGGTGTCTGGAGGGCACTGTTCTTTGTTGCTCTGTAGTGATTCATGCTGGTGGATGCTAATCAACCTGATGAACAAGGACTTGCATTATTTTCCTTAATTTTGACTTTGCAAGCAATCAACGGAAAACTATGTGATGCCTTACCATGTTTTCCAATGAATTTTGGGTACTTCATTTAATAATGAATACTATTTAGGATTTTGATTTAGTAGTTGATACTTGATACTCTATTCCTTGTGAGATGTTATGATCATACATGGTTCTAGTTGGACTGGTTCCTGGATTAATGTTTTAAGACTGGAGAGTAACTAGGAGGGTAACTAGAATAAGTTTGTCTACATCAATCTGTTCGCTGGTAAGTTTAAGGAGACAAACTTTATATATTTGCTAATTTCATAGTTGGGTTTGATAAGCTAGTGTATCAAATTCGAGACTCATTAATGAAAAGATACATTACATAAGAAACATTTATTGGTTAGTTGTTTCCTCTTCTTGGTAGCTCATATTGAAAGCATCACGCCTTTGGTTATGGAACCCTTATGCCAATGCCAAAACAAGGGCCTTCACCAAACATTTGTTTCAGTATTTTCTTAAGTTGTTATCTGAGATGACAGTGGGTCTAGTGCCTGTGAGTTTTACCAGAAACTGTGCCTGACTATTTATCTAGGTACAAAAACCTAAACCGGAACTCAATTTGATGGATCAAACTTCCTTTATAAATCAACTTGCTGAGAACATGTTTTTTGCAGATTTTCCCAATCATGCAGCGAACTTGAGGATTTGCAAGTTCTTGTTGGAGAAGAAATCAGTGAATATTCAATTAGATGATATCTCTAATACTTCATGCTTGTGCTGAACCTTGGTGATGCAAGGAGTGATTAAGTGAAAACAAGGTCTGTAATTTTGTACCGTACCGGAGTTTCGACGTTCGCTCGGTACGGTATGAAACTGTATACCGAGCGGTATCTCGTTCGGTATACCGCTCGGTATATATATATATATATATATATATATATATATATATATATTATATAAATTAATATATATATTTAAAATTATTATATATATATATATATATATATATATATATATATATATATATTTATTTATTTAAAAGGCGACCTCGCATCGCCTCGACGACGTCGCCTTTTCCTTCCCCATGCGGGGCGACATTGCCTCATTTATTTATATAAATATAAATATAAATATATATATATATAAAATCTGAAAAAGGCGACGTCACGTCGCCTCGGCGATGTCGCCGAACATCGCCTTTTTCTAGAATATTTAAATATAAATATAAATATAAATAAATAAATAATATATATATATATATATATTTATTATTATTTTTCTTTCCGCCCGGTAGCAGGCGGTCTACGTACCGGTATATCGTCGGACCGGTATGTACGGGCGGTATCATTCGGTATTGCCTACCTTGAGTGAAAATATTCAAAATGAAAGTGAAGGTTATTCCCTTGCTGATATCTAAAGTTGTAAATACGATGACCCACTATATCTCAGTGGGCCATCTTTGCATGTTAGTTCTAGTAGATCTAATATTCAACCCAAGTAATTCAGGATTCAATTCATATCATCAGTTTTTAATGCATTGTCAGCTGTTAGAAAACTTGCATAAATTGAAGGAGTAAGGAACACTGGCTGATGTGAGAGGAGTGACTGCCAGAATATCATACTTTTACTAATTGTGGTTTGCATGAATTTCGACAGACTGACAATATTTGCCTACTTTAAGATTTGAACCTAGCTATATAGAGTCGAAGCCTTTCAAAGCTAACATGGACATGTCTTTTATGAGCATAAACACCGTTGATCAGTCTGATTTATGAGTATTGATGATAGTATGACAAATTTTCTTTGGTTAGGTGCTTGTATACTTAATCAGTTATCACAAACTTCTTTCATATGAAACACTGCTCCTATTCCATCAGTGTCTTATTGTTAGATTGGGTATGTGGCATAATGTAAGTGTAACAATAATTTTTTTCTACTTTTTGGGGTTGATTACATCTCGTAAAATGAATTGACTAGATAATACAAAGAAAATGTACTTTTTTACTGAGTATACATAGTGATATTCGAAAACTAGAATATTTGAAAAAAATCATGGCAAAAATTCCAATGGAGATATTCTTTCTGTAATTTTGTGGATTAAAAGTTTATGATCTTGGCACTGTAGGTTTCTTGACATTCCAAAAGCTCCTTTCTTTCTGTTGTAGGATGACAGGATTCTGGTTGATTTTTCTTTTTTCTCTATGGGGTTAACACGGTGACGTAGTGTCACGGACTTAGCTAGTTTTGCCTAAGTTATGCGGCACCCTTGCGTGTCCGTCCGCAAAGGTCAGCCTCCCTGAAACCTCCCATGGTCCCTTAGGACCCACAAAAGAGAAAACGGGATAGAGAAAACGTCTCACTCGGG
This sequence comes from Musa schizocarpa, assembly GCA_900464855.2. Classification (NCBI taxonomy): domain Eukaryota; kingdom Viridiplantae; phylum Streptophyta; class Magnoliopsida; order Zingiberales; family Musaceae; genus Musa; species Musa schizocarpa. The sequence goes on from LS990920.1 coordinate 18,743,592, forward strand.
ATCCACAAACAAACATCTCCGAAAACACTTCATAGACAATGCAAATTACAAACAGACTTTACAAGCTCTGAACAGTTGCACAACAAAGGGTAAAATGGTCCATTACAGACCGAACTAAAATGAGATTATTAAGCCTTCGGCTGTCCCTCTACATGTTAGTCAAAGTATGAACATACCAAAAGACACGGACATACATAAGCATTACATCAAACATCCTGTTTAGAAGTTTGTCCGTGACATTCTCCCCCACTTATTCCTTCGACGTCCTCGTTGAAGCCTTTGTCGACACTGCAACTCCTCGCCTTTGTTGAGTTGCAATACGTCTCTTGGCTCCTAACTGCTCTCCGTTGCTGTTTTTGAGTAGTCGAACTTTTGATCCGCCATGCTGTTTCAACTCGCCAATGACTCTAACTCTAGTGTGGGGTTGGCTGAGTTGTGTTGATCCTTGTTGGTTCCTGCGGATCATCCAGATGAAGGAAAAGACCATTCTTACCGCGCCAGTCTCTCAAATGCCTCGTGCTGCTTGAACTGGGTGGATGCTTGTTGGAGCTTTAACGAGCATCGTCTCGCATACTTCTGAAGTTTTGGGTCCTTCCTCCACAAAATTTGCTCATTGACTCTTCTTTCACTTAGTTGTCACATCCAAGTAGGTTCGCATCACTTCCGCTTTCGATTGACATTTTCGTTGGGAAATGAAGTTTTGGACAATCTACTCTCGATAACACCGATCACCGTTGACGAGGATTTTACAACTATTGTCTTCCATTATCTTGAAGGGTCTTTGAACATACGCAGAGCTCCTTTCTTTGGATAAATAAGAGAATTGGGGTATTTTCGGTTTCGCCCATTCTCTTAAGAGTTGAGAAGGCAAAGGTTACTTGACTTCGCCCCGCTTCCCTCGAGGTTGTACTCCATGCATCGAGTTTGGGTTACCGGCCTTCGCCTACTCTTTGCTCACACACACGAAGCACTTGAAGTGTTTACACTCCTTGTGTTGAGTTAGCTACCGTGATTCACCTTTCAATGCCATCGAACTTCGGAATACGGAAGTTTTCACCCCAACTTGGAGTAATTTCTAATAGATTTGGTCGTCTCGGGATTATACCGTCTTCTCCATCAACCCGCCGCTTACTCCCCCGAGTAGCGAAAGTACAAGATCACAGACGCCTACCGTTCCTTGGTGGGCACTCTTGCATGACCAAGTCTTTCACTTTCGGCTATCTTGATGAGAAACTCATTGACACCGGTCTTCTGAAGTTCCTTAGCCTCGCCCTTCAATTTTGTCTCACCGGTGATTGGAGTTTACCTCTGATGCTCCACCCTCCTCGGCCCCTTTCACGACCAAGCTCTCCCTCCTCCATGAGCAAGGGATCAATGACTTTCACGGAAGTCCCGCCTCTGGTGTACTACGGCATGGCGTTGCCATGCCCATGACACTACTATCCGTCCGCCAGATCAGATCCCTTTTCTTCACAATCGGTAGATATGCCTCGTGGTACTCTTACGAGTCCACCTTCATTTTAACCGATGCTTGATTTTGGATAGCTAAGCCCCTCTGGACTCGCATTGCCGCTTCCTCGTCCCTTTAGACCCCCCCCGCTTCAACACCTCGTGTTCTCCGCAGACTCCCCTTTCGTCGATGGAAAGAATGTTGAACTCCCATGCATGGCCTCGCCATCATGTTGTAGGGGTTTACCCACTCGTTCTCCTTAGCTTCCTTGGTAGCAACGTTAAACTTACTCGATCTTGTCCTCGACTTGTCGGGCTCCCTTAAGCGAATATGAGCTGGACCGACGATCCAACTCTCCAACCGCCGATCATATCTCTCAGATGATCAAGTCCCTCCCATGGGACTTCACTGGTACCCAGATTCGAACTTTTCCCTTGGTGGAACGCAGCCCCATATCGCCGATAACCAAGGTTTTCATCCGATGCAAAATTCGATGCACGCACGGAAGACCCGCCTCTGGCGGTACCATGACCTTCACTCCTTGAATCCATAGCCCTTCTTGTTGTCGTGTTGTTTCACCGGGTGGAGCTTCAATAGCTCGATCATACCTCCAGATGATCTAGTCCCTCACGGGACTAGGTTGTGTGTATCGCATTGCCCGAAACCGTTCCACCACAATCCGCCGCACCATGTCGCCTCCCTAAAGTGACATCTCTATTCAGATTCGATCCTTGTGGGATGAACTCGAATTGTGAACCCTTCATGTGTGACCTCTGCCAATACATCGCAGGGTCTCTTCCACCTTCGACTTTGTTATCTCCTTTGGCAATCGACCTTCATCCACCCACTCTTGAGTCACACCTAGATGAAGCACCGCTCTTGGACAGTCCGTCGCCTAGTAGCTCCCGAAGTCTCCCGACTTCGTTGCAATTAGTGCACCATTGTCTGGATCCTGGGCCTCTACCCTTACCAGCACAATCTTCACTGCGCACTGCTTCCTTTATAGCAACTTGAATGACAACACTATGGTATATTCTTCAAGAGTACCCGCCTATGCGTCCTCTTGCCCCGTGCTAAGGCCTTCTGAACCCAACTTCGCCTTCACAAATTGAGTCGCTTTAGTTCCTCCATCAAATGCTCCTCCGAGATAAGGTGCATGTGCCCAGAAGCTCCCTTCGTCTTTGGCACCATGCAAGATGAGTCCGCTCCGTCAGAATGAATGACCCATGGAACAACATGATCTTGCTCTTGCCTCTGCAAGAGTTCATATCCTTGACCTCTGTCCAAGGAAAGCACTATGCCTCCGCTCCATGTTCCATCTTCTATACTGGCTCCCTTCATGCGGCTTGGGTACTTCGCCGAGTTACACCCAAGTTGCTCCGCTCCTCGTTTTTGCATTGAGTTGATAGTGGCCCTCACGCCCACCATTCATGGGTCAACCCTTCCTTGAGTCCGATCTCCATATCGACTCCAAGTATGCCTTCATTTGTGTTGCTTTGGGTCGCTCCCCCACTTGATCTCGCAATGCATCCACCAATGCATTCTCTCAAGCGAGATTATACGACGACTCCTCGCCGCTTGTTCAGTCCATTGAGCTTCGTGAAGTTGTTGTTTCTTGAGGTACTCCTCAACTTGTGAGGTCCGTCCCACATGATTCTCCCTCTATAGAGCCGAGACATATCCCTCCTGGATAACTATCCCGTTGGAGCAACATTTCTCTTCGTTTCGGAGACCACTATCCCCTTGGACTACTCTGATCTACTGAACAAACTGTGCATTGTTCTGCCTCCTGTAAACACACTTGCTAGATTGCGACTCCACGTCAATACAGCCCCCGCTGCACCACTCAAGGCCTAGCAACATGCTGAACTCGTTGCACACTACAGCCTCCTACGGACATATCCTTCACATGCCGAAGAGAAAGTTTCAATGCTCCATGGCGCCGAGTTTCGGTCGCCTTGGGATGGCCGCGAACATTCCATCGTCCGCATACAAGCCAATGCATGAGTACCGAATACTTTGAGTTAGCAATTCCCCTCACCTCTGTGAGCTTTGCATAACTCTTTCGGTCGTTGAGCAACTCATTCCACCTTAGATGGTCTCATCCTTTACCAAGCGCCTCGCTTGCCTTGAGCACCATCAAGTATGGTTGTCAACGTTGAGCCGTAGCTCAAACTCCGCCATCCCAACCTTTGTGCGCGCCACATTCTTCCAAGCTTGTTTGTTCTCGTGGTGCCTCTTGCGCGAAGGGTTGGCTATTCCTTTGAATGCCAATCTCAGATGCCCGCTCCTCCGAGCGACTCTGTTTCCCTACATCTCTATGCCCGTTTACCCCCAAACGGTCACGCGTGTGCTGACTGCCCTCAACGCAGCCCCGCTAGGTCCCTCACGTTTGCATGCTAAGTGTTTCTATGAGTGCTTGTCCCGCTCTGATACCATCTGTCACGGACTTAGTTGGTTTTGCCTAAGTCGTGCGGCACCCTTGCGTGTCCGTCCGTAAAGGTCAGCCTCCCCGAAGCCTCCCATGGTCCCTTAGGACCCACAAAAGAGAGAACGAGATAGAGAAAACACCTCACTCGGGATCCACAAGCAAACATCTCCGAAAACACTTCATAGACAATGCAAATTACAAACATATTTTACAAACTCTGAATAGTTGCACAACAAAAACTAAAATGATCCATTACAAACCGAACTAAAATGGGACTATTAAGCTTTCGACTGTCCCTCTATATGCTAGTCAAAGTATGAATATACCAAAAGACACGGACATACATAAGCATTACATCAAACATCCTGTTTAGAAGTTTGTCCATGACAGTAGGACGAGTAACAGTGGGATAGAAAGTGAAGAAAAAAAATAATAATTAAAAGATAATGGAAAAATTGGATAACTACCCTAGTCACTTTGGCTCAAGGAGAATACCTAGGATGAGGTTCTTGTAACTCGGCACGTCTCGCACATGAACGATGAAAACATACCATCGGAAACATAATTGTGAATCTGTGATCTCGCCTCGCACAATTATGAGGGAAATAACTCAATTCATAGATTTGCACATCTCACACCACTCACACAAAGAACTCAATTCATTGATTCATCTTTTGATTATCCATTGTAGCATTTTAGCATTTTTTATAGGCTCAAGCACAAGAATAAAAAGGAAAATACAGAAATAAGAAAAATTACAATCACATCAAATCAAATATACAATATCCTCGTTCCTTTGAAGAAGCTAATATTTTTGACTTGATTCTTTCTCTCCTGCTGATATTCTTGAATAATAATAGACTTTCATCGTTGTAAAGATGTATTTAAGATCTTCAATAAAAGATTTATGTATAATTTTTATTTTTTCTATATTTGCTTCTTTTTTCTCCTTGTTTAAATGAGTAGATGTTGAGATATTACAATGTATTACATATACAAAATATCCTTAAGCTAAACAACTTTGTTTTATAAATAAACCAACTAAATTGCTCTTGCATCATTGACCCTCGGTACCAATGCCACCCAGTGCCCATGGATTGTGCCAATGCGGGATCTGCAGGATCTGGGGAATATATACAGTCTTATATTTGTATATAGAGCTAATTGTTTTCATGTTCGAACATTGGCCCCCTAGGTCGCAGGAAGCAATCTTACCATTGTGTTCGCTTATAGGACTCCATAAAAGCTTTTTGCTTCCTCCCATTATGAGGTCGTTGGGTGTCCACACTCAATCCCAAACATCTTAATTGGTATCGTGATGTCCGATTACAGTATCATTATATGCCATCATATTGTCATCAATATCTTCACATTCACTGGAATATGTCAGTAATCTGTTGTGTTTGGCTGGTTGACTTTTGAAGCTTGCACAAGGATGATTAGAGTTGATAGTTCTTGGTAGTGACTGGATCGGATCTAGTTTCTCTCTTCCATGGAACATTGAACATATCAATTAGCTGTCTAAGATACAAGTTGAAATGTTATTTTCCCCCTAACCTTTAAGCTAAAACTCTATGTGCATAATGACTTGCTGGACAAATACATGTTATCATTTGATAAATTAAATTGGAATGTTAAAAAATGATCTTTGAAGCCATGTGTCAAATGGGAGATTAGGCTGAAAAAGGGGAAATTAGTATGATTTAAGAGATTGTCTGTGGAAAGAACTTGCAGTGATCATGTTACTTAGAGAAATTCAAGCTTAGTGAAAATAATATATATTTGCAAATCTGTGTAAAAAGAAATGCTAATGATTAAATTTTCGAATAAGTTGGTCATATTTCAACATGCGGGTGGATCATCCAATATTATAAGAGAGACATATCATCCAGCCCTTTATCATCTCTGATGTATTTCATTTAATAGGTTATGGAAAGTTATTGCAATTTGCTTTTTCCTTGTTGCATATTCCTTTTTAGCTGTTCTATTCTATTGATAAACTTGAATTGGCTTATGATCCTTAGATAGGTTGCTTTGAGTTATTTTGGCATAAAATGCAATTGAACAAGGTGCCACTTCTAATTTAGGAAGTTATATGACTGTACAAGAATATGGTGAAATGGAAGACGCATTAACTATTGTTTTATATAAACCCAGACCCACCCTGAAGTGTACTAACACATGGTATGTCGGTATCTATCATGGTATATAAAAGGGCCAAAATTTTTGCAAAAAACTAAAAGAAATCCTATTTTAGGGTTCTTGCATACCTTTTTCATTGACAAATAAAATTAATATTGATAATAGATCGATACTTTGCTGATTTGGTGTCATATTTATTAAGAAAAAGTTTTAGACATGGATGATTAGATCCATAAATCATAAGATTTGTATTTGTTGCAAAATTAATGCTAGACCTGTAAAAATCTCAGCTCTCATATCTAGCTTAGATCCTTGATTGTCTACCATGGAACCATTCAGATCTAGCCTCGATCTGCAAAGATCTAGCCCAGATTCATGCTGATCTAGTTTAGATCTGTGAAGATCTAGCCTAGATTCATATGGAACTAAGCTATTTTAAGTGAAGATATAGCATAGATCCATGCGGATGTTTGCTGGATAGGAATGGTTCTAGCCTAGATTAGCTTAAATCTATATTTGATCTACAAGGATCAAGCGAGATCTGATTACATCTAGCCTACATCTGAATAAATCTAGTTTAGATCTAAAAGAATGAAGACCTGACATTTGTAGTTCAAGCCCTAAATGAGGTCTAAATGGAAGTGATCTAGGCCAAGGCTGGAAGATAAAGCATAAATCCTAACCTAATTGCATGAAATTAGCTTAGAGATTAGATTCGGATTTACCTTAATTTGTAGAGAAATTAGATCGAATCTTGCACTTGAATCTTCTTCTTGAGCAAATAAGCCTCCACTCAATAAGTTAAATTAATTTTGGAAGAGAGTTGAGAGAGATTTAGTAGGAAATGAGAGTGCATAAGAGAAAGATGTGCAAGGGGAGACTAAAGGGAGAGGAAAGAGGTTTAAAGTTATCAATCTCTTTGGCTGAGGTGACAACCTGGACCATCCGACCTGGGGTTACTGTACAGGGGTCTGAAGGGGTTACTGTGTGTGGTAAACCTTGTTTCCAACTTGGACCATCCTGGAATGAGATGGTCTGACTCTTGGCCTTCACCTGAACAAGTAAAGACTGGTCACTACGTACTGGTAAGGGCGAAATCACAATCCATGGTCACTCATTTGGCAAGTTTTGAAATGTGACCTTTGTTAATAACTAATTTTACAAACTTAATTGTATGTTTCTGCTTTTGTTTTTAGTTTTGTATTTTTAGTCATTAAATAATGTTCATTTCAACTTTTTAATATGAACTACATGGTATGGTAGAAAGAATTGTAACAAGTTTGGCGTTGTGAAGATTTAAGGATCATATGGTTAGTTATCCTTGATGCAAATCTTCGACAGCATCTACAATTCCTTCGTTTTACACCAGCTTCTTCTACATTCCATGATTTCATGGTTAGGATTTTTCTGTTTTTTTTGTATTGTGTAATTCATACTGAGCCATCCACTACAATATTTCTTTCTAGAGCTGGAAAGTACCATCTTTTGTAGTTTGTTTGTAATTGTGGATGCAAAGAACCTATACACAAAGATCTGTATACTGTTGCAACAACATAAGATTGTGACTCTGGCATCATGTGTGATTTTGTAGACTAGAATTTGGATTCAACATGTTGTCTTATGTTTTTTCAATCGCTCCTGCCCTTTAGAGTTGGCACTTGTACACTGAGCATATTTAAAATTTTTTATAGGTTATGATTCCATAATCAGCACATCTTAAATACAAGAATCCTATCTTGAAAGAACTTTTATGTTTTGGCAAGTAAACCTACAGTTTAAACAAAAGTTAGTAAATATTTTTTTTAATAAGACTGAGATGTTTGCTAGAGATTTTTAATCATCTATCAAATTTAATGAATTTACAAGAAGAATCAAGCTTTCTGTTTGTTACTGACATTTTTTAGAACTGAAAACATGGAAAATTCTTTGTTGAACTTTTGATGATGTATTGACATCACTCTATGAAATGGTCTGCTGTGCCAACTTATGTCTGCATGAATCAAGATTTTAGATATTAATTTAATATCTGTCTTGATAATCTGTCAGACAATTAGTGTTCTGAGGTACCAAGTGGGTATTCCAACCTATACCATCTAATATCATGGGAAAGAAAAGTAATAGAGAAGTATACCAAGTGATACCGTATTGTCACGGACCGAGCTAGAATTACCTAAGTCGTGAGGCAACATTGCGGCAATGTCATGGACTTAACTAGAATTGCCTAAGTCGTGAGATACTATTGCGCCGTTGTTACGGACTTATTTAGGATTGCTTAAGTCATGAGGCACTCTTGCGTTATATGTCCATAAAGGGTTAGCCGAGTTGCAACCTAGCTCACGTCTCAAAGGACCTGTAAAAGAGCAAATTGATTAGTTCAAAAACCAACGACAGAGAAGTCTTGACGTCTCGCGAAGAGGACAACTTTACAAGCAATTCAACAAACACTCGGTGTACAAGAGAGAAAAGAGAGGAAGGAGAAAACAAGGACTTTAGAAGGAAAACAAACAGTTGCAAGTCCACAAACGACTGCTCACCGAGTGTCGAGTACGATGGCAAGTTCTCGTAGGCTTAATGTGCGAATATATGAATCCAATCAACGACCAACACTACCCCAAAACCCCATCTATCCTTGTGCCACCCGGGGGGTTCCAAGGTGCTGAGATGGCTGACATTTCGCATCGTACTATAGTCTACAGAAAACAGGCTATGACACGCAAAAATTAGGCTATTTTAGGGCAGTTTTGCCCATTTTGGTGAGCAGTCGTTCTGCAACGCTGCAAACTGTTTTTGCTTACAGTTTCAAGCAAAAACACACAAAAACAAAGCAAAACACACTGATAAACATATGTATAAGTAAACAAAATCGACAAACGGTTTGTTGACGAAGATGTTATGGGTGCATGATGACTATTTGTGACATTCTCCCCCACTTAAATTATTGATGTCGTCGTCGACACTTGCTGGTAGGCTTTGATGATTGCTTCTTCATATCGCAGGGTGTTTTCAGACTCCTAATTAGCTTCTATTCGGGGAAGCTTTCACCACTTCATTAAGCACTCAGTCTACTCTACTTCGTTGGGTAGCTTTGTCTTGTGATCCACTAAAATGATTTCAACTTGCTTTTCGTAGGAGGCTTTGGTGGGGGGTAGCTGAATTAGAATACTTCGGGAAGCATCTTGCCGGTTTGAATGATAGGATTTCAAGTTGCTTGTGTGGAAGACATTGTAAATTTTGAGCCATACTGGCAATTGCAACTTGTAGGAGTCATTGCCTACCCTATTGATAGTTGGGAAGGATCCTTCGTACTTGTGCACCAATCTCTTATGCACTTTATATCTAAAGAACTGGAGTGATGCTAGTTGGAGCTTCACCAACACTAAGTTATCGATTTTAAACTCTTGTGGTCACATTCTCAAATCAACCCATTTCTTTATCTTTTTGGCCACCTTCTCCAAGTAAACCCGCATAATATCTACGTTCCGGTGTCATTCCTTTGCAAAGTGATAGGCTGACAGACTACTCCCGGTATAACCAATCCAAGGTGTGACGAGTCGACGCTGCTATCCCATAATAATTTCGAAGGGACTCTTGTTAGATGTAGAGCTTCGCTGCAAGTTGTAGGAGAATTGAGCTATGTCTAACAGCTTCACTTAATCCCGTTGGTTAGCACTCACGTAGTGTCAAACATATTGTTCCAAGAGCGAATTTATTCTCTCAGTTTGGCCATCCGTCTAAGGTTGGAGGCTTGTGGAGAAGTATAACTTAGATATCAACAATTCGAATAGCTCGGTCTAGAAACGTCCCAAGAACTGTGTCTCGATCATTGATGATATTATGTGAGACTCCCCAATACCTCACCATATTCTTTATCATCAATTTGGCCACCTCATCTACTGAGCAGTGTAGGGGTGCAACAATGAATATTGCATACTTTGAAAATCGATCGATCGTCACGAGTATCGATTCGAGTCCCCCTACTATCGACAAGCTTGATATGATGTCTAAGGAAATGCTCTGTCATTACCTTTCTGGTACAGGCAACGACTCTAAAAGTCTCACCGGCTTTTATTGTTTTACCTTATCTCGATGGCAATGCACGTTCGAACATATTCCTTTACATCAGTCCCCATATTCGGCCAATAGAAGGTCCTCTCCACAAGAGCCAACATTCAGTGAATACCCGGATGTCTAGCCCAAAGGGAATAGTGACACTCTCTCAAGAGTTCACGCCTCAAATTGTTCGCTCGAGAAATAGATGCTCTATTCCCTTTAGTGTAGACGAGTCCTTCCTGGACCTAAAATCGTCGTGTCTTGCTCTCTTTGATTAGTTGCATCAAGTTTACTGCTTGGGGATAATTGTATAGTCCATTCCTGATTCTGAAAAGGAAGTTGGAGTGCAACTGACTTGGTTGGCCTTCTCCTTCCAATTGCATGGCATTTAGTAGCTCTACTTTCTTGCTCAATGCATCGACCATGACTTTTGCTCTTCTGGGCTTGTATTCTATTGCCATATCAAACTTAGCGAAGAAGTCCTACTCCCGTGCTTGCTTTTGGGAGAGTTTCTTTTGAGTTTGGAAGTAACTCAATGTGATGTTGTCCGTCCTTAGCACAAATCGCATTCCGAGAAGGTAGTGTCACCAAACTCGTAGACAGTGGACCATCACTGTCATCTCCTTCTCGTGCACTGGATATCGTCGCTCGGTCTCGTTGAGCTTACAGCTCTTGTAGGCCATCGGGTGACCCTCCTTCATTAGTACTCTCCTAATAGCGAAGTTTGAATCATCCATATGAACTTCGAAATGTTTCTCATAGTCTGGCAATTTGAGTATCGATTCTTTCAACACAGTAGCCTTTAGGTCTTGGAATGCCGTGTCGCATTTGTTTGACCATTGCCAAGGTTGCTCCTTTAGCAATTCCATCGGTGAAGCTATACACTTAGAGTATCCAACTATGAAGCATCGATAATAGTTGACGAAACCAAGGAAGGAACCTTCGTTGATTCGATACCCTAAGAATAAAATCTCCGTTTGAGCATAGTAGCACTTCTCTCTTTTCACAAACAAAGTGTTCCCCTTGAGAATCTTGAAAATTGTTTGAAGGTGCTCGACATGCTCCTCGAATGTTTGGTTGTAAACGACGATATTGCCCAAGTAGACGATTATAAACTTGTCCGGATACTTCTTGAATAATTAGTTCATGAGAGTGCAGGATATGGTCTGAGCGTTCATGAAGCCGAAAGGCATCACTAAGAACTCGAACGCTATATACCTGGTCACACAGGTAGTCTTCATTTCATCGCCTTCAACAATGTGCACATGCTAGTAACCTAACCGAAGGTCGAGTTTAGAGAAATATTTTGCTTTGCCTAGCTGGTCGAATAAGTTCGTGATAGCAGGATGAGATACTTATTCTTTACTGTCACTTTGTTTATGACTTAATAGTCAACGCATAATCGGATGCTCCCATCTTGTTTCTTTTAGAAGAGGATTAGAGCTCCGAATGATGCTTTAGAACTATGGATGTGATCATCGCTTAGCAGTTTATATAACTGCTTCCTAAGCTTTACCAACTCTGGAGGGGCATGCGGTATGGTGGTTTTACTAGAGGCTTCACTCCCGGCTCCAACTCAATGTGATGGTCCACGCCTCTGCGCGGTAGCTGAGTTTTGACAACTTAGGTGGTATAATATCAGTGAACTCGTTCAAAACGTCCATAGCCATAGTAGGTTCATGAGTAGCCTTCACGCCAAGTGTCTCTAGCTTTATTGCGGCCATGAAAGTTAATTCATCTTTTCGTACCCTCTTCTTCAGTTGTAATGCAGATATTTGTTGTGGATCTTTGGTTCCTCCTCGAGAAATTAGAACCACGCAAGGGTCGTCGACTCTCATCATGCATAGGGAGTTTAGGAACGATATTGGCACCTACTTTGTTGCATGCATGAACTCCATTTCGAGAATCATTTGGAAGTTATCTAATGGCACTACCATTATGTTTGTGCTTTCACTTTATGTCCCAATCTTGATGGGGACTCTTTGCTAGCCTGGAGATCTGCTTAGCCTCCGAGTTCACAGCCTTCATTTAACTAGGGCTCTTCTTTAGGTTCAGCCCAAGTCGCCTTGCTTCTTGGTCGGCAATGAAATTATGGGTAGCGCCCGTGTCCATCATCGCATGGGTTGTTTGGCCATTTAGCTTGATGTCCACGTACATCAGCTCGTTGCTCCATACTTTCTATTGCTTTGTCTTCATGTTCTCCCCCACTTGATCCCACAATGCTTTCAACAAATGCATTGCTCCCATCCGAGGTCCTTGCGACTCCTCATCGTGGTTGCTGGATTCCGAACTACTCGAACTAAGGGCGATGATCTTGCCCTTGTCCGATCGTGGGGGGTGGAATGATGTTGTAAATGCATTGAGTGCTTGCTTTTGTAGGCACTCCCCCACAATGTGCGGTCCTCCGCACAAGAAGCATCCGCTAGGTTTTGGGGTCTTGCCTTTTGAGCTTGGCCCTTTGTGGGAACTCCTTTTTTTTTGTTCACTTCCAGACTCCTTTCCTTGGGAATATTTGGATGAGCGATTTTCCGAAGATTGTTTCTTCTTCCTCGAGTCCTTTGAAAAAACAAAGTTGGTGAGCCTTTCCGTGGCTACGATTGTCCCGATCACATCGGTGACATTCCTTCGATGTAATTCTTGTTGTGCTTACGACTTCAAGCCATCAAGGGAGTTGAACAGTTTGTCCTTCTCGGACATGTCTTGTATGTTCAATATCAGTGTAGAAAATTGCTTTAAGTAGTCTCGAATGGAAGTACTTTGGCAGAGTTGTCTTAGCTTCCTTGTAACAAACTTCATGTTCTCGGGTAGGAACTGAGTTCTCAACTTCCACTTCAAGTCCTCTCATGTGTCCACTCGACACCAACCTTGTTGGATCTCTTCTCAACGTGTTTACCACCAAAGTTTTGCATCCTTATTCAGATACATGGTTGTTATCGAAACTTTGGTTTCTTTAAAATCGAGCCTCGTAGATCGAAATTATTGTTCCATATCGAATAGGAAACTCTCGAGCTCCTTCACATCCCTGGCACCCCCATAGTAATGTGGCTCGGGTGCTCTCAAGTGTTGTGGCGGAGCAATGCGGGTGTTGCTTCCTCCCCGCATTAAGAGCCCTTGTGAGCAATATAATCCTTGACATGAGTTCTTTCACGACTTCGTGTAGGTGTTGCACGGAGTCTTTGGTGTCTTCCATCAATCAATCAACTAGGGAATCAACCTTGTCGATTCGAGATTCTGCCTCTTATGAGTTCTCTACCCTAAGAAGTCTTCATTTGCCTTGATAGAGTTCCTCTAAACTCACTTCAAGAATGTCAAGGCAGGTTTCTGCAGTTGTAAGCCTCTCCTTATGGCTTATTTTCCCAGTTGGCGCTCCGGATTATACTTTCTCCGCTCGCGGAGAAAAGTCAACTTCTCGCTCGTCTTGTTCGCTATTGTGCTCCTCTTGAGCAGCTTCAATAGCTTGAGAGCGAGTTTGCACTTGCAGCCCACTTGTGGCTACTTGGGGCAATGGTCCGGCTTGCCCCATTTTACTTGATTCGGCACGATGCTTCACCATGGTGAGATTGCGAAACTTTTGTTGTTTGGACGAATTGCTTGCGCGCTCTGATACTACAACGTCATGGACTTAGTTGGAATTGCCTGAGTTGTGAGGCACCTTTGCGCCAATGTCATGGACTTAGCTAGGATTGCCTAAGTCATGGGGCACCCCTTGCTTATCTGTCCGCAAAGGGTTAGTCTAGTTGCAACCTCTCTTAGGTCTTGAAGGATCTGTAAAAGAGCAAATTGATTAGTTCAAAAGTGAGCGACGGATAAGTCTCGACGTCTCGCGAAGAGGGCACCTTTACAAGCAATTCAGTAAACACTGTGTGCAAGAGAAAAAAAAGAAGGATAAAACAAGGACTTTAGAAGGAAAACGAACGGTTGCAAGTTCGCAAACGATTGCTCACTGGGTGTTAGGCACGATGGCAAGTTTTCGTAGGCTTAACGTGGCAAGTTTTCATAGGCTTAACGTGCGAAATTGTGTATCCAATCAATGCCCAACACTACCCTAAACCCCCATGTAGCCCTGTGCCACTTTGTCACGAATGGTCGTCGCGCACTCATAACAACTCCGTTCAACGAACCGTTCGTCGCTCACACCTACATGTACAGCCACTTGACAGCATGTTTTGTCTTGGTTTTGGGTCATTTTGCTTGTAAAAATGTAAGTTCGAACAAGCTGCAGCGTTACAAAGCGATCGCTCACCGAACCGAGCAAAACAACCCCAAAATAGCTCCGTTTCCGTGTGCCGCGGGCTAATTTCTAGAATCTGCCTCCGCTCACTAAAACGTCAGCCATCTCAGCCCCTTGGAACCCCCCGGGTGGCACAGGGCTGGATGGGGCTTCGGTATAGTACCGGGCATTGAACACTCCTTCGCAAGTTCGCACGTTGCCTTAACGGGAACTTGTTGTCACGCCCGGGACTCAGTGAGTAGCTGTTTGTGGGCTTGCAGCTGTTCGTTCAACCTTCTAAAGCCCTTGTTTTCCCCCTCTCCCTCTTTTCTCTTGTGCACGCAAGGTGCTCGCTGAATTGCTTGTAAAGCTTCCCCTCTTTTCGCGAGACGTCGGGACTTGTCCGTCTCTCGTTCTTTCGAACTAATCAACTTTCTCTTTTACAGGTCCTTTGGGACCTGGGAGAGGTTGCAAGTGGGCTGATCTTTGCGGAGCAATATCGCAAGGGCGAAGCGCGACTTAGGCAACGCAAGCTAAGTTCGCGTCTTGGCCGTAAGGGTGCCTCACGCCTTAGGCAATTTCAGCTAAGGCCGTGACAACTTGGGGGTTTCTAGGGTGCTGAGATGATTGACGTTTCGCACCTTGCCGCAGCCTCCAGAAAACAAGCCATGACATGTGAAAATTGGGCCATTTTGGGGCAGTTTTGTCCATTCTGGTGAGCGGTCGCTCTGCTGTGCTGCAAACTATTCCTGCTCATAGTTTTTAAGCAAAAACATACAAAAACAAGGCAAAACACGTTGCCAAATATATGTGTGAGCAAACAAAAGCGATAAACAGTCCATTGACGAAGATGTTGTCGGTGCATAATGATCGTTCATGACAGTTTGGTTCATAAACAATGCTTGCTTGGATTGATAAAAACCAATCGATATGTGGTGTGAATGAGAGAGTGACGTTTAGACTATATGATCAAATTTCTTAACATTTTTTTTATCGATCTGAATGAACAGAATCATAGCTTTGCGAGGAATCAAACTCTGAAATACAAAGTCCATTTAGTATCTCCACCTGCGCCCATCAACCCTTTCTGCTGTACATCTGGGCTGCTTTGTGACATGCAGTTAACAAGATTTAAACCCATATACAAACAGGATATATGTTAATTTGGTTTGGATAATGAGAAAGAACATGTTTCAGTCTTCTTTCAGTCTTAAGCTGTGTGGACTGTCATAGGCAGATTAGTTAGCATTATGCTATTATACCTGCAGAGATTCTCTTATCTTTATCAGTTCCTGATAGAAATTTGAGACCTTCATTCCTTTTACACAGATGAAGTGATGGTACTCCTTTTCTTACAAACTTAACTTGGATAATTATTTGTTATTATATTATAGCCTTCGTATTTTTCATTCATGTTACCTGAAAATGATGTGGGACTTCCCTGTTTGAAACCCGAGTTTCCTTTTAACTAGATTCAAGGAGTAGAAGAAATGCTTTCCTTGTAGTATATCGCTTTTGAAATGCTCCCAATAACTTTAACAGTCAACTGTTGTGAATAGAGATGGACATAGCTCTAAGAATGTAACTTTACTTTTTAGATAGCATTAGTGAAGTGAAAGTTGGATATAGTATTAATACTTGTTTTATCTACTTGGTCATTTTTGTCTATTTTAACTGATTTCTCTTGGTTTCTTGTTAAATTTACCTGAATATTTGTGATTTTATGTTCCTATGGTATTAATAGCACATGGTAACCTTATATACAGAGTCTAGATTTTCTGTTGCTGCTCCATTTATCTATTTCTGCATTGCTTTTGCTCTCTGATTGCAGTTCTATTTTCTCTGTACTACCTATCTATTGTCTGAACATTTTCATCTCTTGCAATGAGGGAGGCCTTATTTGACAAATATTTTGTCAGTCCTTTATTTGGTTTTTCTACATGTTTTATTATCTATTGTAAATGAACATGGTTTAAAGGTGTAGCTGAATCGGCTTTATTCATACATTTTTTCCATCAGTTTAGAGTTTCTATTGCTGTTCTTCTGACTGCAGCTTTCTTTCTTTTTTTTTCTTTTTGTTGCACCATCTGGAAGATCTCCAGCACTTGAGATGCCTACTTTTCTTTAAATGACCATGATCTATATCCATTTTTCATACATATCATAACGTCAATTGATGATGAAGGCGGATTACAGGTTGCTGAACGGGCATTATTCCTCTGGAACAATGATCATATAGTGAGCTTAATTGCTCAAAATCGCAGTGTAATATTTCCCATCATATTTGAAGCGCTGGAGAAGAACATGCAGGCCCATTGGAACCAAGCGATTCATGGCCTAACAGCAAACGTGCGGAAAATGTTCCTTGACATGGACAGTGAGCTGTTCGAGGAGTGCCAGCGACAATACGAAGAAAAGGAAGCGAAGGCAAAATCAGTGGAAGAGCAAAGAGAGTTGGCATGGAGAAGGCTCGAAGCCGTTGTTGAAGCCAAGGCCGGAGGAGAAGACATGGTTCTAGCCAATTAGCCAAATTTGTGGTTGTATTGTAAGTTAAATGTATCATCTGTGGATATGCCTCGGATCATGTCAGGTTTCAAGGTTTTCTTTTTTGTCTCCTTTTGTGCATTTCAAAGAGAGATGCCGTATTTTATTCCATTCACGATCCTTTTCTTTTTATTGGTTTCCTGCAGTGCAAAGATTTCGAACTTAATATGTATTTCTTTCAGTCTGTTTTGACATCTACCTACTGCTGATGCATTGTGGAATCATATAATTGCTGAGAAACAACAGTGGAGATGCTGAGCTCAAAATATTTGTTGGTTTTTTTATGGGATGATTTCTTAAGATATGAATGAGAATTGCGAATAAATTAATTATTCACAGTTCATTCAACAACAGTCGGTAAGAATCGTCGAGCTTTCATGTATCCATTCATTGCATGAACATTGTATTATATCAAGGTCACGCTTACTAGACATCAAGTCCTTATGTTTTTGACTGCCTATATTGTGTCCTTAGCATCAGTCTCCTCAAAGATACATATCCATAGTTGGCTCATAAAATTATGGTGGCGAATGAAAGGCTCATTTGAGAAAAACAATAAGGATAATCAACAATAAAGTCATGAATTATAATGGAACTTTCTTTTTCTTGATCAAAAAGAACTTCCAAGATAAAGTTTGTAGTCTAAAAGATGGAAGTTATGCATATATCTTTCAATTGGCATAATAAGAACCATAAATACTACTTGATGAGTTTGATTTAAGGAAATTGACCGATAATGTAGGGTTGATATAATGATAAGAATGCTCCTTTATCAGATAAATATTTTGTGTCATGATAATAGTCTCTAAATATAGAGGCAACAGAAATATCACATATTGGGTAAGCCTTTTAGCCAATAACGGATGTTGACCTGCTGCGTCAAGTATAAGTCCCACAGGATTGGAGGCTGAATGATTGAGCAACGAAGGATCGTACAAGCAAGTTTTTCCTGGTCGTGGCGAGAGGAGGTAGCAGAAGAGGGAGGTGGCTGCAGCCACACCAAGACTAAGTAGGGGAGGGTTGCGGTGGCGACACTGATGACTAGGAAAGGAAGGCAGGAGGGAGAAGGGAAAGAGGAGGGAGTAAAGGACGGGATTGGCATAAGCAACACCAAAGATGCAAAAGCAGAGTCATGTCACTTGATGGAGTCACAAGGATTATAATAATGATGTAATCAAGAAACACTCTTACCCACTTTTAGTAAGAAACAATATTGATAGACACGATCTTCAACAAAGTTGACCACCATCCAATTGACACAGAATACATTTAACAAGCTCTGCATCCTTGCAAGATTCAAAGAAAATTGAGATAAACAAGCACGTAGCTGCATTTTGGAAAGTCTTTCTTCTACTTATTGGGGACACCTGACAAAAGATGTGCAGTGACCTCTGAATGAAGCAGCTGGTGGATACATCACTATGAAATAACTCTTAGGCTAGTCAGTCAATATGTTATCGACACAAAGTCTGTGCAACTCACTGCCATCTATAAGCCTTCTGATACCAGCTTTTAGTTCAGGTACTCCCTCTTGCAAGACAGCACATACAGGAAATATAGGGACGCCTTGGACCCTTCTCTCTAGTTCTTGGAACACATGTTCTGCACCCTCTTCATCAATTTTGTTGGCCACTATTAAGGATGGTCGATTTGACAAACCTTCCCGGTGATGTTCAAGCTCCAAAGCCAAATCCCTCAGTTGCTCCCATGGCGGAATACCCTTCCTCCCATCCAATGCTGCTGCTAAATCAACGACATATGCCAAAACCCTTGTGCGCTCTATGTGCCTCAAGAAAGCATGGCCAAGCCCACGATTTGCATGTGCTCCTTTTATAAGACCAGGGATGTCAGCAACCTTGACAGAGAAGAAGTCCTCATAATTTAGATTTCCTATGTTGGGCCTTAGAGTGGTAAAAGCATAATGACCCACAGTTGGCCTAGCCATTGATAGGGCCCCTAGCAATGTGCTTTTACCAGCATTAGGCATTCCAATAAGGCCAACATCTGCGATACTCTTCAGTTCCAGTATAAGAACACTTTCAGAGCCAGGTCTTCCAGCAGCCAATGAAGTTTGATATTCACCATCCAAAGATTCTGGACTTGAAGCACCATTGCAGTAACTGACACTTTTGCGAGAATCTTTTTTTGAAGTAGCATTACCAAGGCCACCCTCTCCTCCTCGTGCAACTATTATTCTTTGCCCAGGTTGAGTTAATTCTGCAACTGAATATCGGACCACCTCCTCTTCTTCCTCCTTCATCACCTCGTCATCTTCCTCTACTCTGATTTCATTTGCATCATCAGTTCGATCATCTTTAATTTCCTCATAGGTAGTTTTGCAACATGGTTCAACATCTTCGGTGTCTTTGTCCCATTCTACCTCAGTGGAGGCAGGAGAACCAAAACTTATTTTGACATCATGCTGTGATTTATTAACATCAGCTTCGGAGTACAAAGGTGACGTATGCAAATCTTTCATTAGTGCTGAACAAGATGCATTGACCTTAACACTTTTTTGCTGAACAGAATTAGCTGTATCAATGTCAACAGCTCCTGGTATTTCCCAAGGGTCCAAGGATGTGATAGAAGAGTTTTCAGCAAAAGAAGTTTCACCACTAACTAGGTGTATTACAGTGCCAACTGGTACTTGAGCAACCTGCCAGATATAAGAACTAAGTGCTTGACATACCACAAAGAAATCACACAAGATGTTAGTTGAGAAAGACACTGGAAATTCACCTTGTCAGACCCACGGCTCCCTGCTTTACTCTTTGAAGTTCCATTCCCTCCTCTTTGTGCATTCTGGAAAACAAGGTCTAGTCATAGCTTACAATATCACGTAGTAGACTGTTTAAGCCCCTCAACAACAAGCATGCTTATATAAAACTAAATGAGCTTACTTGTGTACACATTATGAAGAATCCCGTTAAAGCTATCAGGCATTGTACAAAAAGCATATTGGTACTCCAACAAAGTAACAGAATAGACAGAAAGGCTTCGATCATACCAAGTGATGCTGCAAATTGCTGAAGTCCCAAACAGCTGAAGAGCATTCAAGGATGACATCACCACCTCTTCCACCATTTCCACCTGTATTTATTGAAAGAAGAATTACTATTTTGGCAGACTAGCCAACAAGTAACTTGAGATTATTAAAACTGATTCACTACTTCGAAAATAGCAAAGATATGAAATTTCAAGCACACAATTTGATTAAACACAAACAAATATGGTATAGCAGGGGTCATTTTGTTTGGGAAATTTCACAAACAGATAGGCTACATGTTTCGACTATCAATAATCTGCCTTCTAACTAATGAGAAAATTTCAGAATCGTGAGTTATCAGTACAATTATATATTTTGATTACAATGTTGTAATTCTGACAAACTAACTAAACCAAAAGATATTATAGTTCCACCATCAGGTCTGCCATAACGATCAGTCCTGCTGCGTCTATAGCTGCAACACCCATTTCCACCTTCGCCTCCCTTGGTCCATAACCTAAACCTATCAACCATCCTCCGTTCCTGTAAAGGATGAACAAACGAGGTAAAAGCTTCCGTGCCATAAGCCAATAAGAAACACCATATAAATTAGAGCAGTAAACCTAGCTTGAACCTAGTTTTCAACCAAAGAAAGACAACAAAATGATCTTGTGCCCAAAAACGAGGTAAAGGAGTGATTTTGATCCATAGAAAACCGAATGGGCGGGTACATGCGGAAATGACAAAAAAGTAGGAACATTACAACAAAAAAAAGTGAAACATGAAAAACCTTTCAATTAAATACAAGAACGAATGGAGAGATCTCATGGAACAATTGGTGAGTGGCAGTGGATACCTGCAAAGGTGCCAACTTTCCCTTCTTTTTGGGGACATCAGAGTAAGAGAAGGAAGAAGGAAGCCATGGCGGTTTACGACAAGGCGATCTTAGCAGTACTCTGCCCTGCCCAAGGGTTTGGTGCCAGCGCCACCACATGTCTCGCTCGCAGCAGCGCAACAAGCGACTTTGCTCTAATCTCGACGAACGACTCAGAAGCAGTTCTCGCGACAGAAACAAATTTCGGGGGTTTTCTTGCAATTATATATATATATATATATATATATATATATATATATATATATACATCCTTACCCAAAAACAAAAAATTCTACTGTTGGGTTTTAATCTAATGATTTATGGATATTTTATCTAATTGATTTTTATCGGGGACGCCCATTTTCCACCGGTCACCCATCGTGAGCGGCGTGGCCCTTCACCTCCGCCCCCGCTCCCACCGCGTGCGACGTCGCCCCATCCGCCTTCGCCACTCCCGCCCCGCCCCTTTTAGTTGGCGGTTCTCGATCTTCCTCCTTGTCACCACTGCCCTCCAGGTCACCTACGACGCCCTTTGGCCCCACTTGTGGGCCCCTTTCCCTGTCAACCCCAATCGCACCCTCAGCGTTGCCCATCCCACCCTCGGTCGATCCGCCTTCCTCATCCTCTGCTCGTGTCGCCCTCCGCCACTCCCTCTTCCTCCCAATCAAAGAGCTCCCTCCTCGCGCTGCCCTTCGCCGCTCCCTCAGCTCTTGCCCACGCTGTTGCCTTCCATACGGATGCTTCGATCGCGAAGAAGGCGAGTAAGAGGAGCATGGAGCAGATGGTAAGCGAGCCGACGATGCCTTTCTCCTCAAAGAGGCTGGACCTGGAGAACTCGGCGATGAGGCGATGGAGTCGCAGTAATCAGCAAGATGGTCAACGAAGAACCGACCGAGGTGGGCGCAAGCGGAGGCAGGGTGGTAGGCGACGAAGTCATCAGTAGAGAGCGGGGCGGGAAGGGTGCGAACAAGGTCGGAAGGGTGGGGCGCCCGTAATAATTTCGTCCGATGAATTATTTGTCGTTTTCGTATGTTTTACTTTAGTTTTATATGTTTTTGTTTAGAAAATATAGGCAACGATAGTTTGTGACGTCAATGTGATCGCTCATCGTATCAGACCGAATTATCCCAAAATGATTTCGTTTTCACACGCTACGTTTTGTTTTATACAAACCACAATTACACGTGAAACATCAATCATTTTAGCATCCTGGAACCCCCGAATGACACAAAGCTAGATAAGACTTTGATATATTATCGAGCGTTGAACAATCTTCATAAGTTCACATGTTAACTTGACGAAAATTTACCTTTGCGTCCGGCATCCGGTGAGCAATTGTTTGTGGATTTACAACTGTTTATTCTACCTTCTAAAAATCATTATTTTCTCCTTCTCTCTTTTTTTTATCTTGCACTCAAAGTACTCGATGAATTATTTGTAAAACTTTCCTTTTCGTGGGACGTCGGAATGTTCATCGCTCGTTTTTGAACTAATTAACTTTCTCTTTTACAGGTCCTTCGAGATATGAGTGAGGTAGCAAATTGGCTAACCCTTTGCGGACGCATATCGCTGTTAGGATTAGAGCGGCACTAAGAGGGGGGGGTGAATTAGTGCAGCGGATTAAAACTTCAGTTTTGGAAAAAATCTTTCGTACGATAAAATGTTGAACTCGGAAGTGCTTAACTTGAAGGCATACGGAAGAAGGAGACAAAGAAGTAGAGCATCAAAGTGAAGATGGTTTGCAGTAATATAAATGATAATAAGATAAACGCAAACCGATTTATAGTGGTTCGGTCATGCGACCTACATCCACTTGCGAAGCCTTCTTCGATGAGGCTCCCAACTTCCACTAGCAAATCACTTTGAAAGGGAAGGACAAATACCCCTCTTACAACATTTTACAAGTGGTTCACCCTCTTATAGATTTTTAAAGAGAAAGAGGGAGGTGAACACTCAAGCTATTGAAAACAAAAACTTGCTAAAGGCTTTGCTAAGACTTTTATCTCAATCTCTTGCTTCTGAAAGGTTGTGATCTCAGCTGAGAATTGAGGGATATTTATAGGCCCCAAGAGGATTCAAATTTGGGCTCCAAAATTTGAATTCTCTTGGGTTTCCGAGGCTGGCGGTGCCACCGCCGAACCTCTCGGGTGCTGGGCGGTGCCATAGCTCAATTCTCGGGTTCTCGACGGTGCCACCGCCTACACTATTTCAGCTCACTGGTTGGGCTCCAAACTTGGCCCAAACCAATCCGAACTCGGGCCCAATTGGCCCCTACTTGGGTTATAGGATTAACACCTAATCCTAACCCTAAATAACGTGCTAATTACGAATTTAAAGACATTTCCTAAACTATTACAAAGTCCATAAGTCAAGACTTCTTCCGGCGAACTTTCGACGGTCTTCCGATAAACTCTCCGAAACCATTCTGCGGACTCCCGACAAGCTCCTAGACTTCATGATTTGATCTTGGCGAGTTTCAACGAGCTTCTTCGGTAAGCTCCGATCGTTCTCGGCAAGCTCCACGAACTTCCAACAAACCTTCCGGCGAGCTTCCGAAAACCCTTCGGCAAGCTCCCTACTCATTCTCGGCTAGTTTCGGCAGCATTCCCAATGAATCTTCGGACTTCCGTCGAACTCTCGAACTCACAACGAATCCTTTGCGCTTGACTCTGGCATTTTGTTTTGCTTTATGTCTTTATCGTTATCGTAGTTAATCCTGCACACACAAACCAAAACTCTACTTCGATCTAGACAATTATTACAATGCAAATCGACATTCTGTTGCCCGGCACGTCATTGGTTGGCGCTTCATCTGATTCTTCAACGCATCGTCCTCTCTTGTGGCTTGTTGCCCAATCGGTGGTTGACCTCCGCAACCCCGATATCCTTGGTGCAATTCCACTCTCCTTGGCCCGATGCTCGACATCCGAAGCCTTCTGCCGTCCAATATCCTGACATGATCTCCTCTGGCGCAACATCAATTCCTCCTGCGTCAACTGTCTAATCCTGATCGAGTATACTTGCATCACTCAAATTACAGTTAAACATCTAAACACAATCAATTAGTTTCATCATCAAAATCCGAGATTCAACAATCTCCCCCTTTTTGATGATGACAACTAATTGATGACTAACAGAGTTAACCTTAACTCCCCGAAGTTTAACCAAACTCCCCCTGTCAATATGCCATTGATAGAACACTTGGATTATCCGAAATCCAAGTAACATTCATCCCATGTTATAAAAAACATTTAAACCATCATGCAAATATGTATAAAATATTTAATTTAATGTATGAAGTCATCAATATACTTCTCCCCCTATGTCATCAACAAAAAGGAGAAGTAGCTCTAGCTATTTTAAAAGATATGCAAGTTTTTGTAACTTGAAGCTAGATTTTCATCACAACATATAAACACAAAAGCATAGCAAGATTCTTAAGTTCAATCATGGCAATTCAACACTTGCTTCTTGTGTAAGATTGTACTTTGCTTTTCTTTGCATGTTTTAACTAGCAAAAGCTTTCTCCCCTTTGTTTTTGTCGAAAAGAAGGGAAGAGTACAAGCTAGCCAGTATTTGCCTTGAGCTAGCAATCTTTCTCCCCCTATGTCATTACCAAAAAGAAAGAGAGGAACCAATTATTTAGACTTTTACATAAACTTTGGATCAATCAATATTTCATTCATCACATAATGCATACAAGACAATAATGCAAAGAAATCATTTCATGAAGGATACCAATGTGAAAATTCACCAAGGATCACATGAAACAATTGCAAATCATGATATCATTATGCGATACATCATGAGATGATAATTTATCATATCAATGAAAGATATCAATTGTTAAACATGATATGATAATAGTCTCAAAAATTTTAATTTGCGATACATGTGATACACTACGATACACTAAAAAATTTATTACGATGCTTTTAAGGATATCAACATATTTTTTATACAAAGCATGGCAAGAGCAATTTTGTTACAAGTTTTCTAAGTTTTTTACTTTTTGTTTCTTTCGAGATAGCAATTCTTTGCTTCTCTTTAGATTGCAAGATTTGTAATTTATTGGTAGTGTTAATGATAGCAAGTTCTTTCAATGAAATGATCGAGCTAGGAAATTTTTACGATATGCAAGTTTTACTACATAAAAGCTAGTAAAAATTTTGAAAGTAAATGCAAGATAGCTTTCTTGTGTAAGCTCATGATTCTTGCTTCCTATTGCAATGTGCAAGTTGCAAGTTTTGCTTCTTGAAATAGGCAAGATAGCTCATTTGCTTGAGATTACAAGATAGTATTTCTTGCTTTTGAGATGAGCAAGCTAATAAGTTTTGCCCCTTTTTGCGATGTGTATGTTTGTAATTTTTTGCTTCTCTTGTCTTGTGCAAGCTAGCTATCTCCACCTTTGTCATTGTCAAAAAGAAGGAAAGACCCTTTACATCAATTATGACAAAGGTAAGTATCAATCTCATTTGTGCATCATTATATTTTCAAATTAAAACATACACTATTTCAAAAACCTTATATTTCATTCATGCACGATATTGAATAAATCAATCAACATTATGAGCATATCATACATGATACATCATTTTGGTAATAAATCATAGCATTTATCAATATTTTGATCATGATACCAAGCATTCATCATTTAGAGCATTCATGATACACATTATGTGCATATATTATCACAATAAAAAGTAATTATGTGCATAATTTCAAATCATAAATGTTTGATGGTATCAATTTTGTCAAATTATATCCTACAATGTTCATAACTTTTCATTTGTATGCATCAAAATAATATCAAGATTATTTTATACATAATATAAAATCATCATTTATAATTACATCAATATTCTAATCATTATTTCAATCTACACATCATGATAACAATAAATTTACACTATAGACAATCTCATGTTTTATCATTCAAGCTAACGTATATTTTTACAATTAGCAAGCTATTAAATTCCTTTTTTTTTATAACAGTGATTTAATCATATCAAGGCATTTGTATCATAGATACAAAGAAATCATATCATCAAAGAGACATGATTTATTTCAACAGATCTCCTTTATTTTTATAAATATCAAAAAGAAATGTAGGAGATCAAATGTTATAGTACCTTGATTCTTGCATAAGAAGTCATAAGTTAGAAATTAAAAAAAATCAAGATAAGTCTTATTCAAATTCAAATCATCAAATCAAAATCATTTTCAAGAGATTCATAAAAAGAAAAACATAGATAGATTTTTTAATCTCTCAATTCTTTATGAATCATTATAATTCCAAAAAATCATGATTTATTTCAGAAATTTTCTTCTTTAGTAAACAATAAGAAGAAATATGGGAGTTCAAAGAACAAGATCTTGATTCACAATAAAATTTCATGTATCGAATATCGAGAAATCAAGATGATGATTCATAAAGAATATCACAAATTACATTCAAGAGAAAAATCATCATTCATTTTCAAATCATTCAATTTATCAAATCAACATTTCTTGGGTATGTATGATATCAAAAATATGGTTTTAAATCTTCAACATATAACATGCATGAATTCAAAAATCGAAAGGAGAAGGGAAGAATTCAAGGGTACAAAGATTTCAACCATCTCATAAACAAATGAAGGATCAAGTTATGAATCAAAAATTCCATGAATCATTTCGACAAATCTCCTTTTAAATAGTAAAAAAGATCATCAAAAGAAATATCATATTATTCCAAAAAATCAAGATCATGATTTTGATAAAATTCATTTCAAATTCAAATTATCAAAATTATTTTTATGGTTCACAAAATTCATAACATAAGTAGATTCATGATTTCATTGATAATAGATCCCCCCCCCCCCCCTTTTTTTATAAAGTGTTTCATTTTAAGTGATTGATTTCATGTTAACATGCTTTTCAAATATGCATCAACGTTTATGATTAAAAAATGAATTTCATCATAAAACCATCAAGACCAATAAATTACAAAAATCATTATATATTACTTTAAAATCTCATACGTAAAATCATCAAATCATGGTATCAAAATTTTAACATTTTCATTATAACTTTATTGCATTCGTTTCATTGAACATAATTTTGAATGATTCTTATAGATAACTAAAACTTCTTTAATTTTAATTTATATAATTGACTTTATATTAGCATGCTCAAATTTTGTTCTTATGTCAAAACCATACATCATGTTTGAAAACCAAAGATAAGGTTCATAAAAAAAATCATCAAGCCTTCCATTCAAAAGCCATGCATTGTCATTAAAAATCAATATGGAAATCGTCAAAATATACATTCTTGCTTCTCAAGCACATACATAAGATTAATCTTACTAGGTGTATAAGCATTAGATTTATATATAATATTTTATTGCATTAACATAACACATGCAATTTTCAAGAAAATTAATCCTAAACTAAATTAAAAATAACTCATGAAAGTATTATGTAATTTTGAAATAAATTAGGGGGATTTCGATTACCTCATTGTTGAAAGTGGTTGAGGCATAGTTTGCTACCTCGCTTTTCTTGATTTTCTTCTCATCTTCGGAAGAGCTCAATTCATCCCAATTTTTGTTCTTCTTACATTCAAAGCAAGTAGTTCCATTCTTTTTGCTTTTTAATTTTTGTTTCATTTATAGTTTAAGTTCACCATCACTTGAGCTTATGCTGAGTGGTCTTCATGTATTCTATGTCCCAAATCCTTCCTGTCCTTTGGAAGGTTGTTTTCGAGTTTCCTTTTTATCACATTGTTCATTTCGTAGGTCATTAGAGACCCAATAAGTTCTTCAAGAGGGAATATTTTAAGGTCCTTGGCCTCTTGAATAGCCGTAACTTTTGGATCCTAGCTTTTTAGAAGGGATCTTAAGATTTTAATGACTAGTTCAAAGTTAGAAAAACTTTTACCAAGAGCTTTGAGTCCATTGATGATATCTGTGAAACGGGGTGTACATGTCTCCAATGGACTCACTTGGCTTCATCCGGAAAAGTTCGTAAGAGTTCACAAGAATGTTGATTTTGGACTCTTTCACTCGGCTAGTGCCTTCATGAGTGACCTCAAGAGTTCTCCAAATATCAAAAGCCGAATCACAAATCGAAACACAATTAAATTCATTTTTGTCAAGTGCACAATATAAGGCATTCATAGCCTTTGCATTTAAAGCAAAAACTTTCTTCTTCGATTCATCCCATTCGCTTATCGGAAGAGAACATTTTTTAAATCTATTTTTGATAATATTCCAAAGCTCGAGATTCAACGAAAGTAAGAAAACTCTCATTCGAGTTTTCCAATAAGTGTAGTCCGTCCTATCGAAAAAGGAAGGACAAATGAGAGAGTGACCCTCTTGAAAGGCATAAAGAGTCATTTCTATTTGGGTGTTAAACCAAAGTAGAAAACCATGGCTTTGATACCAATTGTTAGGATCAGAGCGGCACTAAGAGGGGGGGTGAATTAGTGCAGTGGATTAAAACTTCAGTTTTGTAAAAAATCTTTTGTACGATAAAAAGCTGAACTCGGGAGTGCTTAACTTGAAGGCATACGTAAGAAGGAGACAAAGAAGTAGAGCATCAAAGTGAAGATGGTTTGCAGTAATATAAATGACAATAAGATAAACGCAAACCGATTTATAGTGGTTCGATCATGCGACCTACATCCACTTGCGAAGCCTTCTTCGATGAGGCTCCCAACTTCCACTAGCAAATCACTTTGAAGGAGAAGGACAAATACCCCTCTTACAACCTTTTACAAGTGGTTCACCCTCTTACAAATTTTCAAAGAGAAAGAGGGAGGTGAACACTCAAGCTATTGAAAACAAAAACTTGCTAAAGGCTTTGCTAAGACTTTTATCTCAATCTCTTGCTTCTCAAAGGTTATGATCTCAGCTGAGAATTGAGGGGTATTTATAGGCCCCAAGAGGATTCAAATTTGGGCTCCAAAATTTGAATTCTCTTGGGTTTCCGAGGCTAGCGGTGCCACCGCCGAACCTCTCGGGTGCTGGGCGATGCCACCGCTCAGTTCTTGAGTTTTGGGCGGTGCCATCGCCTACACTATTTCAGCTCACTGGTTGGGCTCCAAACTTGGCCCAAACCAGTCCGAACTCGGGCCCAATTGGCCCCTACTTGGGTTATAGGATTAACACATAATCCTAACTGTAATTAACGTGCTAACTACAAATTTAAAGACATTTCCTAAACTATTACGAAGTCCGTAAGTCAAGACTTCTTCCGGCGAGCTTCTGGCGAACTTTCGGTGGTCTTCCAATAAACTCTCGGAAACTATTCTGCGGACTCCCGGCAAGCTCCTAGACTTCATGATTTGATCTTGGCGAGTTCCAACGAGCTTCTTCGCCAAGCTCCGATCTTTCTCGGAGAGCTCCACGAACTTCCAACAAACCTTCCGGCAAGCTTCCGAAAAACCCTTCGGCAAGCTCCCTACTCATTCTCGGCTAGTTCCGACAGCATTCCCAATGAATCTTCGGACTTCCGTCGAACTCTCGAACTCGCAATGAATCCTTCGCGCTTGACTCTGGAACTTTGTTTCTCTTTATGTCTTCATCATTATCGTAGTTAATCCTGCACACACAAGCCAAAACTCTACTCCGATCTAGACAATTATTACAATGCGAATCGACATTCTGTTGCCCAGCACGTCATTGGTTGGCACTTCATCTGATTCTTCAGCGCATCGTCCTCTCTTGCGGCTTGTTGCCCAATCGGTGGTTGACCTCCGCAACCCCGATATCCTTGGTGTAATTCCGCTCTCCTTGGCCCGATGCTCAACATCCGAAGCCTTCTGCCATCTAATATCTTGATGTGATCTCCTTTGGCGCAACGTCAATTCCTCCCGCGTCAACTGTCTAATCCTGATCGAGTAGACCTGCATCACTCAAAATACAGTTAAACATCTAAACACAATCAATTAGTTTTATCATCAAAATCCGATATTCAATAATCGCAAGGGTGCACCATGACTTAGGCAATCCCAACTAAGTCCTAGAAGTTAGTGCAAGAGTGTTTCGCGACTTTGGTAACTCAAGCTAAGTTCGTAACTTTGCCGCATTAATGTCTCACGACTTAAGCAATTATAGCTAAGTCTGTGACACTGTGGTATCAGAGCCAGGTTACAATTCGAGTAAGTAGCGAAGAAACTTCGCAATCTTGCCATGGCAAAGCATCGTGGTGAATTGAGCAAGACGAGACAAGTCAGACTATTACCCCAAGCAGCCGTAGGTGGGCTACAAGTGCAAACTCGCTCTCATGTTGGTGGAGCTACTTTAGAGGATCATGTCAACGAACATGATGAGTGAGAAGTTGTCTACTCTCCACGAGCGGAGGAGACGCAATCTTGAGCGCCAATTGGAAAAAAGAGCTATAAGGAGAGACTCACGATGGCAAAAACCAGCCTAGATGTTCTTGAAGCGAGCTTAGAGGAACTCTAACAAAGCCAAAAAGGCTTCTTGGGGTAGAGAGCTCACAAGAACAAGCTGAATCCCGAATCGACAAGGTTGAGGCCCTAGTCGATCGAATGACGGAGATACCAAAGACTCCATGCAATATTTGCATGAGATCGTGGCAGAACTCACTTCTAGAGTGATAGTGCTCACAAGGGCACTAAATGTAGGAGGGAGCAACAGCCACATCGCGCTACCACAAAACTTGAGGGCACCTGAGTCTCATTGTTATGAAGGTGCTAGGGATGCGAAAGAACTCGAGAATTTCTTGTTTGACATAAAATAATATTTTCGAGCTACAAGGCTTGATTATGAAGATACTAAAGTTTCAATAGCAACCATGTATCTAAATGAGGATGCAAAACTTTGGTGGCAGACCCATTGGGAGGAGATCCAACAAGGTTGGTGTCAAGTGGACACATGGGATGACTTAAAGCGGGAGTTGAGATCTTAGTTCCTACCCGAGAACACACAATTCATCGCAAGAAGGAATTTGAGATAATTCCGCTAAAGTACTTCCATCTGAGACTATATGAAGTAATTTTCTACACTGATGTTGGACACACAGGACATGTCCGAGAAGGATAAGCTGTTCAGCTTCCTCGATGGTTTGAAACCATGGGCTCAAACAATAATTACATCGAAGGAATGTCACCGATGTGATCGGGGCAATTGCGGTCACAAAAAGGCTCACTGACTTTGTTTCCTCAGAGGACTTGAGGAAAAGGAAATAATCTTCAGGAAACTGCCCTCCAAAATATTCTTGAAGGAAGGAGCCCAGGGGCAAACAAAGGAAGAAGAGTTCCCACAAAGGGATAAGCCCAAAAGGTAAGGGCCCAAAACCTAGCGGATGCTTCTTGTGCGGAGGGCCACACATGGTGAGGGAGTGCCCACAGAAACATACACTCAATGCTTTAACAACTTCAATCCACCCCCCTAAATCAAACAAAGGCAAGGTCGTCGCCCTCAGTTCAAGTAGTTCAGAATCTAGCAGCGACGATGAGGAGTTGCAAGGTCTCCAAAAGGGAGTAATGCGTTTGTTGAATGCATTGCAAAGTCAAGTGGGGGAGAATATGAAGGCAAAGCCATTGAAAGTATGGAGTAGTGAGCTGATGTACGTGGACATTAAACTCAATGGCCAAACAACCCGTGCAATGGTAGACACGGGCGCCACCCACAACTTCATTGTCGATCGATAAGCAAAGCGACTTGGGTTGATCTTGGAGAAGAACCCAAGTCGGATAAAGGCAATGAACTCGGAGGCCAAGTGAATCTCCGGGCTAGCAAAGGGAGTCCCCATCAAGATCGGAATATGGAGCGAGAGCACAAATATGATGACGCTACCACTGAATGACTTCCAAGTAATTCTCGGAATGAAGTTTATGCATGGAGCAAAGTTGGTGCCTATGTCATTCCTGAACTCCCTATATTTGATGGAGGCAATGACCCCTATGTGGTTCTCAGCTCTCAGAGTGGAACTAAGGACCCCCAACAAATATCAACATTACAATTGAAGAAAGGGGTACGAAAAGGAGAATTAACCTTTGTGGCTGTTGTGAAGCTAGAGCCACTCGACAAGGAGATCATTTACAAACCTACTGTGGTGGCGAACATTCTAAAGGAGTTCACAGACGTTATGCCACCTGAGTTGCCGAAAACTTTGCCTCCACGTAGAGGCGTGGATCATCATATTGAGTTGGAGCCGAGAGGGAAGCCTCTAGTAAGACCACCATACTGTATGGCCCCTCTAGAGTTGGCAGAGCTCAGGAAGCAGTTAGATAAACTACTAAGTGGTGGTCTCATTTGTAATTCCAAAGCACCATTCAGAGCTTCATTTCTCTTCTAAAAGAAACAAGATTGGAGCCTTCAACTATGCATCGACTAACGAGCCCTCAACAAGGTGACGGTGAAGAATGAGTATTTCATCCCACTCATTGCGAACTTGTTCGACCAACTGGGCAAAGCAAAGTCTTTTTCCAAACCCGACCTTCGGTCGGGATATTGGTAGGTGCGCATTACTGAAAGTGATGAAGCGAAGACTACCTGTATGACCAGGTATGGAGCATTTGAGTTCTTGGTGATGCCTTTCGACTTAACCAATGCTCCGATCACATTCTACACTCTTTTGAACCAACTATTCAAGGAGTATTTGGATAAGTTTGTGATCGTCTAATTGGACGATATTATCATCTATAGTCAAATACTCGAGGAGCATGTCAAGCATCTTTGGATAATTTTTAAGGTTCTTAGGGAAAATACATTGTTCCTGAAAAGGGAGAGGTGCTACTTTGCTCAAACGAAGATATTATTCTTGGGGCATCAAATTGGTGATGGTAAATCGAAGGTGTAAGCTGTTGCGGAATGACAAACTCCAAAGAAGGTGTCGGAGTTGAGATCCTTCCTTGGTTTCGTCAACTACTATTAACGTATATTACTAGGTATTCAAAGCACACAACTCAAGTGATGGAGTTGTTGAAGAAGGAGCAGCCTTGGAGATGGTCTGACAAATGTGAAGCTGTACTCCAAGATCTGAAGGCTATTGTGTTGGATGAACCGGTGCTCAAATTGCCAGACTATAGGGAGTCCTTCGAAGTCCATACAAATGCTTTAGATTTCGCTATTGGGGGAGTATTCATGCAAGAGGGTCACTCGATGGCCTACGAGAGCCATAAGCTCAACAAGACCGAGCGACGGTATCTGGTGCATGAGAAGGAGATGACAGCAGTGGTCCATTGTCTATGAGTTTGGTGGCACTATATTCTCGGATCGCGATTTGTGCTGAGGACAAACAATATCGCTTTGAGCTATTTCCAAACTCAAAAGAAACTCTCCCCAAAGCAAGTATGATTGCAAGACTTCTTAGTTGAGTTTGATATGTTAATGGAGTACAAGCTTGGAAAAGCAAATGTCGTGGCTGATGCATTGAGCAGGAAAGTGGAGTGAGTGAATGCGATACAGTTGGAAGGCAGAGGCCAAGCAAGTCAATTGCACTCCAACTTCCTTTCCAGGATCAGGGATGGATTATACAATGATCTTCAAGCAGTAACCCTAATGCAGCTCATCAAAGAAGGCAAGGCATGATGATTCTAGGTCCATGAGGGACTCATTTACATAAAAGAGAATAGAGTTTATGTTTCTCAAGTGGACAATTTGAGACATGAACTCTTGAGAGAGTGTCACGATTCCCTTTGGGCTGGACATCCGGGTATTCATAGAACTTTAGCTCTCGTAGAGAGGGCCTTCTACTGGCCGAAGATGGGGACTAATGTGGAGGAATATATTCGAACATGCCTCACTTGCCAACAAGATACGGTGGAGCAGCGGAAGCCGGTGGGACTTTTAGAGATGTTGCTCATACTAGAAAGGTCATGGGAGAGCATTTCCTTGGACTTCATATCAAGCTTGCTGACAATAGGGGGACTTGGATTGATACTCATGATGGTTGATCGGTTTTCAAAGTATGCAATTTTCATTGCTGCACCTATATCCTATTCAATAGAGGAGGTGGTCAAGCTGATAATGAAGAATGTGATGAAGTATTGGGGAGTTCCGCACAATATCATTAGTGATCGAGACACTCGATTCCTATGATAATTCTGGACTGAGCTATTCAAATTGTTAGGGTTTAAGTTATATTTCTCCGCAAGCCTCTACCCCCACACGGATGGCCAAACTGAAATGATAAGCTTACTCCTTGGGAAATATCTTCAACACTATGTGAGTGCCAACCAACAAGATTGGGTGAAGCTGTTGGATATAGCCCAATTCTCCTACATCTTGTAGTTGAGCTCTACGTCCAACAAAAGCCCCTTCGAGATCATTATAGGACAACAACCATTGACTCCTCACACATTGGCTATCGAGTATACTGGGAGTAGTTTGTTAGCATATCACTTTGTAAGAGAATGACACCAAAATGCAGATATTCCACGGGCTTACTTAGAGAAGGCGGCCAAAAAGATAAAGAAGTGGGCCGACTTGAGAAGGTGACCACAAGAGTTCAAAGTCGGTGATTTGGTGTTGGTGAAGCTCCAACCAGTATCACTCCAATTTTTTAGGCACAAAGTACAAAAAGGATTGGTGCGCAAGTATGAAGGGTCATTCCTAATTATCAGTAAGGTGGGCAATATCTCCTATAAGTTACAACTACTAGCGTGACTCAAAATTCATAATGTTTTTCATGCTAGCAACTTAAAAGCCTATCACTCAGATCTGCAAGATGCTTCCCGAAGTGTTCCAACTCAGCTACCCCCGACCAGAGCCTTATACGAGAAGTGAGTTGAAACCATTTTAGTAGATCACAAGATAAAGCTACCCAATAGAGTTGAGCAGACCAAGTACTTGGTGAAGTGGTGAAAACTTCCCCGAATTGAAGCTAGTTGGGAGCTCGAAGATCCCCTATGACACGAAGAAGCAGTCATCAACAATTACCAACAAGTGTCGACGAGGGCGTCAATTGTTTAAGCGGGGGAGAAGGTCAGAACGGTCATCGCACACCCACAACAATTTCATTTAACAAATCATTCATCACTTTTGTATACTTGTATAGAGATATGGCAACATGTTTTGCCTTGCTTTTGTGTGTTTCTTCTTAGAAAATATAAGCAACGATATTTTACAGTGCTGTAGTGCGATCGCTCGTCGTGTCGGGTCGAATTGCCCCAAAATAGCTCCGTTTTCATGTTCTACAACTTGTTTTTTGCGCGCCACAGTTGTACACGAAACATCAACCGTCTCAGCACCCTAGAACCCCTCGGGTGGCATAGGGCTGGATGGGGCTTCGATAAATTGTCGGGCGTTGAATAATCTTTAGAAGTTCACACGCTTACTTGACGGGAACTTACCTTCGCGCTAAGCACCCGGTGAGCAGTTGTTTATAGATTTGCAACTATTTGTTCTACCTTCTAAAATTCTTATTTTTTTCTTTCCTCTCTTTTCTCTCTTGCACTTAAGGTACTCACTGAATTGCTTGTAAAGTTTCCATTTTCGCGAGACGTTGGGACTTGTCTGTCGCTTATTTTTGAACTAATCAACTTTCTCTTTTACAGGTCCTTCGGGACCTGAGTGACATTGCAAATTAGCTAACCCTTTACGGACACATATCACAAGGGCATGCCATGACTTAGGCAATCCCAGCTATATCCGAGAAGTTGACGCATGGGTGCTTCGCGACTTAGGAAACTCAAGCTAAGTTCACAACTTTGCCGCAATGGTGCCTCATGACTTAGGCAATTCTAACTAAGTCTGTGAAACTATGAATGACTCAGAGGGCATGTTAGGAAAGAGTCAGCACTAAGAGGGGGGGTGAATTAATGCAGCGGTAAAAATTACATTGGTTTCGAAAACTTTTCGTATGAAAAAAGCCGAACTCAGAAATGCTTAACTTGAAACACATGTTCGTAAATGTATTGAAGGCAGTAAGCTATTAAAGATGTTTGTAGTAAAGATAAATTGCTCAAAGTATGCAAACTAGATTTTAGAGTAGTTCGATCGTCATGACCTACATCCACTTCGCCGATTCCTCTTCCGTCGAGGCCATCGGCATCCACTATCGATCTTCCTTTAATAGGCAATGATCAACCTCCTTCTTATACCCCTCTTCTCCTTTTACCGGGTTTAGGAGACAACCCTTACAAGCACTCACTCCTCCTAAATAGAAATCTAGACTTAGACTTAGAGGAGAGGATTTCTCAAGTGATTGCAGTAGCGTTTCTTCACTTTTAAACTCTCTATGCTTGTGTATGTTAACCAGGGATGAGAGGGGTATTTATAGGCCTCAAGTTAATTCAAATTTGGAGCTTAAAAAGATCTCATCCCGGGTTTCCTAGGTCCAGGTGGTACCATCACCTATGCTGGGCGGTACCACCGCCTGTAGCCTCTCAAAGGCTGTGCCGCCTAGATCGGTAGTACCATCGCCTGACACAGTCTCGGAGACTATGCCACGATGGTGTTACCTCTTGGGGCACTGTTTGGTCCTTTTCATTGGGCCCAACACAGTTCTTACATGGGCCCAACTGGCCCATAATTGGGTTGGCCCAAATCCAAACCCAATTATGTGCTAACTACGATTCCTAAGATATACTTAAGCTAAACAAGTCCGTAAGTCTTGGTTTCTTCTAGCAAGCTCATGGACTTTACTACGATCTTCTTGGCGAGTTCCGACGAGCTTCTCTGGCAAGCTCCGAGACTTCTCGGCAGATCTTCCGATGAACGCCCGGACTTCCGATGAACTCTCAAACTCCCAATGAAATCGTGTCTTTGACTTCGGGACTTCATTTTGCTTCATGCCTTGCTATCGTAGTTAATCCTGCACATGTAAAAGCATACTTCGATCTAAACAATTAATATTACGCATTAATCATGTTGTCCAGCATGTCATTGGTCTCTCGACGCTTCATTTGATTCTTTGGCGCATCGTTCTCTCTAGAGTTGACTCCACAACTCTGATATCCTTGGCGCAATATCCGCTCTTCTTGGCCCAATGACCGAATCCATGACCCGAAGCCTTCTGTCAATACGTCGACCGATCCTCCGGCCCAATGTCCAATCTTCTGACATGTTTTCTTCCGGCCCAACATGATTTTTCCTGCTTTAATTGTCTCATCCTGATCGAAGTATCCTATATCACTCAAAATGCAGATCAAATCATAAACACTTATCAATTAGTTTATTATCAAAGTACGAGATTCAACAGGGTAGTGGTGGCAAGGAGGTGTAGGGAAATCTAGGGGTGGCATCACATGCACAATGGAATAACATAAAATAAAATCCTCAATTTCCCAAAGATGTGTTCGTCGTCGAGCGAAGATTGGTGTACAAAATCTGCGAAACTTAAAACTGCGTATATTAAAGATTATGTTACTTAGGGAGATCGTATATCCATGAATCCCTACAGATCTCTAGGATAGGGTGAAGGAGGTCAAGCGTCCTCCTCTCTAGTGGTGATCTATATAGTAGTGCTACAACGATGCTTCTCAAAACTCCAAGCCTACTATCTGAGGGGGAGAAGGGGAAGAGAATAGGAGATTGTTAGGATCAAGAGTGGCACTAAGAGGGGGGGGGGGGGTGAATTAGTATAGCAGAAAACTTTCACGATTTCAAAAGACTTGTTTCGATTAAAACTGATTCCGATGAAAATGGTTTCTATTTAATCCATTTTGGAGAGAATTTGAACTTGAAAGCTTTCATAAAATTAAAGCCGATCTCGGAATGTGGTTACTTGAAAGATTACATAGGCGTAGTAAAAGCACAACAAGGAGGAGAGGCAGTTTGCTATAAAAATAAATTTCTCAAAGTAAATACAAATCGAGTTTTAGAGTAGTTCGGTTAATGTGACCTACATCTACTTTCAGATTCCTCCTCCGATGAGGTCACTAACATCCACTAAAGGCCTTCCTTCAATAGGCGAAGACCGAACACCTCTTTACAACACTTTCTCCTTTTCCTGGGTTTAGGAGATGAACTCTTACAAGTCTTACTCCTCTTTCTTGGATGGTTACAAGGATAAGAGATGAAGGAGGAGAACTCTAACTTTTACAATACTTTAAGACTCAAGAACTCAAGATGAAGCCAATACTTTCATGCCCTTTCATGCAGAAAAGGATGGGGTTTTATAGGCTCCAATGGCATCAAAAATTGAGCCAAAAATTATCTAATCCCGGATTTTCGGGGTCATGGTGGTATCACTGCCATTACTGGGCAGTGCCACCGCCTAACACCTGACACTAAGCGGTACCACCACCTAGTCTAGGTGGTACAATTGCTTGACAAAGCTTGGAGACCGAGCTTTAGCGGTATCACCGTTGGCAGCAATAACTACCGGTGGTACCACCGCCCAGATTTCCTAAGGCACTGCTTTCCAGGTGGTGCCATCCCAGGCCCTAGCAATGCCACCGCCGGCCAAGAATTTAGGGGCTGAATTGGGTGCTCAATTCGACCCAATTCAGTCCTATTAAGGGCCCAATTGGCCCCTAATTAAGTTAGTGAGATTACCTCTCGATCCTAACTTAATTTATGCTCTAACTACGATAATTAAGACATGTTTACTGCACTTCTTATTCCGGTGCATCAATTTCTCTTCCGATGAGCTTCTAGCGTACTTCCGACGAACATCCGATGAACTCTCGGTAATGCTCCGGCGGACTCCCAGTAAGCTCTTGGACTTTGCGATGATTCTCTTGGCGAGTTCCGATGAGCTTCTATGGCAAGCTCCTGGACTTCTCGGTTGGTTCCCGCAGAACTTCCGATGAACATCCGGACTTCCGTTGAACTCGCGAACTCCCAATGAGATCTCGATCTTGACTCTGGCACAACACCTGCTTTATGTCTTACTGCCATCATAGTTAATCCTGTATACTTTTCTCAACATATAGATTAGATCAAACAAATTATAATTGACTTCATCATCAAAATCCGAGATTCAATAATCTCCCCCTATTTGATGATGAGAATCAATTGATGACGTAGTTAACCTTAACTCTGTTGAATCTCGTATTTTGATGATGAAACTACTTGATATATGTTTATGATTTAATCTGCGTTTTGAGTGATGCAGGATGCTTCGATCAGGATGAGACAATTAAAGCAGGAAAATCATGTTGTGCCGAAGGAACATGTTAGAAGATTGGACGTCGGGCCGGTGGATCGGTCGACGTATCGATAGAAGGCTTCGGGCCGTGGACTCGGGCATCGGGCCAAGAAGGGCGGGTATTGTGCTAAGGATATCGTAGTTGCGGAGTCAACTGGCCGATTGGGCAATAGGCTGCAGGAGAGGACGATGCGCCGAAGAATCGGAAGAAACGTCGAGGGACCAATGACATGCCAGACAACTTGGTTAATTGCTTAGGATTAATTGTCTCGATCGAAGTTTTATTTTAAGTGTACAGGATTAACTACGATGGAAGAAAGACATGCAGCAAGAGTTCTGCCAGAGTCAAGACAATGATCACGTTGGGAGTTCGAGAGTTCGACGGAAGTTCGGACAGTCGTCGGAGGTTCTGTGGGAACAAATCCGAGAAGTCCATGAGCTTGCCAAAGAAGCTCGTCGGAACTCGCCAAGTGGATCGTCGTAAGTCCAGGAGTTTTCCGGAAGTCCGCAGGAGCATCACCGATGGTTCATCGGATGATCGACGGAAGTTCGTCGGAAACTCGCCAGAAGAAGCGATTGACACACCGGAGCAAGCAGCAGAAATTGTCTTAGGATTTATCGTAGTTAGCACAATGATTAAGTTGGAAATGGGAGGTGATCCCATTAGCTTAATCTTGGGACAATTGGGCCCCTGAAAAACCCAAATTGGGCCTAATTGATCTACCCATTCAGACCCTGATTGCTGTGGGAGGTGCAACCGCCCAAGCCAGGAGGTAGCACCGCCTGGGCTAAGTCTCCCAGGGAGACTGGGTGGTGCAACCGCCCCAGCCAGGAGGTAGCACCGCCTGGGCTCAGTCTCCGAGTGAGACTAGGCGGTGCAACCTCCCCTGATAGGAGTTAGCACCGCCTGAGCTCAGTCTTCGAGCTCTGCCAGGCGGTGCAACCGCCCCAGTCAGGAGGTGTAACCACCTGAGCTCGGTCTTTGAGCTCTGGCAGGCGGTGCAACCGCCCCTGACAGAGGTGGCACCGCCCAGAGGCTCAGTCTTTGAGCTCTGCCAGGCGGTGCAACCGCCCCAGTCAGGAGGTGCAACCGCCTGATCCCGGAATTCCGGGAATTGACAGTTTTGAGCTCCAAATTTGAACAGGGTTGGGGCCTATAAATACCCCACCCATTCAACACTGAAAGAGCACAGATATACACCGAAATCTTGATCTTTTTCTGTGATTCTTAGAGCTCAAAATTGTTGTAAAGGTCAAAAGTTCTTCTCCCTCTTTTCTTCCACGTTCTGAGTTGTAAAGAGAGGAGAGAAAATTTCTGTAAGGGTTGTCTCCTAAGCCCGTCAAAAGGAGTAAAACTGTAAAAGGGTGGTTGGCCTTCGCCTATTGAAGGAAGGCCTCTAGTTGACGTCGGTGACCTCGTCGGTAGAGGAAGCCAAAAGTGGAGTAGGTCAAGATTGACCGAACCACTCTAAATTTCGGTTTGCATTTACTTTGAGCATATTATCTTTACTGCAAACCTCCTCTGAAGCTTACTGCTTTCTGCGCATATACGATCGGGTTTCAAGCTTTGCACTTTCCGAATCAGCCTTTAGACGTAAATCTCCTTTTTCGTACGATCATCATATTTCAGATTACGTTTACATTTTGATTTTTACCATAACTGTAAACTACCTTTATACCCTTTCTTAAATAGTATCTCGCCTAATCAAGTGATTTACAAATCAGCATTTAGACGTAAATCATTTTCTTCGTACGAACGTCGTATTTCAGTTTGCGCTTATATTCTGGTTTTCATCATAACTGCCAATTGCCTTCATAGATTGACTTTAACATCATCTTGCTTGATCTTAAGTTAAAGTAATTTTAGAATCAGCTTTCAAACAAAAATCATTTTTATCGTTCGAACGCAGTTTCGCTTTTTTAATCAGAGAAAGTTTTCCGCTGCACTAATTCCCCCCTTCTTCGTGCTCTTGATCCTAACAATTGGTATCGAGCCGGTTTTTTCTCATTTGGATTTACACCGAGAGAAATGGCTCTTCATGGCTTTCAAGAGGGCTTTTCGGTCTTTCGTCCACCGTTGTTTAACGGATTGGACTACACTTATTGGAAAACTCGAATGAGAGTTTTCTTGATTTCTACGAATTTAGATTTATGGAATATCATTGAAAACGGTTTTCAACTTCCCTCTAAACCGATGAACGAATGGTCGGATTTGGAGAAGTATTTTTCTTTAAACGCAAAGGCTATGAATGCCTTATTTTAAGCTTTGGACAAAAATGAGTTCAATCGGATTTCTACGTGTGAAACGGCTTTTGACATTTGGCGAACACTTGAAATCACGCACGAGGGAACTAGTAGATTCAAAGACTCGAAAGTTAACTTTTTATTGCATGATTTTGAGCTTTTTCGAATGCAATCAAGCGAGATTATAGGCTACATGTACACTCATTTCACGGATGTCGTCAATAGTTTAAGAGCTCTTGGAAAATGTTTTTCGGATTTTGAACTCGTAAACAAGATTTTGCGTTCTTTTTCTAAGAAGTGAGATTCAAAAGTAACTACAATACAAGAAGCTAAAAACCTAAACAACTTGCCACTTGAAGAACTAATTGGTTCGTTGATGACATATGAAATGGTGCACAATGCACATGATGAACATGTTGAACACAATCACCTTCCAAAGAACAGGAAGGATTTGGAACTCCGAACAAATGAATGCCACTTGAGCGATGACTCAAGTGATGAGGACAATTATGAACTTGAACTTCGAACACTAAATCTTAATAAGTTTATTAAATAAAAATCTAAAATAGACAATGAACTTGAACGAAGGAAGAGGTCAAAGAAGAGGAAGGCAACCAAGGATGAATCAAGAACTTCCAAAGGTGAAACGATGAATTGTGCTTTGACAGGCTTCGACTACAAGGTAAGTAACTCAACTCTCTTGAATTATTTTGAAATTACATGATGCTCTTCATAATACATTTTCTTTTTAATATAGAATTAATTTTCTTGAAAATTACATGTTAAAAAAAATATATATATATGATGAAAATGCAAAATTTATGATCATGCTAGTAATTTTGAAAATAATCATGAAAAATACATATTTTATGATAAACAAACAAAATGATTTTGATTGAAAATATGAAATCATGCTTGATGATATAATGATGTTTTGATACCATGATTTTATTCTATGCATGAGATTTTAAAAATCATGTTTATTGGTTTTATAATTATGGATGATGAATCTTGCGATTTTCGATTTTCACGGTAATGAAAGTGCCTTATTGATCTTTGTCGTAATAAAACTTGCACTTTCGATTTTAAAACATGCTACATGTTTGGCATAGATGAAATAAAATCATATGAACTAAAACAACTAAAAAGAGAAAAGTATTTTTCTTGAAAATTTATTTTTCTCTACCGTATTGACTTTTTCACTAAGAAATCAATAAAATTATCTATGCCATTTTGAATCTCTTGAAAGTAATGTTGGGATGTGTTCTTATTGAAATTTATTGAAATGAATCGTGATTTCTTGGAATTATAACTTGAGAATTCTTTTTATAAATCAAAATAACTTACTGTGATTCTTTCTTTTTGCTATTTGAGTTATCTAAAAAGAATCATAATATGTCTCTTAATATTCATAATTTGTCTACATGATTCGTAAATCTCATTACCAACTCTTCTTGATATTCCTTATGTGATGATATGAATACATGAGATATTCATTAATTTGTTTTGATGTATATAAATGAAAAGTTATGATCATGCATGGTAAGATATAATTTGACAAAATTGATACCATCATGATATAAAGCATTTATGATTTGCAATGATGCATGCAATACTTGAGCTTTTTAATTATGATGTGATGTATTGCATATGATGTAAATCATGATTTAAAATGCTATGAGTTGTTACTAAAATAATGTATGTTGATTTAATGTCATGAATACTCTAAATGATGAATGTTTGTTATCATGATTAAAATGTTGATAAATAGTTAAAAATTTAAGTATCATATATGATATGCTCATAATATTGATTGATTTATTCAGTATCATGCATGAATGAAATATAAGGTTTTTGAAATTGTGCATGTTCGAATTTGAAAATATAATGATGCACAAATAAGATTGAAACCTTCCCTTGTCATGATTTAGAAATTAATGTAAAGGGTCTTCCCTTCTCTTTCCCAATGACATAGGAGGAGAAAGAGTTGCTAATGTGCATATCTCAAAGAGAAAATTGCTAGCTTTCGTGTCTTAAAATGTTGAAAATTTTTGCTAGTTTGTATATTGTAAACTTACTATCGTACTATCATGATGATGAGCATGTCTTATCTTCATGATTGTATTTGAAAATCAATAGCACAACCTTGTCCGAATGCATGAAAGTGTTAATTTCATTTTCGGATTCTCTTAACTATTGGCATCCTAACAATTGGATTTTCGAATTATCCTCTTCCAGACTTTATGAGCATTTGTCATATTAAGTTTAACTCATATCATTAATTTTTGACATATGGAATCAATCAGCAAATACATCTCTTATACACTTATCATGTGAACAATATTTTGTTTTGAGAAATGGATTTGATGAAATGATTCCTGCTTATAAATTCCTTTTTGAAAAAGGAAGTCATTTTTACATACAAGGATTTGATACATATCTTGATACTTGTAAAAATGAAGCGTGCTTTAATATCTTATCGATTTTAACTTCATTCGAATAAGCTCAGAAATAGCTTTCCTCCGTCATGCAAAAAGAAAATAACAAATAAAATGGAAGAAGTTTTCAAAGCTATCTCCATGTCATGTTTTCCTTGAAATGTTTGAATATTTGATATCTTATCACTTTTTGTTGAAAAATGACATGAACCTGCTTATGGCATCACACTTATATTTAAAATTTGCTTATATCGTTCTCCTTTTTGTTGACGACAAAGGGGGAGAA
This sequence comes from Musa schizocarpa, assembly GCA_900464855.2. Taxonomy (NCBI): domain Eukaryota; kingdom Viridiplantae; phylum Streptophyta; class Magnoliopsida; order Zingiberales; family Musaceae; genus Musa; species Musa schizocarpa. The sequence goes on from LS990920.1 coordinate 18,787,300, forward strand.
ATATATGAATTGATGCTATGAACACTGATGCTATGATTGCCAAATTTGCATTATGCCATGTCTGCATCATGTGTTAAGATGTCAAGAACTTGCATCGTAATTTTACGCATTGATATCTTACCATGTGATGAAATGCTACAATTGATAAACACTTGAAATGTTTGCGTTATGATATCAAAAGCTTACATCACAATTTTTCATGTTGATATTTGATAATAGCAAACTTGCATGATGATAAAACTTAATATTATGTTTTTCATGCAATGAGTTGAACCAATATCATAAACACTTGATTGTGGTACTTCTCCTTTTTGTTGATGACAAAAGGGGAGAAGTATGTTGATAACATGACATGTTATGCATAAGTTTATGAATAAGTTCATGATGACGAGTTGCAAGTATTCATGATGAATATTGCAATGACTTGAATTCAGTTTGAATTTAAGGTTTTATCAATATGGCATATTGATAGGGGGAGTTTGTTTAAATCCGGGAGTTAAGTTTAACTCCGTCATCAAGTGGTTGTCATCATCAAAAAGGGGGAGATTGTTGAATCTCGTATTTTGATGATGAAACTACTTGATATATGTTTATGATTTAATCTGTGTTTTGAGTGACGCAGGATGCTTCGATCAGGATGAGACAATTAAAGCAGGAAAATCATGTTGTGCTGAAGGAACATGTCAGAAGATTGGACGTCGGGCCGGTGGATCGGTCGACATATCGACAGAAGGCTTTGGGCCGTGGACTCGGGCATCGGGCCATGAAGGGCGGGTATTGTGCCAAGGATATCGGAGTTGCGGAGTCAACTGGCCGATTGGGCAATAGGCTGCAGGAGAGGACGATGCGCCGAAGAATCAGACGAAGCGTCGAGGGACCAATGACATGCCGGACAACTTGGTTAATTGCTTAGGATTAATTGTCTCGATCGAAGTTTTGTTTTAAGTGTGCAGGATTAACTACGATAGAAGAAAGACATGCAGCAGGAGTTATGCCGGAGTCAAGACAATGATCACGTTGGGAGTTCGAGAGTTCGACGGAAGTTCGGACAATTGTCGGAGGTTCTGCGGGAACAAATCCGAGAAGTCCATGAGCTTGCCAAAGAAGCTCGTTGGAACTCGCCAAGTGGATCGTCACAAGTCCAGGAGTTTGCTGGAAGTCCGCAGGAGCATCACCGAGGGTTCATCGGATGATCGACGGAAGTTCGCCGGAAACTCGCCGGAAGAGGCGATTGACGCACTGGAGCAAGCTACAGAAATTGTCTTAGGATTTATCGTAGTTAGCATAATGATTAAGTTGGAAATGAGAGGTGATCCCATTAGATTAATCTTGGGACAATTGGGCCCTTGAAAAACCCAAATTGGGTCGAATGGATCTACCCATTCGGACCCTAATTGCTGTGGGAGGTGCAACCGCCCAAGTCAGGAGGTAGCACCGCCTGGGCTAAGTCTCCTAGGGAGACTGGGCGGTGCAACCTCCCTTGACAGGAGGTAGCATCGCTTGAGCTCAATCTTCGAGCTCTGCCACGCGGTGCAACCGCCCTAGTCAGGAGGTGCAACCGCCTGAGCTCGGTCTTCGAGCTCTGGCAGGCGGTGCAACCGCCCCTGACAGAGGTGGCACCGCCCAGAGGCTCAGTCTTCGAGCTCTGCTAGGCGGTGCAATCGCCCCAGTCAGGAGGTGCAACCGCCTGATCCTGGAATTCCGGGAATTGACAGTTTTGAGCTCCAAATTTGAACTGGGTTGGGGCCTATAAATACCCCACCCATTCAGCACTGAAAGAGCACAGATATACACCGAAATCTTGATCTTTTTCTGTGATTCTTAGAGCTCAAAATTGTTGTAAAGGCCAAAAGTTCTTCTCCCTCTTTTCTTCCAAGTTCTGAGTTGTAAAAAGAGGAGAGAAAATTTCTGTAAGGGTTGTCTCCTAAGCCCGTCAAAAGGAGTGAAACTATAAAAGGGTGGTTGGCCTTCGCCTATTGAAGGAAGGCCTCTAGTTGACGTCGGTGACCTCGTCGGTGGAGGAAGCCAAAAATGGAGTAGGTCAAGATTGACCGAACCACTCTAAATCTCGGTTTGCATTTACTTTGAGCATATTATCTTTACTACAAACCTCCTCTGAAGCTTACTACTTTCTGCGCATATACGATCGGGTTTCAAGCTTTGCACTTTTCGAATCAGCGTTTAGACGTAAATCTACTTTTTCGTATGATCATCATATTTCAGATTACTTTTACTTTTTGATTTTTACCATAACTACAAACTGCCTTTATACCCTTGCTTAAACAACATCTCGCCTAATCATGTGATTTACGAATCAGCATTTAGACGTAAATCAGTTTCTTCATACGAACGTCGTATTTTAGTTTGCGCTTATATTCTGGTTTTCATCATAACTGCAAACTGCCTTCATAGATTGACTTTAACATCATCTTGCTTGATCTTAAGTTAAAGTAATCTTAGAATCGGCTTTCAAACAGAAATCGTTTTTATCGTTCGAACGCAGTTTCGTTTTAATCGCATAAAGTTTTCCGCTGTACTAATTCACCCCCCCCTTAATGCTCTTGATCCTAACAAACTCCCCCTATCTATATGCCATACTTGAGAAAAGAAAATTTTGAATTCAAGGCCTTTGAATTCAAGAGACATATTGATAAGTTATGTTCATTTAAACTAATCAGTAAACACATCATGATTCCTATCATGATCTAACATTCACAAAATGATGTCAAGACATGACATCCATTTTCAAGTATGATATTTTAAATATGAAAGATGTCAAAGATAGCAGTTCATCATTCTATGACAAGTTATCAATTTATAAAAATAGCAAGTTAAGCTCTAGATATCTTATGAAAGAAATTTATCAAGCAAACATTTCAATTATCTATGATGAAATACATTGCATACATTTGTCATCAATTTACCACATTTTGGTATTATTTCCCCCCCTTTGTCATCAACAAAAAGGAGAACAATTCAACAATGCAAGTGTGGTAAAAATTCATGTCACATTTCAATTTATATACCAATCATATTTCAAGCATTCATGATATGGTATCATTTAAAAGTTTTCTCATTAAAAGTTACAAATATTAAAGAGATAGCTTCCATCAACTTCTCCCTTTTTATTTTTCATCAAAACTTCACATGAAGAAGGAGAGTAAGGAGGAAAATCCATTGAGAACCAACTTTATGAAATGATTTGAATCAAGTCAAAAATGATAAAAGAGTTTCATTAAATGATGCTTCAATTTTCATAAGGTTCAAGATATTTATGTGAAATCAAATCCTCACTCTTGCAAGTGTTCATCTCATACTAAAAAATTCATAAAAATTCTTCCTTCATTAAGAAAGAATTCATGTGAAAGAATTATCGGATAAAAGAAATTCCAATAAAAGAAATTCCATGAATGATCACATCAAATCGATTTCTCATTAAAAATTTACAAGAGATAAACCCATGAGAGATGTATTTGTCAATGAAATCCCTGAAGTGATAAAAAATAATTAAGTAATGGAGCAAGGGTATAAAGTAAACTTGATATGGCATAGACACATGAAAGCTCCATTCAAGGAATACATTAAGTGAAAGATAGTCAGGAAAAGATATATATTAAATTCATGCATTCAGACAAATTAACATTCATAATTCTCTTCTAATAAAATCAAATTATTCTTCACTTAAAGGCTTTGTAAAAATATCGGCTAATTGATGTTTTGTATCAATAAACTCTAGGATTACTTCATGATTATTAATATGATCTCGTATAAAGTGATACCTAATATCAATATGATTAGTTCAAGAGTGTTGAATATGATTTTTTGTTAAACATATTGCACTTGTGTTATCACATTTTATATGAATGTTTTTAAGATGAATCTTATAATCCTCTAAAGTATTTTTCATCCACACAACTTGTGCACAACATGCACTAGCTGCAATATACTCAGCTTTGGTTGTAGATAGTGCAACCGAGTTTTGTTTCTTGGATGACTAAGAAACAAGTGCATGTTCTAAAAACTAACATGTTCCGGATGTGCTTTTTCTATCTAATCTACATCCTGCAAAGTCCGTATCAACATATGCAATTAGTTCAAAATTCTCATATTTGGATACCATAATCCTAGATTAGTGATACCTTTAAGATATCTAAGAATTCTCTTAACTGCTTTAAGATGAGATATCTTAGGATTAGATTTAAACCTAGCACAAAGATCTACACTAAACATGATATCTGGTCTAGTTACGGTGAGGTATAGTAGACTTACTATCATACGCCTATAAGCTTTTTGATCAAAGCTCTCTCTACTTTTATCAATGCCTAACCTAGTGGAGATACTCATGGGAGTATTGATAGCTTTTGAGGTATCCATATTAAACCTTTTTAGTAATTCTAAAGCATATTTTGTTTGACTAAGAAAGATGCAATTACTTAGTTGTTTGATTTGTAAGCCTAAAAAGAAGGCTAATTCTCCCATTAAACTTATTTTAAATTCAAGACTCATACTTTTAGCAAATGAATTCATAAAGAGATTCATTCGTGGAACCAAAAATAATATCATCAACAAAAATTTGAAAAATAAAAAAATTATTTTTAAATTTTTGATAAACAATGTAGTATCGACCTTGCATTTAGAGAAATTATTTTTAATAAGAAATGAACTAAGTCTCTCGTACCAAGCCCTTGGGGCTTGTTTTAAACTATAGAGAGCTTTAATCAATTTAAACACATGATTAGGGAGACTATCATTCTCAAATCCGGGAGGTTGTTCAACATAAACTTCTTCGGAAATAAAGCCATTAAGAAAAGCACTTTTAACATCCATTTGAAACAACTTAAAATTATTACTACTAGAATAGGTAAGGAGCATCCTTATGGCTTCTAATCGAGCAACAGGAGCGAAGGTCTCTTCATAATCGATACCATTTTCTTGGTTAAAACCTTTGGCCACTAATCTAGCCTTGTATCGAACCACGATACCAAATTCATCTTTCTTGTTTCTAAAGACCCATTTAGTACCAATAACTAAATGGTCATTTAGTCTAGGAATAATCTTCCACACCTCATTTTTCTCAAATTGATTTAACTCTTCTTTCATTGCAATGACCCATGAATCATCTTTCATAGCCTCGTCAATGCATTTAGTTTCAATTTGGGAGAGAAAAGTGGCGTTGGAACAAAAATTTTTAAGAGAAGAATGAGTTTGAACCCCTCTCGATGTTTCTCCTATAATTAGCTCCTTAGGATGAGCATCTATATAGTTCCATTCCTTCGATAAAAAGGTTCGAAAGAAGATGCATCTAAATTGGTATTTGGAGAAGGTGTTTCATTTAAATTCAAAGCATCAAAATCACTATCATCATCAAGTTCATTTTTCTTAACTTTAAAAATTTCATTAAAAACAACATGAATGGATTCTTCTATAATCAAAATTTGTTTGTTAAAGATACGAAATGCTTTTGAAACAAAGGAATAGCCAAGAAAAATTATTTTATCGGATTTTGCATCAAATTTACCTAAGGCATCATTTTCATTCAAAATAAAACATTTACATCCGAAAACTTTAAAGTATGAAACGTTGGGTTTTTTGTTGTTCCACAACTCATAAGGAGTCTTGGAAAATAGTGGTATTACTAGAACCCTATTTCTAACATAGCATGCCGTATTTATGGCCTCGGCCCAAAAATATTTGGGTAGGCTATGTTCATTCAACATGGATCTTATCATTTCTTGTAAATTTCTATTCTTTCTTTCTACTACTCTATTTTGTTGAGGATTTCTTACAGTAGAGAAGTTGTGGTTGTATCCATTAGATTCACAAAATTCTTGGAAATCATGGATTTGAAATTTACCACCATAATCACTTTGAATTGATGAAATCATAAAACCTTTTTCATTTTGAACAAGTTTACAGAAATTAGAAAAATACCTAAAGCATTCACTTTTGTGTGCCAAAAAATAAGTCCATGTGTATCTACTATAATTATCCAGATAACAAATACGTATTTGCTACCCCCTAGGCTTGATGTAGTAATTGGTCCGAATAGGTCCATATGGATCAATTGCAAAGGTCTAGAGGTGCATATTTGGTTCTTAGGTTTGAAGCTACATTTTATTTGTTTTCCTAGTTGACATGCATCACACACATTATCTTTAACGAACTTAATATGAGGAATTCCTCTTACAAGTTCTTTAGATGAAATTTGAGAGATTAGTTTCATACTAGCATGACCTAATCTCCTATGCCAAAGCCAAGCATCGTCATTCAAAATCGAAAAGCACATTCCATTACAAATATCATTAATCTCGATAGTGGATACATTATTTTGTTTTAGGGCAATCATAGATGTGTTTTTGTATGGTTTTTGAATAATACAAACTTTAGATTCAAATCTAACGATATATCCTTTATCATATAATTGACTAATACTCAAAAGGTTATGCTTTAAACTATCAACTAACAATACATCTTCAATAGGAAGGTTGGATTTGTTACCTATGGTTCCTTTGCCAATGATTTTACCCTTGTTGCTACCTCCGAAGGTCATATATCCTTCGTCTAGGCTAGTAAGCTTCGAAAAATGAGATAGATCTTCGGTCATATGCCTTGAGTATCCATTATCAAGGTACCATCTCTTGCTCCTAGCTTATGATGGTACATTTTTCTACAAAAAGAGATGATTTTTAGGTACCCATTTGATCTTGGGTGCTTCAAAAATCAATCTATATAGCTTATTATGTTGCATTGAGTCACTTGAGGTTCTTTTAGGAACCCAAATCAATCTACGTGGACAACATTTCTTGAATGGACAATGATAAGCTACATGCCCAAATTTGTAACAAAAGTTACATTTGTTTCGGGGTGAGACATGCAAAGTAGGGCTTTAACAAAGGTGGTTGGATTTTGGTGAGAGCTACTCACGAATCCGATTCTGCCTTTTCTATGAACATGACTCTTGTTGGCAAGGATCATGTTCAAGGAATTACTACCAACCTCAAATTTTTTTAAGGTTTCCTTGAGTAGCAAGTTATCCTTTCTAAGTATTTCTAGTTCATCACATTTCATCATGGAGCTAAACTATCATTGTGCTCAACTTTTAAACTATCGAAATCATTAACAAGAGAAGCATACTCCTTTTTTAACAATTTATATTTTCTACTAATTAATTTGCATTCATCAAATAAATCATAAAAAGCATTTCATAATTCATCAAAGGATAAATTTGCATCAAATGAACTTGTTACCTCATCTCCAATGGCCATTAGTGCATAGTGAGCAACTTGCTCGGTGATGGTAGGCTCCTCTTCTTCGGAAGCACTTAAGTCATCCCATGTAGCGTCGGAGGAGGAATCCGAAAGTGGATGTAGGTCACATTGACCGAACTACTCTAAAACTCAGTTTGTATTTACTTTTAGCAATTTACTTTTATAGCAAACTGCCACTCCTCCTTACTGTGCTTTTACTACACCTATATACGCTTTCAAGTAAACACCTTCTGAGATCGACTTTAATTTTACGAAAGCTTTCAAGTTCAAATTCTCGTCAGAATTAGTTTTAATCGAAACAAGTCTTTTGAAATTATAAAAGTTTTCCGCTGCACTAATTCACCCCCCCTCTCATGATTGATCATATAACATGCATACCATACATGCACGATTCATATTAACACAATGATTCATCACAATGATTCATATCTAAACCTCATAGAGAACTTGTAAATACATATGATTCATATAAACTCATCAAAACTTATAAAAATACATACTATAAGTGTATGATTCATCATTTGTACACAAACATTGTATAAGTTCTTGATCTCTCAAACTTGAAAATTCTTATACACAAGTTCCCTTTCTAACTTCTTTCGGATTTCTAAATTTCTAGGATACAATCCCTCCTAATTTTTTTTCTTATTGAATTCTATCTAAGAAGATCATGAATGTGTTAAATTTTCGCTTTCGGACTTTCTTGATCACTCACCTGAATCATGATCTCATAGTGTGCGCAATGAGCCATATGCATTTTTATATACGAGTTTTTACAATGTTTGCGTACAAATGATGAATCATGAACATATAGTATGTATTTTTATGAGTTTTGACAAGTTGATATGAATTATATGTATTTATAAGTTCTATATGAGGTTTAGATATGAATCATTGTGATGAATCGTTGCGTTAATATGAATCATGCACGTATGGTATGCATGTTATATGATCAATTATGAAAGTACGAATCTTCTCCTCTTATGATGTGAATTTTTACATGATGATGTAAATAAGGTTGTGTGCTTCACAAATAAAAACTTCCTTCAAGTTGAAATCACCCACATTAGCCCCACACAACCTTGTGAGCAGTGCTCACTACTTGTAGGCGGTGGCACCACCCAGTTGGCGGTAGCACTGCCAGATTATCATTGACTTAGCTGGTTTTGCCTAAGTCGTGCGACACTCTTGCGTGTCCGTCCGCAAAGGTCAGCCTCCCCGAAGCCTCCCATGGTCCCTTAGGACCCACAAAAGAGAAAATGGGTTAGAAAAAACGCCTCACTTGGGATCCACAAGCAAACATTTTCAAAAACAGTTTATAGACAATGCAAATTACAAACAGACTTTATAAGCTCTGAACAGTTGCACCACAAAGGGTCAAAATGGTCCACTATAGATAAAAAATCTCTCACAAGTGTCCACATGATACAACCTTTATTTACAAGGCTAAAACGGCCACCAAACATAACTAAAATGGGAGTATTAAGCCTTCGATCGTCTCTCTACATGCTGTGCAAAGTATGAACATACCAAAAGACATGGACATACATAAGTATTACATCAAACATCCTGTTTAGAAGTTTGTCCGTGACATTCTCCCCCACTTATTCCTTCGACGTCCTCGTCGAAGCCTTTGCCGACACTGCAACTCCTCGTCTTTGCTAAGTCTTCAATCTTCTGCTCCAACTGCAATGCGCCTTTTGGCTCCCAGCTACTATCCACTACTGTTGTTGAATAGTCGAACTTTTGTTCTGCCATACTGCTTCAACTCGCCAATGACTCTGACTCTAGTGTGGAGTTGGTTGAGTTGTGTTGATCCCTATTGGTTCCTGCGGATCCTCCAGATGAAGGAAAATACCATCCTTACTATGCGCTAGTCTCTCAAATGACTCATGCTGTTTAAACTGGATGGATGCTTATTAGAGCTTTGACGAGCATCGTCTCACAAACTTTTGAAGTTTTGGGTCCTTCCTCCATAAAATTTGTCCATCGACTCTTATTTCACTTAGTTGTCCCTTCCAAGTAGGATCACATCACTTCCACTTTCGATTGGAATTTCGTTGGGAAATGAAGCGGACAATCTGCTCTTAGTAGCACTGATCATCGTTGGTGAGGATTTGATAACTATTGTCTCCTATTATTTTCGAAGGATCTTTGAACTTATGCGGAGCTCCTCTATTGGAGAGATAAGAGAATTGGGGTACTCGGTTTCGCCCATTCTCTCAAAACTGTCATCTCCCGGAATTCCGGGGTCTGGCGGTTGCACTGCCCAGTCTCGCTCGGAGACTGAGCTTAAGCAGTTCCATCGCCTATCAAGGGCGGTTGCACCGCCCAGCCTAGCTCGGAGATTTAGCACTGGGCGGTGTAACATCCCATTAGTCCCACATCGGAAGTGGGGAATGTGTATGATTAGCTTATAAGGGCCAGATGAGTGTACTACGTTAACTTACGCTTGAGCATTTTGGTCCGTGGTTGCAAGGACCAAAATAGAGTTATTGGCCAATTGGCTCATCAGACTCGAGTCGTGACATTTGGTATCAGAGCCGACCTAGCATTTGGGTAGGGTAAGAGAGCTTGAGTAGGAAAGGGCTACCCGTGGATGGAGTCAGAGAACTCATCACGGCGTAGAGCCACCACTGATCCTCACATGCACTATGCTAGGGTTCGATCTGGGTTATGTCGTGCATTGACGAGGATGTCAAGCTAATTGAGTTGGGGATAATGTAACATCCCATTAGTCTCATATCGGAAGTGGGGAATGTGTATGATTAGCTTATAAGGGCCTGATGAGTGTACTATGTTAACTCCCGCTTGAGCATTTTGGTCCATGGTTGCAAGGACCAAAATGGAGTTATTGGCCAGTTAGCTCATCAGACTCGAGTCGTGACAGGCGGTGCCACCGCTAGCTAATTCAAACTGATCCATTCAGCCTAATTTGGGTCTATCAAGGGCCCAATTGCCCCAATATTAAGTTAATGGGATGGGATCACCTCCCATTTCTAACTTAATCATCATGCTAATTATGATATTTCTTAAGACATTTACTGCAACTTGCTCCGGTGCGTCAATCACTTCTTCCAGCGAACTTTCGTCGATCATCTGATGAACCCTCGGTGATGCATCAATCGCTTCTTCCAGCGAACTTTCGTCGATTATCTGATGAACCCTCGGTGATGCTCCTGCGGACTTCCGGCAAACTCCTAGACTTACGATGATCTACTTGGCGAGTTCCGACGAGCTTCTTTTGGCAAGCTCCAGGATTTCTTGGATTTGTTCCCGCAGAACCTCCAACGACCATCCGGACTTCCGTCGAACTCTCGAACTCCCAACGTGATCATATTCTTGACTCCGGCGCAATTCCTGTTGCTTGTCTTACTTCCATTGTAGTTAATCCTGCACATGTAAAACAAAACTTCGATCGAGATAATTAATCCTAAGTAATTAACCAAGTTGTCCGACGCATCATCCTCTACTGCGGCCTATTGCCCAATCGGCCAGTTGACTTCGCAACTCTGATATCCTTGGTGCAATACCCGCTCTTCTTGGCCTGATGCTCGAGTCCACGGCCCGAAGCCTTATGTCGATACGTCGATCGATCCACTAGCCCAACGTCCAATCCTCTAACATGTTCCTCCGGCACAACATGATTTTTCCTACTTTAATTATCTTATCCTGATCGAAGCATCCTGCGTCACTCAAAACGCAGATTAAATCATAAACATATATCAAGTGGTTTCATCATCAAAATACGAGATTCAACAATCTCCCCCTTTTTTATGATGACAACAACTTGATGACGGAGTTAACCTTAACTCACGGAGTTTAAACCAACTCCCCCTATCAATATGCCATATTGATAGAACCTTGAATTCATACTGAATTCAAGTCATTGCAATATTCATCATGAATACTTGCAACATGTCATCATGAACCTATGCATAAACTTATGCATAACATCATACTTCTCCCCTTTTGTCATCAACAAAAAGGAGAAGTTCCAACTCTAATGTGTTTGTGATATTAATTCAACTTATTGCATGAAAAACATAATATCAAGTTTTTTCATTATGCAGTTTTGAAGTTAGAAAATTTAGCAAGTGTTACACCATGCTTAGAACATTCAAGCTATCAAGTTTTAGATATGCAAGTTTTACAAGATAGCACTTTTGCTTCTTTTGAGATAGCAACTTCTACATCATGCAAGCTAGCAAATTAGAGATGTTCAAGAAAGCAACTCTTGCTTCTTGAAATATGCAAGTTTGCTAGATGTGCACGTTAGCATGTTTTGCTTCTTCTTAAGATTTCAAACTAGCAATTATCGGTGATGTTCAAGATAGCAATTTCTTCTTTTTTGAGAAGTATAATTTTTGTTTTCGTCTTGAATTGTGCAAGCTAGCTAGTTTGCCTCTTTTCATGATGTTCATGCTAGAAATTCTTGCTCCCCCTTTGTCATTGTCAAAAAGAAGGGAAGACCCTTATATCAATTTTCATATTATGACAAAGGTAAGTATCAATCTTATTTGTGCATCATTATATATTCAAATTAAAACATACACAATTTCAAAAACCTTATTTTTCATGCATAATATCAAAACATAAATCAATCATCATTAATGAGCATATCATACATGATACTCAAACATTAAAATTTTTAAGCATTTATCAACATGTTGATCATGATACCAAACATTCATCATTTAAAGTATTCATGATACACGTCATATGCAATACATCATGTACATCATTGTCATAAGTATTGCATGCATCATTTCAAATTCATGAATATTTCATCATTGCATGCATCATACCAAATCATAAAATGTAAAATCATCATTTATTTCACATCATGATGGTACCAATTTTGTCAAATTACATCCTACCATGCATGATCGAAACTTCTTATTTGTATACATCAAAACAAATTAATGAGTATTTCATATATTCATATCATCACATAAGGAATATTAAGAAGAATTATTAGGTGATGAGATGTATTTTGTTCATTCAAAGAATTTTACATAACAAAATTCAAGTCATAAGCTTTAAAAGATGTCATGAGAAAACATATAAACAATCTTGATTTATAAAATGAATACTCAAGTTATAATTTTGAAAAATGAAAAGAAACCATGATTCATTTTAACAAATCTCCTCTTATATAAATAACATAAAGAATTCTTAGGAGATCATAAAAAAGATAGAATTCATTCAATCTTGTAAGAGAACAAGATATTAATTCATGCATATAAAATCTTGATTTAAGCATAAGAAATCTCAATTTATAAATTTCAAAAAATCAAGATAAAGCTCATTTAAATCATCAAATCAAGATCAATAGATTTTCAAAAATGAATTGTTAGGATCAAGAAAATCCGAAAATAAAATTTAACACTTTCATGCATTAGGACATGGTTTTGCTATAGATTTTCAAACACAATCATGAAGATAAAAAAACATGCTCATGATCATGAAAATTTTTGTATCCAAACCACATAGTTTCCAACATGTTATTAAGGCATGTAATAGTGCAAAATTCTCATTATAGCAATTATATCCTACCATGCATGATCAAAATTTCTCCTCATTTTATCATATTTAACGTGATTGAAGCATTGAATATGATTCATATTTAAAATGTGTCTCATGTCATAAGTATGAATCAAGCATTTGTGAAATCCGAGATCATCCTCAAAGTCACATTCAATAAATTCATACATGACAAGCATAGATTTATTGAAAAGTCGATAAGATAGAGGATCACATTTCGTTTTTATAAATTTCTATTCATGTGATTTGCTTCTTATAAGCATGCCTTTACCTTTAATAAAACAAGTGTCAACATTTAAGACGAAAAGGTAAATTTTATAAAACAAATAATCAAGCATGATTCCATGATAACATCCTTTTAATATCTTGATATTCATCATCAAGTATGATTTCAAAAAGTATGTTCAAAAGAAATCATTAAGACCAAATGCATGATACACTCATTTATTTTCAAAATATTCATCATGTTTATTTTCATGAGATTCACAAGATTGGTAAAATAAATTCATTAATTTCCCTTTTTGAAAAATCAATAAAGTCAGAAAAATAAATTTTTCAAGAAGAAACCATTCCACTTTTTAGTTGTTTTAATTCATGTGATTTATTTCATACATGCATGTTCTTTTCTTTTATGCCAAATAAAAACATGCATCAACGTTTATGATCAAAAAATGAATTTCGTCATAAAAACCATCAAGACCAAATCATCATGTATAACTTTTAAAATCTCATGCATAAAATCATCAATTATGGTATCAAAAACATCATTATGCATTACTTCAAATCAAACATGATTTCATTTAATCAAAATCGAGAAATGAGTTAATCAAACATGATACCATTCAACAATATTAATCAAACATGATACACATTATTATTTCTTAACCACATATAGCATGATTTCATAAGGCATTTTTAATCATTTTGTTTATCATAAACATGTTATTTTCATGATTATTTTCAAAATTATTTTCAAAATTACTAGAATGATAAGCATGATTCCTAATTTTTGCATTTTCATTATAAAACATGTAATTTTTAAGAAAATTAATTCTAAACAAAAAAAAGGAAAATACATCATGAAAAATATCAAGTAATTTCAAAATAAATTAAGGGGGTTTCGATTACCTCATCGTTGAATGTGGTTAAGGCATAGTTTGCCACATCGTCTTTATTGATTTTCTCATCGTCTTCAGAGGAGCTCGATTCATCCCACTTTGTGTTCTTCTTCTTGCGTTCAAAGCAAGTAGTTCCATTCTTTTTGTTCTTAAATTTTTGTTTCTTTAATTTTTTAAATTTCATTTGTAGTTCTTGTTTACCATCACTTGAGCTTATGCTTGAGTGGTCTTCAAATATTCTATGTCCCAAATCCTTCCTATACTTTGGAAGGTTGTTTTGTTCATCATGTGCATTGCGCACCATTTCATATGTCATCAATGAGTCGATAAGTTCTTCAAGTGAAAAAATATTTAAATTTTTATCTCTTATATTGCGGTTATTTTAGGATCCCACCTTTTTGGAAGGGATCTTAAGATCTTGCTTATGAGATCAAAATTCGAAAAAGATTTACAAAAAACTTTTAGATTATTGACGACATCCGTGAAACGGGTGTACATGTCGCCTATAGTCTTGCTTGGTTGCATTCGAAAAAGCTCAAAATCATGCAATAAAATGTTAACTTTTGAGTCTTTGACTCTACTAGTTCCCTCGTGCGTGATTTCAAGTGTTCGCCAAATATCAAAAGTCGTTTCGCACGTAAAAATCTGATTGAACTCATTTTTGTCCAAAGCGCAAAATAAGACATTCATAGCCTTTGCATTTAAAGAAAAATACTTCTTCTCCAAATCCGACCATTCATTCATCGGTTTAGAGGGAAGTTGAAAACAATTTTCAACAATATTCCATAAATCAAAATTCATAGAAATCAAGAAAACTCTTATTCGAGTTATCAAATAAGTGTAGTCCAATCCGTTAAACAATGGTGGATGAACTATTGGGAAATCCTTGGGGGCGACATCATATGCGCAGCGGAAGAACAAGAAAAATAAAATCCCCGATTCCCAAAGAGATGTTCGTCGTCGTGCGAAGATTGGTACGCAAAAATCCACGAAACATGAAACTGCGTATAGAGTAGATTGTGTTACCTAGGGAGATCGTATATCCCTGTTTCCTTACAGATCCTTAGGAGAGGGTGAAGGAGGTCAAGCGTCCTCCTCTCTAGCGGTGATCCACACAGCAGGGTTGCAACGACGCTCCTCAAAACTCCAAACCTACTCTGAGGTGGAGATGGAGAGGAGAATAGGAAAAGGCAAACAAAAGCTCTCTAGCCCATGGGGCTATGAATCCCTCCTATTTATAGAGGTCCCCTGTCAAAACCTAATGGGTCCTCCCCTAGTGCGTATTGGATCTACATCCAATAAGACAAGGGCTCCGTCAGATATCTCATATCCGAACCTCTATTCATCGCAAAGCCTACCATATGTGTGTGAACCTCTAGGCCCAATATCGAGCTGGCCGTGAGTCATACCTATCAGAACTCCTTGTAACTCAGTGAATTATTATCTCTGTAATAATTCACTCGACTCATCGACTACGGACGTACTAGGCCACTACGCCGTAGTCCCCAAATGATACAGGGGAATCCAATCCATTGGACCTGTCCTCGCGATCGCCGTGTACCTATAGTCCCTCATCCATCTAATATACCAGAGACCGTATATATCGAAAGCATGGTGTTGTCAAACCCACACGATTTCTTCTCGAAGTCTCGCTCTAATCGGATTCTCCCGGATAACTCTTTTCTCTCAACCCGAATGACCCCGGCCGGGATTTGTCTCGAGCAAGAACACATAGGATATTCCTCTCATGGAGAGAGTGGATGATCCTCTATCGACACTCAATAGCCCTCGAAGGTCGACTACCACTCCCCAATGACCACCTGTACTAGATGGGACAGCCAAACCTATAAGTCCGGTATCAAAGAGTGGAGCACTCATACATGACATCCTTGGTGTCTCAAGTCTAAGGACCAGATACACCACTAGGACTACTCTAAATCATTTGTCGACAACAAAGGCATCATCAACCATCCAAAGCATTCCGTAAGCGGATCAATCAAATGAACTCTTTCTCCAATGAGCACCTGACTGTATCCCTAGTGTCCCTACACAAGCAAGCTATGAGACCATTTGCATCCATCATATGGACGGGTATACAAAGACACCGGCCTGTCCTAAGATTTATCACGATATCCCTCTCGAAAAACCTATGATCGGGATTATTTAGGATATGTGTTTAAAGGTAAATCGATCTCACTATCGTGATCTCATCACGATCCGATTCCCATTGCACAAATCCAAGGACATCACAATATATGTATGCATTTATGCAATAGTTATAAAGTGATATATGCCAAAATATGATAAGCAAAAAAGATTCTATATTAAGTCACACGTGCCATCACTCACGTGATTGGCTTGTTGGGCACCTATGACTAGCAATCTCCCACTTGACCTAAAGCCAATCACCTATGTGTCTGATCCCCATCAGACCCCTGTGACGCTCAAAACAAATCTGAGACAACGGCTTTGTTAGTGGATCTGCAATGTTATCTTCGGATGGAACTCTTTCCACTACTACATCTCCTCGGGTCACGATCTCTCTGATAAGGTGGAACCTCCTCAGAACATGCTTAGATTTCTGATGAGACCTAGGTTCCTTTGCTTGAGCAATCGCCCCGTTGTTGTTGCAATATAGGGAGATCGACTCTCCGCTACCCGGCATAACTCCCAAATCTGTGATGAACTTCTTCACCCAAACTCCCTCCTTTGCTACATCTGATGCAGCAATGTACTCCACCTCTGTGGTCGAGTCAACAGTGGTATCTTGCTTGGAACTCTTCCAGCACACTGCTCCTCCATTCAAGGTGTACACACACCCTGAATTCGACTTGCTATCATCGACATCAGATTGAAAACTTGAGTCAGTGTAGCCTTCAACCTTAAGGCTATTACCTCCATATACTAGTAAAAAATCCTTAGTCCTTCTCAAGTACTTAAGGATACACTTTACTGCTTTTCAGTGCTCCAAGCCTGGATCCGCCTGATACCTGCTCGTGACACTCAGAGCATGTGCTATATCAGGCCTAGTACATAGCATGACATACATGATAGACCCTATTGCTGAGGCATAAGGTATCATATCCATGTTCGCCCTTTCTTCTGGAGTCTTTGGGGACATACTCGTAGAAAGCGATATCCCATGTCTCATTGGTATGAGACCTCTCTTGGAATTTTCCATGCCAAACCTTTTGACAATGGTTTCTATGTACCTGGACTAGGACAAGCCAAGCATCCTCTTGGATCTATCTCTATAGATTCTAATCCCCAAAATATAGGATGCTTCCCCTAAGTCCTTCATAGAGAAGTGTCTAGATAACCAAGCCTTTACTGTGGATAGCATTCCTACATCATTCCCAATGATCAGGATGCCATCCACATATAACACCAAAAAGGTGATAGTGCTCCCACTTACCTTTCTATATACACAAGGCTCATCTTCGTTCTTAACGAAGTTATAAGATCTGATTACCTCATCAAATCTTATGTTCCAACTTCAAGAAGCTTGCTTTAATCCATAAATGGATCTAAGCAACCTACATACCTTATCTGGACAGTTCTTGGACACGTAACCCTCAGGTTACATCATATGCACCTCCTCCTCGAGGTTCCCATTGAGGAATGCTATTTTCACATCCATCTGCCAGATCTCATAATCATAGTATGCTGCAATAGCCAATAGAATTTGATGGATTTTAGCATTGCTACGGGTGAGAAGGTTTCGTCATAGTCAACACCTTACCTTTGACGATACCCCTTAGCCACTAGCCTTGCTTTATAGGTCTTTACCTTTCCATCTACTCCGATCTTTTTTTTAAAGATCCACTTACAACCTATGGGTACAATACCTTCGGGCGCATCAACTAGGTTCCAAACCTTATTGGAGTACATAGAATCCATCTCAGAATTCATGGCTTTTTGCTACTTCTCGGAGTCTATACTTATAATAGCCTCCTCGTAGGTTTGAGGATCAATATCCTCTACATCCTCTCCTCTAATATGTCCCACATATCTCTCAGGAGGATGGGATACTCTATCAGACCTGCGTAAAGTTGAAACTTGTGTATTAGGTACCTGAACAAACTCGGGCTGTAGAGTGGTGCTTGAGCTTGGTTCTCCAACCTCGCTCAATTCTATCATTCTCCCACTATCTCCGCCAAGAATGTGTTCCTTCTCAAGGAACACTGCTCTCTTAGCTACAAAGACCTTTTGGTCCTCGAGACGATTGAAATAATACCCACAAGTTTCCTTGGGGTATGCCACAAATTTGCATCGCTCTGTCCTTGATTCTAACTTATCGGGGTTGTGTCTTTTAACATTTGCAGGGCAGCCCCAAATCTTAACAACCTTAAGATCAGGCTTCTTCCCTTTCCATATCTCATATGGTGTAGACACTACCGACTTAGTTGGAACTCTGTTCAGCGAATGAGATGGGTAGGTCAGCGAAACTCATCATAGACCGTACCATATCTATTAATGTACGATTTCTCCTTTCAGAGACACCATTTAGCTGAGGTGTATAAGGAGGTGTCCATTGGGATAATATCTCATGGTCCTTGAGGAACTGAGTGAACTCTGTACTAAAGTACTCACCTCCTTGATTTGATCGATGAGTTTTGATACTCTTTCCAGTCTGGTTTTCCACCTCATTCTTATACTCTCTGAATTTCTCAAAGGCCTTAGACTTGTACTTCATTAAGTACACATATCCATACATTGAGAAATCATCAGTAAATGTAATGAAGTAGGAGTAACCTCCAATGGCATGAGTTGACATGGATCCACATACATCACTATGTATGAGTTCCAACAACTCAGTGGCTCTCTCTCCAGTTCCACTAAATGGAGAGTTGGTCAATTTTCCACGAATGCAAGGCTCACAAGTTGCATATGACACATAGTCGAATGGTAGATATCCATCATTTAACAAATTTTGAATCCATCTTTCATGGATGTGACCTAGCCTACAATGCCACAGGTATGCACTGTTCAACTCATCTCATTTCCTTTTGGACACATTTACATTCATGATATGTGGAGTGGTGTCTAATATAAATAAACCATTATGCAATGTTCCTTTCATGATGATCTTATCATCTAATAATATCGAACAACCATTGTTCTCAAAAACAAATTTATAACCACTAACTGTTAAACATGAAATGGAGATAATGTTTTGATAATAGAAGGAACAAAATAACATGCATCTAATGCAATAAAAGCTCCACTAGGTAGATGTAGGGCGACCTCGCCAACAGCTACTATAGCAACTTTTGCTCCATTACCCATCTTGAGGTCCATCTCACCTCTCTCTAGTCTCCTCGGCCTTGCCAGAACCTGCAACGAATTGTATATATGATAAGCACTACCGGTATCCAATACCCATATGTTATCATAAGAGTTTGACAAATGAAGACTGATCATGAATGTACCTGAAGCTTCATCAAGCATTTATTTCACCCTTTCTGCAAGGTACTCTTTGTAGTTTCTCTTCAAGTGCCCATCTTTACCATAGTGGAAGCACTGGCCTTTATCCTTTGTTGGGTCTTTCTTAGCAACCTTTGCTTTACCTGGTTTGACCTTGCCCTTTCCCTTCTTAAGGGACCTTTCTACTTTCCTTTTCCTTTTGGTCTCACCAGTGTAGAGAACTGGCTTCTCTTTCTTGATAGTACTCTTTGCCTCCCTCAACATATTGAGAAGCTCTGGGAGAGTCACTTCAAGCTTGTTCATATTAAAATTCAATATGAACTGTGAAAAGGAATCTGGTAGGGACTGAAGCACAATGTCCACACACAAGTTATCCTCTAGGGCCATTCCTAGACCTGTGAGTTTCTCTATCCACTCAATCATATTTAGGACATGGTTCTGAACCGGTGTCCCCTCAGTCATCCTAGCGCGGAAGAGGCTCTTAGATATCTCATATCGCTGAGTCCTTCCCTATTCCTCAAACAATTTACGGACATGTAGGAGAATGGATCTGGCATCCATCTTTTCATGTTGTCTCTGTACCTCAGGAGTCATAGAGCCCAACATATAGTATTGAGCAAGAGTGGAATCATCAATGTACTTCACGTAGCGAGCGATCTCATCCTCGTTTGCCCCTTTTTCGGGCGCAGGCATCACTGTATCAAGGACGTACATGATTTTCTCCACTGTGAGAACAATTCTCAAGTTACGGAGCAAATCCGTATAATTTGGACCAGTGAGGCGGTTGACATCAAGTATGCCACGTAAGGGATTTGAAAGCGACATTTTTATGAAAATAAAGATGCAGCAGAAATGAATAACATGCAGATTTTGCAAGAAATAAACTATCAAGATATGGACTTTTATCTTAATATGCTCCCACTATTTTACTAACGAGTCACGCAACACCCTCAGCACGTGAAACGGAAGTCTCCGGCAGACTTCTAGTGGGGATCAGGATCCAATCAGCGTCTTAGTGTAACCTCGAGGGACTCGACCAATCACACTAAGCCTAAAAGGTAGGCAACTCTTGTCGATCACAACTCCTTGTGATTCACGTCCTGTTCGGCCTCCGAATCACCATGGCCTCGAGGGACTTAACCAACCATGATGCTCGGTAAAGTCAAGACCTTCGTTACAAGATGAGTCTGATTTGATGATATACCCTCGAGGGACTCGACCAAGTATACCATGCCCTCAGGTCACCGGTGACATCTCTATGTCGTAAGCAAGATAGCGAATCGCGATATAGGTGAGTCTCGAGGGACTCAACCAACTCAACCTACACCGGGAATCGGTTCCTACTTATAACGATGGAAGGCCACGTGGGTCAATCTAATTGCCTCACGTTTACCGACTTAATATTATCGAGAGATGTTTCTGTAATTTGGTCTCCTAATATGACAAGTTACACATATACATATTTAATATATATCTATATCGCACGCAAATATATATACATATCTAGTATGTGTATAAGCAATTACACTAGATTATCATGGACCACAACCTAATATGATTAGGCCCGAGCCAGTAGGCCTAATCACTCACATCAAGATCTATGTGTGCAACGGTGCATCTCCATGCTCTGTGATCGTCCATTTCGTCCTTGTCGGTTCCGTCGACATCTTGATGCATCTTCATGCATCACGATCGTCCGTCTTGTGGGTCCCGCTATCGCATCCACGCTCCTGCTATGCCTCCTCATGTGATTACAAGTTAATCATAGGCACGCAGGCCCGACAATAAACGAGAAATATAATGGAGGTTCACATACCTCAATAATAATAATCACAGGTACACACATCACACGGTCCATGATCATCCGTCCACACATCATACATCACATGTATAAATAATCATCATCATGTAGGACTACTAGATAATAATAATAAAAAATAATAATCAACTAAACCTTTTAATTAATTAATATTTTCTAAAATTAGGGACATTATAGGGAATTTCTAAATTCATAGGGATATTTTCATAATTTGGACAAAAGACAGAAACTAGAATTTCTCAAATTCTGAGGGGCAAAACTATCTTTTGCCCAAAAAATCCTAATGCCCTTTCCCCTTTTCTTTACTACCGCCGCCACCACCCTACCGGCGACGGCCTGTGCGGTGGGGCGAGGGCACTGCCCTCGCCTGCAGGCGGCACGCCCGCTTGTCACGGCCTTAGCTGGAATTGCCTAAGGCGTGAGGCACCCTTGCGGCCAAAGACGCGAACTTAGCTTGCGTTGCCTAAGTCGCGAGTCACCCTTGTGGCAAAGACGCAAACTTAGCTTGCATTGCCTAAGTCAGCGGCTCTTTGCGATCTTTGCTCCACAAGGATCAGCCCACTTTGTAACCTCTCTCGGTCCCAAAGGACCAAAAAAGAGAAAGAAGTTAGTTCGAAAGAACGAGCAACGGACAAGTCCCGAAGTCTCGCGAAAAGGGAAGCTTTACAAGCAATTCGACGAACACCCTATGTGCACAAGAGAAAAGAGGGAGAGGGAGAAAAGCAAGGCTTTCAAGGATGAACGAACAGCTGCAAGCCCACAAACAGCCGCTCACCTGGTCCCGGGCGCAAAGACAAGTTCCCGTAAAGGTCACGTGCGAACTTGCGAAAGAGATCTCAACACCCGGTATATAACCGAAGCCCCATCCAGCCCTGTGCCACCCGGGGGGTTCCTGGGGTCTGAGATGGCTGACATTTTGGTGAGCGAAGGCAGTTCTCCGCTCACCTCCCGCGGCACGCGAAAATGAAATTGTTTTGGGCTGTTTTGGGGCTGTTTTGCTCGGTTCAGTGAGCGGTCGCTTTGCAACGTTGCAGCTTGTTTGAACTTATATATTTACAAGCAATATGACCCAAAACTAAGAGAAAACATGCTGTCCAGCAGCTATACATGCAGGTGTGAGCGACGAACGGTTCGTTGAACGGAGTTGTTGCGGGTGCGCGACGACCGTTCGTGACATTCTCCCCCACTTAAAACGTCGACGCCCTCATCGACACTTGTTGGTAGTTGTTGATGACTTCCTCTTCATGTCGCAGGGCGTCTTCAGGCTCCCAACTGGCTTCAGTTCGGGGAAGCTTTCGCCACTTCACCAAGTACTATGTTTGATCCGCTCCGTTGGGTAGCTTCATCTTGCGATCCGCTAGAATGGTTTCCACTCGCTTCTCGTAGGAGGCCGTGATGGGAGGTAGTCGAGTTGGAAAACTTCTGGAAGCATCTTGCGGATCCGAGTGGTAGGCTTTTAGGTTGCTGGTGTGAAGAACGTTGTGAATTTTGAACCATGCCGACAATTGCAACTTGTAAGATACATTGCCTACCTTGCTGATAATTGAGAAGGGCCCTTCATACTTACACACCAATCCTTTGTGGACTCTGTTCTTGAAGAATTGGAGTGATGCTGGTTGGAGCTTTACCAATACCAAATCACCAACTTTGAACTCTTGTGGTCGCCTTCCCAAGTCTGCCCACTTCTTCATCCGTTTTGCCGCCTTCTCCAAGTAAGCCCGCGCAATATCTGCATTTCAATGCCACTCCTTTGCGAAATGATAGGCTGATGGACTGCTCCCAGTATACCCAATTGCCATGGTGTGCGGAGTCGATGGTTGTTGTCCTGTGATAATCTCAAAGGGGCTCTTGTTGGATGCAGAGCTCCGCTGCAAGTTGTAGGAGAATTGGGCAATATCCAACAGCTTCACCCAATCTCGTTGATTGGCACTCACGTAGTGCCGAAGATATTGCTCCAAGAGCGAGTTTATTCTTTCAGTCTGGCTATCCGTCTGGGGGTGGAGGCTTGTAGAGAAGTATAACTTTGACCCCAACAATTTGAATAGCTCGGTCCAGAATCGTCCCAGGAACCGAGCATCTCGATCACTAATGATATTGTGCGGGACTCCCCAAACTTCACTACATTCTTCATCATCAGTCTGGCCACCTCTTCTGCTAAATAGTGTAGGGGAGCAGCAATGAAAGTTGCATACTTTGAAAACCGATCGACCACCACGAGTATCGATCCGAGTCCCCCTACAGGTGGCAAGCTTGATATGAAGTCTAAGGAAATGCTCTCCCACGACCTTTCTGGTACGGGCAACGGTTCCAAAAGTCCCACCGGCTTCCGCTGCTCCACCTTGTCTTGTTGGCAAGTAAGGCATGTTCGAACGTATTCCTCCACATCAATCCCCATCTTCGACCAGTAGAAGGCCCTCTCCACGAGAGCCAACGTTCTGTGAATGCCCGGGTGTCCAACCCAAAGGGAATCGTGACACTCTTTCAAGAGTTCACGCCTTAAATTGTCCACTCGAGGAACATAGACCCTATTCTTTTTTTTTGTGTAAACAAGTCCCTCGGACCCAAAATCGTCGTGTTTTGCCTTCTTTGATGAGCTGCATCGGGATAACCGCCGGGGATCACTATATAGTCCATCCTTGATTCGGGAAAGGAAGTTGGAGTGCAACTGACTTGCTTGGCCTCGCCCTCCGGTTGTGTAGCATTCACGCATTCCACCTTTCTCACGCAGCCGGCCATGACATTTGCCTTCCCGTGCTTGTACTCCATCGCCATATCAAATTCAGCCGGAAGTTTCGCCACCGTGCCTGCTTTGGGGGGAGAGCTTCTTCTGAGTTTGGAAATAGTTCAGGGGCGATGTTGTCTGTCCTCAAGACAAATCGCGACCGAGGAGGTAGTGTCGCCAAACTTCATGACAGGTGGATCATTTGTTGTCATCTCTTTCTCATGCCTTTGGATACCGCCTCTGGTCTCGTTGAGTTTTATGCGGCTCTCGTAGGCCACCGGATGACCTTCCTGCATGAGTACTCCCCAATAGTGAAGTCCAAGCATCTATATGGACTTCAAAGGGCTCTCCATAGTTTGGAAATTTGATAACCGGTTCTTCTAGAACAAAGACCTTGGGATCTTGGAATGCTATCTCACATTTGTCAGACCACTTCCAAGGCTGCTCCTTCTTCAGCAACTCTGTCAATGGGGTTGCTCGCTTCGAATATCCCGCAATGAAACGTCGATAGTAGTTGACGAAACCAAGGAAGGATCTCAACTCTGGCACCTTCTTTGGAGTTCGCCATTCTGCAACTGCTTGCACCTTCGACTTATCCATCCGAATGGAGCCATCACCGATTCGATGCCCCAAGAATAGGATCTCAGTTTGAGCAAAGTAGCATTTCTCCCTATTCACAAACAAAGTGTTCTCCCTGAGAACCTTGAAAATCGTCCGAAGGTGCTTGACGTGCTCCTCGAACGTTTGGCTGTAGACGACGATATCGTCCAAGTAGACGACCACGAACTTATCCAAATACTCCTTGAATAGCTAGTTCGTGAGAGTACAGAATGTGGTCGGAGCATTGGTTAAGCCGAAAGGCATCACCATGAACTCAAACGCTCCATATCTGGTCACAAAGGTAGTCTTTGCTTCGTCGCCTTCAGCAATGCGCACCTGCCAATACCCCGACCGAAGGTCGAGTTTTGAGAAATACTTTGCCTTGCCCAATTGATCGAACAAGTCCGTAATGAGTGAGATGGGATACTTGTTCTTCACTGTTACTTTGTTGAGGGCTCGGTAGCCGACGCATAATCGGAGGCTCCCATCTTGTTTCTTCTGGAAGAGAACTGGAGCTCCGAAAGGTGCTTTAGAGCTGCGGATGAGACCACCGCTTAGCAGTTCACCTAACTGCTTCCTGAGTTCTGCCAACTCTGGTGGAGGCATGCGGTAGGGTGGTCTTGCTGGAGGCTTTGCTCCTGGCTCCAGCTCGATACTATGATCCACGCCTCTGCGTGGTGGAAGAGTCTTCGCCAACTCGGGTGGCATGACGTCTTTGAACTCTTTCAGGACGTTCGCCACCACAACAGGTTCTTGAATGGCCTCCTCGTTGAGTGGCTTTAGCTTCATAGCAGCCACGAATGTCAGTTCGTCTTTTCGCACCCCTTTCTTCAATTATAATGCCGAAATGTGTTGGGGCTCCTTGGTTCCTCTCTGAAAGACGGGAACCACGCAGGGGTCATCGCCTCCCATCATACATAGGGAGTTCAAGAATGACATCGGCACCAATTTTGCCGCGTGCATAAACTCCATTCCAAGAATCACTTGGAAGTCGTCTAGTGGCACGACCATCATGTTGGTGTTTCCGCTCCAAGTCCCGATTTTGATGGGAACTCCCTTCGCCAACCCGGAGATTCACTTGGCCTCCGAGTTCACTGCCTTCATTCGGCTTGGGCTCTTCTCCAAGATCAACCCAAGTCCCTGTGCTTCACGATCGGCTATAAAGTTGTGGGTAGCGCCCGTACCCACCATTGCACGGGTCGTTTGGCCATTCAGCTTGATGTCTACATACATCAACTCACTACTTCCTGCTTTATGTTGCTTTGTCTTGTTATTCTCCCCCACTTGTCCTCGCATAGCGTTCAACAAATGCATTGCTCCCATTCGGGGTCCTTGCGACTCTTCGTCGTCGCTGCTGGATTCGGAATTGCTTGAACTAAGAGCAACAGCTTTGCCCTTGTCCGGGGGGGGGGAGGGTGGATGGAAGCCGTTAAAGAATTGAGTGCCTGTTTTTGTGGGCACTCCCTCACCATGTGCGGTCCTCCGCATAAGAAACATCCTCCAGGTTTTGAGGCCTTGCCTTTCGGGTTCGACCCTCTATGGGAACTTTTCTTCTTTTGCTCGCCCCCGAGCTCCTTCCCTCGAGAATGTTTTGGAGGGCGATTGCTTGAAGATTGTTTCCTTCTTTCTGTGTCTTCAGAGGAAACAAAGTCGGTGAGCCTTTCTGCAGCAGCAATTGCCCCAACTACATCGGTAACATTCCTTCGATTTAGCTCCTATTGAGCCCACGGTTTCAAACCATCGAGGAAGCTGAACAACTTGTCCTTTTCGGACATGTCCTATATGTCCAACATTAGTGCAGAAAATTGTTTCACGTAGTCTCGGATGGTGGTACTTTGGCAGAGTTGTCTCAACTTCCTCCTTGCGACGAATTCTGTGTTCTCCGGTAGGAACTGAGTTCTCAACTCCCGCTTCAAGTCCTCCCATGTGTCGACTCGACACTGACCTTGCTGGATCTCCTCCTAACGAGTTCGCCACCAAAGTTTCGCATCTCCGTTCAGATACATTGTTGCTATAGAAACTTTGGTATCTTCAGAATCGGGCCTCGTAGCTCGGAAATATTGTTCCAAGTCGAACAGAAAGTTCTCAAGCTCTTTGGCATCTTTGGCCCCTCCATATCCATGAGGCTCAGGTGCCCTCAAGTTTTGTGGCGGTGCAACGTAGGTGTTGCCTCCTCCCGCATTTAGTGTTCGTGTAAGCATGGCCACCTTTGCAGTGAGTTCCGCCACAACATCCTGTAAGTGTTGCACGGAGTCTTTGGTGTCATCAGACAGTCGATCGACTAGGGCCTCGACCTTGTCGATCCTAGACTCCGCTTCCTCTTGCGAGTTCTCTACCCCAACAAGCCTTTGTTGGTCATGGTAGAGTTCCTCCATGCTCGCTTCAAGAACATCCAGGCGGGTTTCCGCCGTTGTAAGTCTCTCCTTGTGGCTCTTTTTTTTAGTTAGCGCTCCAGATTGCGTTTCCTCCGCTCGCGGAGAGTAGCCACCTTCTCGCTCATCGTGTTCGCTGCCGCGCTCCTCTTGAGCGGCTCCAACCGCATGAGAGCGAGTGTGCACATGCAGCCCCCCTGCGGCTGCTTGGGGCAAGGGTCCGGCTTGTCCCGTCTTGCTTGATTCGCCACGATGCTTTGCCATGGCGAAGTTGCGAAGTTCGTTCGCTGCTCGCTCAAAGTGCTTGCCCGCTCTGATACCATAATGTCACGGCCTAAGCTGGAATTGCCTAAGGCGTGAGGCACCCTTGCGGCCAAAGACGCGAACTTAGCTTGCGTTGCCTAAGTCGCGAGTCACCCTTGTGGCAAAGACGCGAACTTAGCTTGCGTTGCCTAAGTCGCGCTTCGCCCTTGCGATCTTGCTCCGCAAGGATCAGCCCACTTTGTAACCTCTCGCAGGTCCCGAAGGACCTGTAAAAGAGAAAGAAGTTGGTTCGAAAGAATGAGCAACAGACAAGTCCCGAAGTCTCGCGAAAAGGGAAGCTTTACAAGCAATTCGACGAACACCTTGTGTGCACAAGAGAAAAGAGGGAGAGGGAGAAAAACAAGGCTTCCAAGGATGAACGAACAGCTGCAAGCCCACAAACAGCCGCTCACCTGGTCCCGGGCGCAAAGACAAGTTCCCGTAAAGGTCACGTGCGAACTTGCGAAAGAGATCTCAACGCTTGGTATATAACCGAAGCCCCATCCAGCCCTGTGCCACCTGGGGGGTTCCTGGGGTCTGAGATGGCTGACGTTTTGTTGAGCGAAGGTAGTTCTCCGCTCACCTCCCGCAGCACGCGAAAACGGAGCTGTTTTGGGCTGTTTTGCTCGGTTCGGTGAGCGGTCGCTTTGCAACGCTGCAGCTTGTTCGAACTTACATATTCACAAGCAAAATGACCCAAAACTAAGAGAAAACTTACTGTCCAGCAGTTGTACATGCAGGTGTGAGCGATGAACGGTTCGTTGAATGGAGTTGTTGCGGGTGCGCGACGACCATTTGTGACACGTTGGCAGCGCTGCCGCTGCGGGTGGGCACCCCTTTCGGGCACCGTCGCCTCTGCAAGCGGTGCTGTCCCATCGGGCGACCGCCCCTATGGGGGTTTTCGCCCGCGGGAGCAGCGCCGGCGGGCGCCTCTGCCCGTGGGCTACCAGCCCCGCCGGCAGCAAGCCTGCTGCAAGCAGGCCCCCGGCCGGCTGCAGCAGACGCAGCCCCTGTGCTACCCGCCTTCGGCTACGCTGCACGCACGTAGATCGAGGGCAGCAACTGTTGCTGCCCTTCCTTGTTTTTGCGTCAACAATTTTGACGTCAAAATTCTTCCTAAACACAACACATGCAGTTCAAAACCAATCATTCGCACGAGCAACCTGGCTCTGATACCACTGCTGGGAAATCCTTGGGGGCGACATAATATGCGCAACGGAAGAACAAGAAATACAAAATCCTCGATTCCCAAAGAGATGTTCGTCGTCGTGCGAAGATTGGTACGCAAAAATCTGCGAAACATGAAACTGCGTATAGAGTAGATTGTGTTACCTAGGGAGATCGTATATCCCTGTTTCCTTGCAGATCCTTAGGAGAGGGTGAAGGAAGTCAAGCGTCCTCCTCTCTAGTGGTGATCCACACAGCAGGGTTGCGACGACGCTCCTCAAAACTCCAGACCTACTCTGAGGTGGAGATGGAGAGGAGAATAGGAAAAGGCAAACAAAAGCTCTCTAGCCCATGAGGCTCTGAATCCCTCCTATTTATAGAGGTCCCCTGTCAAAACCTAATGGGTCCTCCCCTAGTGGGTATTGGATCTGCATCCAATAAGACAAGGGCTCCGTCGGATATCTCATATCCGAACCTCTATTCATCGCAATGCCTACCATATGTGTGTGACCCTCTAGGCCCAATATCGAGCTGGCCGTGAGTCATACCTATTAGAACTCTTTCGAACTCAGTGAATTATTATCTCTGTAATAATTCACTCGACTCATCGACTACGGACGTACTAGGCCACTATGCCATAGTCCCCAGACGATATAGGGTAATCCAATCCATTGGACCTGTCTGTCCTCAGTTATCGTGTACCTAGAGTCCCTCATCCATCTAATATACCAGAGGCCATATATCGAGCATGGTTTTGTCAGACCCACACGGTTTTTTCTCGAGTCTCGCTCTAATCGGATTCTCCCGGAGAACTCTTTCTCTCTCAACCCGAATGACCCTGGCCAGGGATTTGTCTGAGCAAGAACACATGGGATATTCCTCTCATGACGCCGAGAGTGGATGATCCTCTATCGACACTCAATAGCCCTCGTAAGGTCGACTACCACTCCCAATGACCAGCTGTACTAGATCTGGGATAGCCAAACCTATAAGTCTGGTATCAAAGAGTAGAGCACTCATACATGACATCCTTGGTGTCTCAAGTCTAAGGACCAGATACACCACTAGGACTACGTAATCGCTGTCTGACAATAATGCATCATCAACCATCTAGCATTCCGTAAGCGGATCAATCAGTGAACTCATTCTCCAATGAGCACCTGTACTGTATCCCTAGTGTCCCTACACAAGCAGCTATGAGACTAGCTACATCCATCAGATGGACGGGTATACAACACACCAGTCTGTCCGGTTATCACGATATCCCTCTCGAGTAACCTATGATCGGGATTATTTAGGATATGTGTTTAAAGGTGAATCGATCTCACTATCGTGATCTCATCACGATCCGATTCCCATTGCACAAATCTAAGGACATCACAATATATGTATTCATTTATGCAATAGTTATAAAGTGATATATGCCAAAATATAATAAGCAAAAAAGATTCTATATTAAGTCACACGTGCCATCACTCACGTGATTGGCTTGCTGGGCACCTATGACTAGCATAGACAACTGATAAGCCCTCTTGAAAGCCATGAAGAGCCATTTCTCGTAGGTGTAAATCCGAAATGAGAAATATCAGGCTCTGATACCAATTGTTAGGATCAAGAGCATTAAGAGGGGGGGGGGGTTGAATAAGTGCAGCGGATAAAAATGTCAACTTCGTCAAATTTATCGTATAATAAAAACCGTTTCCGACATAAAACCAATTTTGGAAACTTAGCTTGAAAGCATACGTAAATGTATTGAAGGCAGTAAGCTATTGAAGGGGTTTGCAGTAAGGTAATAGCAGGAAATAAATTACAAACTAGAGAAGACGGGAGTTTATAGTGGTTCGGTCAATTGTGACCTACATCCACTTCTCCGATTCCTCTTCCGTTGAGGCCACCGGCATCCACTAACGATCTTCCTTTACTAGGTGAAGATCAACCTCCTTCTTACACCCCTCTTCTCCTTTTACCGGGTTTAGGAGACAACCCTTACAAGCACTCACTCTCCTCTCTAAACAGAATTCTAACACTTAGAATTTAGAGGACAGAAATTCTGGAGATTATAGCAACGTTTTCTCTCTTTTAATCTCTCTGTGCTTATGTGTATTAACCAGGGATGAGAGGGGTATTTATAGGCCCCAAACCAGTTTGAATTTAGAGCTTAAAACTATCTTCTCCCGGAATTCCGGGGTCTGGTGGTTGCACCGCCTGACTTGGGCGGTACAACCACCTAACAAAGCTCATAGACCGAGCTCTGGCGGTGGCACCGCCTAATAGGGGCGGTTGCACCGCCTAATAGGGGCGGTTGCACCTGTTAGGCGGTGGCACTGCCCAGTCTCGCTCGGAGAGTGAGCCCAAACGGTGCCACCGCCTGATTGGGGTGGTTGCACCGCTTGAAAGAGCTCGGAGACTGAGCTCGGGCAGTTCCATCGCTTGTCAGGGGCGGTTGCACTGCCCAGCCTAGTTCAGAGACTGAGCCTTGGGCGGTGCCACCGTCGACCCAAGCGGTGCCATTATTGGCCAAGAAATCTGGGTTCGAATGGGCTGATCCATTCGGCCCAATTTGGGTCTGTCAAGGGCCCAATTGCCCCAAGATTAAGTTAATGGGATCACCTCCCATTTTTAACTTAATCATCGTGCTAACTACGATATTTCTTAAGACATTTACTGCAACTTGCTTCGGTGCGTCAATCGCTTCCTCCGGCGAGCTTCCGACGAACTTCCATCGATCATCTGATGAACCCTCAGTGATGCTCCTGCGGACTTCCGACAAACTCCTGGACTTGCGACAATCCACTTGGCGAGCTCCGACAAACTTCTTTTGGCAAGCTCCTGGACGTCTTGGATTTGTTCCCGCAAAACCTCCGACGACCGTCCGGACTTCCGTCGAACTCTCGAACTCCCAACGTAATCATAGTCTTGACTCCAGCGCAACTCCTGCTACATGTCTTACTTCCATCGTAGTTAATCCTGCACATGTAAAACAAAACATCAATCGAGACAATTAATCCTAAGCAATTAACCAAGTTGTCCGGCATGTCATTGGTCCCTCGACGCTTCGTCCGATTCTTCGCTGCATCATCCTTTGCTGCGGCCTATTGCCCAATCGGCCAGTTGACTTCGCAACTCCGATATCCTTGGTGCAATGCCCGCTCTTCTTGGCCCGATGCTCGAGTCCACGACCCAAAGCCTTATGTCGATACGTTGATCGATCCATCGGCCCGACGTCCAATCTTCTGATATGTTCCTCCGGTACAACATGATTTTTTCTATTTTAATTGTCTCATCCTGATCGAAGCATCCTGCGTCACTCAAAATGCAGATTAAATCATAAACATATATCAAGTGGTTTTATCATCAAAATACGAACTTTCTTAGCAATCTTTGCTTTACCTGGTCTGCCTTTATCCTTGCCTTCTTAAGGGACTTTTCTGCTTTTCTTTTCTTTATGGTATCACCAGTATAGAGAATTGGCTTCTATTTCTTGATAGTGTTCTCTGCATCCTTCAACATATTAATGAGCTCAAAGAGAGTCACCTCAAGTTTTTTCATTTTAAAATTCATTATGAACTATGAAAAAGGAATCTGGTAGAAACTGAAGCATAAGATCCACACACAAGTTATGTTGAATCTTGAATTTTGATGATGAAACCAATTGATAGTGTTTATCTAATCTGTATTTTGAGTGATGCAGGAAGCTTCGATCAGGGAGAGACAATTAAAAGAAGGAAGATGGCTTCAGGCCATGAATTCGAGCATCGGGCCAAGAAGAGTAGAAATTGCACTAAGGAAATTGGAGTTACGGAGGTCAACTGGCCAATTGGGCAATAGGCCGCAAGAGAGGATGATGCGCCGAAGAATCGGATGAAGCGTCGATAAACCAATGACATGCCAGACAATATGATTCAAGTTTTGTAAAAATTATCTAGATCGAAGCAGGTTTTATTTGTGTAGGATTAACTATGATAGTAATCAAGTCATAAAGCAAAATGAAGTCCCGGAGTCAAGAACGAGACTTCGTTGGGAGTTCGAGAGTTCGTCGAAAGTTCGGACGTTTGTCAGAAGTTCTGATAGAATTGATCGAGAAATCCAAGAGCTTGCTAGAGAATCTCATCGGAACTTGCTAAGAAGGTCATCGTGAAGTCTAGGAACTTGCTAGGAGTCCATTGGAACATTGCCGAGAGATCATCGGATGTTCGCCGGAATATTGCTGGAAGCTCGTTGGAAAGAAACCTAGGCTTATGGACTTATTTAGCTTAGTAAATATCTTTAAATTTATAGTTAGCATATAATTGGGTTGGAATTGGGCCAACTCAATTAAGGGACAATTGGGCAAAGTTTATGCTATGTTGGGCTAAGTGAAAAAGCCCAAACAGTAACCCAATAGGTGGAACTAACGTGGCACAATCTTCGAGACTATGTTAGGCGGTGGTACCGCCAGTCTAGGTAGTGGTACCACTCAGACTCCATCTTTGAGATTGTCAGGTAGTGGTACCTCTAGTCTAGGCGATGGTACCGCCTAGTGTCAAGCTGCAAGCGATGGTACAGCCTAGTGCAGGCGGTGGTACCGCCTGTACCCTAAAATTTCGGGGATTTGAATTTTGGCTCCAAGTTTTAAAGTCATTTGGGGTCTATAAATATCCCAGCTATTCCTGCATGGAGTAGTAAGAAAGGTGATCAAAATCTCTATGTTTCTAAAGTTGAAAACTCTTGTAAAGTGTAGAGTCCCTCCTCCTAAAATTTAGAGACCATTCTAAGGGAAAGTATGAGGGAAGCTTTGTAAAAAGAGGTTGTAAAGGTTCTCTCCTGAACTTGTCAAAAGGAGAATCAAGTTGTAGGGATAGTTGATCTTCGCCCATTGAAGGAAGATCGTTAGTGAATGCCGATGACCTCGACGAAAGAGGAATTGGCGGAGTGGATGTAGGTCACGATGACTGAACCACTATAAAAATCTGGTTTGCATTTATTTCTTGCTATTTACCTTTATTGCAAATGGAATTCTTACTTTCACTACACTTCCGCATACTTTTAAGTTAAGCATTTTTTGATCAGATTTTATCGTATGAAGATTTTCAAACTGGCGTTTTTATCCGCTACACTAATTCACACCCATTCTCTTAGTGTCGACTCATTCCTAACAGTTGGTATCAGAGCCACGTTATTTCTCATTTGGTTTAACACCCAAGAGAAATGGCTCTTTTTGGATTTCAAGAGGGTTTTTCAATCGTTCGTCCTCCTATGTTTAATGGGATAGACTACACTTATTGGAAAACTCGAATGAGTGTTTTCTTGCTTTCTATGGATTTAAACTTATGGAATATTGTTGAAAACAGATTTCAAAAGTCTTCTACTCCAATGAATGAATGGAATGATTTACGGAAGAAAACATTTTCTTTAAATACTAGAGCTATGAATGCTCTATTTTGCACCTTAGACAAAAATGAATTCAATTGAATTTTTATGTGCGAAACGGGCTTTCGATATTTGGCATACTCTTGAAATCATACACGAAGACACTAGTAGAGTAAAAGATTCTAAGATAAATCTTTTGATGTATGATTTTGAACTTTTTCGAATGAAGTTAAGTGAGACTATTGGAGACATGTACACCCATTTCATGGATGTCGTCAATAGCCTAATAGCACTTGGCAAATGTTTTTTGAATTTTAAACTTGTTAATAAAGTTTTACGATCTCTTTCTAAAAATTGGGACTCTAAAGTAATGGTCATTCAAAAGGCCAAGGATTTTAATACTTTTTTGATCAAAAAACTTATATGATCTTTGATGACCTATGAAATGACCAATTAGCATATGACAAACTTGAGAACAACCTTCCAAAGAATATGAAGGATTTTGCACTAAGAACAAAATAAGATTACTCGAGCAAAAGCTCAAGTGATGATGACCATGAACTTCTAACTATAAAACTTGAAAAGTACATTAAATAAGAATTAAATAATAAAAATGAACTTAAAAAGAAGTTGCCAAAGAAGAAGAGAGCACTCAAAGTGACTTGGGATGAAACAAGTGCATATGAAGACGAGGAGCAAACCAACAAAGGCGAGATGACAAACTACGCCTTTATAACTTTCGTCAATAAGGTAAGCAACTCAATTGAACCTCTTTTTCCTTACCATGAAATTACTTAGTGCTTTTTATGATTGGTTTTAAATAAATATATATATTGTTGATCATGGAAATTTCATGTTTTATGAAAAAATAATAAAATGTTAGATTTAAATCTAATGATTAATCCAATATATGTTTTTAAGAATAAATAATATATATCTTGAGGATTTTTGATTTTGATTGAAAATGATTATGTTGTAGATTTAATGATGCATAATGATTTGAAATCTTATGTTTTGGAATTACGTGTTTCACTTATGATCTTATATCTTTCATGAAATGATTCCTTTGTATTTATGATTTGTATATCTCATGATATAATTAAATCATTGATGCAAAGAAGGAAAATACATTACTACAGCAAATAAATTGATTTTGATTAAAAATGTTTTGATGATATCATTCTTAATGAGTTTATAGTTTGAAATTGTGCATGTTATATACCTTGAAAACTTGAAACCATGTTTTGATGTCATGCCCAAAGTAGTGATGCATAATGATCATGCTTAGTAAGTTTATATTTCAAAATTCTGGATTTTTTTTTATTCATGGCTTATTGATCTTTGTCACAATGAAAGTTGCTTTTTTGGTTTTAAACAAGATGGATGGTTTTAATGACAAAATTTATTTTTTGATCCTAAACGTTGATGCATGTTTTTATTTGCCATAAAAAGGACAAAGGCATACTTGTATGAAACAAACAACTTAAAATGAAACATCTCTATCTTATTTATTTTTCGATAAAAGATTTATGAATCCATTATGCTTTTGTGAACCATGAAATTGATTTTGATTATTTGAATTTAATGGGCTTTATCGAAATCATGATCTTGATTTCTCGAGATTTATAACTTGAAATCATTTATGAATCAACATCTCTTATTAATTGTTCTCGTATCTTCTTATTGAAATTTATCCAAATGAATCATGGTTTTTCTCTTGATTTCTTAACTTGAGATTCTCTTTATATGAATCAAAATTTTTCATTATTCTCCTATGATTCTACTTGCTATATATTAAAGAAAAGCTTTATTGAAGTTATGACATTGATTTCTCACAATTATAATTTGAATTTTCTATTGAATGAATCAAGATTGTTTTATATTTAAAAGGAGATTTGTCTAAATGTTTCATGGTCTTTTAGTATTCATGATCTTGATAATTATGTTTTGAAACTTTATATAAATCAAGATTGTTCATCATGATTCTTTCGTTTTATCAAAGAGAATATTTATCAAAATGAATCATAAGTTGTTTTCTCCTGATTTTTCGATACCCACAACTTGAGAAAATGTACTTTAATGCTTGGAACATTGTATGCATAAATTGATTTT
Source organism: Musa schizocarpa (assembly GCA_900464855.2). Taxonomy (NCBI): domain Eukaryota; kingdom Viridiplantae; phylum Streptophyta; class Magnoliopsida; order Zingiberales; family Musaceae; genus Musa; species Musa schizocarpa. Next base: position 18,823,104 of record LS990920.1, read on the forward strand.
TTCTCTTATGGTTCAATACTCCTTTGTAATTATGATTTGTATATCTCATAATATAATTGAATCATTGATAAAAAAAAAAGGGAGGGAGAGATTGATAAATCTATTTGTCTTTTTTATGAATCTCTTGAAAATGATTTTTATTTGATGATTTGAATTTGAATGTGTTTTATTCAAATTATGATCTTGATTTCTTGGAATTACTTGAGATTTTTTTTAATCAAGATCTCTTCTTTGTACTCCTATAATTTTTTTTTGGTATTTTATTTAAAGAGGAGATTTACTACCTGAATCATGTCTTTTGGTATTCACATGATCTAATCTTTCATGATATGATTTTTTTATATAATTTCTTGTATTTATGAAGTATCTCATCACCAAAAATTCTCTTGATATTCTTCATATGATGATATGAAATTATGCATGAAATACTCATGAATTTATGTTGATGCATACAAATGAGAAGTTATGATCATTCATGGTAGGATGTAATGTAATTTAACATTTTGATACCATCATGATTTGAATTATTTATGATTTAGAATTATTTATGCAATACTATGATTTGTTGCTAAAATGATGTATCATGAATGCTTGAGTATCATATATGATATGCCCATAGTGATGATTTATTTTTGGTAACATGCATGAAGGATGAAATGTAAGGTTTTGAAATTATGCATGTTTTAATTTAAAACTATAATGATGCACAAATATATTGAAATAAGATTGATACTTTACCTTTGTCATGATTTGAAAATTATTGTAAAGGAAAAAAAAATATAAAATTATTTTCTTCCCTTTTTTTGACAATGACAAAGGGGGAGAAAGAACTAGCTTGCATGTTCTAAAATGATGTAAAATTTGCTAGCTTGCATGGTGCAAAATTTGATAGCTTGCTTGATATAAAACTTCATAACTTACTAGCTTGCATATCTAAAACTTGCTAGCTTGCCCAACTCAAAAGAGAATCAAGAATTACTAGCTTGCATATCCCAAGTAGAAGCAAAATTGCTAGCTTGCACTTCTAAGAGAAGAAAGAACTGTTCGGAACGAGTCGGCACTAAAAAGGGGGGGGGGGGGGTGAATTAGTGTAGCGGATAAAATTACATCGGTTCAAAAAATCCTTCATACATTGACAATCAATCTTGGAAGATGTTAACTTGGAAGCATAAGGGAGCTTAGTGAAAGCAATAAGAAGGCAGTTTGCAGTTAAAGTAAAATGCTCAAAACAAAAATGCAAATCGTTTTATAGTGGTTCGGTTGTCATGACCTACATCCACTCCATTGATTCCTCTTCCGTCGAGGCCACGGGCATCCATTAACAATCTTCTTTCAATTGGACGAAGATCAACTATCCTTTTATACCTTCTCCTTTTCACAGGTTTAGGAGACAATCTTTACACCCCTCTTTTATAAAGTTTCTCTCACATGCCTCCCTTAAAACTCTCTCTAAGCTTTAGAAGGATGGAACTCAACTTTCTAATAGGGTTTACAATTTTAGCATCATAAAGTTTTGCTCAATTTACTATTAGGATCGGAGCAGCACTAAGAGGGGGGGATGAATTAGTGCAGCGGTAAAGTACGATAAACTTTCGACGATTTAAACACTTTCAGAAACTTCGTACGATAAAAGCAAGATTTCATTTGAAATCGTTTTGATTGCATTTTAACTTGAAGGCATACGTAAGAAGGAAACAAAGAAGTAGAGCATCAAAGTGAAGATGGTTTATAGTAATATAAATGACAATAAGATAAACGCAAACCAATTTATAGTGGTTCGGTCATACGACCTACATCCACTTGCGAAGCCTTCTACGATGAGACTCCCAACTTCCACTAGCAAATCACTTTGAAGGGGAAGGACAAATACCTCTCTTACAACCTTTTACAAGTGGTTCACCCTCTTACAGATTTTCAAAGAGAAAGAGGGAGGTGGACACTCAAGCTATTGAAAACAAAAACTTGCTAAAGGCTTTGCTAAGACTTTTATCTCAATCTCTTGCTTCTCAAAGGTTGTAATCTTAGCTGAGAATTGAGGGGTATTTATAGGCCCCAAGAGGATTCAAATTTGGGCTCCAAATTTTGAATTCTCTTGGGTTTCCAAGGCTGGCGGTGCCACCGCCGGACCTCTCGGGTGTTGGGCGGTGCCACCGCTCAGTCCAGCGGTGCCACCACTCAGTTCTCGGGTTCTGGGCGGTGCCACTGCCTAATCTAGCGGTGCCACCACCTACACTATTTTAGCTCACTAGTTGGGCTCCAAACTTGGCCCAAATTAGTCCGAACTTGGGCCCAATTGGCCCATACTTGGGTTATAGGATTAACACCTAATCCTAACTCTAATTAACTTGCTAACTATGAATTTAAAGACATTTCCTAAGCTATTACAAAGTCCGCATGTCAAGACTTCTTCCGGCGAGCTTCCAGCGAAGCCTTCTATCGTCCAATATCCTGACGTGATCTCCTCCGGCGCAACGTCAATTCCTCCTGCGTCAACTGTCTAATCTTGATCGAGTAGACCTGCATCACTCAAAATGCAGTTAAATAGCTAAACACAATCAATTAGTTTCATCATCAAAATCCGAGATTCAACAATCTCCCCCTTTTTTATGATGACAACTAATTGATGACTAACGGAGTTAACCTTAACTCTCCGGAATTTAACCAAACTCCCCCTATCAATATGCCATTGATAGAACACTTGGATTATCCCAAATCCAAGTAACATTCATCACATGTTATGAAAAACATTTAAACCATCATGTAAATATATATAAAATATTTAATTCAATGCATGAAGTCATCAATATACTTCTCCCCCTATGTCATCAACAAAAAGGAGAAGTAGCTCTTGCTATTTTAAAAGATATGCAAGTTTTTGCAACATGAAGCTAGATTTTCATCACAACATATAAGCACAAAAGCATAGCAAGATTTTTAAGTTCAATCATGGCAATTCAACACTTGAATTTTTGTGCAAGATTGCACTTTGCTTTTCTTTGCAAGTAACAACATTTATGATATTTGATATAGCAAATTTCTTCATTACAATGATCGAGCTAGCAAATTCTTCATTTAATTGTGCAAGCTAGCAATAACTTTCTCCCCCTTTGTCAATGTCAAAAAGAAAGAGAGGAACCAATGATTTAGACTTTTACATCAACTTTGCATCAATCAATATTTCAATCATCACATGATGCATACAAGACAATAATGCAAAGAAATCATTTCATGAAGGATACCAATATGAAAATTCACCAAGAATCATATGATACAATCGCAAATCATGATATCATTATGCGATACATCATGCGATGATAATTTATCATATCAATGAAAGATATCAATTGTTAAACATAATATGATAATAGTGTCAAAAATTTCAATTTGTGATACATGTGATACATTGCGATACACTAAAAAATTTATTGCGATGCTTTTAAGGATATCAACATATTTTTGATACAAAGTATGGCAAGAGCAATTTTGTTGCAAGTTTTCTATGTTTTGCACTTTTTGCTTCTTTCGATAGGCAAGATCTTTTTCTCTTTTTGAGAAGTGCAAGCTTGCAAGTTTTACTTCCTTAGCATGCTAGGAAGTTTACTTTCATTTTCAATGCACAAGCTAGCAAAACCTTTTCCCCTTTGATCAAAGTCAAAAAGAAAGGGAGGACTCAATGGCTAAAAATTTCAATCATTCAACAAGCTAATTATGCAAAGAATTCATGAAATATATCAATAAGGATCAATTCATGAATACTAAAGATATGATTCATGGTTCATTAAAATTCTTCTTAACAGGTTCACGATCAAGATTCATATAATTCATAATAAAACAAATTGATGTACAATCATCACATAAGGCATACAAGGCAAATAAATCTTGTTATTTCTATATTATGAAATATATGATATCAAGGCTCATGATTCATTTGAAAAGATATAGCACAAAGAGCAACTTGAAACATTCTTATCAAGATCACATTTTACAATATTCCAAGTATCAAGTGTTTAGAGATAAAATGTTCAATACATTGTATGAAAAAAATATAATATCAAGTTTTATCATCATGCAATGTAGCAATTAAAGATATGCAAGTTTAGCATTTTTGCTTTTCTTGAGATAGCAATTGTTTGCTTCTCTACAAGCTAGCAATTTTTACGATATACAAGTTTTACTACATACAAGCTAGCAAATTTAAAGATTTGCAAGTTTTTGTATTTTCTTGACTTGTGCAAGCCAGCTAATTTCTTTTTAAGCTGACCCTTTACATCAATTCAAGATAGTACATTAGCAATTCTTTCTCTCCCTTTGTCATTGGCAAAAAGAAAGGAAGATTCATGTCATGAATATCAAAATAATAATTTTAGCATGAATATTTCATCATTGCGTGCATCATTATTGCATGCATAATATCAAATCATCATATATATTTTCAAAACATATAAACTCATCATTATATGCATGATTTCAAATCATCATTCATATCATTTCAATCATTGTTTCAAACATCACTATAACTCATCATGCACAAAATGTAAAATCATCTAACATGATACAAACATTTATTTTTAAAATATTTATCACTATTTTCATGTATGATAATAAAGTATTCATGATACAGATTATATGCATATATCATCACAATAAAAAGCAATTGCATGCATAATTTCAAATCATAAAATTTTCAAATAATGATGGTATTAACTGGTCAAATTTCATCCTACCATTCATGATTATAACTTTTCATCAAAACAAATTAATAAATATTTTATGTATTCATATCATCACATAAGGAATATCAAGGAGAAAACAATTGGGTGATGAGATAAACATTTCATGAATACAAGGAATTACATAAAAATCATACCATAAAATATTAGAATATATGAATGCCAAAAGACATGATTTCTTTTTGAAAAGCCTCCTCATAAATAATAAAAGGAACATCTTAAGAGATCAAATAATAAGAGATTTTTAAATAAAATTTTAAGTCAAGAATTTTCAAAAAGGATATTCTCTTTAGTAAATCACAAAAGGAAATATAGGAGAAAAATATTTCAATTCATGCATAAGAACACTTATGATTCATATTGAAAATTTTCTCAAAATGTAAGAGAATAAAGAGTAAGAAATCTTGATTCATAAAAGATTTCATGTTATAAATTTCAAGAGATCAAGATCATGATTTCGATAAAAAATTATTCAAATTTAAATCATCAAAATCATTATCAAAATCTAAGAGATTCATAAAGATGATACAAATGGATTCATCAAAATCAATAAGATTGAGCAAAATAATTTTCAAGAATGTTTTCCTCTTTTCGGTTGTTTCAAAACATATTATTTTGTTTTATTTATGCCAAATAAAAACATATATCATGTTTAAAACTGAAAGTGTAATATTTATTACAACAAAGATTAATAAGGCACTTTCATTATCGTAAAAATCAATAATCCATAAATCACAAGTTTCATCATGCATAATTTCAAAATTTATTAAGCATGATCATTATGCATGACATAAAATCATCAAGATACACATGCATGGATTAATCCTATCACATATCATATAATTATCATCCCTAATGTTGCATACATCATTCAACATTTCAAAACATAACATGCATAAAACCTTAGCAATATACTTTTCATGATCAAATTTTTAATTTTTCAAAAGATGCTAAAAAGAAAAACATGATATAATTTTTTAAAAATATTTTTTTATTTCCTATTCCTACTATCTAAATTAAGCACTCATGAAAAACTTCAAGTAATTTCAAAATAATTCAAGAGAGTTGAGTTACTTACCTTGTAGTTGAAACCTATCAAAGCCCAATTCGTTGTTTCACCTTTGGAAGTTCATGATTCATCCTTGGTTGCCTTCCTCTTCTTTGGCTTCTTCCTCCGTTCAAGTTCATTGTTTATTTTAGATTTTTGTTTAATGAACTTATTAAGATTTAGTGTTCGAAGTTCAAGTTCATCATTGTCGTCATCACTTGAGTCATCACTCAAGTGGTATTCATTTGTCCGGAGTTCCAAATCCTTCATATTCTTTGGAAGGTGGTTCAAGTACTCATCGGGTTTAAAATGTTCCAAAAGTGTCATTTCATAAGTCATTAATGACCCGATTAATTCTTCTAATGAAAAATCATTTAAGTTTTTTATCTCTTGTATTGCGGTTATTTTAGGATCCCACCTTTTTGGAAGGGATCTTAAGATCTTGCTTATGAGATCAAAATTCGAAAAAGATTTACCAAGAACTCTTAGATTATTGATGACATCCGTGAAACGAGTGTATATGTCGCCTATAGTCTCGCTTGGTTGTATTCGAAAAAGCTCAAAATCATACAATAAAATGTTAACTTTTGAGTCTTTGACTCTACTAGTTCCCTCGCGCGTGATTTCAAGTGTTCGCCAAATATCAAAAGCCGTTTCGCACGTAGAAATCCGATTGAACTCATTTTTGTCCAAAGCGCAAAATAAGGCATTCATAGCCTTTGCGTTTAAAGAAAAATACTTCTTCTCCAAATCCGATCATTCGTCTATCGGTTTAGAGGGAAGTTGAAAACCGTTTTCAACAAAATTCCATAAATCCAAATTCATAACAATCAAGAAAACTCTCATTCGAGTTTTCCAATAAGTGTAGTCTAATCCATTAAACAATGGTGGATGAACAACCGATAAGCCCTCTTGAAAGCCATGAAGAGCTATTTCTCTCGGGTGTAAATCCAAAATGAGAAATATCAGGCTCTGATACCAATTGTTAGGATCGGAGTGGCACTAAGAGGGGGGAGTGAATTAGTGCAACGGTAAAGTACGATAAACTTTCGACGATTTAAACACTTTCGGAAACTTCGTATTATAAAAGCAACGTTTCGTTTGAAACTGTTTTGATTGCATTTTAACTTGAAGGCATACGTAAGAAGGAGACAAAGAAGTAGAGCATCAAAGTGAAGATGGTTTGCAGTAATATAAATGACAATAAGATAAACGCAAACCAATTTATAGTGGTTCGGTCATGCGACCTACATCCACTTGCGAAGCCTTCTTCGATGAGACTCCCAACTTCCGCTAGCAAATCACTTTGAAGGGGAAGGACAAATACCCCTCTTACAACCTTTTACAAGTGGTTCACCCTCTTACATATTTTCAAAGAGAAAGAGGGAGGTGAACACTCAAGCTATTGAAAACAAAAACTTGCTAAAGGGTTTGCTAAGACTTTTATCTCAATCTCTTGCTTCTCAAATGTTGTAATCTTAGCTAAAAATTGAGGGGTATTTATAGACCCCAAGAGGATTCAAATTTGGGCTCCAAATTTTGAATTCTCTTGGATTTTCGAGGCTGGCAGTGCCATTGCCTGTCGGTGGCGGTGCCACCGCCGGACCTCTCGGGTGCTGCGCAGTGCCACCGCTCAGTCCAGCGGTGCCACCGCTCAGTTCTCGGGTTCTGGGCAGTGCCACCGCCTACACTATTTTAGCTCACTGGTTGGGCTCTAAACTTGGCCCAAACCAGTCCGAACTCGGGCCCAATTGGCCTCTACTTGGGTTATAGGATTAATACCTAATCCTAACCCTAATTAACGTGCTAACTATAAATTTAAAGTTATTTCCTAAGCTATTACAAAGTCCGCAAGTCAAGACTTCTTCCGGTGAGCTTCCGACGAACTTTCGGCGGTTTTCCGATAAACTCTCGGAAACCATTCTACGGACTCCCGGCAAGCTTCTAGACTTCACGATTTGATCTTGGCGAGTTCCAGCGAGCTTCTTCAGCAAGCTCCGATTTTTCTTGGCGAGCTCCATGAACTTCCAACGAACCTTCCGACGAGCTTCCAAAAAACCCTTCGGCAAGCTCCCTACTCATTCTCGGCTAGTTCCGGCAGCATTCCTAATGAATCTTCGGACTTCCGTCGAACTCTCGAACTCGCAATGAATCCTTCGCGCTTGACTCCGGCACTTTATTTCGCTTTATGTCTTCATCGTTATTATAGTTAATCCTGCACACACGCCAAAACTCTACTCTGATCTAGACAATTATTACAATGCGAATTGACATTCTATTGCCCGGCACGTCATTGGTTGACGCTTCGTCTGATTCTTCAGCGCATCGTCCTCTCTTTTGGCTTATTGCCCAATCGACAGTTGACCTCTGCAACCCCGATATCCTTAGTGTAATTCCGCTCTCCTTGGCCCGATGCCCGACATCCGAAGCCTTCTACCGTCCAATATCCTGACATGATCTCCTCTTGTGCAACGTCAATTCCTCCTGCGTCAACTGTCTAATCTTGATCGAGTAGACCTGCATCACTCAAAATGCAGTTAAACATCTAAACACAATCAATTTGTTTCATCATCAAAATCCAAGATTCAACATTTATAGGCCTCAAACTAGTGGTACCACCACCTAGCATGATCTCGAAGACTGTGCTACAATAGTTCCACCTGTTAGGTCACTGTTTTGGCCTTCCACTTGACCCAATATAGCTCAAACTTTGGCTCAATTGGCCCCTAATTGAGTTGGCCTAATTACATTCTAAACTGACTCAATTAGACTCTAAACTAACTCGATCTAGACATAATTGATTACAAGTGAATCCTATGTTGTCTAGCATGTCATTAGTTCTTCTGGCGCTTCGTCCGATCTTTCGGCGCATCATCCTCTCCTTTGGCATATTGCCCAATTAGTATGTTGTCTTCTCATAACATATGATCTTCTTGGCGCAATGTCCAATCTTCTTGGCCCGATGCCCGACTTCACGGACCGAAGCCGTTTGTTGACACATTGATCGATCCTTCGGCCTGATGTCCAATCTTCTATCATGTTTATTTCGGCCAACATCTGATTCCTCCTACTTTAATCGATTTTTCTTTTCTGGTCGAAGTCAGTCCTGCGTCACTTAAACGCACATTAAATCCTAAACATTATCAATTGGTTGTCATCATCAAAATCGAGATTCAACAATCTCCCTCTTTTTGATGATGACAACCAATTGATGACGTAGTTAACCTTAACTCCCCCTATCAATATGTCATATTGATATAACTTTTGGTTTCAAAAATCCAAGCAATATGTCATCATAAATTTATGTATAACATCATTATAAAATCATGCATAACATCATCATACTTCTCCCCCTTTGTCATTAACAAAAAGAAGAAGTGCAACTTTCGGGATTTAGAGATATAAGCTTAGGAATTTAGCAAATTTCCCATCACTTTAGAGCATGCAAGCTAGTGAGTTCTTTCTTCTATTTTGAGAAGTACAATTTTTTCTTCCTTTTCAATGTTCAAGCTAGCAATTGTAGCAAGTTTTACATCATACAAAGTAGTAAATTTTACTTTTCTTTGCAATGTGCATGCTAGCAAATCTTTCTCTTTTGAGATGTGCACATTAGCAATTCTTTCTCCCTCTTTGTTATTGGCAAAAAGAGGGGAATAACAATACAATGGTGCAATTCATTTCCGTTTATGTCAATTTTCAAATCATGACAAGGATAAATAGCAAAGGTGAAAATTCAAGTCATGAATGTCAAAAGACCATATATCATTTTTGATAGGTTTCTTCTTTTGAAAATAGAAAGCATAATAGGAAACAATCTTGATTCAAAAAGAAAGCTCAAGTCATAAAGATCAAGAAGTCAAGATCATGATCTGAAAAATGTATAAGTAGAATTTATGCATTTGAGAGATTTAATATGTCTAAGTTTATATTCAATCTAGCAAATTTAGTTCTCTTGATATGCTAGCTATTTTCTTTCCCCCTTTTGTCATTGTAAATAAGAAAGAAGAAGGGAAGAACATATCGGTGTAAGTGTTCAAGTCATCATAAAAAAGGATTAAATTGGTGATGAGATATACAATTTATGAATATAAAGGAATATCATTAATAAATTATGACATGAAAGATATTAGTATCAAATCATGAATGCCATAAGACATGATTTATACAAATCTCTTCTTTTATGAATAGCAAAAAAAAACATAGGAGATCAAATGACATAATATCTTGATTCATGCATAAGAAATCTCAAGTTATAAATTTTGAAAAATCAAGTTAAAGCTTATTCAAATTCAAATCATCAAATCAAAATTTTCAAGATATTCATACAAAAAGACATTGATAGATTCATTAATCTCTCCCCCTTTTTTTATTATCAATGATTCAATTATATTATGAGATATACAAATCAGAATTACAAAGGAGTCATATAAAAATCATGACATGAAGGATATTAATATGAAAAATATCCTTTTTAGTAAATAACGAATAGAATCATAGGAGATCAAATAAGATATCTTGATTCAAATAAATCTCAAATTATTAATGTCAAGAATCAAGATTTGTTTCGATAAATCTTCTCTTAGATAAGTAAATCATACATGAATCAAGAAAAAAATATTTTATATAAAATACATCTCAAGTCACAAACATCGATAAATGATTTGATTGGATATATCATCTCATCATTAAAATGAATCATACGAAAAGGAATGCAAAATCATCATCAAAATCACTTTTCAGAAAATTCAATGAAAGCCTATAAGATTAAAGATAGCTCATGTTCTTTTAGTTCCAAATTTTGTGATTGATTTCATGTTTAAGTCTCTTATACAAAGGCCATGCTTCATTATTTATAATAAAAAATCAATATGAAAATCATAGAAATCATCAAGCCCAATAAACTATAAATTACCTAAAAATCATCATTACTTCAAATCACCATACATAATTATAAAATCGTTAAGCATGATACCAAAACTTTTTAATATTTCCATTACATCATTATGCATTATTAAATCATCAAGCATGATCTCATTAAACATGAAGCATTTTTAATCAAAATCATTTTGTTCATTATAGTAATGCATTTTTCTTTTTAAGTGAATCTAACTTTACATGCTTAGTGCTAGGAATTAACATGCAATCTTCATGCTCAAATTTTAATTTTTTTAAATCACTTAGAAAGAGAAGCATGATAATTTTTTGTATTTTTGTATTTTTTTATTTTACTAACTAATTTAAAAACAACTCATGAAAAAGCATCAAGTAATTTCAAAATAAAGTAAAGGAGTTTCGTTTGAGTTGTTTACCTCATTGTCGAGAGTCACCAAAGCGAAGTTCGCCACTTCGTCTTCATCGGTTTGCTTCTCATCTTCGGATGTGCTCAATTCATCCTTTGACAACTTCTTCTTCAGTTTTATGTACTCATCTTCGGAGTCACCCAGCTTCTTGCATTCATAGCAAGTAGTTGTGTTCTTTTTAAGTTTGTTTTTATTTTTTTATTCTTGTTTCATGAACTTTTTAAGATTTATTATGAGAGGTTCAAGTTCATCATCACTTGAGCTTTCGCTTGAGTGGTCTTCTATTGTTCGAACTGCCAAATCCTTCTTATTCTTTGGAAGGTAGTTCTCATGTTCATTATGTCATACATCTCATTTCATAGGTTATCAATGACCCAATAAGTTCTTCAATCAAAAAATAGTTTAAATCTTTTGCCTCTTGAATAGCCGTTTCTTTAGGGTCCCAACTCTTTGGAAGAGATCTCAATATTTTATTAACGAGTTCAAAATTCGAAAAACATTTGCCAAGTGCTTTTAGATTATTGACGATATCTGTAAAACGGGTGTACATGTCTCCAATAGTCTCTTTTGGTTTCATTCGAAACAACTCAAAATCAAGCATCAAAATATTTATTTTAAAGTCTTTAACTCTACTAGTGTCTTCACATGTAATTTCGAGTGTGTGCCAAATGTCAAAAGCTATTTCACAAATAGAAACCCAGTTGAATTTAGTTTTATCTAAAGCGTAAAATAGAGCATTCATAGCTCTAGCATTTAAAGAAAAGGTTTTCTTCTCCAAATCATTCCATTCTTTCATTGGAGTAGAATACTTTTTAAAACTGTTTTCAATAATATTCCATAAATTCAAATCCATAGAAAGCACGAAAACTCTCATTCAAGTTTTCCAATAAACGTAGTCTGTTCCATTGAACATGAGAGGATGAATGATAAAAAAGCCCTCTTAAAAGCCGAAAAGAGTCATTTCTCTTAGGTGTTAAACCAAATGAGAAATAACGTGGCTCTGATACCAACTATTAGGAATGAGTCGACACTAAGAGTGAATTAGTGTAGCGGATAAAATTACGTCGATTCGAAAAATCCTTCGTACTTTGAAAACTGATCTTAGAAGATATTAACTTGGAAGCGTAAGGGAGCATAGTGAAAGCAATAAGAAGGTAGTTTACAATTAAAGTAAATTGCTCAAAATAGAAATGCAAATTGTTTTATAGTGGTTAGGTTATCATGACCTACATCCACTCCACTGATTCCTCTTCCGTCGAGGCCACCAACATCCACTAACGATCTTCTAACAATCAGGCGAAGATCAACTACCTCTTTACACCTTCTCATTTTCACAGGTTTAGGAGACAACCTTTACACCCCTCTTTTACAAAATTTCCCTCACACACCTCCCTTAGAACTCTCTCTAAGCTTTAGGAGGACGGAACTCAACTTTCTAGTAGGGTTTACAATTTTAGCATCATAGAGTTTTGCTCAATTTACTTACTACTCCATGCAGGAATAGCTGGGGTATTTATAGACCCCAAATGACATCAAAACTTGGAGCCAAAATTTAAATCCCCGAGATTTTGTGGTACAAGCAGTACCACCACTTGTACTGGGTGGTACCACTGCCTGCAATCTAACACTGGGCAGTACCACTGCCCAGTCTAGCGATACTACCGCTTGGAAGACTATGTTTGGGTGGTACCATCGCCAAGATTAGCGGTACTACCGCCTAGACTAGCGGCACCACCGCCTGACAATCTCTCGGAGACTATGTTTAGGCGGTACCACCGCTTGACACAACTTCGAAGACTGTGCCATAATGGTTCCACCTATTGGGTCACTGTTCGGGCCTTCCACTTAGCCCAACACAACTCAAACTTAGGCCTAGTTGGCCCCTAATTAAGTTTGCCTAACTACATTCTAAACCAACTCAATTAGACTCTAAACTAACTCAATCTAGACATAATCGATTACAAGCAAATCCTCTGTTGTCTAGTATGTCATTGGTTCTTCTAGCGCTTCGTCCGATCTTCTGGTGCTTTGTCCGATCTTTCGACGCTTTGTCCGATCTTTTAGCGCATCATCCTCTCCTTTGGCATATTGCCCAATTAGCATGTTGTCTTCTCGTAACATCTGATCTTCTTGGTGTAATGTCCAATCTTCTTGGCCAGATGCTCGACTTCATGGACCAAAGCCTTCTGCCGACACAATGACTGATCCTTCGGCCTGACGTCCAATCTTCTGACATGTTTGTTCCGGCCCAATGTCCGATTCCTCCTACTTTAATCAATTTGCCTTTTCTGATCGAAGCTAGTCCTGCATCACTTAAATGCACATTAAATCCTAAACATTATCAATTGGTTGTCATCATCAAAATCCGAGATTCAACAAGAACTTACTATCTTGAACATCACTAAAAATTGCTAGCTTGCCTATCTTAAGAAGCAAAAGTACAAATTTTATAATCTTGCACATCTTTAAAATTAATGATGATTTGGTGATTAGAGATGTTGTAAAGTGATAAAAAAATTTTTTGCTAGCTTGTATGTTACAAAACTTGCATATCTCAAAAACTTGCTAGCTTGCAATGATTTAAAATTATACTATAAGTCATAATTGTTGAATCTTGTATTTTGATGATGAAACTAATTGATAAGTGTTTATGTTTTAATCTATATTTTGAGTGAGCAGGATTCTTCGATCAGGATGAGACAATTAAAGCAGGAAGAATTATGTTGTGCTAGAGGAAAACATGTTAGAAGATTGGACGTCGAGTTGAGGATCGATCGACGTATCAACATAAGGCTTCGGGCCATGGATTCGAGCATCGGGCCAAGAATAGTGGACATTCCGCCAAGGATATTGGAGTTGTGGAGTCAATTAGCCGATTAGGTAATAGGCCGCAAGAGAGGACGATGCGCCAAAGAATCAGACGAAGCGTCGATGGACCAATGACATGCCGGACAACATGACATGTCGCCAAGGATATTTACATGTGCAGGATTAACTATGATCGCAAGGCATGAAGCAAAATGAAGTCCCGAAGTCAAGGACATGATTTTATTAGGAGTTCGAGAGTTTGTTGGAAGTTTGGAGGTTTGTCGGAAGTCTGGACGTTCGTTGGAAGTTCTGTCTAAACTAGCTGAGAAGTCTCGAAGCTTGCCAGAGAAGCTCAACGAAACTCGCCAAGAAGATCATCGTGAAGTCCAGGAGCTTGTCGGGAGTCCGCCGGAACATTGTCGAGAGATTGTCGAAAGTTCACTAGAAGATCGCCGAAAGCTTGCCAGAAGAAACCGAACTTATCTTGCTTAGATTATATGTCTTAGGAATTGTAGTTAGCACATAATTAGAGTTATGATTGGAAGGTAATCTCATCAACACTATTAAGGGCCAATTGGGCCCAAAGCGGAATTGGTTTGGGCCAGATTCAAGGCCCAACCAGGGTGCTAAAACCCTGGTCGATGGTGGCACCGCTTGGGGAACAGCACCCCAGGATTCCTAGGCGGTGATACCACCCAGTACTAGTTCCTATGGCGATTGTTCCACCTAGGAACGATGGTGGTACCGCTAGTACCCAGGAAACCTAGGATGAGACCTTTTTAGGCTCTAAGTTTGAATCAACTTGAAACCTATAAATACCCCTCTTATCCCTGGTTAACGCACACAAGCACAGAGAGTTTAAAAGTAGAAAAATATTGTAGAAATCTCTTGTGAGAATCCTCCTCTAGTCTAAGTGTTAGAATTCTATAAGAGAGGAGTGAGTGCTTGTAAGGGTTGTATCCTGAACCCGATAAAAGGAGAAGAGGGCTATTAGAAGGAGGTTGATCTTCGCTTATTATAGGAAGATCAATAGTGGATGTCAGTGGCCTCGACAGAGGAGGAATCGGTGAAGTGGATGTAGATCACTTTAACCGAACCACTCTAAAGAACAGGAAGGATTTTGAACTTAGAACACATGAAGACCACTCAAGCATAAGCTCAAGTGATGGTGAACTTGAACTCACTAAGAAATTTAAAAAGTTAATGAAACAAAAATTAAAGAATAAAAAGAATGCAACTCCTTGACTTGAATATAAGAAGAAGAACACAAATGAATTAAGCTCCTATAAAGACAAGGAGAAAATCAACATAGGCGAGGTGGCAAATTACACCTTAACGACATTCGACGATGAGGTAATCAAAATGCCCTTAATTTATTTCGAAGTTACATAATGCTTTTCATGAGTTATTTTAAATTTAGTTTAGAATTAATTTTCTTAAAAAATTACATGTTTAATAATGAAAATGCAAAAAAAAAAAAAGGAATCATGCTTATCATTATAGTAATTTTGAAAATATTCATGAAAATTGCATGTCTTATGATAAATGAACAAAATATTAGAATTAAATCTAGTGATTAATTTCTTATATGGTATAAACAATTATGTGTATTGTGATGATTTTGTATTGCTTTTCGAGTTTTGTTGGATGGCTTTAACATGAAATTGTGCATACCTTGAAAACTTGAAACCATGTTTTGATGTCATGCCCAATGTAGTGATACATAATAATCATGCTTAATAAATTTATATTTCGAAATTATACATGATGATTTTAGTGATTTATGGACTATCAAAAGTAGCTTTTTCGATTTTAAACTATGATGTATGGTTTTCATACAAAAAACGTTAACATGCTTATATGAAATCAATCACTTAAAATGTAACACATAAAAAGGAAAATATATTATTGGATTTAAAATCATGAATCTATTTATGTTATGAATTTTGTGAACCATGAAATTGATTTTGATGGTTTTTATGATGAAATTTATTTTTTGTTCCTAAATGTTGATGCATGTTTTTATTTGGCATAAATAAAAAAAAAAAGACATGCTTGAATGAAATAAATCACATGAATTGAAACAACTAAAAAAAGGAAATGTTTGTCCTTGAAAAATTTATTTTTCTGAATTTATCGATTTTTCCAAAAAGGAGATTAATGAAAATATGTATATTATGCTTTTATGAATCTCATGGATTATGAAAATGATTTGAATTTAATAGGTTTTTATCGAAATCATGATCTTGACTTCTCATAATTTATAACTTGAAACCATTTATGAAACAAGATCTCTTGTTATGGGTTCTTATATCTTCTTATTGAGAATTATCCATATGAATCATTTTTATGAAATTATAATTTTTATGATTCATAATAAATGGAGAGATTAATGAATCTATCTATGTTTTTCTTTTTGTGAATCTCTTGAAAATGATTTTGATTTGATGATTTGAATTTGATTGAGTTTTATTCAAATCATAATCTTGAATTCTTCGAATTACTTGAGATTTTTTCTTAATCAAGATCTCTTCTTTTTACCCCTACAATTTTTCTTGGTATTTTATTTAAGAGGAGGTTTTTCAAAGAAATCATGCCTTTCGGTATTCACATGATCTTATCTTTCAAGATATGATTTTTATGTAATTTCTTGTATTCATCACCCAATTAATTTTTCTTGATGGGATGAAATAAATGTGATGAAATAAAAATATGCATGATATACAAATGAGAAGTTATGATCATGCATGATAGGATGTAATGTAATTTGACATTTCGATACCATCATGATTTAAAATGCTATGATTTGTTGCTAAAATGATGTATTATAAATGTTGATTTAATATTCGGTATTATGAATACTTTAAATGATGAATGTTTGGTATCATGATCAAAATATTGATAAATGCTTAAAAATTTTAATGTCTTAGTATCATGTATGATATGATTATAATGATGATTGATTATTTTTATCATGCATGAAAAATGAAATGTAAGGTTTTGAAATTGTGCATGTTTTGATTTGAAACTATTATGATGCACAAACATATTGAAAAAGGATTAATACTTTACCTTTGTCATAATCTGAAAATTGATATAAAGGGTCTTCCCTTCTTTTTGACAATGACAAAAGGGGAGATAAAAGATGCTAGCTCACACAATTCAAGAAGAAAGCAAAAATTGCACTTCTCAAAAAAGAAGAAAGAACTTGCTTCTTGAACATCTCAAATTTTTAGCTTTCATATTGTAAAATAATGTAACATTTTGTTAGCTTACGTTTTTGCAAAGGAAGCAAAAATAATTACATTTCTCAAAAGAGAAGAAATTGCTATCTTGAACATCACCAAGAATTGCTAGCTTGAAATCTCAAGAAGATGCAAAAATATACTATCTTGCAGATCGCAAAGAAAAGCAAATTTGCAAACTTGCACAACTCTAAATTATTGCTAGCTTGTATGTTGCAAAACTTGCTTTCTTTTTCAAACACTTGCTAGCTCGAACATTGCAAAACAAACATGCTAAATTTGCATAGCTAGCAAAATTTACAAACTTGCATAACTCAAAATTTTTGCTAGCTTGCATGATGATAAAACTTGATATTATGTTTTTATTTATGCAAAGATTTGAACTTGTATATCCCAAACACTTGATAGTGGTGCTTTTCCTTTTTGTTGATGACAAAAGGGGAGAAGTATGATCATGTTATGCATGATGACATGTTGCAAATATTCATGATGAATATTGCAATGACTTGAATTCAGTTTGAATTCAAAGTTCTATCAATATGGCATATTGATAGGGGAAGTTTGTTTAAACTCCAGGAGTTAAGATTAACTCCATCATAAATTGGTTGTTATCATCAAAAAGGGAGAGATTGTTGAATCTTGTATTTTGATGATGAAACCAATTGATAAGTGTTTATGTTTTAATTTGCATTTTGAGTGACGTAGGATGCTTCGATTAGGATGAGACAAATAAAGCAGGAAGAATCATGTTATGTCAGAGGAAAATATGTTAGGAGATTGGACGTCGAGCCGGAGGATCGGTCGACGTATCGAGAGAAGACTTCAGGCCATGGATTTGGGCATCGGACCAAGACGAGTGGATATTGTGCCAAGGATATCGGAGTTGCGGAGTCAATTGGCCGATTGGACAATAGGCTGCAAGAGAGGATGATATGCCGAAGAATCGGATGAAGCGTCGATGGACTAATGACATGCCGGACAACATGATTAATGCTTAGTATTAATTGTCTAGATTGAAGTGTGTTTTTACATGTGCAGGATTAACTATGAAAGCAAGGCATGAAGCAAAATAAAGTCCTGGAGTCAAGGATGTAATTTCGTTGGGAGTTCGAGAGTTCATCGGAATTCCGGACGTTCGTCGAAAGTTCTGTCGGAACTAGCTGAGAAATCTCAGAGCTTGCCAGAGAAGCTCATCGGAACTCGCCAACAAGATCGTCGTGAAGTCTAGGAGCTTGTCGGGAGTCCGCCAAAACATTGCCGAGAGATCGTCGGAAGTTCACCAGAAGATCGCCGAAAGCTCACTAGAAGAAACCGGACTTATCTTATTTAGATTATGTCTTAGGAATCGTAGTTAGCACATAATTAGAGTTGTGATTGGGAGGTAATCCCATCAACTCTGTTAGGGGCCAATTGGGCCCAAAGCTGAACTAGTTTAGGCCATATTCAAGGCCCAACCAGGGTGCTAAAACCCTGGCCGGCAGTGGCAGTGCCTAGGGAACAACACCCCAGGATTCCTGGGCATTGGTACTGCCCAGTACCAGTTCCTGCCGTAATAGTACCGCCTAGGAACGGCGGTGGTACCACTAGTACCTAGGAAACCTGGGATGAGACCTTTTTAGGCTCCAAGTTTGAATCAACTTGAAGCCTATAAATACCCCTCTCATCCCTAGTTAACACACACAAGCTTAGAGAGTTTAAAAGTAGAAAAACGCTATAGAAATCTCTTGTGAGAATTCTGTAAAAGAGGAGTGAGTGATTGTAAGGGTTGTCTCCTAAACCTGGTAAAAAGAGAAGAGGGCTGTAAGAAGGAGGTTGATCTTCGCCTATTATAGGAAGATCAATAGCGGATGCAGTTGAATCTCGGATTTTGATGATAAAATCAATTGATAGGTTATTTGATCTAATCCATATTATTGAGTTAAGTGTGTAGGATTAACTACGATAAACAGAAAACACAAAGCAAGAATACCGGAGTCGAGTTCGATGAACGTTTAAGAGTTCGAAGAATCGTCGGAGATGCTACCGGAACCAACCGAGAAGAAATCGGGAACCTGTTGGAAGTTCACCAAAGAGATCGTCGGAGGTTCGCAGAGATCACCGAGAAGTCTCAGCTACTCTTTAAAGTCATCACAAGTTAGGAGCGTGCTTGGACCCCGTCGAAGGAAGTTCGTCGAAAGCTCGCTTGGAACAAGACTTGACGTTCATGTTAATAAATTGCTTAGGATGTGTTTTGTTATGTAGTTCACTTGTAATTAGGATTAGGATTAAGAAGATAATCCTATATCCTGGTTAGGGGTCAACTGGGGCCAAAGTCAGATTTGGTTTGGGCTAAAAGAAAGCCAAACCAAGTGAATCGAAGAGCCAGGCGGTGGCACCGCCAGCATCGGGAACCCAAAGAGAATTTGAATTTTGGAGCCCAAATTTGAATCCTCTTGAGGCCTATAAATACCCCTCAAATCTCAGTTGAGAACACAACCTTTTGAGCAGCAAGAGTTTGAGAGAAAGATCTTAGAAAAGTGTTAGCTTGCTTTCTTTTCAATTTGCTAGTGTTCACCTTATCTCTTCAAAAAAATCTGTAAGAGAGTGAACGCTTGTAAAAAGAGTTGTAAGAGGGTATTTACCCTTCCATTTCAAGAGACTTGCTAGTGGAAGGTGGGAGCCTCATCGAAGAGGGCCTCATAAGTGGAGTAGGTCATTTGACCGAACCACTCTAAAATTAGCGTGATCCTTGGTTTATGTTTTCATTATTGTTATTTACATTATCGCAAACCTTCTTATATGCTTTAGTTCCTTATTACTTTTTTTAAGCATATTTAAGAATACGCTTTCAAGATTAAGCTTGTCAAGTTCGCTCTCTTCATACTGAAAATTTTTTTTAGAAAACCGAAGTTTTAATCCGCTGCACTAATTCACCCTCCCCTCTTAGTGATGCTCGATCCCTAACAATTGGTATCAGAGGCGAGGTTATCTCTCATATTTGGTTTAATACCCAAGAGAGATGGCTTACTCCGGCATGCAAGAGGGCCATTCTATCACTCGTCCACCTATGTTTAATGGGTCGGATTACACGTATTGGAAGACTTCGGATGAGGATCTTCTTCATTTCTATGGATTTCGAGCTTTGGACTATTGTTGAAAACAGATTTCAAAAATCTTCTCTTCCGATGGCGAATGGAATGAATTGGAGAAGAAGGTTTTGCTTTAAATGCAAAGGCTATGAATGCCTTGTTTTGTGCACTAGACAAAAACGAATTTAATCGTGTTTCAATTTGTGATTAGGCTTTTGATATTTGGAGAACTCTTGAGGTCACTCCGAAGGCACTAGCCAGTGAAAGAGTCCAAAATCAACATTCTTGTGCACTCTTACTTAACTTTTTCGAATGAAACCAAGTGAGTCCATCGGAGACATGTACACCGGTTTCTGGATGTCATCAATGGACTCAAAGCTCTTGGTAAAGATTTTACTAACTTTGAACTAGTAACTAAAATTTTAAGATCCCTCCCTAAAAAGTTGGGATCAAAAAAGTTCTGACCATTCAAGAGGCCAAAGACCTTAAAACATTCCCTCTTGAAGAACTCATTGGGTCTCTAATGACCTATGAAATGACATGTCAAGCTCATGATGAGCTGGAGAACCCCCTTCCAAAGAACAGGAAGGATATGGCACTCAAATCACAAGAAGACCACTTGAAAGGAACATCAAGTGATGAGGACAGTGACAATGACATTGCACTTTTGACTCAAAAATTCAAAAAATATTTAAGGAAGAACAAATTTAAAAATAATACAAAAAATAAATTTGAACAAAAGAAGGACCAAGTGATTTGCTATGAATGCAAAAAAAACGGGACACTACAAGAACGATTGCCCTCAAGCCAAAAAAAGAGAACACCAAAGAAGAAGGCTCAAGGCAACATGGGATGACTCAAGCACATCCGAAGAAGAGGAGTCCAACACCGAGCAAGTTGCTCACTACGCCCTAATGGCCTTCGAAGAAGAGGTAACGGATTTAATTAATGCAGATTTACCTTATCATGATTTATTAAATGCCTTCCATGAGTTATTTGATGAATGTAAGACAATTAGTAGAAAATACAAATTGCTAATAAAGGAGCATGATAGTCTTACGTGTGCTATTGATAAATTAAAAACTGAATATCATGATTGTCTAGCTCCATGTGTTAAATGCCATGATTTAGAAACTCTCCAAAATGAGAACTTAGTACTTAAGGACACCTTGAAAAAATTCGAGGTCGGTAGCAAGTCCTTAAACATAATCCTTACAAATAAGGGTCACGTTCCTAAAAGGAGTGGAATCGGATTTGTGAGAAGTACTCACCAAAATCCAACCACCTTCGTTAAAGGTCCTATCTTACATGTTCAACATCAAAGCAATTGCAACTTTTGTTGCAAATATGGATATATAACTTACCAATGTCCATTCAAGAAAATTAGTCCAAACAAATTGATTTGGGTTCCTAAAGGAACCATGATCAAGTCTATGCAACATGATAAACAAGTTAGATTAGTTTTTGAGGCACCCAAAAGTAAATGGGTACCTAAAAATAATTCCATTTTGTAGAAACATACACCATCACATGCTAGGAGCAAGAGATGGTATCTTGATAGTGGATGCTCAAGGCATATGACCGGAGATCCATCCCAATTCACCAAGCTCACTAGCATGGACGAAGGCTATGTCACCTTCGGAGACAACAACAAAGGCAAAATCATTGGCAAGGGAACCATAGGTAACAAATCAAGTTTTTCCATTGATGATGTGTTACTAGTTGATGAATTAAAACATAATCTATTGAGCATTAGTCAATTATACGATAAAGGTTATATCGTTAGATTTGAATCAAATATGTGCATTATTGAAAAACCAAATCATAACATGACTATGATTGCTTTAAAACAAAATAATGTCTATACCATCAATCTTGATGAACTAAGTAATGAAATGTGTTTCTCCGCCATAAATGATGATGCTTGGCTTTGGCATAGAAGATTAGGCCATGCAAGCATGAAAACAATATCTAAAATCTCATCTCAAGAATTAGTACGAGGGATTCCAAATATAAAGTTTATTAAAGATAAGGTATGCGATGCATATCAACTAGGGAAACAAATAAAAACAAGCTTCAAACCAAAAAATCAAATTAGCACCACTAGACCGTTACAATTGATCCATTTGGACTTATTTGGACCAATTGATACAACAAGTCTAGGTGGAAGCAAATATGCTTTTGTGATTGTGGATGACTACTCTAGATACACTTGGACCTATTTCTTAGCTCACAAAAGTGATTGTTTCAAGTGTTTCTCTAAATTTTGTAAACTCACTCAAAACGAAAAAGGGTTCATGATTTCATCAATTCGGAGTGATCATGGTGGCGAATTTCAAAACCATGACTTTCAAAATTTTTGTGAAGTTAATGGATACAATCATAACTTCTCCACTCCGAGAAATCCCTAACAAAATGGAGTAGTTGAAAGAAAAAAATAGAAACCTACAAGAAATGGCAAGAACTATGTTAAATGAACATAGTTTACCCTAAGTATTTTGGGCGGGGCCGTAAATATGACTTGCTACATCATGAATAGAGTCCTAATAAGACCTTCCTTATCAAAAACTCCCTATGAATTATGGAATAACAAAAACCAAATATTTCCTATTTTAAAGTTTTCGGTTGTAAATGCTTTTATTTTAAATGAAAGTTTATGCCTTAGGAAAATTTGATGCAAAATCCGATGAAGGCATCTTTCTTGGTTACTCTTCCGTTTCAAAAGCTTTTGGGTTTTAATAAAATAACCTTAGTAATTGAAGAGTCTATTCATGTAGTTTTTTAATGAAGTCTCAAATTTTAAGAAAAATGATTTTGATGATGATCTTGGTTTTGATAATTTGAATTTAAATGAACCCCTCCTCAAAATAGCAACTTGGATGCACCTTCTTCCGAAATTTCCTTACCTAAGGAATGGAAGTATATAGATGCTCATCCAAAGGAGCTAATTATAGGGGATACATCTAAAGGGGTTCAAACTCGTTCCTCTTTCAAGAATTTTTTATGCTTAATGTCCTTCCTCTCTCAAATTGAACCTAAGTGCATTGTGAGGCCATAAAAGATGATATTTGGATTATTGCAATGCAAGAGGAACTGAATCAATTTGAGAGAAACAAGGTGTGGGAGCTTGTTCCTAGACCTAGTGACCATTTAGTCATTGGTACTAAGTGGGTCTTTAGAAACAAGCAAAGAAAAAATGGTATCGTGGTTAGAAACAAGGCTAGATTAGTGGCCAAAGGTTTCAACCAAGAAGAAGGTATCGATTACAAAGAAACCTTCGCTCGCGTGGCTCGATTAAAAGCCATAAGGATGCTCCTTGCCTATGCTAGTAGTTATAATTTTAAACTATTTCAAATGGATGTCAAAAGTGCCTTCTTGAATGGTTTTATTTCGAAGAAGAAGTATATGTGAACAACCTCCCGGTTTGAAAATTCTCTTCTTCCTAATCATGTATTCAAATTGACTAAGGCTCTCTATGGCTTGAAACAAGCTCCTAGAGCTTGGTATGAAAGGCTTAGTTCCTTTCTTATTTTAAATAATTTTACCAAAGGCAAGGTTGATACTACATTGTTTATTAAACATTTTGAAAATAATTTTCTTATTGTACAAATTTATGTTGATGATATTATTTTTGGCTCTTTGGATGAATCACTATGTGAATCATTTGCCAAATCTATGAGTCATGAATTTGAAATGAGTTTAATGGGGGAATTAACTTTCTTTTTAGGATTACAAATCAAACAACTTAAGGATGGTATATTTCTTAACCAATCTAAATATACATTAGAATTGTTAAAACGATTTAACATGGATAATTCAAAAGCAATAAACACCCCTATGAGTACTTCGACTAAGTTAGATATGGATGAAAATAGTGAAAACTTCGATCAAAAAACATATAGGGGAATGATAGGTAGTCTACTCTACCTTATCGCTACTAGACCAGATATCATGTTTAGTGTAGGACTTTGTGCTAGGTTTCAATCAAATCCTAAACTATCTCATCTTAAAAGTGTTAAAAGAATATTTAGGTATCTTAAAGGAACTCCAAATTTAGGTTTATGGTATCCAAAATCTGAAAAATTTGATTTAATGGCTTCTGTGGGATGCCGATTTTTGATGGATGTAGGATAGATAGAAAGAGTACATCCGAACATGCCAATTTTTAGGACATGCACTTGTTTCTTGGACTTCCAAGAAACAAAATTCAGTAACACTATCTACGGTGAAGCGGAAATACATTCTTTCTTGAAAGTGCATCTTTGTGCATAAGTTGTTTGGATGAAAAATACATTGGAAGACTATGGAATTCACTTTAAAAATATTCCCATAAAATGTGATAATACTAGTGCCATATGTCTTACTAAAAATCCAATTTAGCATTCTAGAACTAAGCACATCGACGTTAGGCATCATTTCATACGTGATCATGTCCTTAACAATAATGTTGTTCTAGAATTCATTGACACGAAGCATCAATTAGTAGACATATTCACAAAAGCCTTGAATGAAGACCAATTTGAATTCATTAGAAGGGAATTAGGCATGTTAAATTGTCCCTAAAATGAGCTTCACGAAAAATGACTCGTCCTTTTCCTTTCTTTTGTGGATTTGATTTCTTCTTTCTTCTTCACTTCAAAATGATCCATTAAAGTATAACTTATTATCTTGAGGGAAGCAAACAAAAAGGGGGAGAGGAAGAAATTTTTTTTTCTTCCTCCGCGGGATGCCAGCGATGGCACCGCCAGATCTGGCGGTTGTTGCTTGAGTGCTTTCAGGCCAGGCGGTGACACCATTCGGTTGGTTGTGGCATTGGCCGAAGCGACCTTATTAACCCGAGGGGTAGGGGGCGGCGGTGACACCGCCCCCAACCCGAAGAAAGAGCTCTCAAAACCCTCTCCCATTTCCTCTAACCCTCATTCTACCTCTTAGAAGCATTGGAGAAGGATTCTTGGTGGTCCAAGCCTTCCATCTCTCAACATAATCCCCATAAGGTAACACTTGAAATCCCTCTTTTTGGTATCTCATTCCCTCTTTTCCTTTCTCTTTCCCTTGCTTATTTTTCACAATTTCATCATCATCTTGTCTAGATAATGGCTCCTAAGAGATCAAAAGGAAAAAGGATTGAAGGAGATTCATTTGACCATGATCTTTTAGATCAAAAAAAGGTAGCCCTTAGTTTTCCAAAATTTGAAAGACGAGGTATCCATAAGGGAAAATATGTTGATTTGGATGAACTAGAAGACTTAGATCCCATTAGGTGTTTTGCACACCTAAAAGCTCTACCACTACTACAACTAGATGAACCAATCTATCTGCGATTAGTTAGATTGTTCTATGCCAACCTATATGAGGACAATAATAGCCTAAGCACTTACCTTCTAGGAACACCCATTAGAATATTTGACAGCACCATTTGTGAGCTAATTGGCATAACTGAAAAAGATAGAGGATGCTATTTTAAAGGTAAATGGGACGTCAACTCAATAGGAGCAATCTATACCGAAGCCGTAGAAACAATCTTTGCAAATCCAAACCTTGACTTCCTACCCAAGAGCTGTGAACACTTACTGCCTTTCAACTCTAAAATTCTTCATCACATTATCACAAGCATCATATTCCCCAAACAATTTCATCTTGACGAAATAAGTCAAATTGAGATGAGTACCATGTATTGGATTATGACCGGTCAGGATAATTGTTTTGGGTACTCAATTCGGCAACACATGCAGGATATTATGGCTAAAGATACTATGGTGCCATATGGGAGGTTAATCACTAGATTTCTTCATGCCTATGACATTTGCATCCCACCCGATGAAGAATCTATTCAAAATGATAGATATAACATAATAAATAAAAACCTGCTAAAAAGACTTAGGTGCACCTTTAGCAATGGCATATGGGTTAGGCAGCCTAGAAGGACGGATCCAATTCCTCCACAAATAGAACACCCCGAAACACCAATTCTTATGGGAAATGAATCTCCTCCTCCTAGTCCTTTTGGTGCAGTACCTTCAGCTCCTATTTCCTCCTCTGAAGATCGCATTATGGTGGAATTGTCTCAGATCAAATCACAGCAAGAACAAATTCAAAATCAACAAGTTGAAATTTTGAAGACACTACGACAACTGAATGAAAAAATAGATATCATGTATCAGCATTGTGGATTACCTCCTAAGGATTAAACTGATGTATCTTTTTATTCTGTTCTGTTTGCTTTTAACAACAAGTTCAAAGTTTGTCATCGATTAAACGATAACTGATCCTTCCTTTTAGATAACTACTGTTTTGATCTGCATGATTTCTTTTGGATAAACTATTTCTAGCAAATATGAATGATAAACCTTGTTAAATGCTATTTTTTATGATCATCAATTCGATGGCTTGTCTCTTTTTGTTGATGACAAAGGGGGAGAAGTGATGACCTACACCATAATGATAGCATGACTTATATGGATTACAAAAACTTGTGTGATATGAATGACTTATATGCCTTGCAAAATCCTTGAAAATATCACAAGATTGATTGATCATATTGAAAGCATGCCATATATCTAAATCATAAAATTTATATTGAAAATCTTTATCTTCTGTCGTAGTAAAATTCGTCCCTTTTCATTTAACTTATGATTTTCATAGAAGTTTTGTATTCACTATTGTTTAATGAGGATCACGATAAGCTCTACGGTTAGAACTTATCGGGTTATGCTTGAATCCAATGGGATGGAATTCAAGTGGTTTTTATCTTCTCATAATATGGCATATAGATAGGGGGAGTTATGTTTAACTTCGTCATCAATTGATTGTCATCATCAAAAAGGGGGAGATTGTTGAATCTCGGATTTTGATGATAAAATCAATTGATGGGTTATTTGATCTAATCTATATTATTGAGTTAAATGTGCAGGATTAACTACGATAAACAGAAAACACAAAGCAAGAATACCGGAGTCGAGTTCGATGAACGTTTAAGAGTTCGAAGAATCGTCGGAGATGCTACCGGAACCAACCGAGAAGAAATCGAGAACCTGTTGGAAGTTCGCCGAAGAGATCGTCGAAGGTTCGCAGAGATCACCGAGAAGTCTCAGCTACTCTTTAAAGTCATCACAAGTTCGGGAGCGTGCTTGGACCCCGTCGAAGGAAGTTCGTCGGAAAGCTCGCCGGAACAAGACTTGATGTTCGCGGTTAATAAATTGCTTAGGATGTGTTTTGTTATGTAGTTCACTTGTAATTAGGATTAGGATTAAGAAGATAATCCTATATCCTGGTTAGGGGCCAACTTGGGCCAAAGTCAGATTTGGTTTGGGCTAAAAGAAAGCCAAACCAAGTGAACGGAGAGCAGCGGTGGTGGCACCGCTGGTCGGGCGTGATGACCCTCTGGCTGGGCGGTGGCACCTCCCAAGCACCGAAGGCTGGTGGCACCACAAAGATCGGGAACCCAAAGAGAATTTGAATTTTGGAGCCCAAATTTTGGAGCCCAAATTTGAATCCTCTTGATGCCTATAAATACCCCTCAAATCTCAGCTGAGAACACAACCTTTTGAGCAGCAAGAGTTTGAGAGAAAGATCTTAGAAAAGTGTTAGCTTGCTTTCTTTTCAATTTGCTAGTGTTCACCTCATCTCTTCTCGAAAATCTGTAAGAGAGTGAACCGCTTGTAAAGAGTTGTAAGAGGGGTATTTACCCTTCCATTTCAAGAGACTTGCTAGTGGAAGGTGGGAGCCTCATCGAAGAGGGGCCTCGCAAGTGGAGTAGGTCATTTGACCGAACCACTCTAAAATCGGCGTGATCCTTAGTTTGCGTTTCATTATTGTTATTTACATTATCGCAAACCTTCTTATATGCTTTAGTTCCTTATTATTTTTTCTGCGCATATTTAAGAATACGCTTTCAAGATTAAGCTTGTTAAGTTCCGCTCTCTTCATACGAAAGATTTTTTTAGAAAACCGAAGTTTTAATCCGCTACACTAATTCACCCCCCCCTCTTAGTGCTGCTCCGATCCTAACAGATGCTGGTGGCCTCGACGGAGGAGAAATCGGCAAAGTGGATGTAGGTTACGTTGGCCGAACCACTCTAAAAATTTGGTTTGTATTTTATTCTTGCTATTTACTTTAACTACAAACCTTTGTTTTCAATGTAAACAGATTTTATCGTAAGAAAGTTTTTGAAGACGTGATTTTTCCGTTACACTAATTCACCCCCCCCTTAGTGTCGACCTCTTGATCCTAGCAATAATGACAATCATGCATGGAATGATGTATTGATATTTTATATTAAAAAATTCATTATGCATGATTTTATGTTGCTTGGACTCATAATGATTTCTTTATTAAATTTGCTTTGACTTGAATTCAACTTGAATTCAAGGTTCTATCAATATGGCATATTGATCAGGGAGTTAAAGTTAACTCTATCAACAATTGGTTATCATCATAAAAAAGGGGAAGATTATTGAATCTCAAATTTTGATGATGAAATCAATTGATAGTGTTTATCTGATCTACATTTTGAGTGATGCAGGAAGTTTTGATCAGGGAGAGACAATTAAAAGTAGGAAGAATCATGTTGGGCCGTAATGGAAAATGTCAGAAGATTGGACGTCAAGCCGGAGGATTGGTCAACATATCGGCAAAGCTTCAGGTCAAGAGTTCGGGCATTGAGCCAACAAGAGTGGAAATTGCACCGAGGAAATTGAAGTTGCGGAGGTCAACTAACTGATTGGGTAATAGGCCGCAAGTGAGGATGATGTGTTGAATAATCGGACGAAGCGTTGATGAACCAATGACATGCCGGACAATATGATTCAAGCTTTGTAATAATTTTCTAGATCGAAGTAGGTTTTATTTGTGCAGGATCAACTATGATAGTGGTCAAGACATAAAGCAAAATGAAGTCTCGGAGTCAAGAACAAGATTTCGTTAGGAGTTCAAGAGTTCGTCGGAAGTCCAAACGTTAGTCGAAAGTTCTATCAGAATTGATCGAGAAGTCCAAGAGCTTGCCAGAGAAGCTCATTGGAACTCGCCAAGAAGGTCATCGTGAAGTCCAAGAGCTTGCCGGGAGTCCGCTGGAACATTGCCGAGAGATTATCGGAAGTTCGCTAGAAGCTCGCCGGAAAGAAACCTAGACTTATGAACTTATTTAGCTTAGTAAATGTCTTTAAATTCATAGTTAACACATAATTGGGTTGGAATTTGGCCAACTCAATTACGGGACAATTGGCCCAAGTTTTAGCTGTGTTGGAC
The DNA here is from genome assembly GCA_900464855.2 of Musa schizocarpa. NCBI lineage: Eukaryota > Viridiplantae > Streptophyta > Magnoliopsida > Zingiberales > Musaceae > Musa > Musa schizocarpa. The sequence continues at coordinate 18,852,547 of LS990920.1, forward strand.
AAGTGAAAAGGCCCAAATAGTAACCTAACAAGTGGAACTAACATGGCACAGTCTTCGAGACTATCTCAAGTAGTGGTACCGCTAGTCCAAGCGGTGGTACCACCTATTTGGGTGATGGTACCATCTAGACTCAATCTCTGAAACTGTCAAGTGGTGGTACCACCCAGTGTCAGGCTGCAGGCGGTGGTACCACCCGTACCCCAAAATTTCGAGGATTTGAATTTTGGCTCCAAGTTTTGAAGCCATTTGCGGTCTATAAATATCCCCACTATTCCTGCATGGAGTAGTAAGAAAGGTGTTCAAAATGTTAGGATCGGAGCAGCACTAAGAGGGGGGGGTGAATTAGTGCAATGGATTAAAACTTCGGTTTTTAAAAAATCTTTCGTATGATAAGAGCGGAACTTGACAAGCTTAATCTTGAAAGCGTATTCTTAAATATGCGCAGCAAAAGTAATAAGGAACTAAAGCATATAAGAAGGTTTGCAATAATGTAAATAGCAATAATGAAACGCAAACCAAGGATCACGCCGATTTTAGAGTGGTTCGGTCAAATGACCTACTCCACTTGCGAGGCCCCTCTTCGATGAGGCTCCCACCTTCCACTAGCAAGTCTCTTGAAATGGAAGGGTCAATACCCCTCTTACAACTCTTTACAAGCGGTTCACTCTCTTACAGATTTTTGAGAAGAGATGAGGTGAACACTAGCAAATTGAAAAGAAGACAAACTAACACTTTTCTAAGACCTTTCTCTCAAACTCTTGCTGCTCAAAAAGTTGTGTTCTCAGCTGAGATTTGAGGGGTATTTATAGGCCTCAAGAGGATTCAAATTTGGGCTCCAAAATTCAAATTCTCTTTGGGTTCCCGATGCTGGCGGTGCCACCGCCTACAGTGTTTTCAGCACACTATAGTGTTTTCAGCCCACCGCCTACAGTGTTTTCAGCCTACAGTGTTATAGGCCCCTACTTGGGTTATAGGATTAATACCTAATCCTAACCCTAATTAACATGCTAACTATGAATTTTAAAGACATTATATAAGCTATTACAAAGTCCATAAGTCAAGACTTCTTCCGGCGAACTTCCGGCGAACTTTCGGCGGTCTTCCGATAAACTCTCGGAAACCATTCTGCGGACTCCCGGCAAGCTCTTAAACTTCACGATTTGATCTTGGCGAGTTCCAACGAGCTTCCTCGGCAAGCTCTGATCTTTCTCGGCAAACTCTGCGAACTTCCCACGAACCTTCCGGCGAGCTTCTAAAAAACCCTTCGGCAAGCTCCCTACTCATTCTCGGCTAGTTCCGGCAGCGTTCCCGACAATCCTTCGGACTTCCGTCGAACTCTTGAACTCCCAACGAATTCTTCGTGCTTGACTCCGCACTTTGTTTCGCTTTATGTCTTCATCGTTATCGTAGTTAATCCTGCACATGCAAGCCAAAACTCTACTCCGATCTAGACAGTTATTACAACGCGAATCGACATTCCATGGCCCGCACGTCATTGGTTGGCGTTTTGTCCGATTCTTCACAAGATCGTCCTCTCTTGCGGCTTGTTGCCCAATCGGCGGTTGACCTCATAACCCCGATATCCTTGGTGCAATTCCGCTCTCCTTAGCCGATGCCCGACGTCCAAGCCTTCGCCGTCCAATATCCCGACGTGATCTCCTCGGCTTAACGTCAATTCCTCCTCGTTAACTATCTAATTCTGATCTAGTAGACCTACATCACTCAAAATGCAGTTAAACATCTAAACACAATCAATTAGTTTCATCATCAAAACCGAGATTCAACAATCTCCCCTTTTGATGATGACAACTAATTGATGACTAACGGAGTTAACCTAAACTCCCCGGAGTTTAACCAAACTCCCCTATCAATATGCCATTGATAGAACACTTGGATTATCCCAAACCAGGTGATATTCATCACATGTTATGAAAAAAATATTTAAACCATCATGCAAATATATAAAATATTCAATTCAATGCATGAAGTCATCAATATACTTCTCCCCTATGTCATCAACAAAAGGAGAAGTAGCTCTAGCTATTTTAAAAGATATGCAAGTTTTTACAACATGAAGCTAGATTTTCATCACAACATATAAGCACAAAAGCATAGCAAGATTTTTAAGTTCAATCATGGCAATTCAACACTTGCTTCTTGTGCAAGATTGCACTTTGCTTTTCTTTACATTTTCTAACTAGCAAAAGATTTCTCCCCCTTTTTTTTTTTTTTTTTTTCGAAAAGAAGGGAAGAGTACAAGCTAGCCAACATTTTCCTTGAGCTAGCAATCTTTCTCCCCCTATGTCATTGCCGAAAAGAAGGAGAGGAACCAATGATTTAGACTTTTACATAAATTATGAATTTGCATCAATCAATATTTCAATCATCACATGATACATACAAGACAAAAATGCAAAGAAATCATTTCATGAAGGATATCAATGTGAAAATTCACCAAGGATCACACGATATAATCACAAATCATAATATCATTATGTGATATATCATGAGATGATAATTTATCATATCAATGAAAGATATCAATTGTTAAACATGATATGATAATAGTCTCAAAAAATTTTAACTTGTGATACATGTGATACATTATGATACACTAAAAAATTTAATGCGATGCTTTTAAGGATATAAATCTGTTTTTGATACAAAGCATGGCAAGAGCAATTTTGTTGCAAGTTTTCTAAGTTTTGCACTTTTTGCTTCTTTCGATAGGCAATATCTTTCTTCTCTTTTTGAGAAGTGCAAGCTTGCAAGTTTTACTTCCCTAGCATGGTATGAAGTTTACTTTCATTTTCAATACACAAGCTAGCAAAACCTTCTCCCCCTTTATCAAAGTCAAAAAGAAAGGGAGGACTCAATGGCTAAATATTTCAATCATTCAACAAGCTAAATATGCAAAGAATTCATGAAATATATCAATAAGGATCAATTCATGAATATCATTTCAATCATTCACACAATATCATGAAATCATTAATCTCGATAAGACGGGAAAAGCATTTTTTAAGTGATTTTTTTAACACATCATAAAAAACATGTCAACATTCAAGATAGAAAGGTAAATTTCGTAAAATAAATTATCAAGCATTATTCCATGACAATATCCTTTTAATATCTTGATATTCATTATCAAGTATGATTTCAAAAAGTATGTTCTAGAGAAATCATTAAGACCAAATGCATGATACACTCATTTATTTTCAAAATATTCATCATGTTTATTTTTATGAGATTCACAAGAATGGTAAAATAAATTCATTAACCTCAATAGGATATAAAATTTATTTCCATTTTATACAATTGATTTCATGTGAGGGTGTTCAAGTTTTTTTTGTGAAAACATGTATCATTATTTAAAAATCAAAACATAAGTTTTAGGTCATAAAACCGTCAAGCCCAAACACATCAAAAATAAAACATCATGATATCACATTTATCATCAAAAGACTATCAAGAAATTCATACATAGATGTACATGCACTATGTCATATTAATATGTCATGAGAATGTCATCTTAATTCGTCATAAAATGATTAAAAAAAAACATGTTAATCCAAAATGAGAGTATCAAATCAACATTTACTTCAAAAAACTCATGCATGACATAAAATCATCAAAATATACATGCATGGATTAATCCTAAGCATTATCACATATCATATAACTATAATCCATAATGTTGCATACATCATTCAACATTTCATCATTGCATGCATTATACCAAAACATTTCAAGCCATGCAAGCCATAAATACAAAGAAATCATGTCATGAAGGATAAAATCATTTGAATACCAAAAGACATGATTCATATAGTAAATATCTTCTTTAAATAAAATATCAAGAAAAATCATAGGAGTACAAAGTAGAGATCTTGTTTTAAAAGAAAAATCAAGTAATAACTCCAAGAACTCACAAGGAAAAAAATCATGATTCATTTAGAAAATCTCATCTCAAGAGAATATCAAGTAAAATCGTAGAAGATCGATTAATGAGAAATTTTGATTTATAATAAAATCTCATGTTTCGAATGTCGAGAAATCAAAATGATGATTTATATAAAAAAAATATCACAAGTTATATTCAAGAGAAAAATCATCAAAGGTAATCTCATGTTATTCCAAGAAATCAATATCATGATTTTGATAAAACTCATTTCAAATTTAAGTCATCAAAATCATCAAAATATCAACATTACTTTCAAGAGATTCAAAATGGTATACATAGATTTATTATAATAAACATCAAGATCAATGGGATAGAGAAAATAAATTTTCATGGAAAAAATATTTTCCTCTTTTTTTAGTTGTTTCAATTCATATGATTTTATTTCACTTATACCAAATAAAAACATGTATAATACTTAAAACCGAAAAGTGTAAGATTTATTACAACAAAGATTAATAAGGCACTTTCATTATGGTAAAATCAATAATCCATAAATCACAAGATTCATATGCATAATTTTGAAATTCATTAAGCATGATCATTATGCATGACACTAAAACATGGTTTCAAAATGTTTAATATTTTCATTACATCATTATGCAATGGTTTCATTGAACATAATTTTGAATGATTCTTATAGATAACTAAAACTTCTTTTAGTTTTAATTTATGTGATTGATTTTATATTAGCATGCTCAAGTTTTGTTCTTATGTCAAAAAACATACATCATGTTTGAAAACCAAAGACAAAGTTTAAAAAAAAAATCATCAAGCCTTCCATATAAAAACCATGCATCATCATTGAAAGTTAATATGGAAATTATCAAAATACACATTCTTGCTTCTCAAGCACATATATATGATTATTTAAATCTAACATTTTATTCTATTAACATAAAACATACAATTTTCAAGAAAAATATTTATTCAAAAGAAAAGAGAAAATACATCATGGAAAACATCAAGTAATTTCAAAATAATTCAAGAGAGTTGAGTTACTTACCTTGAAGTCGAAGCCCGTCAAAGCCCAATTCACCTTTTCACCTTTAGAAGTTCTTGATTCATCCTTGGGTGCCTTCCTTTTCTTTGGCTTCTTCCTCCGTTCAAGTTCATTGTTCATTTTAGATTTATGTTTAATGAACTTATTAAGAGTTAGTGTTCGAAGTTCAAGTTCATCATTGTCCTCATCACTTGAGTCATCACTCAAGTGGTATTCAATTGTCCGGAGTTCCAAATCCTTCCTATTCTTTGGAAGGTGGTTCAAGTGTTCATTGTGTTCATCATGTGCATTGCACACCATTTCATATGTCATCAACGAGCCGATAAGTTCTTCAAGTGGAAAAATATTTAAATCTTTTGTTTCTTGTATTGTCGTAACTTTTGATTCCCAAATTTTAGAAAGTGATTGTAAAACTTTACTAACAAGTTCAAAATTTGAGAAACATTTGCCAAGAGTTTGTAAACCATTGATGACATCCGTAAAACGGGTGTATATGTCAACAATGGTTTCGCTCGGCTTCATTTGAAAAAGCTCGAAATCATGCATTAAAATGTTAACTTTCGAGTCTTTGACTCTACTAGTTCCCTCGTGTGTGATTTCAAGTGTTCGCCAAATATCAAAAGCCGTTTCGCACGTAGAAATCCGATTGAACTCATTTTTGTCTAAAGCGCAAAATAAGGCATTCATAGCCTTTGCATTTAAAGAAAACATCTTCTTCTCCAAATCATTCCAATGGTTCATTGGGAGAGAAGACATTTTATATCCATTTTCGACTATGTGCCATAAATTCAAATCCAAATAAAGTAAGAAAACTCTCATTCAAGTTTTCCAACAAGTGTAGTCCGATCCGTTAAACAACGGTGGACGAACAACCGATAAGCCCTCTTGAAAGCCATAAAGAGCCATTTCTATTTGGGTGTTAAACCAAAGTAGAAAACCGTGGCTCTGATACCAATTGGAGGTCCCACCGAGATTTGAGGGGTATTTATAGGCCTCAAGAGGATTCAAATTTGGGCTCCAAAATTTGGGGTCCAAAATTCAAATTCTCTTTGGGTTCCCGATGCTGGCAGTGCCACCGCCCAGCTAAGCGGTGCCACCACCCAGCCCAGGCGGTGCCACCGCCTACAGTGTTTTCAGCACACTACAGTGTTTTCAGCCTACAGTGTTATAGGCCCCTACTTGGGTTATAGGATTAATACCTAATCCTAACCCTAATTAACATGCTAACTATGAATTTTAAAGACATTATATAAGCTATTACAAAGTCCATAAGTCAAGACTTCTTCCCATGAAGCTTCCGCGAACTTTTCGGCGGTCTTCCGATAAACTTTAGGAAACCATTCTCATGGACTCCCGCAAGCTCTTAAACTTCACGATTTGATCTTGGCGAGTTCCAACGAGCTTCTTCGCAAGCTCCGATCTTTCTCGGCAAACTCTGCGAACTTCCTACGAACCTTCCAAATGAGCTAAAAAAAACCCTTCGGCAAGCTCCCTACTCATTCTCGGCTAGTTAGGTGGCGTTCCCGACGATCCTCCCGGACTTCCATCGAACTCTTGAACTCCCAACGAATTCTTCGTGCTTGACTCTGCACTTTGTTTTCGCTTTTATGTCTTCATCGTTATCGTAGTTAATCCGCACATGCAAGCCAAAACTCTACTCCGATCTAGACAGTTATTACAACGCGAATCAACATTCCATGGCCCAAGACACGTCATTGGTTGGCGTTTTGTCCGATTCTTCAACGATCGTCCTCTCTTGCGGCTTGTTGCCCAATCGGCGCATTGACCTCCCATAACCCCCGATATCCTTGGTGCAATTCCGCTCTCCTTAGCCCGATGCCCGACGTCCGAAGCCTTCTGCCGTCCAATATCCTGACGTGATCTCCTCCGGCACAACGTCAATTCCTCCTGCGTTAACTATCTAATTCTGATCGAGTAGACCTACATCACTCAAAATGCAGTTAAACATCTAAACACAATCAATTAGTTTCATCATCAAAATCTGAGAGTCAACACAAAAACTCTGTATTCCTAAAGTTGAAAACCCTTGTAAAGTATAGAGTCCCTCCTCCTAAATTTAGAGACCATTCTAAGGGAGAGTGTGAGGGAAACTTTATAAAAAGGGGTTATAAAGGTTCTCTCCTGAATCTATCAAAAGGAGAATCGAGTTGTAAAGGTAGTTGATCTTCGTCCATTGAAGGAAGATTATTAGTGGATGTCGGTGACCTTGACGAAAGAGGAATTGGCGAAGTAGATGAAGGTCACGGCGACCAAACCACTATAAAAATCTGATTTACATTTATTTCTTACTATTTACCTTTATTGCAAACGGATTTCTTACTTTCACTATACTTTTGCATGCTTTCAAGTGAAGCATTTCTTAGATCGGATTTTAGCGTATGAAGATTTTCAAACTGATGTTTGTATTTGATGCACTAATTCACACCCACACCCCCCCCTCTCTTAGTGCCAACTCATTCATAACAAGTTATCCTCTAGGATCATTCCTAGACCCATGAGTTATTGAATCTTGGATTTTGATGACGAAACCAATTAATCGTGTTTATCTGATATGTATTTTGAGTGATGTAGGAAGCTTCGATCAGGGAGAGACAATTAAAGTAGGAAGAATCAAGTTGGGTTGGAGTGGAACATGTCAGGAGATTGGATGTCAAGCCGGAGGACCGGTTGACATATTGGCAGAAGGCTTTGGGCTATAGGTTTGGGCATCGGGCCAAGAAGAGCATAAATTACGCCAAGAAATTCGGAGTTGCGGAGGTCAACTAGCCGATTGAGCAATAGGCCGCAAGAAAGGACGATGCGCCGAAGAATCAAACGAAGCGTCGATGAACCAATGACATGCTGGACAATATTTGATTCAACCTTTCTAATAATTATCTCGATCAAAGTAGGTTTTAATGTGTAGGATTAACTATGATAGCGATCAAGGCATAAAGCAAAATGAAGTCCTAGAGTCAAGAATGAGATTTTATTAGGAGTTCGAGAGTTTGTCGGAAGTCTGAACATTTGTCGGAAGTTCTACCGAAATTGACCGAGAAGTCTAGGAGCTTGCCAAAAAAGCTCTTCGGAACTCACCAAGAAGATCATCATGAAGTCCAGGAGCTTGCCGGGAGTCCGTTGGAACATGGCCGAGAGATCGTCAAAAGATTGCCAGAAGCTCGCCAAAAGAAACATAGACTTACCAAATTTATTTAGCTTAGTATATACCTTCAAATTCGTAGTTAGCACATAATTGGGTTGGAATTGGGCCAACTCAATTATGGGGCTAATTGAGCCCAAGTTTGGGCTGTGTTGGGCTAAGTGAAAAGGCTCAAACAATGACCCAACAAGTGGAACCATCATGGCACTATCTCCGAGACTAACAAGCGGTAGTACCACTCAGACACAATCTCTAAGAGACTATCAAGAGGTGGTACTGCCTAGTGGTAGGGTGCCAAGCAATGGTATAGCCAGACTGGGCGGTGGTACCGCCCAATGTTAGTGCTATAGGTGGTGTTACTGCCAGGACCCGGGAAACTTAGGATGAGACATTTTTAGGCTCCAAGTTTGAATTCACTTGAGACCTATAATACTTCTCTCATACCTGGTTAACATACATAAACACAAAGAGCTCAAAAGTGGGAAAATACTATAGTAGTTACTTGAGAGATCCCCTCCTCTAGTTCTAAGTTTAGAATTTTATTTAGGGAGGAGTGAGTGCTTATAAAAGGTTGTCTCCTAAACCTATGAAAATGAGAAGAGGGCTATAAAAGGGTAGTTGATCTTCACCCATTGAAAGAAGATCGTTAGTAGATGCCGGTGGCCTCGATGGAAGAGGAATCGGTGGAGTGGATGTAGGTCATGACGACCGAACCACTATAAATTGGTTTGCATTTCATTTTGAGCAATTTACCTTTACTGCAAACTGCTTTACCTTCTTATTGCTTTCACTACGTCATTAAATCTCGATTTATGGAATATTATCGAAAACGGATTTCAAAAGTCTTCTCTTCCAATAAACGATTAGAATAATTTGGAGAAGAAGACATTCTCTTTGAATGCCAAAGCTATGAATGTTTTGTTTTGTGCCTTAGACAAAAATGAATTTAATCGTGTTTCTATTTGTGAAACAGCTTATGAGATTTGGTACACACTTGAAATCACATACAAAGGCACTAGTAGAGTTAAAGACTCTAAAATCAATCTTTTGATGCATGATTTTAAGTTGTTTCATATGAAACCAAGTAAAACTATTATTGACATGTACACCCATTTTACGGATATCGTCAATAGTTTAAAAGCACTTGGTAAAAGTTTTTTGAATTTTGAACTTATTAACAAGATATTAAGATCCTTTCCAAAGAGTTGGGATCCTAAAGTAACAACTATTCAAGAATCAAAAAACTTGAACCAATTTTCGATTGAAGAACTTATTAGGTCTTTGATAACCTATGAAATGACGTGCAAAGCACATGAAGAACTCAAGAATAACCTTCCAATGAATATAAAGGATTTGGCACTTAGAACTCAAAATGACCACTCGAGCGAAAGCTCAAGTGATGATGACTTTGAACTTCTAACAATAAAACTTAAAACGTACTTAAAACAAGAATCAAAAAGTAAAAATGAACTTAAAAAGAAGAAGCTATCAAAGAAGAAGAAAGTATTTAAGGTGACTTGGAATGAATCGAGCTCATCCGAAGACGAGGAGCAAACCAACAAGGGCAAGGTGGCAAACTATGCTTTGATGGCTTTCGTCAACAAGGTAAGCGACTCAATCAAATCTTTTTTTCCTTACTATGTAATTACTTAGTGTTTTTCATAATTAGTTTTAAATATATATATATATATATATATATATATATATATATATATATATATATATATATATATATATATATATATATATATATATATATCCTGACAATTGCATGTTTTGTAGTAATACTTGCACATCAAATAAAGATTAATTTCTTATATGTTTTAAGAAGCAATAATTTGTGTTTGATGATTTCTGTATTGTATTTTGATTGAAGATGCCTTATGTTCAATAAAACCATGCATGATGTTTTAATGAAAATGTTAAGAGGTTTGATACTATGTTTAATGAGTTTATAGTTTGAAATTGTGCATGTTATATCTTGAAAACTTGAAACCATGTTTTGGTATCATGCCCAAAGTAATAATGATTTTCTTTTGTAATTTATGGCTTATCGATCTTTGCCATAATGAAAGTTGTTTTTTTGGTTTTAAATATGATGCATGTTTTGATTTGGCATAAATGACAAAAGCATGCTTATATGAAATAAAAAGGAAATATATTTTTCTTGAAAACTTCTCGATTCCCATTTTATCAAGTTTTCAAAAAGGAGATTGATGAATCTATTTGTATCATTTTTATGAATCTCTTGGACTATGAAAATAATTTTGATGATTTAAATTTGAATGACTTTTATCCAAATCTTTCACATATTCTTGAGATTTATGAATCAAAATCTTATATTTCCTTTGTTTCTTTTTACTATTTACTAAAGATGAGATCTATGAAACTAACATGATCTTGATAATTATGTTTTGAAACTTTGTGTAAATCAAGATCGTTCATTATGATTCTTTAATTTTATCAAAGAGAATATTTATCAAAATAAATCATAAGTTGTTTTCTCTTAATTTTTTGATAGCCACAACTTGAGAAAATGTACTTTGATGCTTGGAGCATTATATGCATAAACTGATTTTTTCTCTCTTATGATTCAATACTCCTTTGTATTTATGATTTATATACCTCATGATATGATTGAATCATTGATGTAAATTGTTTTAGATACCTCATTTGTCTTGATTTAAAAAATTGATGTAAAGGGAAAATAATTATAAAATTATATTCCTCCCTTCTTTTTTACAATGACAAAGAGGGAGATAAAATTTGCTAGCTTACACAATTCAAAAAGAAGCAAATCATACTAGCTTGCACATCATAAACAAAAGTAAATTTGCTAGCTTGCATATTCTAAAATGATGCATTGCTATCTTGCTAGCTTGCAATCTCAAGGAAAACTACTATCTTGCCTATCTCAAGAAGCATAACTTGCAACTTGCACATTGCAAAAGGAAGCAAGAATTGCTAGCTTTCACACTTCAACAAACGGAATTCTTACTTTCACTACACTTCCGCATGCTTTCAAGTTAAGCATTTTCGAGATCGGATTTTATCGTATGAAGATTTTAAAATCGATATTTTTATCTACTGCACTAATTCACCCCCCCCCCCCCCCCCCCTCTTAGTGTCGACTCGTTCCTAACAAGTTATCCTCTAGGATCATTTCTAGACCTATGAGTTGTTGAATCTTGGATTTTGATGATGAAACCAATTGATCGTGTTTATCTGATATGCATTTTGAGTGACACAAGAAACTTCGATTAGGGAGAGACAATTAAAGTAGAAAGAATCATGTTGGGCCGGAGTGGAACATGTCAGAAGATTGAACGTCAAGCTAGAGGTCCGGTCAATGTATCGGTGAAAGGCTTCAGGCCATGGGTTCGAGCATCGAGCCAAGGAGAGCAAAAATTGTGCCAAGGAAATCAGAGTTACGGAGGTCAACTAACCGATTAGGCAATAAGCCATAAGAGAGGACGATGCGCCAAAGAATCAGATGAAGCATCGATAAACTAATGACATGTCAGACAACATTTAATTCAAGTTTTGTAATAATTGTCTAAATCAAAGTAGTTTTTAAATGTGCAGGATTAACTATTATAGCGATCAAGGCATAAAGCAAAATGAAGTCCCAGAGTCAAGAACGAGATTTCATTGGGAGTTCGAGAGTTCGTTGGAAGTCCGGATGTTCGTCGAAAGTTCTATTGGAATTGACCGAGAAATCCAAGAGCTTGCCAAAGAAGCACGTCAGAACTCGCTAAGAAGATCATCATGAAGTCCAAGAGCTTACCGGGAGTCCATTGGAATATTACCGAGAGATCGTTAGAAGATCGCTAGAAGCTCGTCGGAAGAAACCTAGACTTACCGGACTTATTTAGCTTAGTGTATGCCTTAAAATTCATAGTTAGCATATAATTGGGTTAGAATTGGGCCAACTCAATTAGAAACCAATTGGGCCCAAGTTTGAACTATGTTGGGCCAAGTGAAAAGACCCAAATAGTGACCCAATAAGTGGAATCATCATGGCACAATCTCCGAGACTATGTCAAGTTGTGGTACCGTTGGTGGTACCACCCAAACACAATCTTCGAGAGACTGTCAGGTGATGGTACCACCTAGTGGCAGGGTGTCAAGCAATGGTACCACCAGACTAGGCAGTGGTACCACCCAGTGTCAATGCTGCATGTGGTGGTACCGCCCAGCACAGGCAGTGGTATCGCTAGGACCCGGAAAACCTAGGATGAGACCTTTTCGGGCTCCAAGTTTGAATCTACTTAAGGCCTATAAATACCCCTCTCATCCCTGGTTCACATACACAAGCACAAAGAGCTTAAAAGTGGGAAAATGCTATAGCAATTACTTGAGAGATCCCCTCCTCTAGTTCTAAGTTTAGAATTCTATTTAGGGTGGAGTGAGTACTTGTAAAAGGTTGTCCCCTAAACCTATGAAAAGGAGAAGAGGGGTATAAAAGGGTAGTTGATCTTCACCCATTGAAAGAAGATCGTTAGTGGATGCCAGTGGCCTCGACAGAATAGGAATCAATGGACTGGATGTAGGTCACAATGACTAAACCACTATAAATTGGTTTGCATTTCGTTTTGAGCAATTTACCTTTAATGCAAAACTGCTTTACCTTCTTATTTCTTTCACTATGCTCCCATACTTTTTCAAGTTAATATCTTTATGAAATGGTTTTCGTCAAAATCAAATTTTTATCGTATGAAGATTTTCAAACCGATATAATTTTTCTACTACACTAATTCACTCCCCCTCTTAGTGCCAACTCGATCCTAACATGAGTTTCTCTATCCACTCAATCATCTTTAAGATATGGTTCTGAACTGATATCCTCTCAGTCATCCTAGTATGGAAGAGGCTCTTGGATATCTCATATCGCTGTGTCCTTCCCTGTTCCTCAAACAGTTTGCGGACATGTAGGAGAATGTATCTGGCATCCATCTTTTTATATTATCTCTGCAACTCAGGAGTCATGGAGCCCAACATGTAACACTGAGCAATATGGAGTTATCTATGTACTTCACGTAGCGAGCAATCTCATCCTCACTTGCCCCTTCCTCGAGCATAGGCATCATTGTTGTTGAATCTCGGATTTTGATGATGAAACCAATTGATAAGTGTTTAAAAATTGATCTGTGTTTTGAGTGACACAGGATGCTTCGATCAGGATGAGACAATTAAAGCAGGAAGAATCATGTTGGGCCAATGGAAAATGTCATAAGATTGGACATTTAGCCGGAGGATCGAATGACATATTTACAGAAGGCTTCAGGCTATGGATTCTGGCATCGGGCTAGGAAGAGCAGAAATTACACCAAGGATATCAAAGTTGCGGAGGTCAACTAGCCGATTGGGCAATAGGCTGCAAGAGAGGATAATGCGTTGAAGAATCGGACGAAGCATCGATGGACCAATGACATGCCAGACAACATGATTCATGCTTAGTAATAATTGTTTATGATAGGATTTTACATATGTAGGATTAACTATAATAGCAAGGTATAAAGCAAAATGAAGTCCCAGAGTCAAGAACGCAATTTTGTTGGGAGTTTGAGAGTTCGTTGAAAGTTCGAACGTTCGTCGAAAGTTCTATCGGAATTGACCGAGAAGTCCCAGAGCTTGCCAAAGAATCTCTTCGGAACTTGCCAAGAAGACCATCATGAAATCTAGGAGCTTGCCGGGAGTCCCCTGGAACATTGCCAAGAGATCGTTGGAAGTTCGTCGGAAGATCGCCGAAAGCTCGCTGGAAGAAACCTAGACTTACGGACTTTGTTTAGCTTAATAAATGTCTTAAAATTCATAGTTAGCATATAATAGGGATTAGAATTGGACCAACCCAATTAAGGGACAGTTGGACCAAGTTTGGGCTGTGTTGGGCTAAGAAAAAGGCCCAAACAGTGACCAAACAAGTGAAACCATCGTGGCACAGTCTCCGAGACTGTGTCAGGCGGTGGTACCACCCAGACTCAGTCTCCGAGACTATCTGGGTGGTGGTACCACCCAATGACAGGCTGCAGGTGGTGGTACCGCCCGTAACCTAAAATTTCGGGGGTTTGAATTTTGGGCTCCAAATTTAAATCCATTTGGGGCCTATAAATACTCCAACTATTCCTACATAGATAAAGAAGAAATATTAAGCAAAACCCTATGATTCTAAAGTTTTACTAACCTTAGAAAGTTGAGTTCCCTCCTCCCAAAGTTTAGAGAGAGTTCTAAAGGAGGTGTGAGAGGGATACCTTGTAAAAGAGGGTTGTAAAAGGTTGTCTCCTAAACCTATGAAAAGGAAAAGAAGGGTGTAAAAGGGTAGTTGGTCTTCACCCATTGAAAGAAGACCGATAGTGGATGCCGGTGGCCTCAATGGAAGAGGAATCGACGAAGTGAATGTAGGTCACGATGACCGAACCATTATAAAAATATGATTTATGTTTCTCTTGTGCAATTTACTTTACTACAAACCACTTTACTTACTTTACATCCACTATGCTCTTTCGTATGCTTTCAAAGTTAATACCTTTACGAAACGGTTTTTCATCGGAAACGGATTTAATCGCAATGAAGTTTTGAACCAACATAATTTTTACCGCTGCACTAATTCACTCCCCCCTCTTAGTGCCGACTCTTTTCCTAACAATTGGTATTAGAGCCTCATTATTTCTCATTTGGTTTAACACCCAAGAGAAATGGCTATTTTTGGCTTTCAAGAGGGACTTTCTCTCATTCGTCCTCTTTTGTTCAATGGGACGGACTACACATATTGGAAAACTTGAATAACAGTTTTCTTACTATCTTTGGATTTAAATTTATGGAGTATTTTGGAAAATAGTTTTCGAATGTCTTCTCTTCCAATAAATCATTAGAATGATTTAGAAAAGCGAACTTTTTCTTTAAATGCTAGAGCTATGAATATTCTATTTTGTGCCTTAGATAAAACCGAATTTAATCGGGTTTCTACTTGCGAAACGGCTTTTGACATTTGGCATACTCTTGAAATCACACATGAAAGCACTAACAAATTTAAAAATTCAAAAATTAACTTTTTGATGCATGATTTTGAACTGTTTTATATTAAACCAAGTGAAACCATTAGAGACATATATACCCGTTTTACGGATGTCGTCAATGGTTTAAAAGCACTTGGTAAAAGTTTTTTGGACTTTGAACTTGTAAATAAAATTTTATGTTCTCTTAATAAGAACTAGGATCCGAAAGTAACTGCAATACAAGAGACAAAAGATCTTAATAATTTTTCACTTAAAGAACTTTTTGGTTCATTAATGACATATGAAATGGTATACAATGTACAAAACGAACTTGAGAACATCCTTCCAAAGCACAAGAAGGATTTCGGACTTAGAACAATTGAAGACCACTCGAGCATAAGCTCAAGTGATGGTGAACTTGAACTCTTCACTATGAAATTTAAAAAGTTCATGAAACAAAAATTGAAGAACAAAAATAAACTTAAAAAGAATGCAACTACTTGCTATGAATGCAAGAAGAAGAAAACAATCTTGGACGAAACGAGCTCATCCAAAGATGAAGGACAATCCAACAAAGGCGAGGTGACAAACTACGCCTTAATAGTTTTCGACAATGAGATAAAATACTCAAATGAAACCCCCTTAGATTATCTCGAAATAACATGATGCTTTGCATGAGTTATTTTTAATTTAGCTTAGAAAAAATATTTTTCTTGAAAATTGCATGTTTAATAATGTAATGAATAATGCTAAAAATAAAAATTTTAGGAATCATACTTATCCTTCTAATGATCATGAAAATTACATGTTTTATGAATAAAATGTTAGACTTAAATCTAATGATAATCTTATGTATGTTTTTTCAAGAAGAAATAATATGTATCTTGATGATTTCTGATTTGGATTGAAACCTTGATGTCTTAATGAAAATGTTAAGAGGTTTGATATCATGCTTAATGTGAATCTATGTATGATGATTTGAAGAAATGATGATTTTTGGGTAATTTATGGTTTATTGATCTTGATGGTTTTTATGACGAAATTTATTTTTCGATCCTAAACGATTGATGCATGTTCTTATTTGGTATAAAAAGATAAAGGCATACTTGTATAAAATCATCAACAAAATGACAAGAACCATGTTAAATTAACATAGTCATGTTAAATTAACAAGAAATGGTCAACAAAATGGAGTAGTAGAAAGAAAGAATAGAAACTTACAAGAAATGACAAGAACCATGTTAAATTAACATAGCCTACCCAAATATTTTTGGGCCAAAGCCGTAAACCCGGCATGTTATGTCATTAATAGAGTTCTAGTAAGACCCTTACTCACTAAAACTCCTTATAAGTTGGAGAATTACAAAAAACTCAATGTTCTATATTTTAAAATTTTTGGGTGTAAGTGTTTTATCTTGAATGAAAAAGATGCTTTAAGAAAATTTGATGCTAAATCCGATGAAGAAATTTTTCTTGGTTATTCTTCTATTTCTAAAACATTTCGTATCTTTAATAAAAGAACTTTGATCATAGAAGAATCTATTAATGTTATTTTTAATGAGGTTTCCGAAATTAAGAAAAATAATTTTGATGATGATGTTAATTTTGATGCTTTAAATTTAAATGAAACCCTTTCTCCATCTAGCAACTTGGATACATCTACTTCTGAAACATTCTTACCCAAGGATTGAAAGTATGTAGATTCTCATCCTAAGAAGCTAATCATAGGAGACACATCTAAAGGGGTTCAAACTCGTTCTTTTCTTAAGAATTTTTGTGCCAATGCCGCTTTTCTCTCCCAAATTGAAACAAAATGCATTGACGAGGCCTTGAAAGATGATTCATGGGTCATTGCAATGCAAGATGAGTTAAATCAATTTGAGAGAAATGAGGTGTGGAAGCTTGTTCCTAGGCCAAATGATCATTTAGTTATTACTAAATGGGTCTTCAGAAACAAGCAAAATGAATTTGGTATCGTGATTAGAAACAAGGTTAGATTAATGGCCAAAGGTTTCAACCAAGAAGAAGGGATCGATTATGAAGAGACCTTCGCTCCTGTGGTATGATTAGAAGCCATAAGGATACTCCTTGTCTATGCTAGCAGTAACAATTTTAAGTTGTTTCAAATGAATGTTAAAAGTGCTTTTCTTAATGGATTTATTTCCGAAGAAGTTTATATTGAACTATTAGGATTGGAGCAGCACTAAGAGGGGGGTGAATTAGTGCAGCGGATTAAAACTTCGGTTTTGGAAAAATCTTTCGTACGATAAAAACCAATATCGATGAAAACCGATTTGGAAGCTTGATAACTTAGAAGCATATGGAAGCGTAGTGACTAAGTAAAAAAGGTTGCAGTATGTAAATGGCAAGAGTAGAATGCAAACCAGATAACACAGCTGTTTTAAAGTGGTTCGGTCAAAATGACCTACATCCACTTGCGAAGCCTTCTTCGAAGAGGCTCCCAACTTCCACTAGCAAATCTCTTTGTAGGGGAAGGACTAATACCCCTCTTATAACTTTTACAAATGGTTCACACTCTTACAATTCTTTTCAACAAGATGGGAGGAGGTGAACACTCAAACAATTTGAAAAACAAGGCTTGCTAAGACTTTTCTAAGACTCTTATCTCAAACTATTGCTTTGCCAAAGGTTGTATTCTCAGCTGAGAATTGAGGGGTATTTATAGGCCCCAAGAGGATTCAAATTTGGGCTCCAAAATTTGAATTCACTTGGGTTTCGAGGTTGGCGGTGCCACTGCTAGTCATAGGTGCCCAGCAAGCAAATCACGTGAGTGATGGCACGTGTGACTTAATATAGAATCTTTTTACTTATTATATTTTGGCATATATCACTTTATAACTATTGCATAAATGCATACATATTTGTGATGTCCTTGGATTTATGCAATGGGAATCGGATCATGATGAGATCACGATAGTGAGATCGATTCACCTTTAAACACATATCCTAAATAATCCCGGTCATAGGTTACTCGAGAGGGATATCGTGATAACCGGATAGACTGGTGTGTTGTAAACCCATCCATATAATGGATGTAACTGGTCACATAGCTGCTTATGTAGGGACACTAGGGATATAGTACAGGTGCTCATTGGAGAAGGAGTTCATTGATTGATCCGCTTACGGAATGTTGGATGGTTGATGATGCCTTATTGTTAGACAGCGATTCCGTAGTCCTAGTGGTGTATCTGGTCCTTAGACTTGAGACACCAAGGATGACCTGTATGAGTGCTCCACTCTTTGATACTAGACTTATAGGTTTGGCTATCCCAGATCTAGTATAGCTAGTCATTGGGAGTGGTAGTCGACCTTACGAGGGCTATTGAGTGTCGATAGAGGATCATCCACTCTCGGCGTCATGAGAGGAATATCCCATGTGTTCTTGCTCAGACAAATCCCTGGCCAGGGTCATTCAGGTTGAGAGAGAAAAAGTTCTCCGGGAGAATCCGATTAGAGCGAGACTCGAGAAGAAACCGTGTGGGTCTGACAACACCATGCTCGATATACGGTCTCTGGTATATTAGATGGATGAGGGACTATAGGTACACGGTAACTGAGGACAGACAGGTCCAATGGATTGGATTCCCCTGTATCATCTGGGGACTACGGCGTAGTGGCCTAGTACGTCCGTAGTTGATGAGTCGAGTGAATTATTACAGAGATAATAATTCACTGAGTTAGAAGGAGTTCTAATAGGTATGACTCACGGCCAGCATGATATTGGGCCTAGAGGGTCACACACAAATGGTAGGCATTGCGATGAAAAGAAGTTCGGATATAAGATATACGACGGAGCCATTGTCTTATTGGATGCAGATCCAATACTCACTAGGGGAGGACCCATTAGGGTTTGACAGGGGACCTCTATAAATAGGAGGGATTCAGAGCCCCGGGCTAGAGAGCTTTTGTTTGCCTTTTCCTATTCTCCTCTCCATCTCCACCTCAGAGTAGGTATAGAGTTTTGAGGAGCGTCGTCGCAACCCTGCTGTGTGGATCATTGCTAAGGAGGAGGACGCTTGACCTCATTCACCCTCTCCTAAGGATCTGCAAGGAAACAGGGATATACGATCTCCCTAGGTAACACAATCTACTCTATACGCAGTTTCATGTTTCGCAGATTTTTGCGTACCAATCTTCGCACGACGACGAACATCTCTTTGGGAATCGAGGATTTTGTTTTTCTTGTTCTTCCGCTGCACATATGATGTCACCCCCAAAGGATTTCCCAACGGTGGTATCAGAGCCAGGTTGCTCATGCGAATGATTGGTTTTGAACTGCGTGTGTTGTGTTTAGGAAGAATTTTGACGTCAACTTTGTTGACGCAAAAACAAGCAAGGGCAGCAACAGTTGCTGCCCTCGATCTGCGTGCGTGCAGCGCAGCCGAAGGCGGGCAACACAGGGTCTGCTTCTGCTGCAGTCGGCCGGGGGCCTGCTTGTAGCAGGCTTGCTGCCGGCGGGGCTGGCAGCCCACGGGCAGAGGCGCCGCAGGGCAGCGGCGCCCGCCGCCGCTGCTCCCGCCGGCGAAACCCCCCACAGGGGCGGTCGCCCGGCGGGACAGCACCGCCTGCGGAGGCGGCGGCACCCGAAAGGGGTGCCCACCCGTAGCGGCAGCGCTGCTAGCAGGCGTGCCGCCTGTAGGCGAGGGCAGTGCCCTCGCCCCACCGCACAAGCCACCGCCGGCAGGGTAGCTGCGGCGGCAGCAGCGAAAAGGGGAAAGGACATTAGGGTTTTCTGGGCAAAAGATAGTTTTGCCCCTCAGAATTTGAGAAATTCTAGTTTCTATCTTTTGTCAAAATTACAAAAATACCCCTATGAATTCAGAAATTCCCTATAATGTCCCTGATTTCAGAAAATATTAATTAATTAAAAGGATTAGTTGATTATTATTTTTTATTATTATTATCTAGTAGTCCTACATGATGATGATTATTTATACATGTGATGTATGATGTGTGGACGGATGATCATGGACCGTGTGATGTGTGTACTTGTGATTATTATTATTGAGGTCTGCGAACCTCCATTATATTTCTCGTTTATTGTCGGGCCTGCGTGCCTATGATTAAGTTGTAATCACATGAGGAGGCACAGCGGGAGCGTGGATACGATAGCGGTACCCACGAGACGGACGATCGTGATGCATGAAGATGCATCAAGATGTTGACGGAACCGACAAGGACAAAATGGACGATCACAGGGCATGGAGATGCACCATTGCACACATAGATCTTGATGTGAGTGATTAGACTTACTGGCTCAGGCCTAATCATATTAGGTTGTGGTCCATGATCATCTAGTGTAATTGCTTATACAGATACTAGATATGTATATATATTTGCATGCGATGTAGATATATATTAAATATGTATATGTGTGACATGTCATATTAGGAGACCAAATCATAGAAACATCTCTCGATAATATTAAGTCGGTAAATGTGAGGCAATTAGATTGACCCACATGGCCTTCCATCGTTATAAGTAGGAACCGATTCCCGTTGTAGGTTGAGTTGGTCGAGTCCCTCGAGACTCACCTATATCGCGATTCGCTATCTTGCTTACGACATAGAGATGTCACCGGTGACCTGAGGGCATGGTATACTTGGTCGAGTCCCTCGTATATCATCAAATCAGACTCATCTTGTAACAAAGGTGTTGACTTAACCGAGCATCATGGTTGGTCGAGTCCCTCGAGGCCATGGTAATTCGGAGGCCGAATAGGACGGGAATCACAAGGAGTTGTGATCGACAAGAGTTGCCTACCTTTTAGGCTTAGTGTGATTGGTCGAGTCCCTCGAGGTTACACTAAGACGCTGATTGGATCCTGATCCCCACTAGAAGTCTGCCGGAGACTTCCGTTTCACGTGCTGAGGGTGTCGCGTGACTCGTTAGTAAAATAGTGGGAGCATATTAAGATAGAAGTCCATATCTTGATAGTTTATTTCTTGCAAAATCTGCATGTTATTCGTTTCTACTGCATCTTTATTTTCAGAAAATGCCGTTTTCAAATCTCTTATGTGGCATACTTGATGTCAACCATCTCACTGGTCCAAATTATACGGATTGGCTCCGTAACTTGAGAATTATTCTCATAGCGGAGAAAATCGTGTACGTCCTTGATACAGAGATGCCTGCGCCCGAAGAAGGGGCAAACGAGGATGAGATCACTCGCTACATGAAGTACATTGATGACTCCACTCTTGCTCAGTGCTATATGTTGGGCTCTATGACTCTTGAGTTACAGAGACAACATGAAAAGATGGATGCCATATCCATTCTCCTACATGCTCGCAAGTTGTTTGAGGAACAGGGAAGGACTCAGCGATATGAGATATCTAAGAGCCTCTTCCGCGCTAGGATGACTGAGGGGACACCGGTTCAGAACCATGTCCTAAAGATGATTGAGTGGATAGAGAAACTCACAGGTCTAGGAATGGTCCTAGAGGATAACTTGTGTGTGGACATTGTGCTTCAGTCCCTTCCAGATTCCTTTTCATAGTTCATAATGAATTTTAATATGAACAAGCTTGAAGTGACTCTCCCAGAGCTTCTCAATATGTTGAGGGAGGTAGAGATTACTATCAAGAAAGAGAAGCCAATTCTCTACACTGGTGAGACCAAAAGGAAAAGGAAAGCAGAAAGGTCCCTTAAGAAGGGAAAGGGCAAGGTCAAACTAGGTAAAGCAAAGGTTGCTAAGAAAGACCCAGCAAAGGATAAAGGCCAGTGCTTCCATTGTGGTAAAGATGGGCACTGGAAGAGAAACTGCAAAGAGTACCTTGTAGAAAGGGCGAAACAAAAGCTTGATGAAGCTTCAGGTACATTCATGATCAGTCTCCATTTGTCAGACTCTTATGATAACATATGGATATTGGCTACCGGTAGTACTTATCAAATATGCAATTCGTTGCAGGTTCTAGCAAATCCTAGGAGACTAGAGAGAGGCAAGATGAACCTCAAGATGGGTAATGGAGCAAAAGTTGCTGTAGTAGCTATTGGCGAGGTCGCCCTACATCTGCCTAGTGGAGCTTTTATTGCATTAGATGCATGTTATTTTGTTCCTTCTATTATCAAAAACATTATCTCCATTTCATGTTTAACATTTAGTGGATATAAATTTGTTTTTGAGAACAATGGTTGTTCGATATTATTAGATGATAAGATCATCATGAAAGGAACATTGCATAATGGTTTATTTATGTTAGACACCACTCCACATATCATGAATGTAATGTGTCCAAAAGGAAACAAGATGAGTTGAACAGTGCATACCTGTGGCATTGTAGGCTAGGTCATATCCATGAAAGAAGGATTCAAAAGTTGCTAAATAGATGGATATCTAGATCCATTCTACTATATGTCATATGCAACTTGTGAGCCTTGTATTCGTGGAAAACTGACCAACTCTCCATTTAGTGGAACTGGAAAGAGAGCCACTGAGTTGTTGGAACTCATACATAGTGATGTATGTGGACCCATGTCAACTCATGCCATTGGAGGTTACTCCTACTTCATTACATTTACTGATGATTTCTCAAGGTATGGATATGTGTACTTAATGAAGTACAAGTCTGAGGCCTTTGAGAAATTCAGAGAGTATAAGAATGAGGTGGAAAACCAGACTGGAAAGAGTATCAAAACTCTTCGATCAGATTGAGGAGGTGAGTACTTAAGTACAGAGTTCACTCAGTTCCTCAAGGACCATGGGATATTATCCCAATGGACACCTCCTTATACACCTCAGCTCAATAGTGTCTCTGAAAGGAGAAATCGTACATTATTAGATATGGTACGGTCCATGATGAGTTTCGCTGACCTATCCATCTCATTCTAGGGATATGTCCTAGAAACTGCAGCTTACCTTCTGAACAGAGTTCCAACTAAGTCGTTAGTGTCTACACCATATGAGATATGGAAAGGGAAGAAGCCTGATCTTAAGGTTGTTAAGATTTGGGGCTGCCCTGCACATGTTAAAAGACAAAACCCCGATAAGTTAGAATCAAGGATAGAGCGATGCAAATTTGTGGGATACCCCAAGGAAACTTATGGGTATTATTTCTATCATCTCGAGGACCAAAAGGTTTTTGTAGCTAAGAGAGCAGTGTTCCTTGAGGAGATAGTGGGAGAATAATATAATTGAGCGAGGTTGGAGAACCAAGCTCAAGCACCACTCTACAGCCCGAGTTTGTTCAGGTACCTAATACACAAGTTTCAACTTTACGCAGGTCTGATAGAGTATCCCATCCTCCTGAGAGATATGTGGGACATATTAGAGGAGAGGATGCAGAGGATATTGATCCTCAGACCTATGAGGAGGCTATTATGAGTATAGACTCCGGGAAGTGGTAAGAAGCCATGAATTCTGAGATTGATTTTATGTACTCCAATAAGGTTTGGAACCTAGTTGATGCGCCCGAAGGTATTGTACCCATCGGTTGCAAGTGGATCTTTAAGAAAAAGATCGGAGTAGATGGAAAGGTAGAGACCTATAAAGCAAGGCTAATGGCTAAGGGGTATCGTCAAAGGCAAGGTGTTGACTATGACAAAACCTTCTCACCCGTAGCAATGCTAAAATCCATCAGAATTCTATTAGCTATTGCAGCACACTATGATTATGAGATCTGACAGATGGATGTGAAAACTGCATTCCTCAATGGGAACCTCGAGGAGGAGGTGTATATGATACAACCCGAGGGATACGTGTACAAGAACTGTCCAGATAAGGTGTGTAGGTTGCTTAGATCCATTTATGGATTAAAGTAAGCTTCCCGAAGTTGGAACATAAGATTTGATAAGGCAATCAAATCTTATGACTTCATTAAGAACGAAGATGAGCCTTGTGTATACAGAAAGGTAAGTGGGAGCGCTATCACCTTTTTGGTGTTGTATGTGGATGACATCACGATCATTGGGAATGACGTAGGAATGCTATCCCTGATAAAAGGCTTGGTTATCTAGACACTTCTCCATGAAGGACTTAGGGGAAGCATCCTATATTTTGGGGATTAGAATCTATAGAGATAGATCCAAGAGGATGCTTAGCTTGTCCCAGTCCAGGTACATAGAAACCATTGTCAAAAGGTTTGGCATGGAAAATTACAAGAGAGGTCTCATACCAATGAGACATTGGATATCGCTTTCTACGAGTATGTCCCCAAAGACTCCAGAAGAAAGGGCGAACATGGATATGATACCTTATGCCTCAGCAATAGTGTCTATCATGTATGTCATGCTATGTACTAGGCTTGATATAGTGCATGCTCTGAGTGTCACGAGCAGGTATCAGGCGGATCCTGGCTTGGAGCACTGAAAAGCAGTAATGTACTCCGCCTCTGTGGTCAAGTTAGCAGTGGTATCTTGCTTGGAACTCTTCCAGCACACTGCTCCTCCATTCAAGGTGTACACATACCCTGAATTCGACTTGCTATCATCGATATCAGACTGAAAACTTGAGTCAGTGTAGCCTTCAACATTAAGGCTATTACCTCCATATACTAGTAAAAGATCCTTAGTCCTTCTCTAGTACTTAAGGATAAACTTTACTGCTTTCCAGTGCTCCAAGCCTGGATCCGCCTGATACCCGCTCGTGACACACAGAGCATGCGCTATTTCAGGCCTAGTATATAGCATGGCATACATGATAGACCCTATTGTTGAGGCATAAGATATCATATCCATGTTCGCCCTTTCTTCTGGAGTCTTTGGGGACATACTCGTAGAAAGCGATATCCCATGTCTCATCGGTGTGAGACCTCTCTTGGAATTTTTCATGCCAAACCTTTTGACAATGGTTTCTATGTACCTGGACTGGGACAAGCCAAGCATCCTCTTGGATCTATCTCTATAGATTCTAATCCCCAAAATATAGGATGCTTCCCCTAAGTCCTTCATGGAGAAGTATCTAGATAACCAAGCCTTTACTATGGATAGCATTCCTACGTCATTCCCAATTATCAGGATATCATCCACATATAATACCAAAAATGTGATAGCGCTCCCACTTACCTTTCTGTATACACAAGGCTCATCTTCGTTCTTAATGAAGTCATAAGATCTGATTGCCTCATCAAATCTTATATTCCAACTTCGAGAAGCTTGCTTTAATCCATAAATGGATCTAAGTAACCTACACACCTTATCTGGACAGTTCTTGGACACGTATCCCTCAGGTTGCATCATATACACCTCCTCCTCGAGGTTCCCATCGAGGAATGCGGTTTTCATATCCATCTGCCAGATCTCATAATCATAGTGTGCTGCAATAGCCAATAGAATTCTGATGGATTTTAGCATTGCTACGGGTGAGAAGGTTTCGTCATAGTCAACACCTTGCCTTTGACGATACCCCTTAGCCACTAGCCTTGCTTTATAGGTCTCTACATTTCCATCTACTTCGATCTTTTTCTTAAAGATCCACTTACAACCGATGGGTACAATACCTTCGGGCACATCAACTAGGTTCCAAACCTTATTGGAGTACATAGAATCCATCTCAGAATTCATGGCTTCTTGCCACTTCCCGGAGTCTATACTCATAATAGCCTCCTCAAAGGTCTGAGAATCAATATTTTCTGCATCCTCTCCTCTAATATGTCCCACATATCTCTCAGGAGGATGGGATACTCTATCAGACCTGCGTAAAGTTGAAACTTATGTATTAGGTACCTGAACAAACTCGGGCTGTAGAGTGGTGCTTGAGCTTGGTTCTCCAACCTCGCTCAATTCTATCATTCTCCCACTATCTCCGCCAAGAATGTGTTCCTTCTCAAGGAACACTGCTCTCTTAGCTACAAAGACCTTTCGGTCCTCGAGATGATAAAAATAATACCCACAAGTTTCCTTGGGGTATCCCACAAATTTGTATCGCTCTGTCCATGATTCTAACTTACCGGGGTTATGTCTTTTAAAATGTGCAGGGCAGCCCCAAATCTTAACAACCTTAAGATCAGGCTTCTTCCCTTTCCATATCTCATATGGTGTAGACACTACCGACTTAGTTGGAACTCTGTTCAGAAGGTAAGCTGCGGTTTCTAGGGCATATCCCCAGAATGAGATGGGTAGGTCAGCGAAACTCATCATGGACCGTACCATATCTAATAATGTACGATTTCTCCTTTCAGAGACACCATTGAGCTGAGGTGTATAAGGAGGTGTCCATTGGGATAATATCTCATGGTCCTTGAGGAACTGAGTGAACTCTGTACTTAAGTACTCACCTCCTCGATCTGATCAAAGAGTTTTGATACTCTTTCCAGTCTGGTTCTCCACCTCATTCTTATACTCTCTGAATTTCTCAAAAGCCTCGGACTTGTACTTCATTAAGTACACATATCTATACCTTGAGAAATCATCAGTAAATGTAATGAAGTAGGAGTAACCTCCAATGGCATGAGTTGACATGGGTCCACATACATCACTATGTATGAGTTCCAACAACTCAGTGGCTCTTTCTCCAGTTCCACTAAATGGAGAGTTGGTTAGTTTTCCACGAATGCAAGGCTAACAAGTTGCATATGACACAAAGTCGAATGGATCTAGATATCCATCATTTAACAACTTTTGAATCCTTCTTTCATGGATGTGACCTAGCCTACAATGCCACAGGTATGCACTGTTCAACTCATCTCGTTTCCTTTTGGACATATTTACATTCATGATATGTGGAGTGGTGTCTAATATAAATAAACCATTACACAATGTTCCTTTCATGATGATCTTATTATCTAATAATATCGAACAACCATTGTTCTCAAAAACAAATTTATATCCACTAACTATTAAACATGAAATGGAGATAATGTTTTTGATAATAGAAGGAACAAAATAACATGCATCTAATGCAACAAAAGCTCCACTAGGCAGATGTAGGGCGACCTCGCCAACAGCTACTACAGCAACTTTTGCTCCATTACCCATCTTGAGGTCCATCTCACCTCTCTCTAGTCTCCTAGGCCTTGCTAGAACCTGCAATGAATTACATATATGATAAGTACTATCGGTATCCAATACCCATATGTTATCATAAGTCTGACAAATGGAGACTGATCATGAATGTACCTAAAGCTTCATCAAGCTTTTGTTTCGCCCTCTCTATAAGGTACTCTTTGCAGTTTCTCTTCCAGTGCCCATCTTTACCATAGTGGAAGCACTGGCCTTTGTCCTTTGTTGGGTCTTTCTTAGCAACCTTTGCTTTACCTGGTCTGACCTTGCCCTTTCCCTTCTTAAGGGACCTTTCTGCTTTCCTTTTCCTTTTGGTCTCACCAGTGTAGAGAACTGGCTTCTCTTTCTTGATAGTACTCTCTGCCTCTCTCAACATATTGAGAAGCTCTGGGAGAGTCACTTCAAGCTTATTCATATTAAAATTCATTATGAACTGTGAAAAAGGAATCTGGTAGGGACTGAAGCACAATGTCCACACACAAGTTATCCTCTAGGACCATTCCTAGACCTGTGAGTTTCTCTATCCACTCAATCATATTTAGGACATGGTTCTGAACCGATGTCCCCTCAGTCATCCTAGTGCGGAAGAGGCTCTTAGATATCTCATATCGTTGAGTCCTTCCCTGTTCCTCAAACAATTTGCGGACATGTAGGAGAATGGATCTGGCATCCATCTTTTCATGTTGTCTCAGAACTTTCGAGGAGTCATAGAGCCCAACATATAGCAGCGAGCAGAGTGGAGTCATCAATGTACTTCGCGTGCAGTGATCTCATCCTCGTTTGCCCCTTCTTCAAGCAGGCATCATTGTATCAAGGACTTACACGATTTTCTCATTTGTGAGAATAATTCTCAAGTTCTGGAGCCAATCCGTATAATTTGGACGATGATGGCGGTTGATATCAAGTATGCCACGTAAGGGATTTGGCGACATTTTCTGGAAATAAAAATGCAGCAGAAATGAATAACATGCAGATTTTGCAAGAAATAAACTATCAAGATATGGACTTCTATCTTAATATACTCCCACTATTTTACTAACGAGTCACGCTACACCCTCAGCATGTGAAAGTAAGTCTCCGGCGGGACTTCTAGTGGGGATCGGGATCAATCGAGTGCCTTAGTGTAACCTCGAGGGACTTCGACCAATCACACTAAGCCTAAAAGGTAGGCAACTCTTGTCGATCACAACTCCTTGTGATTCACGCCCTGTTCGGCCTCGACCACCATGGCCTCGAGGGGACTCGACCAACCATGATGCTCGTTTAAGTCAACACCCGTTATTTAAGATGAATCGATTTGATGATATACCCTCGAGGACTCGACCAAGTATACCATGCCCTCAGGTCACCGGTGACATCTCTATGTCGTAAGCAAGATAGCGAATCGCGATATAGGTGAGTCTCGAGGGACATAACCAACCTACACCGGAATGGGTTCCTACTTATAACGATGGAAGGCCACGTGGGTCAATCTAATTGCCTCACGTTTACCGGCTTAATATTATCGATAAATATTTCTATGATTTGGTCTTCTAATATGACATGTCACACATATACATATTTAATATATATCTACATCGCATGCAAATATATATACATATCTAGTATGTGTATAAGCAATTACACCAGATGATCATGGACCATAACCTAATATGATTAGGCCCGAGCCAGTAGGCCTAATCACTCACATCAAGATCTATGTGTGCAACGGTGATCTCCATGCCCTGTGATCGTCCATTTCGTCCTTGTCGGTTCCGTCGACATCTTGATGCATCTTCATGCATCACGATCGTCCGTCTCGTGGGTCCCGCTATCGCATCCACGCTCCCGCTGTGCCTCTGATGCGATTACAACTTAATCATAGGCATGCAGGCCCGACAATAAACGAGAAATATAATGGAGGTTCGCAGACCTCAATAATAATAATCACAGGTACACATCACACGGTCCATGATCATCCGTCCACACATCATACATCACATGTATAAATAATCATCATCATGTAGGACTACTAGATATTAATAATAAAAAAATAATAATCAACTACACATCATGTAGGACATTATAGGGAATTTTTGAATTCATAGGGGTATTTTCGTAATTTGGATAAAAGACAGAAACTGAAATTTCTCAAATTCCGAGGGGCAAAACTATCTTTTGCCCAGAAAACACTAATGCCCTTTCCCCGTTTCGCTGCTACCACTGCCGCCCACACTGCTGCGGCGGCTGTCAGGCGGCGGGCGAGGGCACACTACCCTCGCTGCCGGTGGTGCGCCATTGGCGGGCATGCAGCAGCGCCCTTTAGGCGTCGCCGCCCTCATAAGCGGTGCTGTGTCCCGCCAGCGACCGCCCCTTAGGGAGGTTTAAGCCAGGGAGAACATCGGCGGCGAGGCGGCACGGCTTTCGACATCTCGCGCCGTGGTGCCGACCCCCGACAGAACAAACTGCTGCAAGCAGGCCCCGACGCTGCATGTGACGCCACCCTATTCTTGGTCCTTAACCGGTTGCGCTGCGCATGCAAATCGAGGGTAGCAACTGTTCTGCCTTTCCTTGTTTTTTCGTCAACAATTTTGGCGTCAAAATTCTTCTAAACAAACACAACACACGCAGGTTCAAAACCAATCATTAGCACGAACAACAGCGGCTCGATACCCTTTGTTGGGGAAATCCTTGGGGCGACATCATATGCGCAGCGGAAGAACAAGAAAAATAAAATCCCTGATTCCCAAAGAGATGTTCGTCGTTGTGCGAAGATTGGTACGCAAAAATCCACGAAACATGAAACTGTGTATAGAGTAGATTGTGTTACCTAGGGAGATCGTATATCCTGTTTCCTTGCAGATCCTTAGGAGAGGGTGAAGGAGGTCAACGTCCTCCTCTCTAGCGGTGATCCACACAGCAGGGTTGCAACGACGCTCCTCTAAACTCCAGACCTACTCTGAGGTGGAGATGGAGAGGAGAATAGGAAAAGGCAAACCAAAAGCTCTCTAGCACATGGGGCTCTGAATCCCTCCTATTTATAGAGGTCCCCTACCAAACCCTAATGGGTCCTCCCCTAGTGGGTATTAGATCTGCATCCAATAAGACAAGGGCTCCGTCGGATATCTCATATCCGAACCTCTATTCATCGCAATGCCTACCATATGTGTGTGACCCTCTAGGCCCAATATCGAGCTGGCCGTGAGTCATACTGTCTAGAACTCGTCTAACTTTCGGTGAATTATTATCTTTGTAATAATTCACTCACGACTCGTCGACTCTGGACATACTAGGCCACTACACTCCCCGTAGTCAGGAACGATATAGGGGAATCAATCCATTTGACCTATCTGTCCTCGATTTCAGGTGTACCTATAGTCCCTCATCCATCTAATATACCGGAGGACAGGTATATCGAACGCGGTGTTGTGGGACCCACACGGTTTCTTCTCGAAGTCTCACTCTAATCGGATTCTCTAGAGAACTCTTTTCTCTCAACCCGAATGACCACGGCCAGGATTTTTTTCGAGCAAGAACACATGGGATATTCCTCTCATGACAGAGAGTGGATGATCCTCTATCGACACTCAATAGCCCTCGTAAGGTCAACTACCACTCCCAATGACCAGTTGTACTAGATCTGGGACTACCAAACCTATAAGTCTGGTATCAAAGAGTGGAGCACTCATACGGGACATCCTTGGTGTCTCAAGTCTAAGGACCAGATACACCACTAGGACTACGGAATCGCTGTCTGACAATAAGGCATCATCAACCATCCAGCATTTCGTAAGCGGATCAATCAGTGAACTCATTCTCCAATGAGCACCTGTACTGTATCCCTAGTGTCCCTACACAAGTAGCTATGAGACCAGTTGCATCCATCATATGGACGAGTATACGGCACACTAGTTTGTACGATTATCACGATATCCCTCTCGAGTAACCTATGACCGGGATTATTTAGGATATGTGTTTAAAGGTGAATCGATCTCACTATCATGATCTCATCACGATCTGATTCCCATTGCACAAATCCAAGGACATCACAATATATGTATGCATTTATGTAATAGTTATAAAGTGATATATGCTAAAATATAATAAGCAAAAAGATTCTATATTAAGTCACACGTGCCATCACTCACGTGATTGGCTTGCTGGGCACCTATGACTAGCAATCTTCCACTTGACCTAAAGCTAATCACCTATGTGTCTGATCCCCATCAGACCCCTGTGACGCTCAAAACAAATCTGAGACAACGACTTTGTTAGTGGATCTACAATGTTATCTTCGGATAGAACTTTTTCCACTACTACATCTCCTCGGGTACCGATCTCTCTGATAAGGTGGAACCTTCTCAGAACATGCTTAGATTTCTGATGAGACCTAGGTTCCTTTGCTTGAGCAATCGCCCCATTGTTGTCGCAATATAGGGAGATCGGCTCTTCAGTACCCGGCACGACTCCCAAATCTGTGATGAACTTCTTCACCCAAACTCCCTCCTTTGCTGCATCTCATGCAGCAATGTACTCCGCCTCTGTGGTCGAGTCAGCAGTGGTATCTTGCTTGGAACTCTTCCAGCATACTGCTCCTCCATTCAAGGTGTACACATACCCTGAATTCGACTTGCTATCATCGACATCAGACGGAAAACTTGAGTCAGTGTAGCCTTCAACCTTATGGCTATTACCTCTGCTAGTCATAGGTGCCCAACAAGCCAATCACGTGAGTGATGGCACGTGTGACTTAATATAGAATCTTTTTGCTTATTATATTTTGGCATATATCACTTTATAACTATTGCATAAATGCATACATATATTGTGATGTCCTTGGATTTGTGCAATGGGAATCGGATCGTGATGAGATCACGATAGTGAGATCGATTCACCTTTATACACATATCCTAAATAATCCCAGTCATAAGTTACTCGAGAGGGATATCATGATAACCGGATAGACTAGTGTGTTGTATACCTGTCCATATAATGGATGCAGCTGGTCTCATAGCTGCTTGTGTAGGGACACTAGGGATACAGTACAGGTGCTCATTGGAGAATGAGTTCACTGATTGATCCGCTTACGAAATGCTGGATGGTTGATGATGCCTTATTGTCAGACAGCGATTCCGTAGTCCTAGTGGTGTATCTGGTCCTTAGACTTGAGACACCAAGGATGTCCCGTATGAGTGCTCCACTCTTTGATACCAGACTTATAGGTTTGGCAGTCCCAGATCTAGTACAGCTGGTCATTTGGGAGTGGTAGTCGACCTTACGAGGGCTATTGAGTGTCGATAGAGGATCATCCACTCTCGGTGTCATGAGAGGAATATCCCATGTGTTCTTGCTCAGACAAATCCCTGGCTAGGGTCATTCGGGTTGAGAGAGAAAGAGTTCTCCGGGAGAATCCGATTAGAGCGAGACTCGAGAAGAAACCGTGTGGGTCTGACAACACCATGCTCGATATACGGTCTCTGGTATATTAGATGGATGAGGGACTATAGGTACACGGTAACTAAGGGCGACGACAGGTCCAATGGATTTGATTCCCCAGATCGTCCTCGGGGACTACGGCGTAGTGGCCTAATAACGTCCGTGAAGTCAATGAGTCGAGTGCATTATTACAGAGATAATGATTCACTGGAAGTTAGAAGGAGTTTCGATAGGTATGACTCACGGCCGCTCGATATTGGGCCTAGAGGGTCACACAAATATGGTAGGCATTGCGATGAATAGAGGTTCTGGATATGAGATATCCGACGGAGCCCTTGTCTTATTGGATGCAGATCCAATACCCACTAGGGGAGGACCCATTAGGGTTTGAGTTGGGGGACCTCTATAAAATAGGAGGGATTGAGCCCCATGGGCTAGAGAGCTTTTGTTTGCCTTTTTTTCCTATTCTCTCCTCCATCTCCACCCTCATAGTAGGTCTGGAGTTTTGAGAGAGCGTCTGAACCCCTACTGTGTGGATCACCGCCAGAGAGGAGGGCGCTTGACCTCCTTCACCCTCTCTTAAGGATCTGCAAGGAAACAGGGATATACGATCTCCCTAGGTAACACAATCTACTCTATACGCAGTTTCATGTTTCTCGGATTTTTGCGTACCAATCTTCGCACGATGATGAACATCTCTTTGGGAATCAGGGATTTTATTTTTCTTGTTCTTTCGCTGCGCATATGATGTCGCCCCCAAAGGATTTCCCAACAGCCACCGCCTATAGTGTTTCGGCTCACTAGTTGGGCTCCAAACTTGGCCCAAACCAGTCCGAACTCGGGCCCAATTGGCCCCTACTTGGGTTATAGGATTAACACCTAATCTTAACTCTAATTAACGTGCTAACTATAAATTTAAAGACATTTCCTAAGCTATTACAAAGTTCATAAGTCTAGACTTCTTTTGGCGAGCTTTCGGTGAACTTCCGGCGGTCTTTCGATAAACTCTCGGAAACCATTCTACGGACTCCCGGTAAGCTCCTAGCCTTCACGATTTGATTTTGGTGAGTTCCAATGAGCTTCTTCGGCAAGCTTTGATCTTTCTCGGCGAGCTTCGCGAACTTCCAACGAACCTTCCGGCAAGCTTCCGAAAAACCCTTCATCAAGCTCCCTACTCATTCTTGGCTAGTTCCGGCATCATTCCCGACAAACCTTTGAACTTTCGTCGAACTCTCGAACTCCCAACAAATCCTTCGCGCTTGACTCCGACACTTGTTTTGCTTTATGTCTTTATCATTATCGTAGTTAATCCTGCACATGCAAGCCAAAACTCTACTCCGATCTAGACAATTATTACAACGTGAATTGACATTCTGTTGCCCGGCACATCATTGGTTGGCGCTTCGTCCGATTCTTTAGCGCATCGTCCTCTCTTGCGGCTTGTTACCCAATCGGTGGTTGACCTCCACAACCCCGATATCCTTGGTGCAATTCCGCTCTCCTTGGCCCGATGCCCGACGTCTGAAGCCTTCTGTCGTCCAATATCCTGACGTGATCTCCTCTGGCGCAATGTCAATTCCTCCTGTGTCAACTGTCTAATCCTGATTGAGTAGAACTGCATCACTCAAAATGCAGTTAAACATCTAAACACAATCAATTAGTTTCATCATCAAAATCCAAGATTCAACATGAACAACCTCCTGGATTTAAGAAGAATAATCTCTCTAATCATGTATTTAAATTAACTAAAGCTCTCTATATATTGAAATTAGTCCCAAGGGATTGGTATGAGAGACTTAGCTCATTTCTTATCAAAAATAATTTTTTTAAAGGCAAGGTTGATACTACATTGTTTATAAAAAATTTTGAAAATAATTTTCTTATTGTTCAAATTTATGTTGATGATATTATTTTTAGTTCTACGAATGAATCTCTATGTGAGTTATTTGTTAAAAGTATGAATCTTGAATTTGAAATGAGTTTGATGGAGGAATTAACTTTCTTTTTGAGCTTACAAATCAAACAACTAAGTAATGGTATATTTCTTAGTGAAACAAAATATACTTTAGATTTGCTAAAAAGGTTTAATATGGATAGTTCAAAGGCTATCAACACTCCTATGAGCACCTACACTAAGTTAGAAATTGATGAAAGTGGAGAAAGCTTTCATCAAAAAGCTTATATGGGTATGATAGGAAGTTTACTTTACCTCACCACAACTAGACCGGATATCATGTTTAGTGTAGAACTTTGTACTATGTTTCAATCTAATCCTAAGATATCTCATCTTAAAGTAGTTAAGAGAATACTTATATATCTTAAAGGAACCACAAATCTAGGATTATGGTATCCAAAATCCGAGAACTTTGAGCTAATTGCTTATGCTGATGTAGATTTTGCTAGATGTAGATTAGATAAAAAAAGCATATCAAGAACATGTCAATTTTTAGGACACACACTTGTTTCTTTGACTTCTAAAAAATAAAATTCGGTTGTACTATCTACAACCGAAGCCAAGTACATTGCAGCTAGTGCATATTGTGCACAAGTTGTGTGGATGAAAAACACTTTACAAGATTATAAGATTCATCTTAAAAATATTCTCATAAAATGTGATAACACAAGTACAATATGTTTAACAAAAAATCTCATTCAACACTCTAGAACTAAACATATTGATATTATGCATCACTTTATACGAGATAATATTAATAATCATGATGTAATATTAGAGTTTATTGATACAAAACATCAATTAGCTAATTTTTTACAAAGCCCTTAAGTGAAGAATAATTTGATTTTATTAGAAGAGAATTAGGAATGTTAATTTGTCCGAATACATGAATTTGTTAAATTTCGTTTTTGAACTTTCTTGATTATTTGATCACTCACTTAAATTCTGTGCTAATAATTTTATGATGCGAATTTTAGATGATGATAAGGTTGTGTGCTTCAATAACATGTTTACTTTGATGTTGAAAATTTTGTGCTTTGATGCTAAAAGTTTCTATGATGATGAGCATGTTATCATACAAT
The DNA here is from genome assembly GCA_900464855.2 of Musa schizocarpa. Classification (NCBI taxonomy): domain Eukaryota; kingdom Viridiplantae; phylum Streptophyta; class Magnoliopsida; order Zingiberales; family Musaceae; genus Musa; species Musa schizocarpa. Next base: position 18,888,075 of record LS990920.1, read on the forward strand.
GATGCAATATCATGTTTACTTCGATGATTATGATTTCTATTGAATATTGAGAAGCTTTAATCATACATCGGATTCTTAATCTTTGAGTACTATAAAGCACTAATGATATTACCTCATGCAAGTAGTGTTGAAAAGCTATGACAAAATATTTTATAAATGCATGAAGTATTTATACATATCTTGATGTTTGATTCATGGAAGTAATTGACAAATGCATCTCTCACGGATTTCACTCTTATGAATTTTTGATGAGAAATAGATTTGATGTAATGCTCTTCTTGCTATGAAGTTTTATTTGTGAATTTCTCCTTCATGTGATACTCCTCTCGCATGAATTCTTCTCATGAAAATTGAAGGAATTCCAATAGAAATCTTAATCCTTGAAAGATGAATTCTCGTGTGTGATAATAAAAACATGTGTGATAATTTTTGTGGGGATTTGATTTTATATGGATATCTCGATCCTTTTCAAGAATCCCTTCTCTTTGTCAAAATGAAAGTATGTTTTAACATTTTTGACTTGATTCAAATAATTTCACAAACTTAGTTCTTAATAGATTCCCTCCTTGCCTTCTTTCCTCTTCTTCATGCAAAATTATGATGATAAGGGGGAGAAGTTGTTGGAATCTATCGTTTTAATGTTGATAACATCTAATGATGAGAACTTTTGAGTGTGAAACTTGCTTGATTTTCTTTTTACCACACTTGCATTGTTGAATTGTTCTCCTTTTTGTTGATGAATTACCACACTTGCATTGTTGATGACAATGGGGGAGAAATAATACCAAAATATGGTAAATTGATGACAAATATATGCAATGTATTTCATCATATATACTTGAAATGGTTGCTTGATAAAATTCTTTCATTATGATAAGATATCTAGAGCTTAACTTGCTATTTTGTAATTGATATCTTGCCATAGAATGATGTCATCTTTTATATTTAAAATATCATACTTGCAATTGGATGTCATGCCTTGACATCATTTTGATAAATACTTGGCATCGTATTTTGAGAATGATAGATCATGATAGGAATCATAACGTGCATGTTGATAAGTTTAATTAACTTATTTTATCGGTTTGTTTCTTGAATTTAAAGGCTTTGAATTCAAGATTGTCTTTTCTCAAGTATAACATATAGATAGGGGGAGTTGAGGTTAACTCCGTCATCAATTGATTATCATCATCAAAAAGGGGCCGATTGTTGAATCTCGAATTTTGATGATGAAGTCAATTATAATTTGTTTGATCTAATCTATATGTTAAGAAAAGTGTGCAGGATTAACTACAATAGCAGTAAGACATAAAACAGGTGTTGTGCCAGAGTCAAGAACGAGATCTCATTAAGAGTTCGAGAGTTCGACGCAGACATTCATCGGAAGTTCTGCGGGAACCAATCGAGAAGTCTAAGAGCTTGCCAAAGAAGCTCATCGGAACTTGCCAAGAAGATCATCGTAAAGTCCAGAGCCTGTCGGGAGTCTGTCGGAATATTGCCGAGAGTTCGTCAGATGTTCACAGGAAGCTCGCCGGAAGAGCAATTGATGCACTGGAACAAGAAGCACTATAAATTGTGTCTTAATTATCATAGGTAGAGCGTAAATTAAGTTAGGATTGGGAGATAATCTCACTAACTTAATTATGGGCCAATTGGGCCCTTAACAGGGTTGAATTGGGCCGAATTGAGCACCCAATTCAACCCTTGAAAACATGGCCGGTGGTGGCACCGCTTGGAAGGTTGTACCCTTGGTTTTCTGGGCAGTGGTACCGTCGGTAGTAGTGCTGCCAACGGTGGTACTGCCCAGTGACATAGCAGTGGTGGTAGTACCACCCAAAAACGACGGTGGTACTACTAGTACCCTGGATTCTAGGGATATAACACTTCTTGACTCCAATTTTGAAGCTATTTAGGCCTATAAAAGCCTCACCCTTTTCTTCATGAAAGTGCATGAAAGCATTAAGATAATCTTGAGTTGTTGGGGTGTAAAAGTGTTATAAACAAGTATTAGAGTCCTCCTCCCTTTCTAAGTTTTGAGATAATTCAAGAGAGGTGTGAGACTTATAAGGGTTCTCTCCTAAACCCGTGAAAAGGAGAAAGCACAATAAAAGAGGTGGTTGGTCTTCACCTATTGAAGGAAGGCCTTTAGTATATGTCAGAGACCTCGTCGGAGGAGGAATCTGAAAGTGAATGTAGGTCACGTTGACTTTCAATAAAAATGAAGACGATTCAAAAACTTCATTCGATAAAATCCGTATAGGAAATATATTTAACTTAAAAATGTTCATAAGTGTTGTGAGTAAGTAAATTAGTTTGTAATAAAATAAAAAGTATAATAGAAATGCAAACTGATTTATAGTGGTTCGGTCATCCCGACCTCTGTCCACTCCCGATTCCTCATCACTCGAGACCACCAGTTTTCACTACTGATCTTCTTTCAATGAGCGAAGAACAACTACCCTCTTACAACTCTTTTTTTTTTCACAGGCTCAAGAAAGGACCTTTATATCTCTCTTTTATACTAGACCTCACTCCTCCCTTAGAAATAGTTCTAATGCTAGGAGGAAGTGACTCTAAACTTTAAAATCAAAAAGCAAAAGTTGCCTTCTTGAACATCTTAAATATTGCTAGCTTACATGATGTAAAACTCAAAATTTTTGTTAGCTTGCAATGATGATAAAACTTGAGATTTATTATGCAATGATTTAAACTTGGATGTCTAAAAACACTTGCTAGTTGCACTTCTCCCTTTTTGTTGATGACAAAGGGGGAGAAGTATGATGTTATGCATAAGTTTATGATAACATGTTGCTTGGATTTTTGAATCCAAGAGTCTATATCAATATGGCATATTGATAGGAGGAGTTTGTTTAAACTCCGTCATCAATTGGTTGTCATTATAAAAAAGGGGAAGATTATTGAATCTCGAATTTTGATGATGAAACCAATTGATAAGTGTTTATGAATTGATATATATTTTGAGTGATGCAGGATGCTTCAATCAGGATGAGACAATTAAAGTAGGAAGAATCATGTTGGGCCGGTGGAACATGTCAAAAGATTTGACGTTTAGCCGTAGAATCGGATGACATATCGATAGAAGGCTTCGGGCCATGGATTCGGACATCAAGCTAAGAAGAGCGGAAATTATGCTAAGGATATCGAAGTTGCAGAGGTCAACTGGTCGATTGGGTAATAGGCCACAAGAGAGGACGATGCATTGAAGAATCGGACGAAGCGTCGATGGACCAATGACATGCCAGACAACATGATTCATGCATAGTAATAATTATCTAGATCAAAGTATGTTTTTACATGTGCAGGATTAACTATGATAGCAAGGCATAAAGCAAAATGAAGTCTTGGAGTCAAGAACGTGATTTCGTTGGGAGTTTAAGAGTTCGTCGGAAGTCCGGACATTCATCGGAAGTTCTATCGAAATTGATCAAGAAGTCCCAGAGCTTGTTAGGAATCCGCTGGAACATTGCCGAGAGATTGTTGAAAGTTCACCGGAAGATCGTCGGAAGCTCGCTAGAAGAAACCTATACTTACGGACTTTGTTTAGCTTAGTAAATATCTTAAAATTTGTAGTTAGCACATAAAAGGGATTAGAATTGGGCCAACCCAATTAACGGACAGTTGGGCTAAGTTTGGGTTGTGTTGGGCTAAAAGAAAGGCCCAAACAATGACCAAACAAGTGAAACCATCGTGGCACAGTCTCCGAGACTGTGTCAGGTGATGGTACCACCCAAACTCAATCTTCGAGACTGTCTAGGTGATGGTACCGCCTAGTGTTAGGCTGTAGGCAGTGGTACCGCCCGTACCCTAAAATTTTGGGGGTTTGAATTTTGGGCTCCAAATTTGAATCTATTTGGGGCCTATAAATACCTTAGTTATTCCTGCATAGATAAGGAAGAAATATTAAGCAAAACCATATGACTCTAAAGTTATAAACCTTAGAAAGTTGAGTTCCCTCCTCCCAAAGCTTAGAGAGAGTTCTAAGGGAGGTGTGAGAGGGATACCTTATAAAAGAGGGTCGTAAAAGGTTGTCTCCTAAACATGTGAAAAGGAAAAGAGGGGTGTAAAAGGGTAGTTGGTATTTGCCTATTGAAAAAAGACTGATAGTGGATGCCGGTGGCCTCGATGGAAGAGGAATCGGCGAAGTGGATATAGGTCACGATGATCGAACCACTATAAAAATCTGGTTTCTCTTGTGCAATTTACTTTATTGCAAACCACTTTACTTACTTTACATCTACTATGCTCTGCTCTATGCTTTTAAAGTTAATACCTTTACGAAATGGTTTTTCGTCATAAATGGATTTAATCGCAATGAAGTTTTGAACCGACGTAATTTTTACCGCTGCACTAATTCACCCCCCCCTACTCTTAGTGCCGACTCTTTTCTTAACAACTATATCAAGGACATATGTAATTTTCTCTACCGTGAGAACAATTCTCATGTTGCAGAGCCAATCCATATAATTCAGACTAGTGCGGCGATTGACATCAAGTATGCCACGTAAGAGATTTGAAATCGATATTTTCTTAAATTAAAGATGTAGCAGAAATAAATAATATGCATATTTTGTAAATAAATAAATAATCAAGATATGGATTTTTATCTTAATATACTCCCACTATTTTACTAGCGAGTCACACGACACTCTCAACACTTGAAATGGAAGTCTCCAACAGACTTCTAGTAGGGATCAGGAGCCAATAAACATCTTAGTATAACCTCGAGGGACTCAATCAATCATATTAAACCCAAAAGGTAGATAAGTCTTGCCGATCACAACTCCTTCTGATTCTGGTCCTATTCGGCCTCTAAACCACCATGGTCTCGAGAGACTCGACCAACCATGATGTTCGATTAAATCAATACCATCGTTACAAGATAAGTCTGATTCAATGATATACCCTCAAGGGACTCAACCAAGCATACTATATCCTCGGGTCACCAGTAACATCTTTATGTCATAGGCAAGATAGCGAATCGCAATATAGGTGAGCCTCGAGGGACTCGACCAACTAAACCTACATCAAGAATCGGTCCTTACTTATAACGATGGAAGGCCACGTGGGTCAATCTAATTGTCTCACGTTTACCGACTTAATATTATCGAGAGAGGGGATTTTTGATTTGGTCTCATAATATGACACGTTACATATATGCATATTTAATATATATCTATATCACATGCAAATATATATACATATTTAGTAAGTGTATAAGCAATCACACATCATATGAGCAATCACACCATATGACTCTGCTCGCGGGCACCGCCGCCCCCGTAGGTGACTCTACTCGCGAGCGCAGTGCCTGTAGACGTCGTTGCCCCGCGGTGCCTCTGCTTGTGGGCACCACTTGCTAGGGCTCGCGTAAGTGACCGTCGCAAGCGAGCCCCGCCCCAACAGGCAACAGCCCGAGGGCCCAGCCCCCACAATTGTAGCCCTTGCGCACAAGCACAGTGCTCGCGCATAAGCGACCGTCGTTGCAGCAGCCTGTAGGCCACCGACTGAAAGCTGCACACAAATGGTAGCACTGCCATCTACGAGGGTTGCAACAGTTGTTGCCCTTTCTCGCTATTGCATCAATAATTTTGATGTCAAAAGCTTCTCCAAAACACAATACTCGTAGTTCAAAACTAAACTATCGCATGAACAACCTAGCTCTGATACCACTATAGGGAAATCTATGGGGCGATATCACATGCGTAGTGGAAGAACATAAAACTGTTAGGATCAAGAGCACTAAGAGGGGGTGAATTAGTGCAGCGAAAAACTTTCAACATTTAAAACTACGTTCGTACAACAAAGGCGATTTCAGTAGAAAAGCCGATTTGTAAATTACTTTAACTTGAGATCAGGTAAGAAGCAGTTAAAACAAATCTATAAAGGCAGTTTGCAGTTATGATGTAAGCGCCAACTGAAATACGATGTTCGTACGGTAAAACCAATTTCAGTAGAAAAGCTGATTCGTAAATCACTTTAACTTGTAATTAGGCAAGAAGCAGTTAAAATGAATAGGTTAAGGCAGTTTGCAGTTGTGATGGAAATCAGAATGTAAGTGCAAACTGAAATACGATGTTCGTACGAGAAAAGCGATTTACATCTAAACACGATTCGGAAAATACTGAGCTTGGAAACGCAATCGTAAAAGCGCAGAAGGCAGTAAGCTGTGAAGGAGGTTTGCAGTAAGGATAATTAGCTCAAAGTAAATGCAAACCAGAGAAGACGAGAGTTTACAGTGGTTCGGTCAATCATGACCAACATCCACTCCTCCGATTCCTCTTCCGTCGAGGCCACCGGCATCCACTGACGATCTTCCTTTACTAGGCAAAGATCAACCTCCTTCTTACACCCCTCTTCTCCTTTTACTGGGTTTAGGAGACAACCCTTACAAGCACTCACTCTCCTCTCTTAAAAAGAATTTTAACACTTAAGCTAGAGGAGGAAAATTCTAGAGATTGCAGCAGTGTTTTCTCTCTTTTAATCTCTCTATGCTTGTATATTTTACCCAGGGATTGAAGGGGTATTTATAGGCTCCAAACCAGTTTTAATTTGGAGCTCAAATCTATCATCTCCCGAAATTCCAGGGTTTGGCGGTTGCACCGCCTGGCAGAGCTTGGAGACTGAGCCTCTAGGTGGTGCCACCTTTTGTCAGGGACGGTTGCACCGCCTGGCAGAGCTCGAAGGCTGAGCCTCTGGGCAGTGCCACCGCTTGTCAAGGGCGGTTGCACCGCCTGGCAGAGCTCAGAGACCAAGCTCAGGCGGTACCACCGCCTGACTGGGGCGGTTGCACCGCCCAACCAGAGCTCAGAGACTGAGCTCAGGCGGTTGCACGGCTGTCAGAGGCGGTTGCACCACCCAGCCAGAACTCGGAGACTGAGCCCTGGGCGGTGCCACCACCGACCTAGGCGGTGCCACCGCCGACCTAGGTGGTGCCACCTCTGGGCGAGAGATCTTGGTCCGAATGGGTTGATCCATTCGGCCCAATTTGGTTCTTTCAAGGGCCCAATTGCTCCTAGATTAAGTTAATGGGATCACCTCCCAATTCTAACTTAATCATCATGCTAAATACGATAATTCTTAATACTTTTACTACAGCTTGCTCCGGTGCGTCAATTGCTTCTTCCGGCGAGCTTCCGGCGAACATCCGACGGTCCTCCAACGATGCTCCTATGGACTTCCGGCAAACTCCTGGACTTGCGACGATCCACTTGGCGAGTTCTGATGAGCTTTTTTTGGCAAGGTCCTGGACTTCTCAGATTTGTTCCCGTAGAACCTCCGACGACCGTCCGGACTTCCGTCAAGCTCTCGAACTCCCAACGTGATCATAGTCCTGACTCTGGCGCAACTCCTACTGCATGTCTTACTTTCATCGTAGTTAATCATGCACATGTAAAACAAAACTTCGATCGAGACAATTAATCCTAAGCAATTAACCAAGTTGTCTGGCATGTCATTGGTCCCTCGATGCTTCGTCCGATTCTTCGGCGCATCGTCCTCTCCTGCGGCCTATTGCCCAATCGGCCAGTTGACTCCGCAACTTCGATATCCTTGGCACAATACCCGCTCTTCTTGGCCCAATGCTCGAGTCCATGGCCCGAAGCCTTCTATCGATACGTCGACCGATCCACCAGCCCGACGTCCAATCTTCTGACATGTTTCTCCAGCACAACATGATTTTTCCTGCTTTAATTGTCTCATCCTGATCGAAGAATCCTACGTTACTCAAAACACAGATTAAAATATAAACACATATCAAGTGGTTTCATCATCAAAATACGAGATTCAACAATCTCCCCCTTTTTGATGATGACAACCACTTGTTGATGGAGTTAACCTTAACTCCCGGAGTTTAAACAAACTCCCCCTATCAATATGCCATATTGATAGAACCTTGAATTCAAACTGAATTCAAGTCATTGCAATATTCATCATGAATACTTGCAACACATCATCATGAACTTATGCATAAACTTATGCAAAAATGTCATGTCGTCAACATACTTCTCCCCCTTTGTCATCAACAAAAAGGAGAAGTACCACAATCAAGTGTTTGGAATATTAGTTCAACTTATTGCATGAAAAACATAATATCAAGTTTTATCATCATGCAGTTTTGAAGCTAGAAAATTTAGCAAGTATTACATCATGCTTAGAACATTTAAGCTATCAAGTTTCAGATATGCAAGTTTTACATCATATAAGATAGCACTTTTGGTAATGTTCAAGATAGCAAGTTCTACATCATGCAAGCTAGCAATAGTATAACATTTTAGAACATGCAAGCTATTAGTTTTGAGATGTTCAAGAAAGCAACTCTTGCTTCTTGAGATATGCAAATTTGTCAAGTTTTGCTAGATGTGCAAGTTAGCATTTTTGCCTCTTAAGATAGGCAAGATAGCACATTTGCTTCTTTTGAGATAGCAATTTTTTTCTTCTCTTTAGACTACAAGCTAGCAATTTTTATGATATACAAGTTTCATAATATACAAGCTAGCAAAAACTTCGAAAGCAAATGCAAAATAACTTTCTTGTGTAAGCTCATGATTCTTGCTTCCTATTGCAATGTGCAAGTTGCAAGTTTTACTTCTTAAGATAGGCAAGCTAGCACTTTTGCAATTTTTGTTTCTTAAGATAGGCAGGCTTGTGATGTTCAAGATGACAAGATCTTTCTTCTCTTTTGAGAAGTATCATTTTTGCTTTCTTTGCAAAGTGCAAGCTAGCAAAATGCCAAACTGGCAAGAGATAATGTTTTACATGAGGCAAGCAAACAATTTGGCAAATGTTACATTTGCATCTTCTCTTTTGAGAAGTGAAATTTTTGCTTTCATCTTGAATTGTGCAAACTAGCTAGTTTACCTCTTTTCATGATGTCCACGCTAGAAATTCTTGCTCCCCCTTTGTCATTGTCAAAAACAAAGGAAGACCCTTATATCAATTTTCATATTATGACAAAGGTAAGTATCAATCTTATTTGTACATTATTATATATTCAAATTAAAATATACACAATTTCAAAAACCTTATTTTTCATGCACGATACCGAAAAATAAATCAATCATCATTAATGGGCATATCATACATGATACTCAAACATTAAAATTTTTAAGCATTTATCAATATGTTGATTATGATACCAAACATTCATCATTTAAAGCATTCATGATACACATCATATGCAATACATCATGTATATCATTATCATAAGTACATCATTTTAACTTAATGAATATTTCATCATTGCATGCATCATACCAAAACATTTCAAGCCATGCAAGCCATAAATACAAAGAAATCATGTCATGAAGGATAAAATCATTTGAATACCAAAAGACATGATTTATATAGTAAATATCTTCTTTAAATAAAATATAAAGAAAAATCATAGGAGTACAAAGAAGAGATCTTGTTTTAAAAGAAAATCAAGTAATAACCCCAAGAACTCACAAGGAAAAATCATGATTTATTTAGAAAATCTCCTCTCAAGAGAATATCAAGTAAAATCGTAGAAGATCGATTAATGAAAAATTTTGATTTATAATAAAATCTCATGTATCGAATGTCGAGAAATCAAAATTATGATTTATATAAAAAATATCACAAGTTATATTCAAGAGAAAAATCATCATTTATTTTTAATTTGTCACATCAATATTTCTTAGATATGCATGATACCAAAACATGGTTTTAAATCTTTAACATATAACATGCATAAATTCAAAAATTGAAAGGAGAATGAAAGAATTCAAAGGTACAAAGATTTCAACAATCTCATAAACAAATGTAAGACCAAGTCATGAATCAAAAATTCCATGAATCAAAATGATCATCAAAGGTAATCTCATGTTATTCCAAGAAATCAATATCATGATTTTGATAAAACTCATTTCAAATTTAAATCATAAAAATCACTTTTATGATTCACAAAATTCATAACATAGGTAGATTCATGATTTCATAATATATTCCTTTTTTTTTTTTTTTTTTTTTAAGTATTTGATTTCATGTTAGCATGCTTTTTCATTTATGTTAAATAAAAACATGCATCAACGTTTAGGATCGGAAAATGAATTTTGTCATAGAACCATCAAGATCAATAGATTTTCAAAAATGAATTGTTATGGTCAAGAAAATCCGAAAATAAAATTTAACACTTTCATGCATTCGGACATGGTTTTGCCATATACACTCATGAAAATAACACATGCTTATCATCATGTATAACTTAAAATCTCATGCATAAAATTGTCAATCATTGTATCAAAAACATTTAATATTTTCATTACATCATTATGCATTACTTCAAATCAAACATGATTTCATTCAACAATGTTAATCAAACATGATACACATTATTACTTCTTAACCATGATTTCATATTTTCAATCAAAATCATTTTGTTTGTTTATCATAAAATATGCAATGTTATCATTTTCGAAATTACTAGCATGATCATGATTTTTGTATATTTATTTTTAAACATGTAATTTTTAAGAAAATTAATTCTAAACTAAAAAAGAAAATACATCATGAAAGCATCAAGTAATTTCAAAATAAATCAGGGGGATTTTGATTACCTTTTCATTGAAAGCGGTTAAGGCGTAGTTTGCCACCTCGCCTTTCTTGATTTTCTCCTCATCTTCGAAGGAGCTCGATTCATCCCACTTTGTGTTCTTCTTCTTTAGCCTCTTCCTCCATTCAAGTTCATTGTTTATTTTAGATTTTTGTTTAATAAACTTATTAAGATTTAGTGTTCGAAGTTCAAGTTCATTATTGTCCTCATCACTTGAGTCATCGCTCAACTGGTATTCATTTGTCCGGGGTTCCAAATCCTTCCTGTTCTTTGGAAGGTTGTTTTGTTCATCATGTTCATCATGTGCATTGTGCACCATTTCATATGTCATCAACGAACCAATTAGTTCTTCAAGTGGTAAGTTGTTTAGGTTTTTAGCTTGTATTGCAGTTACTTTTGAATCCCACTTCTTAGAAAGAGAATGTAAAATCTTGTTTACGAGTTCAAAATCCGAAAAACATTTGCCAAGAGCTCTTAAACCATTGACGACATCCGTGAAACGGGTGTATATGTCAACAATGGTTTCGCAAGGCTTCATTCGAAAAAGTTTGTAAGAATGCACGAGAATGTTGATTTTGGACTCTTTCACTCGACTAGTGCCTTCATGAGTGACCTCAAGAGTTTTCCAAATATCAAAAGCCGAATCACACATCGAAACACGATTAAATTCATTTTTGTCAAGTGTACAAAACAAGGCATTCATAGCCTTTGCGTTTAAAGAAAAATACTTCTTCTCCAAATCCGACCATTCGTTCATCGATTTAGAGGGAAGTTGAAAACCGTTTTCAACAATATTCCATAAATCCAAATTCATAGAAATCAAGAAAACTCTCATTCGAGTTTTCCAATAAGTGTAGTCCAATCCGTGAAACAACGATAGACGAACAACCGAAAAACCCTCTTTAAAGCCATGAAGAGTCATTTCTCTCGAGAGTAAATTAGTAATAAGAAATACCGGGCTCTGATACCAATTGTTAGGATCAAGAGCACTAAGAGGGGGGGGGGGGTGAATTAGTGCAGCGGAAAACTTTCAACGTTTAAAACTGCATTCGTACAATAAAGGCGATTTCAGTAGAAAAGCCAATTTGTAAATTACTTTAACTTGAGATCAGGTAAGAAGCAGTTAAAACAAATCTATAAAGGTAGTTTGCAGTTATGATGGAAATCAGAATGTAAGCACAAACTGAAATATGATGTTCATACGGTAAAAGCGATTTCAGTAGAAAAGCCGATTCGTAAATCACTTTAAATTGTGATTAGGCAAGAAGCAGTTAAAACGAATATGTTAAGGCAGTTTGCAGTTGTGATGGAAATCAGAATGTAAGTGCAAACTAAAATACGATGTTCGTACGAGAAAAGCGATTTACGTCTAAACACGATTCGGAAAATACTGAGCTTGGAAACGCAATCGTAAAAGCGCAGAAGGCAGTAAGCTATGAAGGAGGTTTGCAGTAAGGATAATCAGCTCAAAGTAAATGCAAACCAGAGAAGACGGGAGTTTACACTGGTTCGGTCAATCATGACCTACATCCACTCCTCCGATTCCTCTTCCGTCGAGGCCACCGACATCCAATAACAATCTTCCTTTACTAGGCGAAGATCAACCTCCTTCTTACACCCCTCTTCTCCTTTTACTGGGTTTAGGAGACAACCCTTACAAGCACTCACTCTCCACTCTTAAACAGAATTTTAACTCTTAAGCTAGAGGAGGAAAATTCTAGAGATTGCAGCCGTGTTTTCTCTCTTTTAATCTCTCTATGCTTGTATATTTTACCCAAGGATTGGAGGGGTATTTATAGGCTCCAAACCAGTTTGAATTTGGAGCTCAAATCTATCATCTCCCGGAATTTCGGGGTCTGGCGGCTGCACCGCCTGACTGGGGCAGTTGCACCGCCAGCCAGAACTCGAAGACTGAGCCCTGGGCGGTGCCACCGCCGACCCAGGCGGTGCCACCTCTGGACGAGAGATCTGGGTCCGAATGGGTTGATCCATTCGGCCCAATTTGGTTCTTTCAAGGGCCCAATTGCCCCTAGATTAAGTTAATGGGATCACCTCCCAATTCTAACTTAATCATCTTGCTAACTACGACAATTCTTAAGACTTTTACTACAGCTTGCTCCGGTGTGTCAATCGCTTCTTTCGGCGAGCTTCCGGTGAACTTCTGGCGAACATTCGACGGTCCTCCGACGATGCTCCTACGGACTTTCGACAAACTCCTAGACTTGCGACGATCCACCTGGCGAGTTCTGACGAGCTTCTTTTGGCAAGCTCCTAGACTTCACGGATTTGTTCCCGCAGAACCTCCGACGACCGTCCGGACTTCCGTCAAGCTCTCGAACTCCCAACGTGATCATAGTCCTGACTCTAGCGCAACTCCTACTGCATGTCTTACTTTCATCGTAGTTAATCCTGCACATGTAAAACAAAACTTCGATCGAGATAATTAATCCTAAGCAATTAACCAAGTTGTCCGGCATGTCATTGGTCCTCGATGCTTCGTTCGATTCTTCGGCGCATCATCCTCTCCTGCGACCTATTGCCCAATCGGCCAGTTGACTCCACAACTCCGATATCCTTGGCACAATACCCGCTCTTCTTGGCCCAATGCTCAAGTCCTTGGCCCGAAGCCTTCTGTCGATACGTCGACCGATCCACCAGCCCGACGTCCAATCTTCTGACATGTTTCTCCAGCACAACATGATTTTTCCTGCTTTAATTGTCTCATCCTGATCGAAGCATCCTACGTTACTCAAAACACAGATTAAAACATAAACACATATCAAGTGGTTTCATCATCAAATTACGAGATTCAACAAAAACAAAATCCTCAATTTCCCAAAGATGTGTTCATCATCACGCGAAGATTGGTGCGCAAAATTCGCGAAACTTAAAACTGCGTATATTAAAGATTGTGTTATCTAGGGAGATCGTATATCCCTAAATCCCTACATATCTCTAGAAGAGGGTGAAGTAGGTCAAGGTCCTCCTCTCTAATGGTGATCCACACAACAGGGCTACGACGATGCTCCTTAAAACTCCTGACCTATTATCTAAGGAGGAAAAGGGGAGGAGAATAGGAGATGGCAACCCAAAGAGGCTATAGCCTATAAACTATTGGTTCCCTCCTATTTATAGATGTCCCCTATCAACTTAACCCTAATGAATCCTACCTTATAGGGTATTGTTTCTCCATCCAATTACCCAAGCCTCTTAGAGTAGTGGATCTCTATCCAATAGTCTCTCATTGGCTCTTATTAGATCTCATCCATAAAATCTAATAATTCAGTGGCTTATTAGATATCCAATAATATATGGGTTCCGACGGATATCTCATATCTGAACCTCTACTCATCGTAACGCCTATCATATGCGTGTGACCCTCTAGACCCAATATCAAGCTGGTCGCAAGTTATACTTGTCAGAACTCCTTCTAGCTTAGTGAATTATTATCTCCATAATAATTCACTCGACTCATCGACTATAGACGTACTAGGCCACTACGTCGTAATCCCCAAACGATACCAATCTATTAGACATGTTTGTCCTCAGTTATCATATACCTATAGTCCTTCATCCATCTAATATCCTAGAGATCGTATACCGGGCATGGTGTTATCAGACCTATACGGTTTCTGCTCGAGTTTCGCTCTAATCGGATTCTCCTAGAGAACTCTTTCTCTCTCAATCTGAATGACCTTAGCTAGAGATTTATCTGAGCAAGAACACATGAGATATTTCTCTCATGACATCGAGAGTGGATAATCCTCTATCGACACTCAATAGTCCTCATAAGGTTGGCTACCACTCCCAATGATCGGTTGTACTAGATTTGGAACCTCCAGACCTATAAGTCTGGTATCAAAGAATGGAGTACTCATAAGGTACATCCTTGGTGTCTCAAGTCTAAGGAACATATACACCACTAGGACAACAGAATCACTGTTTGACAATAAGGCATCATCAACCATCTAGCATTTTGTAAGCGGATCAATCAGTGAACTCATTCTCCAATGAGCACATGTACTGTATCCCTAGCATCCCCATATGAGAAACTATGAGACCAGCTGCATCCATCATATAGATGGGTATATAACACACTAGTTTATCCAGTTATCTCGATGCCCCTCTCGAGTAATGTATGACTAGGATTATTTAATATCTATGTTTAAAGGCGAATCGGTCTCATTATCATGATCTTTTCACGATCCGATTTTTATTACGCAGATCCATAGACATCACAATATACAACAAGCAACAAGCAATATAAAGTGAGAAAATACCAAACAATAATAAGCAAAAAGACTACGTGTCAAGTCATACGTGTCATCACTCACATAATTGACTTACAAGAAACTTATAACTAACAAGAGGTAGACAAAGGACCACCAACAAAAAGAGGCGAGGTGTTAGTAGCGATGGCGAAGGCGAAGGCAAAGGGGGCGACGCTGATAGGATCAAGAGCGGCACTGAGAGGGGGGGTGAATTAGTATAGCAGAAAACTTTCACGATTTCAAAAGACTTGTTTCGATTAAAACGGATTCCAACGAAAATGGTTTCGATTTAATCCATTTCTGAGAGAATTTGAACTTGAAAGATTTCATAAAATTAAAGCCAATCTCGGAAGGTGTTTACTTGAAAGTGTATGTAGGCATAGTAAAAGCACAGTCAGGAGAAGAGACAGTTTGCTATAAAATTAAATTGCTCAAAATAAATGCAAACCAAGTTTTAGAGTGGTTCGGTCAATGTGACCTACATCCACTTTCATATTCCTCCTTCGATGAGGTCACCGGCATTTGCTAAAGGCCTTCTTTTAATAAGTGAAGATCGAACACCTCTTTACAGCACTTTCTCCTTTTCCCGGGTTTAGAAGATAAACCCTTAATAGTCTCACTCCTCTTTCTTGGATGGTTACAAGGCTAAGAGATGATGGAGGAGAACTCTAACTTTTATAACACTTTAAAACTCAAAAACTCAAGATTATACCAATAGATTTTGTGTCCTTTCATGCAGAAAAGGGTGGGATATTTATAGGCCCCAATGGCTTCAAAAATAGAGCCAAAAAGTATCTAATCTCATATTTCCGGGGTCCTGACGATACCACCACCTGACACCTAACACTGGGCGGTACTACCGCTCAGTTTGGGTGGTAACACCGCTTGACAAAGCTCGGAGTTCGAGCTCTGGTGGTACGACCGCTTGACAGGGGCAGTACCACCATTGGTAGCAATAACCATCAGATGTACCACCGCCCAGACCACCTAGGAGATTGGGTCTTTTGAGCAGTGCCACCATCGGCCCTGGTGGTGCTACCGCCGGCCATGTTTTCAGGGGCTAATTGGGTTGTTCAATCCAGCCCAAATCAGCCCTGTTAAGGGCCCAATTGGCCCCTAATTAAGTTAGTGGGATTACCTCCTAGTCTTAACTTAATTTATGCTTTAACTACGATAATTAAGACATGATCATAGCTCTTCTTGTTCTGGTGCGTCAATTGCTCTTCGAGGTGAGCTTCTGGCATACTTTCGGTGAACATCCGATGAACTCTCGGCAATGCTCCAGCAGACTCCCGACAAGCTCCTAGACTTTACGACGATCTTCTTGGTAAGTTCCGACGAGCTTTTTTGGCAAGCTCCTGGGCTTCTCGGTTGATTTCGACAGAACTTCCGACGAACGTCCGGACTTCCGACGAACTCTTGAACTCCCAACGTGATCTCGATCTTGACTCTAGCACAACACCTGCTTTATGTCTTACTGCTATCATAGTTAATCCTACACACTTTACTCAACATATAGATTAGATCAAACAAATTACAATTGACTTCATCATCAAAATCCGAGATTCAACAATCTCTCCCTTTTTGATGATGACAATCAATTGATGATGGAGTTAACCTTAACTCCCCCTATCTCTATGCCATACTTGAGAAAAGACATTCTTGAATTCAAGGCCTTTGAATTCAAGAAACAAATTGATAAGTTAAGTTCATTTAAACTTATCAATACACACATCATGATTCCTATCATGATCTAACATTCTTAAAGTGATGTCAAGGCATGACATCCATTTTTAAGTATGATATTTCAAATATGAAAGATGACAAAGATAGTAATTCATCATTCTGTGGCAAAGATATCAATTTGTAAAAATAAGCAAGTTAAGCTCTAGATATCTTATGAAAGAAATTTATCAAGCAAATATTTCAAGTATCTATGATGAAATACATTGCATATATTTGTCATTAATTTACCACATTTTGGTATTATTTCTCCCCCTTTATCATCAACAAAAAGGAGAACGATTCAACAATATGGTAAAAATTTATGCCACATTTCAATTTATATACTAATCATATTTTAAGCATTCATGACATGGTATCATTCAAAAGTTCTCACATTAAAAGTTATAAATATTAAAAAAATAGCTTCCATCAACTTCTCCCTATTTATTTTTGCATGAAGAAGGAGAGTAAGGAGGAAAATCCATTGAGAACTAACTTTGTGAAATGATTTGAATCAAGTCAAAAATGATAAAAGAGTTTCATTAAATTATGCTTCAATTTTCACAAGGATCAAGATATTTATATGAAATCAACTCATCATTCTTGCAAGTTTCATCTCATAAAAAAATAAAGATTCTTCTTTCATTAAGAAAAGATTCATGTGAAAGAATTTAAGGATAAAATAAATTTCAATAAAAGAAATTTCATGAATGATCACATCAAATCCATTTCTCATTAAAAATTTACAAGAGATAAACCGTGAGAGATGCATTTGTCAATTAATTCCATGTAT
This sequence comes from Musa schizocarpa, assembly GCA_900464855.2. Lineage (NCBI taxonomy): Eukaryota > Viridiplantae > Streptophyta > Magnoliopsida > Zingiberales > Musaceae > Musa > Musa schizocarpa. The sequence goes on from LS990920.1 coordinate 18,905,455, forward strand.
CAAAAATCATTAAGTGATGGAACAAGGGTATGAAGTAAACTTGATATGACATTAACTCATGAAAGCTCCATTCAAGAAGATAGTTCGAAAAAGAAATATAACAACTCATGCGTTTGGAGAAATTAACATTCCTAACTCTGCAAATGATCATAATACATCAAGTCATAGATACCAACAGTTAAATGTATCAAGGAATGTATTCGTTCAAAAGATATATTAAGTCTAATTCTTAGAGTGATATATTCATTAAAGTAAGCTCAGAATTTAACCATCAAGGTAAGTAGCATTTTAGGCATCAAAGCACAATATTGTGATCATCAAAGTAAGTAGCATTTTAAGTTTACAACATTAAGGTAAACAACATATTATTATAACATAACAAAGAGGAATTGTGTCCACTTCTCCTCAAATACATACAGTTTATTCAGGTGGTGGAAAGTTCAAATGTCTAAACAAAGTATTAAAATGTTGATGAATTTATTGTAACTCAATTAAGATTTAATCTTGCCATTGTTCAAGTCGATCTTATTGTTGTTCAAAACGATCCATCCGAGTCCCTATGTCGTCGACAGATAAGGGAGTTGCTTACTCTACTGGAGGTGATTCCTTAAAGGGACTAGTTGGAGGAGATAGATTACCCCTAAAAATTAGTGTTTCAGGTTCTGGTTCAGGATGGAGGGGATCAATCCTTCTAGGTAGTTTAGTCTATATACCATTTTCTGAATATACATCTCATCCGTCAAAGTAGATTTTATTTATGATACTAAATCTGTCTAATTTTATAACTTCTTCGTCGGGTGGAATAGCAATATCATAGGCATCGAGTAGTCTTGTGATTAAGCCACCATATTGAAGCATCATGTCTTTTTTTGATATTTCAATCATGTTTTATTGGATTAAGTAACCAAAATAATTATTATATCCCTCCATAATCCAATACATGGTACCTAGTTCCATTTGACTTACTTCATTATGATGATATTGCTTAGGGAGAATTATGTTAGGATCAAGAGCACTAAGAGGGGGGGGTGAATTAGTGCAACGGAAAACTTTCAATGTTTTAAAACTTCGTTCATATGACAAAGCTGATTTCAGTAGAAAATTCGATTCGTAAATTTCTTTGACTTAAGATCAGGTAAGAAGCAGTTAAAACAAATCTATAAAGGCAGTTTGCAGTTATGATGGAAATCAGAATGTAAGCGCAAACTGAAATACAACGTTCGTACGGTAAAAGCGATTTTAGTAGAAAAGCTTATTTATAAATCACTTTAACTTGTGATTAGACAAGAAGCAGTTAAAACAAATCTGTTAAGGCAGTTTGCTATTGTGATAGAAATCAAAATGTAAGCACAAACTAAAATACGATGTTCGTAAGAGAAAAGTGATTTACGTCTAAACACGATTCGGAAAATATTGAGCTTGGAAACGCAGACGAAAAAGCGCAGAAGGCAATAAGCTATGAAGGAGGTTTGCAGTAAGGATAATAAGCTCAAAGTAAATGCAAACCAGAGAGCAGCGCGATTTAGAGTGGTTCGGTCAATCTTGACCTACATCCACTCCTGGCTTCCTCCACCGATGAGGTTGCCGACATCCACTAGAGGCCTTCCTTCAATAGGCGAAGGCCAACCACCCTTTTATAGATTCACTCCTTTTGACGGGCTTAGGAGACAAACCTTACAAACTTTTCTCTCCCTCTTGAAAGATCTGAACTTGGAAGAAAAGAGGGAGAAGAACCTTTAGCTTATTACAATACTTTTGAGCTCAAAAATCTCAGAGTAAGATCAGGATTTTGATGGTTTTCGTTGCTCTTTCATTACTGAAAGAGTGGGGTATTTATAGGCCCCAAACCAGTTTGAATTTTGAGTTGTCAATTCCTGAAATTCCGGGGTCTGGCGGTTGCACCACCTAAAAGGGCTCGAAGACTGAGCCTCTGGGCAGTGCCACCGCTTGTCAAGGGCGGTTGCACCGCCTGGCAGAGCTCGGAGACCGAGCTCAGGCGGTGCCACCGCCTGACTGGGGCGGTTGCACCGCCCAGCCAGAGCTCGGAGACTGAGCCCTGGGCGGTTGCACCGCTGTTAGAGGTGGTTGCACCGCCCAGCCAGAACTCGGAGATCGAGCCTTGGGCGGTGCCACCGCCGACTCAGGCGGTGCCACCTCTGGGCGAGAGATCTGGGTCCGAATGGGTTGATCCATTCGGCCCAATTTGGTTCTTTCAAGGGCCCAATTGCCCCTAGATTAAGTTAATGGGATCACCTCCCAATTCTAACTTAATCATTGTGCTAACTACGATAATTCTTAAGACTTTTAGTACAGCTTGCTCTGGTGCGTCAATCGCTTCTTCCGGCGAGCTCCCGGTGAACTTCTGGCGAACATCCGACGGTCCTCCGATGATGCTCCTACGGACTTCCGGCAAACTCCTGGACTTGCGACAATCCACTTGGCGAGTTCTAATGAGCTTCTTTTGGCAAGCTCCTGGACTTCTCGGATTTATTCCCGCAGAACCTTCGACGACCGTCCGGACTTCCGTCAAGCTCTCGAACTCCCAACGTGATCATAGTCCTGACTCCGGCGCAACTCCTGCTGCATGTCTTACTTTCATCGTAGTTAATCCTGCACACTTATCTCAACATATAGATTAGATAACAAATGACAATTGATGTCATCATCAAAATCCAAGATTCAACAAATTATACTTATCATAGGGAGAATTAAAGGTAGTAAATGTTTATAGCTTTTTGGAAGAATCGTTAAGTTAGGATTGCAAAAAATTGTTCCTAAGGCATCAACGTAAGTAGTCCCAACTGTTTCATCATCCCATTGTCCCCTAAAATAACACCCTCTTTTTTTTACTAGAATTCCTATGATGTTGCAAATGGTTCTATCCATAATGGGTATATAATGTCCTAATAGATAGGTAGATACCCTTTAATCTTCATCTACGTGTAAATTATTATAAAATAGCCTAACAAGTCTATGGTCGATTGTTAGGATCAACAGCACTAAGAGGGGGGGGCGTGAATTAGTGCAGCGGAAAACTTTCAACGTTTTCAAAACGCGTTCGTACGACAAAGCCGATTTCAGTAGAAAAGTCAATTCATAAATTTCTTTAACTTGTGATTAGGCAGGAAGCAGTTAAAACAAATCTGTTAAAGCAGTTTGCAGTTGTGATAGAAATCATAATGTAAGCGCAAACTGAAATACAATGTTCGTACGAGAAAAGCGATTTACGTCTAAACACGATTCGAAAAATTTGGAGCTTGGAAACGCAATCGTAAAAGCGCAGAAAGCAGTAAGCTGCGAAGGAAGTTTGCAGTAAGGATAATAAGCTCAAAGTAAATGCAAACTAGGGAGCAGTGCGATTTAGAGTGGTTCAGTCAATCTTGACCTACATCCACTTCTGGCTTCCTCCACCGATGAGGTCGCCGACGTCCACTAGAGGCCTTCCTTCAATAGGCAAAGGCCAACCACCCTTTTATAAATTCACTCCTTTTGACGGGCTTAGGAGACAACCCTTACAAACTTTTCTCTCCTCTCTTGAAAGATCTGAACTTGGAAGGAAAGAGGGAGAAGAACCTTTAGCTTATACAACACTTTTGAGCTCTAAAATCATAGAGTAAGATTAGGATTTTGGTGGTTTTCGTTGCTCTTTCATTGCTGAAAGAGTGGGGTATTTATAGGCCCCAAACCAATTTGAATTCCGAGCTCAAAATTGTCAATTCCCGGAATTCCGGGGTCTGGCGGTTGCACCGCCTGACAGAGCTCGAAGACTGAGCCTCTAGGCGGTGCCACTGCTTGTCAGGGGCGGTTGCACCGCCTGGCAGAGCTCGGAGACCGAGCTCAGGCGGTACCACCGACTGACTAGGGCAGTTGCACTGCCCAACCAAAGCTCGGAGACCGATCTCAAGCGGTTGCACCACCTAGTCTCACTCGGAGTCTGAGCCCTAGCGGTGCCACCGCCATCCCAGGCGGTGCCACCTCTGGCTGGTGATCTGGGTCCGAATGGTTTGATCCATTCGGCCCAATTTGAATCTTTCAAGGGCCCAATTGCCCCTAGATTAAGTTAATGGGATCACCACCCAATTCTAACTTAATCATCATGCTATCTACGACAATTCTTTAAGACTTTTACTACAGCTTGCTCCGGTGCGTCAATCGCTTCTTCCGGCGAGCTTCCGGCGAACTTTCGGCGAACATCCGACATACCTCCGACGATGCTTCTGCGGACTTCGACAAACTCCTAGACTTGCGACGATCCTCTTGGTGAGTTCCGATGAGCTTCTTTTGGCATGCTCCTGGACTTCTCGGATTTGTTCCTGCAAAACCTCCGATGACCGTTCGGACTTCCGTCAAGCTCTCGAACTCCCAACGTGATCATTGTCCTGACTCCGGCGTAACTCTTACTACATATCTTACTTTCATAATAGTTAATCCTGCACACTTATCCCAACATATGGATTAGATAACAAATAACAATTGATGTCATCATCAAAATCCGAGATTCAACAATCTCCCCCTTTTTTATGATAACAATCAATTGATAACGGAGTTAACCTTAACTCCCCCTATCTATGTGCCATAATTGAGATAAGTCATTCTTGAATTCAAAGCCTTTGAATTCAAGAGACATATTGATAAGTTAAAGTCATTTAACCTTATCAATACTCTCATCATGATTTCCATCATGATGTATCTCTCTGTATGATGTCAAGACTCGACATCCATTTTCAAATTTCAAATGTAAATTGTTGTAATGATAGCTATTCATCATATGGAAAGATATCAACATGTAAAATTACAATGCAAGTTCTTGATATCTTAATATGATGCAAATATGGCAATCATAGCAAACATGGCATAGCATCAATTTATATACTTCATATATCTGCTTCTTTCAACATAATATGGCATTTATAGCATCAATTTATATACTTCTCCCCCTTTGTCATCAACAAAAAGGAGAACGATATAAGCATCTTTTGAATATACATGTGATGCCATAAGTAGGTTCATGTCATTTATATGATACAAACATCTCAAGAAGATCATGATATGGAGATTATCTACATAGAGTGAAAACTTCTTCCGTTTTATTTGTTATTATTCTTTTTGCATGAAGGAGGAAAGTCATTTGTATAGTTCAAATCGATAGCAAGCTTTACAAGAATCAGGATATTTATGTGAGTCAAGTCCTTGCAAAAAAATATTTTCCTTTTATAAGAGAGAATCATCAAATTTATTTCTCCAAGGAAATATTTTTCACATGATAAGTCTAAAAGCTATGCATTTGCTAGATGTTTCTATTTGTCAAAAATTTATGATGTGAATCAAAGTTCGAAAGAGAATAATGTATTCATGAAATCCGATCGGAACTGAAAATTTAATTTAACACTTTCATGCAAGACTATGTAATTCAATAAAGTTCGAATAATAATTTTAACAAATTTATACATTCGGACACATCAACATTCCTAATTCTCTTCTTATGAAATCAAATTGTTCTTCACTTAGAGGTTTTGTAAAAATATCAGCTAGTTGATGTTTAGTATCTATGAATTCTATAATTACATCATGATTCGTAACAAAATCTCATATAAAGTGATGTCTAATGTCAATATGTTTTGTTCTTGAGTGTTGAATGAGATTCTTTGTTAAACATATTGCACTCGTATTATCACATTTAATGGGAATATTTTTAAGATAGACTTTATAATCTTCTAAGGTGTTTTCCATCCACACAACTTGTGCACAGAATGCACTAGCTGCAATATATTCTGCTTCAGTTGTTGATAAAGCAACCGAGTTTTATTTCTTGGATAACCAGGAAACAAGGGAATGTCCCAAAAATTGACATGTTCCTTATGTGCTTTTTCTATCTAGTCTACACACGGCAAAATCCGCATCAGCATAAGCAATTAACTGAAAATTTTCGGATTTTGGATACCATAATCCTAGATTTGTAGTTCTTTTAAGATATCTAAGTTTTCTTTTAACCGCTTTGAGATGAGATATCTTAGGGTTCAATTGAAACCTAGCACAAAATCCCACACTGAACATAATATCTTATCTAGTTGCAGTGAGGTAAAGTAAACTTCCTATCATACCCGTATAAGTTTTTTGATCGAAGCTTTCTCCACTTTCATCAACTTCCAACTTAGTGGAGGTGCTCATAGGAGTGTTAATAGCTTTTGAGCTATTCATATTGAATCTATTTAGCATATCTAAGGCATATTTAGTTTGACTAATAAAGATGCCAGTGCTTAGTTGCTTAATTTATAAGCCTAAGAAAAAGGTTAATTCTCCCATCAAACTCATTTCAAATTCGAGACTCATGGTTTTAGCAAAAGATTCACAAAAAGATTCATTCGTAGAACCGAAGATAATATCATCAATATAAATCTGAACAATGAGAAAATTATTTTTAATTTTTTTGATAAATAATGTAGTATTGACCTTGCCTTTTGTGAAATTATTTTCAATAAGAAAAGTACTTAGTCTGTCATACCAAGCCCTTGGGGCTTGTTTTAAACCATTAAGAGCTTTGGTTAATTTAAATACATGATTAGGGAGGCTATTATTTTTCAATCCGGGAGGCTGTTCAACATAAACTTCTTCAGAAATAAAGCCATTTAGAAAAGTGCTTTTAACATCCATTTGAAATAACTTAAAATTATTATTACTAGCATAGGCAAGTAGCATCCTTATGGCTTCTAATCTAGCCACAGGAGCGAAAGTTTCTTCGTAATCGATACCTTCTTCTTGGTTGAAACCTTTGGCCACTAGTCTAGCCTTGTTTTTCACCACGATACCATATTCATCTTGCTTGTTTCTAAAGACCAATTTAGTACCAATAACTAAATGGTCATTTGGCCTAGGAACAAGCTTCCACATCTCATTTCTCTCAAATTGATTTAACTCATCTTGCATTGTGATAATCCATGAATCATCTTTCATGGCTTCATCAATACATTTAGGTTCAATTTGGGAGAGAAAAGTTGCGTTGGCACAAAAATTTTTAAAAGATGAACATGTTTGAACTCCCTTAGATGTGTCTCCTAGGATTAGCTCCTTAGGATGAGCATCTACATACTTCCAATCCTTATGTAAGGATGTTTCGGAAGTGGATCCATCCAAGTTGCTAGTTGGAGAAGGGGTTTCATTTAAATTCAAAGAATCGAAATTAACATCATCATCAAAGTCATTTTTCTTGATTTCGGAAATCTCATTGAAAACAACATGAATGGATTCTTCTATTATTAAAGTCCTTTTATTGAAGATACAAAAAGCTTTAGAAATCAAATAATAACCAAGAAAAATTCCTTCATCGGATTTAGCATCAAATTTTCCTAAGGCATCTTTCTCATTCAAGATAAAACACTTAAACCTAAAAACTTTTAAAAAAGAAACATTGGGTTTTTTATTGTTCCACAACTCATAGGGAGTTTTGGTGAGTAAGGGTCTTACTAAAACTCTATTCAAAATATAGCATGCAGTGTTTACAGCTTCGGCCCAAAAATATTTGGGTAGGCTTTGTTCATTCAACATGGTTATTGTCATTTCTTGTAAATTTATATTCTTTCTTTCAACTACTCCATTTTGTTGAGGATTTCTTGGAGTAGAAAAGTTGTGGTTGAATCCATTAGATTCATAGAATTCTTGGAAATCACGGTTTTGAAATTCACCACCATGATCACTTCGAATTGATGAAATCATAAAACCTTTTTCATTTTGAACAAGCTTGCAAAACTTGGTGAAATATCTAAAGCATTCATTTTTGTGTTTCAAAAAATAAGTCCATGTGTATCTACTATAGTCGTCTACAATTACGAGGGCGTATTTGCTGCCTCCTAGGCTTGATGTAGAGATTGGTTCGAACAAGTCCATATGGATCAATTGTAAGGGCCTTGATGTGCTTATTTGATTCTTGGATTTGAAACTACTCTTAATTTGTTTTCCTAATTGACAAGCATCACACACATTATCTTTGATGAACTTGATGTGAGGAATTCCTCGTACAAGTTCTTTGGATGATATTTGAGTGATCAGTTTCATACTAGCAAGACCTAATTTTCTATGCCATAGCTAAGCATCCTCATTTTAAAATCGAAAAACACATTTCATTACACAGATCATTGATGTCAATGGTGTACACGTTATTTTGTTTTAATGCTATCATAGATATGTTGTTGTGTGGTTTTTTAAGGATGCATGCATTAGATTCGAATTTGACAATATATCCTTCATCATATAATTGACTAATTCTCAAGAGATTATGTTTTAGACCATCAACTAACAAAACATCTTTAAAAAAGAAGTTGGATTTGTTACCTATGGTTCCTTTGCCAATAATTTTACCCTTGTTGTTGTCTCCGAAGGTGACATAGCCTTTGTCTATGCTAGTGAGCTTAGAGAATTGAGATGGATCTCCGGTCATATGCCTTGAGCATCCACTGTCAAGGTACCATCTCTTGCTCCTAGCTTGTGATGGTGTATGTCTCTACAAGAAACGATAATTTTTAGGTACCCATTTACTTTTGGGTGCCTCAAAAGTTGATCTATATTATTTGTCATGTTACATAGAGTTTATCATGGTTCCATTAGGAACCCAAATTAATTTGTTCGGACTAATTTTCTTGAATGGACAATAATGCGTTTTGTGTCCATGCTTGCAACAAAAGTTGCATTTGCTTTGGTGTTGAACATGTAGGATGCGGCCTTTTATGAAGGAGGTTGGATTTTGGTGAGAATTTCTCACAAATCCTATTCCACTTCTTTTGGGAACGTGACCCTTGTTTGTAAGGATCGTGTTCAAAGACTTGCTACCCACCTCAAATTTCTTTAAGGTGTCCATGAGTAGCAAGTTTTACTTTTGGATAGTTTCTAGATCATGGCATTTGATACAAGAGCCTAAACTATCATGATATTCTATTTTTAACTTATCGAAATCATAATTAAGACTATCATACTCCTTTTTTAGCAATTTATATTTTCTACAAATAATCTTGCATTCATCAAATAAATCATGAATGGCATTTAATAATTCATCAAATGATAAATCTGTATCAATTAAATTTGTTACCTCCTCTCCGATGGCCATTAAGGCATAATGAGCAACTTGCTCGGTGTTGGACTCCTTTTCTTCGGATGCGCTCGAATCATCCCATGTTGCTTTGAGCGCCTTCTTTTTTTATGTTCTTTTCGTGGATTGGGGACAATCATTCTTGTAGTGTTCCGGCATTTTGCACTCATAGCAAATAACTTGATCCTTTTTGGGTTCAAGTTTATTTTTTGTGTCATTTTTAAATTTGTTTCTCTTAATGAATTTTTTGAATTTCCTTGTTAGAAGTGCCAAGTCATCGTCACAGTCCTCATCACTTGAGTTTTCTCTCAAGTGGTCATCTAAAGTTCTAAGTGTCATATCCTTCCTGTTCTTTGGAAGGATGTCTTCTTGCTCTTCATGAGCCTTGCATGTCATTTCATAAGTCATTAGTGACCCGATTAGTTCTTCAAGAGGGAAGTTGCTTAAATCTTTAGCCTCTTGAATAGCAGTGACTTTAGGGTCCCAACTCTTAGGAAGGGATCTTAGAATCTTATTTACAAGCTCAAAATCCGAAAAACTTTTGTCGAGTCCTTTTAGACCATTGACGACATCCGTGAGACGGGTGTATATGTCGCCAAAAGTCTCGCTCGGTTTCATTCGGAAAAGTTCGAAAGAGTGTATCAAAAGATTGATTTTTGACTCTTTCACTCTACTTGTACCTTTGTGAGTCACTTCGAGTGTATGCCAAATATCAAATGCGGTTTCACGAACCGAAACATGATTAAACTCATTTTTATCAAGCGCACAAAATAAGGCATTCATAGCCTTTGCATTAAGAGCGAAAGTCTTCTTCTCCAATTCATTCCAATCGATCATTGGAAGAGAAGATTTTGTAAATCCATTTTCGACAAGATTCCAAAGTTCAAAATCCATTGAAATAAGGAAGATCCTCATTCGGGTCTTCCAATAGGTGTAGTCCGTTCCATTGAACATGGGTGGACGTGTAATAGAATGGCCCTCTTGGTTTCCGGCGTATGCCATCTCTATTGGGTTTTAATCCGTTTGATAGTAAACTGATCTCTGATACCAATTGTTAGGATCAAGAGCACTAAGAGGGGGGTGAATTAGTGCAGCGGAAAACTTTCAACGTTTTCAAAACGTGTTCGTACGACAAAGTCGATTTCAGTAGAAAAGTCGATTCGTAAATTTCTTTAACTTGTGATTAGGCAGGAAGCAGTTAAAACGAATCTGTTAAAGCAGTTTGCAATTATGATGGAAATCAGAATGTAAGCGCAAACTAAAATAGGATGTTCGTACGAGAAAAGCGATTTACGTCTAAACACGATTCGGAAAATATGGAGCATGGAAACGCAATCGTAAAAGCGCAGAAAGCAGTAAGGATAATAAGCTCAAAGTAAATGCAAACTAGGGAGAAGCGTGATTTAGAGTGGTTCGGTCAATCTTGACCTACATCCACTTCTGGCTTCCTCCACCGATGAGGTCGCCGACGTCCACTAGAGGCCTTCCTTCAATAGGCGAAGGCCAACCAACCTTTTACAAATTCACACCTTTTGACGGGCTTAGGAGACAACCCTTACAAACTTTTCTCTCCTCTCTTAAAAGATCTGAACTTGGAAGAAAAGAGGGAGAAGTACCTTTAGCTTATATAACACTTTTGAGCTCTAAAATCACAGAGTATGATCAGGATTTTGGTGGTTTTCGTTGCTCTTTCATTGCTGAAAGAGTGGGGTATTTATAGGCCCCAAACCAATTTGAATTCCGAGCTCAAAACTGTCAATTCTCGAAATTCCGGGGTCTAGTGGTTGCACTGCCTGACTGGGGCAGTTGAACTGCCTGACAGAGCTCGAAGACTGAGCCTCTAGGCGGTGCCACCGCTTGTCAGGGGCAGTTGCACCGCCTGGCAGAGCTCGGAGACCAAGCTCAGGCGGTGCCACCGCTTGACTGGTGCGGTTGCACCGCTGTCAGAGGCGGTTGCACCGCCCAGTCTCGCTCGGAGACTAAGCCCTGGCGGTGCCACCTCTGGCTGGTGATCTGGGTCCGAATGGTTTGATCCATTCGGCCCAATTTGATTTTTTCAAAGGCCCAATTGCCCCTAGATTAAGTTAATGGGATCACCTCCCAATTCTAACTTAATCATTGTGCTAAATATGACAATTCTTTAAGACTTTTAATACAGCTTGCTCCAGTGCGTCAATCGCTTCTTCTGGCGAACTTCCGGCGAACATCCAACGGACCTTCGACGATGATCCTGCGGACTTCCGGCAAACTCCTGGACTTGCGACGATCCTCTTGGTGAGTTCCGACGAGCTTCTTTTGGCAAGCTCTTGGACTTCTCGGATTTGTTCCCGTAGAATCTCCGACGACCGTCCGGACTTCCGTCAAGCTCTCGAACTCCCAACATGATCATTGTCCTGACTCCGGCGCAACTCCTACTGCATGTCTTATTTTCATCGTAGTTAATCCTGCACACTTATCTCAACATATGGATTAGATAACAAATAACAATTGATGTCATCATCAAAATCCGAGATTCAACAATCTCCTCCTTTTTTATGATGACAATCAATTGATAACGGAGTTAACCTTAACTCCCCCTATCTATGTGCCATAATTGAGATAAGTCATTCTTGAATTCAAAGCCTTTGAATTCAAGAGACATATTGATAAGTTAATGTCATTTAACCTTGTCAATACTACCATCATGATTCCCATCATGATGTATCTCTCTGTATGATGTCAAGACCCGACATCCATTTTCAAATTTCAAATGTGAATTGTTGTAATGATAGCAATTCATCATATGGAAAGATATCAACATGTAAAATTATAATGCAAGTTCTTGATATCTTAATATGATACAAATATGGTAATCATAGCAAACATGGCATAGCATCAATTCATATACTTCATATATCTGCTTCTTTCAATATAATATGGCATTTATATCATCAATTTATATACTTCTCCCCCTTTGTTATCAACAAAAAGGAGAATGATATAAGCATCTTTTGAATATACATGTGATGCCATAAGTAGGTTCATGTCATTTATAGGATACAAACATCTCAAGAAGATCATGACATGGCGATTATCTACATGGAGTGAAAACCACTTCCTTTTTATTTGTTATTATTCTTTTTGCATGAAGGAGGAAAGTCATTTGTGTAGTTCAAATCGATAGCATGCTTTACAAGGATCAGGATATTTATGTGAGTCAAGTCCTTATAAAAAAATATTTTCTTTTTATAAGAGAGAATCATCAAATTTATTTCTCAAAGGCAATATTTTTCACATGATAAGTCTAAAAGCTATGTATTTGCTAGATGTCTCTATTTGTCAAAAATTTATGATGTGAATCAAAGTTCGAAAGAGAAAAATGTATTCATGAAATCCGATCGGAACTGAAAATTTAATTTAACACTTTCATGCAAGACTATGTAATTCAATAAAGTCCGAATAATAATTTTAACAAATTTATGCATTCGGACACATCAACATTCCTAATTCTCTTCTTATGAAATCAAATTATTCTTCACTTAGAGGTTTTGTAAAAATATCAGCTAGTTGATGCTTAGTATCTATGAATTCTATAATTACATCATGATTAGTAACATGATCTCGTAGAAAGTGATGTCTAATGTCAATATGTTTTGTTCTTGAGTATTGAATGGGATTCTTTGTTAAACATATTACACTTGTATTATCACATTTAATGGGAATGTTTTTAAGATAGACTTTATAATCTTCTAAGGTGTTTTTCATCCACACAACTTGTGCACAACAGGCACTAGCTGCAATTGATTCTGCTTTAGTTGTTGATAGAGCAACCGAGTTTTGTTTCTTGGATGACTAGGAAACAAGGGAATGTCCCAAAAATTGACATGTTCCTGATATACTTTTTCTATCTAGTCTACACCCAGCAAAATCTGCATCAGCATAAGCAATTAACTGAAAATTTTTGGATTTTGGATACTATACTCCTAGATTTGTAGTTCCTTTAAGATATCTAAGTATTCTTTTAACCGCTTTGAGATGAGATATCTTAGGGTTCGATTGAAACCTAGCACAAAGTCTCACACTGAACATGATATCTGGTCTAGTTGCAGTGAGGTAAAGTAAACTTCCTATCATACCCCTATAAGTTTTTTAATCGAAGCTTTCTCCACTTTCATCAACTTACAACTTAGTGGAGGTGCTCATAGGAGTGTTAATAGCTTTTGAGCTATTCATATTGAATCTATTTAACAGATCTAAGGCATATTTAGTTTGACTAATAAAGATGCTAATGCCTAGTTGCTTAATTTGTAAGCCTAAGAAAAAGGTTAATTCTCCCATCAAACTCATTTCAAATTCGAGACTCATGGTTTTAACAAAAGATTCACAAAGAGATTCATTCGTAAAACCGAAGATAATATCATCAACATCAATCTGAACAATGAGAAAATTATTTTCAATTTTTTTGATAAATATTGTAGTATCGACCTTGCCTTTTGTGAAATTATTTTCAATAAGAAATGCACTTAGTCTGTCATACCAAGCCCTCGGGGCTTGTTTTAAACCATAGAGAGCTTTGGTTAATTTAAATACATGATTAGGGAGGCTATTATTTTTAAATCCGGGAGGTTGTTCAACATAAACTTCTTCAGAAATAAAGCCATTTAGAAAAGTGCTTTTAACATCCATTTGAAATAACTTAAAATTATTATTACTAGCATAGGCAAGTAGCATCCTTATGGCTTCTAATCTAGCCATAGGAGTGAAGGTTTCTTTGTAATCAATACCTTCTTCTTTGTTGAAACCTTTGGCCACTAGTCTAGCCTTGTTTCTCACCACGATACCATATTCATCTTGCTTGTTTCTAAAAACCCATTTAGTACCAATAACTAAATCGTCATTTGGCCTAGGAACAAGCTTCCACACCTCATTTCTCTCAAATTGATTTAACTCATCTTGCATTGCGATAATCCATGAATCATCTTTCATGGCTTCGTCAATACATTTAGGTTCAATTTTGGAGAGAAAAGCGGTGTTGGCACAAAAATTTTTAAGAGATGAATGTGTTTGAACCCCCTTAGATGTGTTTCATAGGATTAGCTCCTTAGGATGAGCATCTACATACTTCCAATCCTTAGGTAAGGATGTTTCAGAAGTGGATACATCCAAGTTGCTAATTGGAGAAGGGGTTTCATTTAAATTCAAAGAATCGAAATTAACATCATCATCAAAGTCATTATTCTTGATTTCGGAAATCTAATTGAAAACAACATGAATGGATTCTTCTATTATTAAAGTCTTTTTATTGAAGATAGGAAAAGCTTTAGAAATCGAATAATAACCAAGAAAAATTCCTTCATCGGATTTAGCATTAAATTTTCCTAAGGTATCTTTCTTATTCATGATAAAACACTTACACCCAAAAACTTTAAAATAAGAAACATTGGGTTTTTTATTTTTCCACAACTCATAGGGAGTTTTGGTGAGTAAGGGTCTTACTAAAACTCTATTCAAAATATAGCATGCAGTGTTTACAGCTTCGGCCCAAAAATATTTGGGTAGGCTTTATTCATTCAACATGGTTCTTGCCATTTCTTGTAAATTTCTATTCTTTCTTTCTATTACTCCATTTTGGTGAGGATTTCTTGGAGTAGAGAAGTTGTGGATGAATCCATTAGATTCACAGAATTCTTGGAAATCACGGTTTTGAAATTCACCACCGTGATCACTTCGAATTGATGAAATCATAAAACCTTTTTCATTTTGAACAAGTTTGCAAAACTTAGTGAAATATCTAAAGCATTCATTTTTGTGTTTCAAAAAATAAGTCCATGTATATCTACTATAGTCATGTAAAATTACGAGGGCGTATTTGCTGCCTCCTAGGCTTGATGTAGAGATTGGTCCGAACAAGTCCATAAGGATCAATTGTAAGAGCCTTGATGTGCCTATTTAATTTTTTGATTTGAAACTCCTCTTAATTTGTTTTCCTAATTGACAAGCATCACACACATTAACTTTGATGAACTTGATGTGAGGAATTCCTCGTACAAGTTCTTTGGATGATATTTGAGTGATCAGTTTCA
This sequence comes from Musa schizocarpa, assembly GCA_900464855.2. Classification (NCBI taxonomy): domain Eukaryota; kingdom Viridiplantae; phylum Streptophyta; class Magnoliopsida; order Zingiberales; family Musaceae; genus Musa; species Musa schizocarpa. The sequence continues at coordinate 18,920,593 of LS990920.1, forward strand.
TACTAGCATGACCTAATTTTCTATGCCATAGCCAAGCATCCTCATTTAAAACCGAAAAACACATTTCATTACACAGATCATTGATGTCAATGGTGTACACGTTATTTTGTTTTAATGTTATCATAGATGTGTTGTTGTGTGATTTTTTAAGGATGCATGCATTAGATTCAAATTTGACAATATATCATTTATCACATAATTGACTAATGCTCAAGAGATTATGTTTTAGACCATCAACTAACAAAACATCTTCAATAAAGAAGTTGGGTTTGTTACGTATGGTTCCTTTGCCAATGATTTTACCCTTGTTGTTGTCTCCGAAGGTGACATAGCCTTCGTCTATGCTAGTGAGCTTAGAGAATTGAGATGGATCTCCGGTCAAATGCCTTGAGCATCCACTGTCAAGGTACCATCTCTTGCTCCTACCTTGTGATGGTGTATGTCTCTACAAAAATAGATAATTTTTAGGTACCCATTTACTTTTGGGTGCCTCAAAAGTTGATCTATATTGTTTGTCATGTTGCATAGAGTTTATCATGGTTCCATTAGGAACCCAAATTAATTTGTTCGGACTAATTTTCTTGAATGGACAATAATGCGTTTTGTGTCCATGCTTATAACAAAAGTTGCATTTGCTTTGGTGTTGAACATGTAGGATGCGGCCTTTTATGAAGGTGGGTTGATTTTGGTGAGAATTTCTCACAAATCATACTTCACTTCTTTTGGGAACGTGACCCTTGTTTGTAAGGATCATGTTCAAAGACTTCTATCCACCTCAAATTTCTTCAAGGTGTCCATGAGTAGCAAGTTTTGCTTTTGGATAGTTTCTAGATCATGACATTTGATACAAGAGCCTAAACTATCATGATATTCAGTCTTTAACTTATCGAAATCACAATTAAGACTATTATGCTCCTTTTTTAGCAATTTGTATTTTCTACAAATAATCTTGCATTCATCAAATAAATCATGAAAGATATTTAATAATTCATCAAATAAATCATGAAAGGCATTTAATAATTCATCAAATGATTAATCTGTATCAATTAAATTTGTTACCTCCTCTCCAATTGCCATTAAGGCGTAATGAGCAACTTGCTCGGTGTTGGACTCCTCTTCTTCGGATGCGCTCGAATCATCCCATGTTGCTTTGAGCGCCTTCTTTTTTGATGTTCTTTTCTTGGCTTGGGGACAATCACTCTTGTAGTGTCCCGGCTTTTTGCACTCATAGCAAATAACTTGGTCATTTTTGGGTTCAAGTTTTATTTTTGTGTCATTTTTAAATCTGTTTCTCTTAATGAATTTTTGGAATTTCCTTGTTAGAAGTGCCAAGTCATCGTCATAGTCCTCATCACTTGAGTTTTCTCTCAAGTGGTCATATAAAGTTCTAAGTGTCATATCCTTCCTGTTCTTTGGAAGGATGTCTTCTTGCTCTTCATGAGCCTTGCATGTCATTTCATAAGTCATTAGTGACCCGATTAGTTCTTCAAGAGGGAAGTTGCTTAAATCTTTAGCCTCTTGAATAGCAGTGACTTTAGGGTCCCAACTCTTAGGAAGGGATCTTAGAATCTTATTTACAAGCTCAAAATCCGAAAAACTTTTGCTGAGTCCTTTTAGACCATTGACGACATCCGTGAAACGGGTGTACATGTCGCCAATAATCTCGCTCGATTTCATTCGGAAAAGTTTGAAAGAGTGTATCTAAAGATTGATTTTTGACTCTTTCACTCTACTTGTGCCTTCGTGAGTCACTTCGAGTGTATGCCAAATATCAAATGCGGTTTCACAAACCGAAATACGATTAAACTCATTTTTATCAAGCACACAAAATAAGGCATTCATAGCCTTTGCATTAAGAGCGAAAGTCTTCTTCTCCAATTCATTCCAATCGATCATTGGAAGAGAAGATTTTGAAAATCCATTTTCGACAAGATTCCAAAGTTCAAAATCCATTGAAATAAGGAATATCCTCATTCGGGTCTTCCAATAGGTGTAGTCCGTTCCATTGAACATGGGTGGACGTGTAATAGAATGGCCCTCTTGGTTTCCGGCGTATGCCATCTCTCTTGGGTCTTAATCCGTTTGAGAGTAAACCGGGCTCTGATACCAATTGTTAGGATCAAGAGCACTAAGAGGGGGGGCGGGGGTGGTGAATTAGTGCAGTGGAAAACTTTCAATGTTTTCAAAACGCGTTCGAACAATAAAGCAGATTTCAGTAGAAAAGTCGATTCGTAAATTTCTTTAACTTGTGATTAGGTAGGAAGCAGTTAAAATGAATCTGTTAAAGTAGTTTGTAGTTGTGATGGAAATCAGAATGTAAGCGCAAACTGAAATACGATGTTTTACGTCTAAACACGATTCGGAAAATATGGAGCTTGGAAACGCAATCGTAAAAGCGCAGAAAGCAGTAAGCTGTGAAGGAGGTTTGCAGTAAGGATAATAAGCTCAAAGTAAATGGAAACCAGGGAGCAGCGCGATTTAGAGTGGTTCGGTCAATCTTGACCTACATCCACTTCTGGCTTCCTCCACCGATGAGGTCGCCGACGTCCACTAGAGGCCTTCCTTCAATAGGCGAAGGCCAACCACCCTTTTACAAATTCACTCCTTTTGACGGGCTTAGGAGACAACCCTTACAAACTTTTCTCTCCTCTCTTGAAAGATCTGAACTTGGAAGAAAAGAGGGAGAAGAACCTTTAGCTTATACAACACTTTTGAGCTCTAAAATTACAGAGTAAGATCAGGATTTTGGTGGTTTTCGTTGCTCTTTCATTGCTGAAAGAGTGGGGTATTTATAGGCCCCAAACCAATTTGAATTCCGAGCTCAAAATTATCAATTCCCGGAATTCCGGGGTTTGGCGGTTGCACCGCCTGACAGAGCTCGAAGACTGAGCGTCTGGGCGGTGCCACCGCTTGTCAGGGGCGATTGCACCGCCTGACTGGGGCTGTCGCACCGCCCAGCCAGAGCTCGGAGACCGAGCTCAAGCGGTTGCACCGCCTAGTCTCGCTCGGAGACTGAGCCCTGGCGGTGCCACCGCCGTCCCAGGCGGTGCCACCTCTGGCTGGTGATATGGGTCCGAATGGTTTGATCCATTCGGCCCAATTTGATTCTTTCAAGGGCTCAATTGCCCCTAGATTAAGTTAATGGGATCACCTCCCAATTCTAACTTAATCATCGTGCTAACTACGATATTTCTTTAAGACTTTTACTACAGCTTGCTCCGGTACGTCAATCGCTTCTTCCGACGAGCTTCCGGCGAACATCTGACGGACCTCCGACGATGCTCCTGCGGACTTCCGGCAAACACCTAGACTTGCGACGATGCTCTTGGTGAGTTCCGACGAGCTTCTTTTGGCAAGCTCCTGGACTTCTCGTGTTTGTTCCCGCAGAACCTCCGACGACCGTCCGGACTTCCATCAAGCTCTCGAACTCCCAACGTGATCATTGTCCTGACTCCGGCGCAACTCCTGTTGCATGTCTTACTTTCATCGTAGTTAATCCTGCACACTTATCTCAACATATGGATTAGATAACAAATGACAATTGATGTCATCATCAAAATCCGAGATTCAACATAAATAGGTTCACTCATTTGAAGGATTGGGAAAATGTCTAGATTAGCAAACCATTAAGAAATTCTAAATCATTTAGTTCGTCTAAATCAACATATTAACCCTTATGAACATGTCTAGACTCTATTGAAGGAAATTTTATGGCATATTGATTAGAATCGAAAAGTAGGGAGTCATAATTTTCATCTAATCTCCTCTTCCCTTTGTCCCTAAAGAATCTTCTAAAAGCCATGAGTCTAAACACATAAATGATACTAAGAACTATACATAAGAGGCATGATCTATTAATAAATTGAGAGAAGAGGTTTGAGAATTACCCTTGCAGTAATCTTCTTGAAAGGTTAAGATTGATCCTTAAATTTGAAGAAGAGGAGGGTTTCCTTGAGTTTCTAGAGGAGGATCAAGGAGAATGAGAGGTGGAGAGGTGTTTGGAGGAATGTAGGAGGGATTGGGGTCGGTTCTACCGCCGGCCCTAAGTGCCTTTTTATATGGAAGAGGCTGCGGGCGGTGTCACCACTAGCTGGGCGGTGCTACCTCCTGCCACCCGAGACAAATGGCGGTGCTATCACCTGCGAGCAGTGAGCACTACTCACATTGGTGTGTGGTGCTATCACAGGTGATTCCAATTTTGCAAGATTTTTATTATTGTGAAGCACACAACTTTATTTACTTCATCATGTAAAAAATTCACATCATAAGAGAAGAAAATTCGTATTGAAGACTCTACATTCATGATTCATCATATAAAATGCACACCATACTCAAACGTTATATTGAACTCGTATTGTAAAATGCCTACCATAAATTCATGATTCATCATTTGTACGCAAACATCGTAAAAACTCATATGGAAAAATGCATATGGCTTATTATGCACACTATAAGATCATGATTCAGGTGAGTGATCAAGAAAGTTTGAAAATGAAAATTTAACAAATTCATGATCTTGTTAGATAGAATTCGATCCGAAAAAAAATTTGGGAGGGAATGTATCCTAGAAATTTAGAACCCCGGAAGAAGTTAGAAAGGGAACTCATGTATAAGAATTTTCAGGTTTTAGAGATCAAGATCAAGTGTTTATCACACAAGATTTCAAATAATTATTGCATCATGATCTTATAAGTATCATTTTGTAACTAATAGTTTTAATTCTTATGATCTCCTTTTTATTATTTTGGCTAGAGAGCTTTATGGGTTATTTTGGATCTTTGGTCATAAGCCTTGAGCATCCAAAATCAAAGTATCATCTCTTGCTCCTAGCTTATGATGGTACATTTTTCTATAAAAAGAGATGATTTTTAGGTACTCATTTGACCTTGGGTGCTTCAAAAATCAATCTACATAGTTTATCATATTATATTGAGTCATTTGAGGTTCTTTTAGAAACCCAAAATAATTTATGTAGACTACATTTCTTGAATGGACAATGATAAGCTACATGCCCAAATTTGCAACAAAAGTTGCATTTGTTTCGGGGTGAGACATGCAAAGTAGGGCCTTTAACAAAGGTGGTTGGATTTTGGTGAGAGCTACTCACAAATCTGATTCTGCCTTTTCTATGAACGTGACCCTTGTTAGCAAGGATCATGTTCAAGGAATTGTTACCAATCTTAAATTTTTTTAAGGTTTCCTTGAGTAGCAAGTTGTCCTTTATAAGTGTTTCTACTTCATGGCATTTCGTATATGGAGCTAAACTATCATTATGCTCAACTTTTAATATATTATAATCATTAACAACAGAATCATGCTCCTTTTTTAACAATTTATATTTTTTACTAATTGATTTATATTCATCAAATAAATCATAAAAATCATTTAATAGTTCATCAAATGATAAATTTGCATCAATTGAACTTGTTACCTCATCTCCAATGACTATTAGTGTATAGTGAGTAACTTGCTCGGTGATGGTAGGCTCCTCTTCTTCGGATGCACTTGAGTCATCCCATGTAGTTTTGAGAGCCTTCTTCTTTGGTTGTCTTCTCTTTGCTTGAGGACATTCACTCTTGAAGTGTCCCCGGCTTCTTGCATTCATAACATATCACTTATTCTTTCTTAGGTTCAAATTTATTTTTAGTATCATTTTTAAATTTATTTTTTTTTATGAATCTTTTGAACTTCTTTGTTAAGAGTGCTACGTCATCATCAAAGTCCTAATTACTTGAGTTTTCTTTCAAGTTGTCTTCTTGTGTTCTCAATACTATATCATTCTTGTTCCTTGGAAGGGTGTCTTCAAGCTCTTCAGGAGCTTTACATGTCATTTCATAGGTCATCAGTGACCCAATTAGTTCTTCAAGAGGAAAATTATTTAGATCTTTGGCATCTTGAATGACTGTTACTTTAGGGTCTCAACTCTTTGGAAGAGATCTTAAAATTTTATTAACTATTTTAAAATCCGAGAAACCTTTACAAAGTCCTTTTAGACCATTGACGACATCCATAAATCAGGTGTACATATCTCCAATCGTCTCACTTGGTTTCATTTGAAACAACTAATAAGAATGCACTAGAAGGTTAATTTTTTACTCCTTTACTCTACTAGTGCCTTCATGAGTCACTTTGAGCGTGTGCCAAATGTCAAAAGTCATTTCATAAATCGATACTCGATCAAAATCATTTTTATCTAATGCACAAAATAAGCCATTCATAGCCTTTGCATTTAAAGTAAAAGTCTTCTTCTCCAATTAATTTCAATCGTTCATTAGAAGAGAAGACTTTTGAAAGCCATTTTCTACAATATTCCATACTTCGAAATCCATTGAAATTAGGAAGATCCTCATTCTAGTCTTCCAATATGTGTAATCCGTCCCATTAAACATGAGCGGACGTGTAATTGAATGGCCCTCTAGGTTGCCGGCAAATGCCATCTCTCTTGGGTTTAAAATCAAATGAGAGTGAACCTTGCTCTAATACCAATTGTTAGGATCAAGAGCAGCACTAAGAGGGGGTGAATTAGTGCAACGAAAAACTTTCACGATTTCAAAAGACTTATTTCGATTAAAATTGATTCCAATGAAAATGGTTTTAATTTAATCTGTTTCGGAGAGAATTTGAACTTGAAAGCTTTCCTAAAATTAAAGCCGATCTCGGAAGGTGTTTACTTGAAAGCGTATGTAGGCGTAATAAAAGCACAGTAAGGAGAAGAGATAGTTTGCTATAAAAGTAAATTGCTCAAAATAAATACAAAATGAGTTTTAAAGTGGTTCGGTCAATGTGACCTACATCCACTTTCGGATTCCTCGTTCGACGAGGTCACCGACGTCCACTAAAGGCCTTCCTTCAATAGGTGAAGATCGAACACCTTTTTACATCACTTTCTCCTTTTCCCGGGTTTAGGAGATGAACCTTTACAAGCTTCACTCATCTTTCTTGGATAGTTAGAAGGCTAAGAGATGAAGAAGGAAACTCTAACTTTTACAACACTTTAAGACTTAAGAACTCAAGATTATGCTAATATGTTTCATGCCCTTTTATGTAAAAAAGGGTAAAGTTTTTATAGGCCCCAATGGTTTAAAAAATGGAGCCAAAAAGTGTCTAATCCCGGATTTTCGGGGTCCTGGTGGTACCACCGCCATTACTGGGCAGTACCACTACCTAATAGAGCTCAGAGACCGAGCTTTAGCAGTACCATCGCCTGATAGGGGTGTTAGGATCGGAGCGGCACTAAGAGGGGGGGGGTGAATTAGTGCAGCGGTGAAGTGTGATAAACTTTTCACGATTTAAACACTTTTCAGAAACTTCGTACGATAAAAGTAATGTTTTCATTAAAAAACGTTTCGATTGCGTTTTAACTTGAAGAGATAAGTAAGACGGAGACAAAGCAGTATAGCATTAAATTGCAAATGGTTTGCAGTAATATAAATGACAATAAGTAAAAGTAAACCAGAGATCACACCGATTTTATAGTGGTTCGGTCAAATGACCTATATCCACTTGCGAGGCCCCTCTTCGATGAGGCTCCCACCTTCCACTAGCAAATCTCTTGAAGGGAAGGGTAAATACCCCTCTTACAACTCTTTACAAGCGGTTCACTCTCTTACAAATTTTCAGCAAGAAATAAGGAGGTGAACACTAGCAAAATGAAAACAAGATTAGCTAGGACTTTTCTAAGACCTTTCTCTCAAAGACTTGCTGCTCAAAAAGTTGTAATCTCAGCTGAGATTTGAGGGGTATTTATAGGCCTCAAGAGGATTCAAATTTGGGCTCCAAATTTGAATTCTCGTGGAGTTCCCGATGCTGGCGGTGCCACCGCCTGTCAGTGTCAGAAGCTGACAGTACTGGGCGGTGCCACCGCCTGGCTCTCGGGCACTGGGCGGTGCCACCGCCTAGCACTCGGGTGCTGGGCGGTGCAACCGCCCAGTCTGACAGTGCCACCGCCAGACTCTTCGGTTGACTGGTTGGGCTTCAAACTTAGCCCAACCCAAGTCTAATTTTGGGCCCAGTTGGCCCCTAACCAGGATATAGGATTATTTCTTAATCCTAATCCTAATTACATGTTAACTACTTAACAGAAACACATCTAAGCAAATTTTCAACCGCGAACGTCGAGTCTTGTTCCGGCGAGCTTTCTGACGAACTTCTTCCGACGGGCTCCCAACAAGCTCCTGAACTTGTGATGACTTTAATGAGTAGCCGAGCCTTCTCGGTGATCTCCGTGAACCTCCGACGATCTCTTCGGCGAACTTCCAAAAATTCCGACAGGTTGCCGATTTTTTTCTCAGTTGATTCCGGCAGCATCTCCGACGATTTTCCGAACTCTTAAACGTCCATCGAACTTGACTCCGGTATCCTTGCTTTGTGTTTTCTGGTTATCATAGTTAATCCTGCACACTTAACTCAATAATATGGATTAGATCAAATAACCTATCAATTGATTTTATCATCAAAATCCGAGATTCAACAATCTCCCCCTTTTTGATGATGACAATCAATTGATGACGGAGTTAAGCATAACTCCCCCTATCTATATGCCATATTATGAGGAGATAAAAAACACTTGAATTCCATCCCATGAATTCAAGCATGAACCGATAAGTTCTAACCGTAGAACTTATCATTTTTCTCATTCAGCATAATGTCAATGCTAAACTTCAATGAAAAATCCTTTTCAAGTTGCAAGATAAGAGATAAAAATTTTCAACATGATCATACATTTTAGATATGCATTAAATATGATTAAACGATTGTGCGATATGCTCAAGGATTATGCAAGGTACATAAGACATTCATATCACATTTGTTTATATAAGTTAAGTCATCATTTTTCTCCCCCTTTGTCATAATCAAAAAGGAAAAATTATTTTACAGAAAAATTCATCATTCATTCTATCAAGAATTCATGTTCAAAGAGAAAGATAAGCATTTATCCAGAAGCATATATCCAGAACAACAAAAGTTCAGTTTTTGTTCAAAAGACGACAAGCGTAGAACATAAGAGCAAGAGTAAAACAGAATACAAAGATACATCAGTCTGTAGGAGGTAATCTATACTGATGATATATAACATTTATTTTTTGGTTTAGTTGTCGTAGTTCCTTTAAGATTTTTATTTGCTGGAGCTGAATTTGTTCATGTTGCGATTTGAGTTGGTCTTGTTGGACTTTGATCTGAGATAGTTCTGCCATAATAATTCCTTCAGAGGATGAAACAGGGGCTGAAGGCGCTGCATCAAAGGGACTAGGAGGAGGAGATTCATTTCCCATAAGAATTGGTGTTTCTAGTTGTTCTACTGGTGGAGGATCTGTCCTTCTAGGTTGCCTTACCCATATTCCATTGTGAAATATGCACCTAAGTCTCTTTAGCAGGTTTTTATTAATGATGTTATACCTATTACTCTGAATTGTTTCTTCATCGGGTGGGATGCAGATGTTATAGGCACGAAGAAATCTAGTGATTAAACCCCCATATGACAACATAATATCTTTAGCTGTAATTTCCTGCATGTGTTATCGTATAGAGTATCCAAAACAATTTTGTTGACCAGTCATGATCCAATACATGGTGCTTATTTCTACCATATTCATTTCATCAAGATGATATTGCTTAGGGAAAAATATGCTTGTCATGATATGATGAAGAACCTTAGAGTTAAAAGGTAGTAAGTGTTCGTAACTCTTGGGTATTATTCCAAAGTTTGAGTTCGCAAAAATGGTTTCGACAACTTCGGCGTAGGTTGCTCCTATTATATTCACATCCCATTTTGCTTTAAAATAGCAGCCCCTATCTTTTTCAGTGATGCCGATTAGTTCACAAATAGAATTATCAGAAATCCTAATTTGTGTTCCTAACATGTAAGAACTTAACCTATCGTTCTCTACCCATAGGTTTGCATAAAAGAGCTTAACTAATCTAGGATAAATTGGTTCATCTATTTCTAAGAGAGGTAGGGCCTCTAGATGAGCAAACCACCTAATGGGTTCTAAATCTCCTAGTTCATCAAGATCAACGTATTTTCCCTTATGGACATATCTTGTTTCAAAGTTTGGAAATCTAAGGGCATCTTCTTTGGATCTAAAAAGATTATGGTCATATGAATCTCCTTCAATCCTTTTTTCTTTTGATCTCTTAGGAGCCATTTTCTAGACAAAATGATAAGAGAAATATGAATTTGAATGAATAGATGACATAAGAAGAGAGTGCAGGGAAAATTTTACCTTTTAGAGTGTTTCTTAGATGATGGAGAGTTTGGATCAACAATATTCCTTCTCCAAGGTCTATAGAGGTTAGAATGAGGGTTTTAGAGAGTTTGGGAGAGTTGGAGCAAGGTTTCCACGGGTTGGGGGCGGTGTCACCGCCGGCCCTAACCCTCTCGGGTTTAAAAGAGTTCTCGGGCGGTGCCACCGCCTGAACAAGCGGTGCCACCGCCTGGTGCCCGAGCGCTCAGGCGGTGCTACCGCCGATTCTGGCGGTGCCACCGCTGGCTGGCCGCGGAAGAAGGAAAAAAAATTTTCTTCCTCCTTGAATTCCAGAGGTCTTTGACGCAAGCAAGGGTTGAGATATTGAGTTGTATTTTAATATTTCATTTGGAATCGAAAGAAGAGGATGAAATCAAATCCACAAACGAGCGGGACAAGGATGAGCCAATTTTCGTAAACTACATTCAAACTTCTTACTTTAAGGGACAATTTAACATGCCCAGTTCCCTTCTAATAAATTCAAATTGGTCTTCATTTAGGGCTTTTGTAAATATATCTGCTAATTGATGCTTTGTGTCAATGAATTCTAGAACAACATCATTGTTAAGGACATGATCGTGTATGAAATGATGCCTAACGTCGATGTGCTTAGTCCTAGAGTGCTGAATTGGATTTTTAGTAAGACATATGGCACTAGTATTATCACATTTTATGGGGATATTTTTAAAATGAATTTCATAGTCGTTTAATGTGTTTTTCATCCATACAACTTGTGCACAGCATGCACTCGCAGCAATGTATTCGGCTTCCGCCGTAGATAGTGCAACTGAATTTTGTTTCTTGGAAGTCCAAGAAACAAGTGCATGTCCTAAAAATTGGCATGTTCCGGATGTACTTTTTCTATCAATCCTACATCCCCCAAAATCGGCATCCGCATAAGCCATTAAATCAAATTTTTCGGATTTTGGATACCATAAACCTAAATTTGGAGTTCCTTTAAGATATCTAAATATTCTTTTAACATTTTTAAGATGAGATAATTTAGGATTTGATTGAAACCTAGCACAAAGTCCTACACTAAACATGATATCTGGTCTAGTCGCGGTAAGGTAGAGTAGACTACCTATCATACCCCTATATGTTTTTTGATCGAAATTTTCACTATTTTCATCCATATCTAACTTAGTCGCAGTACTCATAGGGGTATTTATTGCTTTTGAATTATCCATGCTAAATCGTTTTAACAATTCTATCGTATATTTTGATTGGTTAAGAAATATACCATCCTTAAGTTGTTTGATTTGTAATCCTAAAAAGAAAGTTAATTCTCCCATTAAACTCATTCAAATTCATGACTCATAGATTTGGCAAATGTTTCACATAGTGATTCATCCGTAGATCCAAAAATAATATCGTTGACATAAATTTGTACAATAAGAAAATTATTTTCAAAATGTTTAATAAATAATGTAGTATCAACCTTACCTTTGGTAAAATTATTTAAAATAAGAAAGGAACTAAGCCTTTCATACCAAGCTCTAGGAGCTTGTTTCAAGCCATAGAGAGCCTTAGTCAATTTGAACACATGATTAGGAAGAAGAGAATTTTCAAATCCGGGAGGTTGTTCGACATATACTTCTTCGGAAATAAAACCATTCAAGAAGGCACTTTTGACATCCATTTGAAATAGTTTAAGATTATAACAACCAGCATAGGCAAGGAGCATCCTTATAGCTTCTAATCGAGCCACGGGAGCGAAGGTTTCTTCGTAATCGATACCTTCTTCTTGGTTGAAACCTTTGGCCACTAATCTAGCCTTGTTTCTAACCACGATACCATTTTCATCTTGCTTGTTTCTAAAGACCCACTTAGTACCGATCACTAAATGGTCACTAGGTCTAAGAACAAGCTCCCACACCTTGTTTCTCTCAAATTGATTCAATTCATCTTGCATTGCAATAACCCAAAAATTATCTTTTATGGCCTCGTCAATGCATTTAGGTTTGATTTGAGAGAGGAAGGCGACATTTGCACAAAAATTCTTGAAAGAGGAACGAGTTTGAACCCCTTTAGATGTATCCCCTATAATTAGCTCCTTTGGATGAGCATCTATATACTTCCATTCCTTAGGTAAGGAAATTTCGGAAGAAGGTGCATCCAAGTTGCCATTTTGAGGAGGGAGTTTATTTAAATTCAAATTATCAAAACTAAGATCATCATCAAAATCATTTTTCTTTAAATTTGAAACTTCACTAAAAACTACATGAATAGACTCTTCAATTACTAAGGTTCTTTTATTAAAAACCCGAAAAGCTTTAGAAACGGAAGAGTAACCAAGAAAGATGCCTTCATCGGATTTAGCATCAAATTTTCCTAAGGCATCCTTTTCATTTAAAATAAAGCATTTACAACCGAAAACTTTAAAATAGAAAATATTTGGTTTTTTGTTATTCCATAATTCATAGGGAGTTTTTGATAAGGATGGTCTTATTAGGACTCTATTTATGATGTAGCAAGCCGTATTTACGGCTTCGGCCCAAAAATACTTAGGTAAACTAAGTTCATTTAACATAGTTCTAGCCATTTCTTGTAGGTTTCTATTTTTCCTTTCAACTACTCCATTTTGTTGGGGATTTCTTGGAGTGGAGAAGTTGTGATTGTATCCATTAATTTCACAAAAAGTTTGAAAGTCACGGTTTTGAAATTCGCCACCATGATCACTTCGAATTGATGATATCATGAACCCTTTTTCATTTTGAGTGAGTTTACAAAATTTAGAGAAACACTTGAAACAATCACTTTTGTGAACTAAGAAATAGGTCCAAGTGTATCTAGAGTAATCATCCACAATCACAAAAGCATATTTGCTTCCACCTAGACTAGTTGTATCAATTGGTCCAAATAAGTCCAAATTGATCAATTGTAACGGTCTAGTGGTGCTAATTTAATTTTTTGATTTGAAGCTTGTTTTTATTTGCTTCCCTAGTTGGCATGCATCGCATACCTTATCTTTAATAAACTTTATATTTGGAATCCCTCGTACTAATTCTTGAAATGAGATTTTAGATATTGTTTTCATGCTTGTATGGCCTAATCTCTTATGCCAAAGCCAAGCATCGTCATTTATGGCGGAGAAACACACTTCATTACTTAGTTCATCAAGATTGATGGTATAGACATTATTTTGTTTTAAAGCAATCATAGTCATGTTATGATTTGGTTTTTCAATAATGCACATATTTGATTCAAATCTAACGATATTACCTTTATCGCATAATTGACTAATGCTCAATAGATTATGTTTTAATCCATCAACTAGTAACACATCATCAATGGAAAAACTTGATTTGTTACCTATGGTTCCCTTACCAATGATTTTGCCTTTGTTGTTGTCTCCGAAGGTGACATAGCCTTCATCCATGCTAGTGAGCTTGGTGAATTGGGATGGATCTCCGGTCATATGCCTTGAGCATCCACTATCAAGATACCATCTCTTGCTCCTAGCATGTGATGGTGTATGTTTCTACAAAAAGGAATTATTTTTAGGTACCCATTTACTTTTGGGTGCCTCAAAAGCTAATCTAGCTTGTTTATCATGTTGTATAGACTTGATCATGGTTCCTTTAGGAACCCAAATTAATTCGTTTGGACTAATTTTCTTGAATGGACATTGGTAAGTCATATGTCCATATTTGCAACAAAAGTTGCAATTGCTTTGGTGTTGAACATATAAGATAGGACCTTTAATGAAAGTGGTTGGATTTTGGTGAGTACTTCTCACAAATCCGATTCCACTCCTTTTAGGGACATGACCCTTATTTGTAAGGATCATGTTTAAGGACTTGCTACCGACCTCGAATTTCTTCAAGGTGTCCTTAAGTGCCAAGTTCTCATTTTGGAGAGTATTTAAATCATGGCATTTAGCATATGGAGCTAGACTATCATGATATTCAGTTTTTAATTTATCAAAAGCACAAGTAAGACTATCATGCTCCTTTTTTAGCAATTTGTATTTTCTACTAATTGTCTTACATTCATCAAATAACTCATGGAAAGCATTTAATAATTCATTATAAGGTAAATCTGCATTAATTAAATCCGTTACCTCTTCTTCGAAGGCCATTAGGGCGTAGTGAGCAACTTACTCGGTGTTGGACTCCTCTTCTTCGGATGTGCTTGAATCATCCCATGTTGCCTTGAGCGCCTTCTTCTTTGGTGTTCTTTTTTTGGCTTGAGGGCAATCATTCTTATAGTGTCCCGGTTTTTTACATTCATAGCAAATCACTTGGTCCTTCTTTTGTTCAAATTTATTTTTTGTATTATTTTTAAATTTGTTCTTCCTTAAATATTTTTTGAATTTTTGAGTCAAAAGTGCAATGTCATTGTCACTGTCCTCATCACTTGATGTTCCTTTCAAGTGGTCTTCTTGTGATTTGAGTGCCATATTCTTCCTGTTCTTTGAAAGGGGGTTCTCGAACTCGTCATGAGCTTGACATGTCATTTCGTAGGTCATTAGAGACCCAATGAGTTCTTCAAGAGGAAATGTTTTAAGGTCTTTGGCCTCTTGAATGGCCGTAACTTTTGGATCCCAACTTTTAGGGAGGGATCTTAAGATTTTAGTTACTAGTTCAAAGTTAGTAAAATCTTTACCAAGAGCTTTGAGCCATTGATAACATCCGTAAAACGGGTGTACATGTCTCTGATGGACTCACTTGGTTTCATTCGGAAAAGTTCGTAAGAGTGCACAAGAATGTTGATTTTGGACTCTTTCACTCGGCTAGTGCCTTCATGAGTGACCTCAAGAGTTCTCTAAATATCAAAAGTCGAATCATAAATTGAAACACGATTAAATTCATTTTTATCTAGTGCACAAAACAAGGCATTCATAGCCTTTGCATTTAAAGCAAAATCCTTCTTCTCCGATTCATTCCATTCGCTCATCGGAAGAGAAGATTTTTGAAATCCGTTTTCCACAATAGTCCAAAGCTCGAAATCCATAGAAATGAGGAAGATCCTCATCCGAGTCTTCCAATATGTGTAGTCCGACCCATTAAACATGGGTGGATGTGTGATAGAGTGTCCCTCATGCATGCCGGAGTAAGCCATCTCTCGTGGGTATTAAACCAAATATGAGAGTGAATCGGCTCTGATACCAATTGTTAGGATCGGAGCGGCACTAAGAAGGGGGGGTGAATTAGTGCAGCGGTGAAGTGTGATAAACTTTTCACGATTTAAACACTTTTCGGAAACTTCGTACGATAAAAGCAATGTTTTCGTTTAAAAATGTTTCGATTGCGTTTTAACTTGAAGAGATAAGTAAGACGGAGACAAAGCAGTATAGCATTAAAGTGCAAATGGTTTGCAGTAATATAAATGACAATAAGTAAAAGCAAACCAGAGATCACACCGATTTTATAGTGGTTCGGTCAAATGACCTACATCCACTAGCGAGGCCCCTCTTCGATGAGGCTCCCACCTTCCACTAGCAAATCTCTTGAAGGGAAGGGTAAATACTCCTCTTACAACTCTTTACAAGCGGTTCACTCTCTTATAAATTTTCAGCAAGAAATAAGGAGGTGAACACTAGCAAAATGAAAACAAGATTAGCTAGGACTTTTCTAAGACCTTTCTCTCAAAGACTTGCTGCTCAAAAAGTTGTAATCTCAGCTGAGATTTGAGGGGTATTTATAGGCCTCAAGAGGATTCAAATTTGGGCTCCAAATTTGAATTCTCGTGGAGTTCCCGATGCTGGCGGTGCCACCGCCTGTCAGTGTAAGAAGCTGACAGTACTGGGCGGTGCCACCCCCCAGCCCAAGCGGTGCCACCGAGAGCCTAGTACTGGGCGGTGCCACCCCCCAGCCCAAGCGGTGCCACCGCCTGGCTCTCGGGCACTGGGCGGTGCCACTGCCTAGCACTCGGGTGCTAGGCGGTGCAACCGCCCAGTCTGGCAGTGCCACCTCCAAACTCTTCGGTTGACTGGTTGGGCTTCAAACTTAGCCCAACCCAAGTCTAATTTTGGGCCCAGTTGGCCCCTAACCAGGATATAGGATTATTTCTTAATCCTAATCCTAATTACATGTTAACTACTTAACAGAAACACATCTAAGCAAATTTTCAACCGCGAACGTCGAGTCTTGTTCCGGCGAGCTTTCCGACGAACATCTTCCGACGGACTCCCAGCAAGCTCCCGAACTTGTGATGACTTTAATGAGTAGCCGAGCCTTCTCGGTGATCTCCGTGAACCTCCGACGATCTCTTCGGCGAACTTCCGAAAATTCCGACAGGTTCCTGATTTTTTTCTCGGTTGGTTCCGGCAGCATCTCCGACGATTTTTCGAACTCTTAAACGTCCATCGAACTTGACTTCGGTATCCTTGCTTTGTTTTTTGGTTATCGTAGTTAATCCTGCACACTTAACTCAATAATATGGATTAGATCAAATAACCTATCAATTGATTTTATCATCAAAATCCGAGATTCAACAAGGGGCGGTACCACAGCTTACAGCAATAACTGTCGGCGGTACCATTGCCCATACCACTTGGAAGACTGGTTCTTCTGGGCGGTGCGGTGCCACCGTTAGCCCTGTTTTTAGGGGCTAATTGGGCTATTCAATCTGGCCCAAATCAGCCATGTTAAGGGCCCAATTGGCCCCTAATTAAGTTAGTGAAATTACCTCCCAATCCTAACTTAATTTATGCTCTAACTATGATAATTAAGACATGATTACAGCTCTTCTTGTTTTGATGCGTCAATTGCTCTTTCGGCGAATATCCGATGAACTTTCGACAATGCTCCAGCGGACTCCCGACAAGCTCTTGAACTTTACGACAATCTTCTTGACAAGTTCCAATGAGCTTCTTTGACAAGCTCCTAGGCTTCTTGGTGGATTCCGGTAAAACTTTTGATGAATGTCCGGACTTCCGACGAACTCTCAAACTCCCAACATGATCTCGATCTTGACTCCGGCACAACACCGGCTTTATGTCTTACTACTATCATAGTTAATTTTGTATACTTTTCTCAACATATAAATTAGATCAAACAAATTATAATTAACTTCATCATTAAAATCTGAGATTCAATAGACTTCTCTCGTGGTGGGAGCAGGGGGTAGAGGCGACGAGTGGGCGTCACTAGTGGTGGGTAGCTAGTGGAAGACGAAGGGGCATTTTCATCACTTTAATGAAAAAAAAGAATACCGTTACCTAAAACTTAATTAGGGAGAGCCATTAGGTAAAAAGCCTAATAATAAAAGTTTTATTAGTTAAAATATTAATTTTATAAAAATACTTTCAACTAATGGTCAACTTATAGTCATATGAGAGAGAGAGAGTTTCTTTTATAAGAATATGAACTAATATTTATAGAAAATAAGTATAAAAAGATGCCTATTTTGAGGAATATATATAGCATGATTTTTTAAAAAAAATCTCAATTTTTGAGATTTTTTTTTATAGATGACGTCCCTCATTTTCGAACTATATAAAGAGAGTCTCTATTTCTTAAAATGATAAAAATACCCTGACAGGTTTAATTTTTAAGTTTTCTATCGAAATCTAGCCAGACCGAATTAGTCAAACCAGTTTGATATGGTGTCAAACCAAATCAATTATAAATATTTTGGAATAGAATTATAATATTTTTGATTTAATTGAATAAGTTAAACTATTTCTATCTTAATTAATTTAAATTCTCATAAATTTTAATTAATTTTATTATATTTATTAAAATTTTATAAATTATTTTAGGGTTTGAGATATATATTTGTTATTACTTTAAAAATAAAAAAAAATCAACTCGATCGGTTCATCTTATGGATTAATCCAATACAAATTGAACTGGCTGTCCTATCAAGGGTATTTTCGATACTATGGTATCAAAGGAATTTTCGACACCAAGGGAAAAGAGGAGACATTTAAAAAAAAATCTAAAATAAAAAGTATATATATATATATATATAATTTTACTTAAATATATAATAGCAACAAAACCGGGCCTTTTATCTTTTTGGTAGATAACCCAAAGTAAACTAGTAGAGAGTGAAATACCCTTGTCTAAAAAAATAAAAAAAAAATGAAAAAAAAGCCTAGAAAATTCTCTAACAATCTGAAATAGTCAAATTGGTTATCTGTACCCATTTATCACTCACCGACTCCTGCCGATCTTGTAATTGGACGACAAGGGGCCCGCATTACTTACTTTTGTAGGCTCTATATTTCTGGGGGTTCGGAGCCAAGCCAAGCCGAGAGTGAGCTGTGCGTTTCCGGCTTCGTTAAATTGCCGGTCCCACGCGTGTCCATAGATGTCGAACAGCTGTTACTTGAGGCGATCAAATTAGGGTTTGAGAAACAAGAAAGCGGCTCTTGATGGGGCTGAACAGATTAGTATCCGCGAATCGCCTGCTTAAACGCACGGTATCCCAACCCGATTTTGAAATTTTGATCCGAGAAAACAATGTAGTTGTAATTTCTTATGCCAATTTTTCGTCTTTTTGTCGGTTTTCTTGCTGGATTAGCGATGGCATTGCACCAGAAGGTATAGTGCACATGCTCCGAAAGGCCCATCGCTCGATGGAGTTAAAGATATTATCGCCGTTGCTTCAGGCAAGGGCGGCGTCGGGAAGTCCACGACTGCAGGTCTGGTTCGTTGCTTCTGTTTTGGTTCTTTTTGTGGACTTCACAGGTTGTTCTTTTGTCTCCTACACATTGTCTAGTGTTGGTTTATGATTTCAGGAGCAGGAGTCATATAGGTTCTCGTTGCGCTAAGCATTTTGTATTACAAAACATTTTGTTCAATTTTGCTGTCATATGGCTTTACTTGCCATGGAAGAGCAAAGATACTTCCATATGCAATTTTGTTGTGGTTGGAAATATTAGCAAAAGGTCTTTTTGGTTCTTTTGACAGTTATTTGCTTCTTTGCTATGATGCGAGTCATTTGGTATGAGAGGTCTGAATTGATTTGTCGGTTATATATACATACACATTAAAAACCAGGATATTACGATAGAGTTTAGAATTAGTGATGACCATTTTGATTCCATTTCTGTCCTTTCCAGGTTGCTGTTCCTTTGACTTAGATGAATCATTCAATGATTTTGGCCTTTAAAAGAAAATCACATTACAAAGAACAATACTCAAACGGTGAATTTTTGTCCTTGGATGTTCCAAAAATTTATTTTTATGCTTTGCAACAATTGATATATGATCTGCATATTTCTTGAATGGACTTTCTACAGCTGAAGAACTGAGTTGTTTATCTGATATGGGTTGATTCTTTTTCACCCTTGTTTGATCAAATTGTTATTGAAATGCAAGTTTTTATGTGAGCTGTATACACTGACTGACATATAAATTAAAACAAATCTTTGATAGTATTACTTATAAGGTAGTCATGTTTCTAATTATGTGTATGCACAATTTATTTATATGCCTTTTTATTTTTTGCTTAGTTTTATGCCTTTATGTTTTGCACTCGCATATATAACTGTGTTATGAAATTGTTATCGTTGATTCTTCTGAAGAAAAGGGCTGTCACGAAAATCACTTATGTTTCTGCTTTTTGTTCATTTTTCCAGTTAATTTGGCAGTTGCACTTGCTAATGCATGTCAACTCAAAGTAGGTCTACTAGATGCTGACATATATGGGCCATCTGTTCCTACAATGATGAATCTCCAGGGAAAGCCAGAAGTGAGTAAAGGTGTTATTCTCTTTTTTCTTGTGGTATTTTACACTTCTACAGCAGTGCCTTATAATTATTAAATTACCATTGTGTCTTTTAGGTGGGAAAATTTGTCCTATCATAGATAGATTAAATAATATTTTGTTGGTTATTAACTGGCTAACATCTTACCATTGTCTCCATTGCAATGCTTGATATTGTAAAAGAGTGTTAGCCATGGTAGGGTGCGCTGCACCATCACATTTGTCTGGTTGCAGTATTAGCCATCATTTTTATTACTTTAATCCCAAGGCAAATTCAGCTCAGAAGTTTTGTTTGTTGTCACAATACTCTGTGCTTTGAAGTTATAGTTCATCTCCTTTTAGAGAGTAATAGATTCTTATATATACATATCCATGAGGTCACTTGTTGTTATGCAAGGTAACCATATAATCACATCCACATATGCACATAGAATGTTCTTTGTAAAACTGGTTGTCGCCTATATTGTGTCTTTGTGTTTTCTTTATTTTCCTGAGAGAGTTTATTGGGCCACATCTTTTCCCTAAGTGGTACTAGACCATTTCATTAGAACTAATGTTACATCTTTGGAATCAGAATTAACTGACATATAACTGGGATGCATTATTGCTGAACTATCTGCATCACTAATGTCAAATTCATAAGGCATAGTCATTGATGTAGCCTGGTCTTTTTATTGCTTGATCCAGTGTTCCTCTCAATTATATCAATTATCAAATTTGTCTTTGCAGATATGAAGATGATCCCTGTTGAAAACCATGGAGTTCGATGTATGTCCATTGGGTTTCTTGTCGACAAGGATGCACCAATTGTATGGAGAGGTCCTATGGTTTGTCTATGCATCTGTCCTTGTTTTTCCTTATTGTGTTATCTGAGATTCATCACTTATATTTATTTTACGCTTCTACTAGACATTATTGGAGTTGTTTCAATAGTTTTTGTTTCTGTTTTTTTCATTAAATTTCATAGTAATTGGCCAAGTGCTTCTCATTCTTAAATCAATTATTTTGCGTAGTTACATGATGTCTTGATCGTCAGCTAGTAGTTTGTCTATCTTACTTTAGTTTGTGGTTTTGATACCAAACCAGCAGATAAACAACATTAAGTATTGTTCGAAGCTAGTAAGAGAGACAGATGTGCAATGGAGCATAGGCAAAATATCTGCATAATAGTTGGTTGGTGGAGACTTTACAAGTGTTTAGGACTGTTTGGTGCACAAGGTAATGGTGCTGCTGCATCTGCTGGCTTAGTTATGTTGAAACAATGTGTCCAGAGCTTACTGGGACCAGAGTCCTGGTCCCACCCCATCTCATACCTACACCAATCCAGCCAAGAGCTGTACCTAGTTGGTCATTGTACGGCTTCATTTGGCCTTTTCAAGGCTTGAGAACTGTTTTGTGAATCTGCTCCTTTCCAACTAGGGCAGCTCATGGTGATGAGTCACATGAGACACTGCATCTTGGCTTGGAAGGTCAACAAGGATTCTGGCATGAACTTGGAGACGAACATCTCCTATTTTCTGCAGGGGATAACCTGTATCAAAAACTTGGAAAGACTAAATTGTGTGTTGATTAAAGGAGCCAACAGACTCTAAGACAATAGTCTTTAGACAGCTAGGGACTTGACTGGAAACTCAAGGAAGCAGCAGGACAGAATTACAAAAGGAGGTAAATGTAGCTGTTACTATATTGTCGTGGGTACTGTCGCACGTCACAATAGAGCATAGATCCTGTAGCATTTTACCATAGAAGTTGGTATATATGAACATTAATCACTATATAATTGGAAGATGAATTATTATAGTGAAGAATAAGTTATAATAGGATCGATGTAGTAATAGCCATATACATGAGACGCTATAAACTTTAAGGCCATACATAATAAACATAGTTTAGTGTGTTGTTATCTTGGGCACTTTTTAGAATTGGAGAAAAATTGTTAGCGGTGTGAATTATAATAAATTTTCTATCGGAGAGAAATGATTACTGTGGCTTCTTCAATTATCCTTATCTTCTATGGACAGCATCCTTTACGATCCAAATCTTAAATGGTAGTATGCAGAGGACACTATCTAATGATGCTTCTAGAACATCCTTCCCGTGTCAATTACTAGTTTATGATCATCAGAATATGTTTCTCTGTTTGGACGTGCAGGAAAGTAGCGTATTACAAAGTCTATACTGACATGCATCTGTTGATGGCTTCAGAAAGTTTTATCATACATACGTTGCCATAGATAACTGCAACATACCCAGATTATTTATTTTCCCTCAGTCCATACAGGTGTATAAGCATTACAGAAGAAATTTGAGTAGACCACTATAATGACAACACCTTCAGACAATTTTAACATTGAGAGAGCATACCATGTATCCGTATTTCGGAATGAATCATATTCTTAATAGTCTAGACATGGACCGATATGGTTCCAAACTTCCAGTACACAAAATTGATTTCCTTGATTAACATTGTGATTTTTGGTATTGTTGGCCTGGTCTCTTCTCATATTATATTGGATATCTTGGTTTACTAAATATGGTACTACAATGACACAAGCTGCTTGTGTAAACCACCATTAAGGATATGTATTTATTGGATAACTAAACTAGATATATGGATTAGTACCTCTCAGTATATTATTTTCTGGTATTATGATGACACAAGCTACTTGTTTAAATCACCATCAAGGATATGTATTTATTTGGAAAAGTTCTTAATTTTTCATTTTAGCATTTGTTGGAACAGCTATTTATATGATATTTTCGTTTTGACTTTTTCAAAACTCCTAATATGTTTATTTATATTGGTTTTGTGACTTTAAGCTATTATTACCCTCATGTCAGTAAGAATCACTATTTACTGAATTCATCACATCTATAGGCTATTTTTAACTTCTAACATCATGTGGTTGACTCAACATCAAAAATCATTGTTGTGTTTAAGGGTTGGTTAGTGCAGAAATGGTTCACTGGTATGAATAGACAATATTCGATGTAGACAATGTTCCCATCTTTAAGGAGACTTTATTGTTTCTTGTGTAATGAATTTTATTGTAACTAACATTCAACCAAATACAATTGCAGGTAATGAGTGCTCTTGAGAAAATGACAAGAGGAGTTGCTTGGGGAGACCTTGATATCCTTGTTGTTGACATGCCTCCTGGCACTGGAGATGCTCAGCTGTCAATATCCCAAAGACTGCAGTTATCTGGTACTTAGAATAGATTAAGTGATCTATAGGTTAGATGTTTCTTCATTTAGCATCTGCAAAATTTGTTCACATTCGTTAAAATTCAGTAATAATTTTTATATTTTATTTTGCTATTCTTTTATAGATACAGGGCATTCTTTCATTGTGGAAACTAGATCTTCTTTGTGAACTACATGAAACTTTGGTTTATGCTGATTGATCTATACCATTAATATTCATGACACAAGTTCAAAGATGATCCAAAGGAATTTTATGATTTAGTCAAATTACTTATTAAGTGTTTATCGAACATGTTAAATGCTTATTGATGGTGTTATATTGAAATGCATAATGGTTTTGTTCAAGGAAGTAACCTAACCTATACAGTACATGGATAAAGATTCATATTCCATAACTCATACAGAAACCAAATAAAGAATTTGAACCAACTAGTCACCAGTAAACAAGCACCAGTTACACATCTTCTTAAGTGTCATTGTCTGATATGTGCAATGCTACTTGTTGAATAGCTCAAGTGTGTAAGGATTTTACATTGTGTTAGTGTCTGAATTGGTCATCAATCCACATCACAATGTCGAGCCGACATGATCAGGTGCTGGAAACTATTGTTGTGTAAGTTGACTGATCAGCCGACTTGATCAGTTATCGTGCAAGGAAGTTAACTAACCCATACAGTACATGGATAAAGATCCATATTTTGTAACTCATACAGAAACCAATTAAAGAACTTGAACCAACCAGTAGCCACTAAACAAACACCTACAACACATCTTTTCTAATGTAATTTTCTGATATATGTAAGGTTACTTGTTTAATAACTCAAGTATTTAAGGATGTTAGCTTGGGTGAACTACATGACTCTTTGGTTTAGCTTAGTGTCTGAATTGGTCGTCAATTGGCGTCACAGTGTCAAGCTGACTTGATCAAGTTATTATGTTGAGGGAACTGAATCTTTAGTCCTTTAAAGGTGAATTCCTCCAAGTGGATCCCTCGTGTTGCGAGTGTCACTTGCAAACTAGTGCCAGGAATAGGCCCAACAAGAAAACAAAGAAAACTCAAAATTTTTTTTATTCCTCACGTCCAGGATTACGTCCCGGATCATTAGATAAGAATCCGAAGATGAAGAGAGAAACAAAGAATATCACTACTGTGTAAACAAAGAGTTTGAGAGTAAGCATTACACAATCTCCAAGATAAGATCATTTTTGAAAAAGGGAATAGATTACCCATTTTTTCTTTTTACCACATATACTATAACTCCTACGCTCAAGTTAGCAAGAAGTCTGAAGTTCGGGTATTAGATTGGATCAAATTGAATCATATTGATTTGCTCAAGATATCTTTTCACAATCATGCTTGGGGATCGACATGTGTCCCACACATTGAGAAGCAGATTCGAGGGTGGTGTGAGCTCTATAAATGGATCCTCTCCCCATTCAATTTTCATATTTCAATGTTGATGTCGTTGGCTTTCTCTCAAGTTTCATGATTGTGATCGAGTTAGGCTGCTCCATTATGAAGTCGGTTAGTCTCCTTTAGGTCATTCCTCGATGGATTTGTCTTTTGAAAGTTGGTTTGATTCGTCATCACATCCCTCTGATGTCTCTAGCTTGAGGAGCTAGAGCAACATTCGATGGAAGCATACTTGAATGAGGTCTCTTTGTCATTAGAAGAGGCCACAAAAGTTGATAGTGGGGATTCAAGAAGACTTCAAGTCATAAAGTGGGGATTTGAGAAGACTTTAAGTAAAAGTGCTTCTTTTATTTATCATCACATATAAGGTTCTGAATATCGTACCGTATCGATGTACCGATCAGTTGTTGGTATGGTACGTACCGAGCTATACCGAGCATACCAACACATGGTACACTAAGGTGTACCAATGTACTGTCCATACCAGTCCTCTATCGGATTGGTATGTACCGCTTGTACTGAGCAGTACGGTACGGTATTGTAAACCACTTCACATCTCACTTCCAAGATACCTAAGTCATACAAGACTGTCGTGGTTACGTTGACATCTTTTCTGCACACTTGTGATCCTAGACACTTATGTTTTTATATTCTGATGCTTCGGAGGTGAGGTTGCACTTTGGTTTTCACTTCAAACTTTCATTGTGGAGTGTTTCCGTTCATGGTTGATCTCTCCTGCTTAGATGACATCTAAGTTGTGGCATTATCTTATAACATTCATTGGTTTTTTTCTGATGCTAAATCTTTTGCACACTTGCCTTAGGGTGTGCTTGAGGACCAGTTCATGTCACTTATAGCTTGTGAGGGCTTTAAGGCTAGGGGAGCGCCATCTTCTAATAAAGGATGGAAGAAGAGGTTTTCTTCATAGGAGATGGTTAGGTTTGGATTTAGTCTCTTGCGGTCAACATATCGTATTGGCAATCTGGTGGCTTCTCTTATTGAAATTGAGAGGAAACAAATGGATTGAATCGCATGAGTTTTGGCCATGTCTTCACTCTTCAGCTATCTAGGTTGAATGAGAGGCTTGTCGAAGGTGAGCTTAGTCTTGCTTCTTTTGTCTCTTATAATGTTTCCATTCTCGTTGACATGAATGCCAGTGATCTCCACGAGAATAATGATCTTGGGAATGGCTCAACCCTTGAGTCAAATCAATCGACCCCTTCCGGGATTCAACTTAAGTCCCTTGGCTCCATCGGTGAGACTAGACGGTAGAAATTCATGTTTGCAAGCAGAAAAAAATTATAGGACAAAAGAAGTATAAGAAATAAAGTCCTACAAAACAACAATCACAAAAAAATAAAAGATTAAACCCAGATCGACAAGCCATCTCTCATTCATCCTAGGGATAGTTAAAGACATGGGCAAGTCTCTCGTGAGTCAATCCACTTGTTCTATCTCAACTTTGATAAGCTATGTGCGAACCACTCGAGGCTAAAACCCGAACCTCGACCATCTCCCATGAGGAAAAAACTCTCATTCCATCCTTTCTACCTTAAAGCCCTCATATGCTGTGCAAAGTAATATGAGTTGATTGTCAAGCACACCTTAAAGCAAGCGTGTGAAAGCAAGGTCTGCCGTACCGGACCATACCGCCCGGTTGACAGGCCAGCGGTATACGGACCGCCCTGTACCGTACCGAGCACTGTAGCACTGCACTGTAGCAGTGCTATAGTGCTCGGTACACCTGGGTATACCGAGCGGTATACCGTACCGTACCGGTACCGAGCCCGGGTCGAAACGCCGGTATGGTACGGTACGGCAGACCTTGTGTGAAAGATTTAGTGTATGGGGAAAGCCAAGCTGATGACACCCCCCAATAAACTATAAGATAGGGCCACGAGTTGGATGCTACATAGACGGGGAAATATGCCACAAACGGAAACATTTTGTGACAAAAGGTTGAAATGGAAATCTAAATCTAGCCTCTAAGGCATTAGAACATTCACACAAAAGTGTCTCTGACAATAAAAGATGTCGACGTACCTACGACGGTCTGGTGTGACTCGGGTATGAAAAAACATTGACCATAAATGGTCATGTATCTCAGAAGTGAAATACAATAATAAACAAAAGAAGCCCTTCATAACTTGAAGTCTTCTCTCAGCCTCAAGATCGACTTTTGTGGCCTCTAAATCTGCTTCCATCGAAGGTTGCTTGAGCTTAAGAGGATAAGAGGGATATGACAACAACTAGAACAAGCTTATGTGAGATGAATCCATAAAGGTTGACTTCATGAGGGAGGAACCTAACTCGATCACAAGTATGAAACCCAAGAGAAAGCCAATGATACCAACATTGAAGTTTGTTATTAAAGAAGGAGGGGGATCCATTTACGGAGCTCACACCACCCTTGGATCCTCTTCCCAAGGTATGGGACACATGTTGCTCCCAAAGCGTGATTTCAGAAAGTATTTCGGGTAAATTTGATATTATTCGATATGATATGATATGATCCTTCTTTTTCCTTAACTTGCACTTAGGATTTCTCGCTGACTTGAGGTTGGAGTTACTGGGTTGGGCCTAGTCTCAATGCTAGTTCTGTATGTATCATTCACGATGCAGGGAATCTGCTTGAAGGGATTCACCTTTAAGCGACTAATCAATTGTTTGGGAACTAGACCAAGTGGCTTCAGTTTTCTGACATGGATCTACAACCAATTCTGACACTATTATATTGATTTATCTATTACATGAATATTTATAGTGCATGGTTAAATGTGATCAAAACAAATTTTGTGATCTGCCAAGATATATGTTATAAAAAATTCAACAGCTCAACAATACTGAGAAAGCTCTTGTTATCATTGGATTAAAATACATTATGATTTCATATAGAGGAGTCTGACTTGTCATTCATTGATACCGATCCATCCATATTGTATAAATTGCTGAAGAAAATGATGGCGAAGGAACTGCACTAGTTAGTTACTACTAGATTAGTACCTTTAGTACATTTTCTCAAGTGTATACTTAGCTAACTAAATTTGTTGTAAGACAACTTTGTAGATAGCTTTGACATGTAAAACCAGTTTAGTAGTAGGTCCAGGATGCTTATACATAATAAACAAAGATATAATTCAATGATGGAAGTTCTGAAATTGGTAATGTTCTATACTGTCTAGATAAATAATTATAAAGTTTTTGTGTGACAAATACTAAATAGGAACACATTTTTTATCCTAATTCCAATCATTTTCAGAGCTTGTAGTCCTGGAAAAAGATTTAATTTATTGTTTTCATTGTAAGACACCAGAGAATCTTTTTGACGTTTTTTATTTATTTATTTTTGAAATATATATTGGAGTTATAACATTTACGATGCAGTTCATTTTGTTCCATCTAATGCATTGGTAGGTTACTACAGAATGTAGGGATCATTTATTTAGATTATTGTTTGCTGGGTCTTGGATGTAAGTTTTCAGATACTGACATGTGTTATTTATGTAGAGTGGAAGCCTCAATCATATCAACTCATCATCAGTCATCTGAGGTCCAAACTGAAGATTAGCTTTGTCAAATATCATTTGCAACTTCTGAAAGATGATACATCTGAAACATTCTAACATATGCATTAAGTGAAGAAAAAATAAGCAGCTTTAACATCATAGAACTTATTGTTATTTGATTAAAAATAAAGAAGCATCAGAGCAATTTGAGATTTGTATTGTATTCATATAGAACTATTTTTATTAATTAAAGTAGCCTGGTTGATAGTTTTAATGCTTTAATTTTGTTTTCTAAATGTTTTGAACATTAAAGAGCACATTTAACGAAGTTGTTTTTTGTTTGGAGCCTCCATAATTGAAATCTGTGATAGAATTGAGTTTTAATCCTCTCCCATATATATATATATATATATATATATATATATATATATATATATATATATATATATAATTGTAATTCTTGTAGTCATGATTCACTACCATTTTATAATGTCTCAGGTATTTCTTTCCACATATCATACAGAATGTCTGATAATAATATTTAGTTTTGATAGTAGCTATATTTTATATTTTAATATTGTCTTTCTAGCAGGTGCCTTGATTGTTTCAACTCCACAAGATATTGCATTAATTGATGCACGTAGAGGGGCTAATATGTTCCGCAAAGTTGAAGTCCCTGTATGATAGCTCTTTGAACTATTTCATTTTGCATTTGGCTTCCCAACTTCCCAACATTTTAACATAAAGCATGACAAGTTCATAATTGTTTTGCAGAATATCCTTGGTGTCCTAAGAGCATATGGCATATAACATGCTTGAGACATTTTTTGCATACTAATAATCTTGCACTTTTGGGTGTCTCTTGATTCTTGTCTTGTTAAATAATATATTACATTAATAGAAGTTTTTGCTTTTGGTACTCATTGATTTCCTATTTAATTTTCCATCTCTATGGTTTAGGTAAAGTTTAGAGAATAATGAATCTTGAAGCATAATATTTGGGAGGCCATTCCATATAATAAAATAGTTCAGAGACCATGAATATGATAAAAATGTTTTATTTAGTACTAAAACTTGTTTCTGCATCTAATTTAGTAAATCTAAGTGACCAAAAACACTCAAAGATACTTGATTAAAAATAATTTAATCGACAAAGAAAACAAAATATTTTTGCAAAGTATACTTGTTTGCATCATCCAGTGTTCTTCAAGGTCATAAGTTTGTTGTCATATTCACTTATTCAGCCATCATCACATCTACAAAGTAAAAAAGAATGTTGGACAACCAAAGAATATCACTAGTATTACTAGAGTAAATCACTTGCCTGCACATGATAAAATCATCAATTTTTTACTTTTTTACTTTCAATCTGAGATTTATTTTTGAAAGAGCACCTCTTGATTGCCAACATTGGTATTCATGCACATGCATTTGTCACATTTCCTGGAAAATAAAGCAATTTGGCATGCGACCTTTCACCTCACTTGGTTTGATCAAATTGCCAGAACTATAACTTCATCCCTCCCTTTGAACAACTTACCTTTGCAGTGGTGACAATGTGAGCTTTATCCTACCCTTGCCTATTATAATAGTATATTTGATGGTTGATCAAATACTTTTTTTCCTTTAAGCTGAATTAATAATTTGCAGAACCTTCTTTGATCTAACCCTAACACTTTTGCCACAAATAACAAAAAAAAAGATATGTAGCTAATAATAACTTATTATATAATGCCTAAAATAGCTTGTTATCCTAATTACAGTTATTGTCTGATAGTTTGAGAAGTCCATGTTGACAATCTTTGGTCCATTTTACTATATGTTCATAAAGTTGCTTTCATACTTGTTTTTGATTATCTGGGATTAATTACTTGTTTTATTTTCTTTCCAAATATATCCCTTTAGATCAACCATGAGCCTTTGCCTGTATATTATAAGAGTCTGAAGGTGGTGACTGACAAAATATGCTAATCAGATTTGCTTTATTTACACCTACCATCGTGAATTTAATTAAAGTTTAGTAAATATCTTTTTAAAGGAACTTGCTCTTATAACGAAGATGATAAAATTCAGTTGTAATAAGCAAGGTCTGCCGTACCGTATCGTACCGGCGTTTCGACCCGGGCTCGGTACCGGTATGGTACGGTATACCGCTCGGTACACCCAGGTTTATCGAGCGGTACACTGCTACACTGCTACAGTGCTCGGTACAGGGCGAACCGGTGCAGGGCGGTCCGCGTACCACTGGCCTGTCGGACCGGTACGTACCGCCCATACCGGGCTATACGGTCTGGTACGACAGACCTTGGTAATAAGGACACCCCAATTTTTACTGTCATTTTCTTCCTAGTTTCTTGGCTTTCAAGCAAAATTTCATAAGATGATATGGACTGTTCTAAAAAAAATAAAGGTGAGGAAGATGTAATTATATGAATGTAAATCATTGAACCCTTCACCTGATGTTACAGTTTCAATTAGATGTAAAAACAAGGATGGAGAGAATAATGATGGTGGAGAAAAAGGAGCTCATTTTATTTGAATCTGGATTTCTTTATGGCAAAGGTTGGCTGCTAGTGAATGGTGCAGGAGATAGTAATAAGTATGGCTGCATCGGGAATAAAATAGAAACAAAGAGGGGATGTAGGAGATGAATTGGAAAAGAGGAGATTTTATTTGGCCATTACAATAATGTATGGTAGGCCTAGAGGTGGTATTGTGGCAAAGTAGATGCAAGTTCTGGTTTTTTAATTTTATTCTTAGACCTAAAATTACCAACCTTTTTTGGAATACATAAAATTCAGAAATATTAAACGGAAGTGGCTTGGACATGGGTAGTGGCCATTCTTAGTTCATTATTTTCTCATCTTTTTCTGCAAGTACATGTTCCTTCATATAATTCTTATATCATTACATAGTCTTATTCTATTACCAACAAAGGTACTTTGAATGTAGTTATAAACATATTTATTCAAATTTCAGATAGTCAAATAAATTGATCTAAATATTTTTATGAAGCTTGACTAAACATTATATATTTTATCAAGTTCATAGTTTTTTATTTTTTAAATTGAGTTTAGTTTAATTGTCATATATGTTGGTATGGCTAGGAAATATATGAAAAGAATAAGGAAAGCAATATTAATTATAACATTAAAAAAATGAAAAATTCAAGTTTAAAGGGAAAATATCATAAATTTAGATTTAAACAAGTTACTAGATCTAATATTGGAATCTCAAATCTTGAAATAAGGAATGAATATCATGAATTGAGATCATGTACCCATATTGGTTTTGAGGAATGGATGAAAAACCATTGTCATGATGGACTTCTCAAATTTCTAATAATTATCATGTCTAAGGCAACATTTTCAAAAACAGTTTTTTAATACTTATGGTTATTATTAACTAGGTCTATGAATTCTTTGTTGTTCTGTGATAAAATGAAGGACTTTAATTTATAGGCTTAGAGAAATTTCACAATTTAACCATTCATTTTAAGCAAAGGTAGTATTTATCATTAATAATAATATTATTATTACTCTTTTGTTTTCCATTATCTTTTTAGATATGATGATGCCTCAAAAAAGGAATATGACGAAGAACTTAATGTAGACAACATTTTTAGCAGTTTTTTGAGATATGATGATGGCTCGAGAAGTGCATACGAAGATGAACTTAATGAAGACAACACCAAGTCTTTGAGTTTAGCCAAACTAGATGTTGGACCATATGTTAGCTTTGTTATGAATTTTATTCTTAAATTAATTACTGTATGGTCCGTGCCTTTGGAGGGAAAATATACAATTGGACGATGTTAGAAGGGTATATATGCAAATAACTTAGTACTTTTTGTGGATAAGATTATACCATAGTGGGTATCTGTTTCTTAAATATTTTCACTAGTTAATTCATTGCAGTCTATATTAAAATAAATTTTTAGATTTTTTTGGGACATCTTTACCTTTCTACTAAGATTTTTACAAATTGCAATGTTGTAATATGTCTGCATTATGTAGCTCCAGAAGTTGGTTATTTGTGTGGGCTCATTTTAATATTATTAGATTTCATTTGGGAAAAGAGAGAAGATTGGTTATTATACATATTTAAACCACTCTTTTGTCCTTAAATCTTAATTTAACTGTTTCGTATCATTTTTTCTAAATTTCACTTGATTGTTATATCTTATCAAATTTTGGTTTTCATGTATGACATCTTTCTGTAGATTCTAGGACTAATTGAGAACATGAGTTGGTTCAAGTGTCCTCATTGTGGTGAAAAATCTTACATATTTGGAGATGGTGGTGTACAAAGGACAGCCAAGGAATTGGATATGGAGTTTCTTGGAGAGGTAGATTGATTTTGGCTTTGGATGTTTCTATCTTGAGATCCTTGCTTATTAAAGCCTAAGCACCACTCCATGGACTCTTTTTTAGCTGAAGTATTGTTCTTATGCTTAATTTAAATGTTGACATGTTCACTTTACACAGTGCATCCATTTCCAAGTCATTATCCTACATAACTTACATATGATTCATGCTTGGAACACTAACTGATTTGATAAATGGTGCATGCATATTATGTTTTACCATTCAAGATGAGCCTCGTCTGATTTTATTTGCTTCACTTCATTTTATAACATGCAGTATACTATACTTCAAATTTGGTTCATGGCAACTGTAAACTAATACAAACATTACAGCCAAAAATTTGATAATCTTAGAAGATTTCATACAGGTACATAAGTTATATTCTTCTAGGATTATCTTCAGATTAATTGACCTTATCAGGACACTTCTATGTTCCAGTGGTTCAAGTGAAGTCCTGGTTAAGATTTGGTCGGCCTCTTCTTCATTTTAGGTTGTTGGCTTAAATATTGTGATGCTTACCTGCTGTATTGTGGCAATTGACTGCATGTCATTGGCAGGGCACTGGTATGAAAGTTTGCCATCCTTTTGTTTACAAACAGGACATGCATGGGGCCATGGGCATGATATGCAGCTTGACAAGCTGCGTATACCATGTTGACTCATGGCCATCTTGTACATGCTAATCCAAAGCCATATCCAGAAGTCAAATTGTCCTTTAGGACTGCATACATACTGAGGAAGAAAAGAAGACTAAAATATGGATATATGATTTTAAATAATGAATAGATATTATCATCCTGCCTAGTTTCTCAGTTCCATCAGCTTCTCCTTTGTTCATATGGCTTTGCCTAAATAGGGACTTGTGGGGAATGTAGTCAGCCAAGCTGGTAAGAAGTGATATGTGATAGCTCTTACAAGCTTGAGCATTGAGGGCTGTGTTAGCATTATGGTACTAATGTACGTATTCTGCCATAAATATATAACAAAGCATGAAGTTTTGTGCTGGTCCTCCACTTGTCTAGCTGGTTTGACATGCTTTTTGCAAGGCACTTTATGAAAATGGTTATCCCATATCATTCTGCTCAACTTTGCTGCTTGCTACTATTCCAGACATACTTTCATGGTTTGTGCAAGTTGTATATTAGTTTCCAAGAACCGAAAAAGGCAATTATTCTGATGCCATTCTTTTCCAACTGCTATTTATCACTGTTTGGCTTTGTAATGTCTTATCTCTTATTCTTCTTTTAGATACCTTTGGAGCTAGATATAAGGAGTAGTTCTGATGAGGGCAACCCCATAGTTCTCGCAGCCCCGAATTCTGGAGTTGCGAAAGCATACACTGATGTGGCTGAAAAGTTAACCAAACAACTCAAGGAGTTGGCAGAGGAACGGCAACTAGGCCCACAGATTATGTTGTGAGACGTCATAATCTGGAGCTTCATTATAAGATAACAATGTGCCTAAATTGCCTTCCAAAATGGACAATAGGTTTCATCATATGCAGTTGAGGTACTTCTAAGAAGTAGTGATCAAGGACCCTGAAGGGTATATGGACAAAGATATCTGTGCTTGTAATATAATTTTTGGTATTTAGATTACGAGGTTCAGGCTGGCGAATTTGTTATATAAAAACCTATGCATGTAAAGCAACTGATGAGGATCAGATTAGTTGTTGT
Organism: Musa schizocarpa; assembly: GCA_900464855.2. Classification (NCBI taxonomy): domain Eukaryota; kingdom Viridiplantae; phylum Streptophyta; class Magnoliopsida; order Zingiberales; family Musaceae; genus Musa; species Musa schizocarpa. The sequence goes on from LS990920.1 coordinate 18,954,673, forward strand.
TTCCTTGTAACTGTTTTTGTAACTGAGTTATTAAGAACAGTTGAGGTAGAATTCCAAGAAATTTATTTTGAAGTTTGTGCTTTTATTAGGGCATCTGAATTTCTTTTACCGACTTTACTCTTTAAATGTATGCCACCGATCGAAAATATTTTTATTTGAGGCTTACTTTATTCAGGAAATCTTGATTGGGTTAGGTGGGATTACTAAGGAAAATTTAAGGTATTGTTTCCTTGATTACTTGGTCTGTTTATTGTTAGTAAGCTGAACGTGCTGATCCTAAAAATGCTATTGTGCTTATCTGTTTTGAAGACACTTTTTGGTATCAGGTGCTTGTGTGTTTCTTATTTATTTATCTTATATGATGTCTCTTATAAGATTGTCAATGTCGGTGTCAAGTTTGGATGAAAATGATAGAAGGTTGCATTAGGTTAGGTTACTGACAACTAATGCAATACTATTTGATCTCATGAATATGGATCTTAATCAATTTCAGTCTAGAGTTGGATTATTTGAAAGTGATATAGGGTATTTTTACCAGAATTATAAAGTTTAACTTTTAAGAGTTTAGGATGATTGATAGTTTTTGAGTTAAAATTTGATATAGAGTAGAATTTTAAAGATGATAATGTAAATACCTTTAAGAATAATATCAAAAGGAGATGACTTAAAATTTAGGTGAGGATATTATTATTATTATTTGGATTACGATGACTAATAGAACTAAAAACTTAATAAAGGAGATTCATGGTTAAATTAAAGGTAGTTGTGTTAGAGAGAGAGAGAGAGAGAGTTGATAGTGGTGCAAAAGAGTTTAAAATATATTTTTTATTAAAAGATCATGTTTTAAAGATTGATAAAATTATTAAAATGAGAAAGAAAATTTAAAAGATATAAAGAATTAAAAAAGGCTGAAAAAGTGGTTAGTATTGTAAGATATAAAGCTTATAATAATTTTTATAATAAATTAAGAACTAAATATTAATTCTATTTGACAAGATAAAAATTATTTTTATAAATTATTTAATGAATATTTTACATAGATCTTAGATTTAACAATAAATAGTAGTGGTAGATTTAATAATTATAGGTTTATTAATAAAATTACAGCTACTGAAATAAATGATGCATTAAGAAAGATGAAAATAACTAATAGTATTTAGTTAACAAAATTAGGGGACATGGGAATAACTTGGTTAACTAGTTTATTTAACAAAATTATAGGATTTAGAAAGATGTCAATGGAAAAAGAGTTTTTTAGTATCAATTTATAAAAATAAGGATGATATATAAAATTATTTAAATTATAAAAAAATTAAAATCATGAGCAAACTTTGGGAAAGAGTTATTGAAAGTAGAAGAAAGCCAATAGGATTCTTAGAGATTTATTATGATATATTTTTAAAAAAATAATATATATTTTTAATTATATTGATATTATTAAATATATGTATGATGATATAGTTACTAGTGTCAAAACAATAACATTGGGAGTGTATAGTGAATTTCCAATTAGCATAGGTTAAGTCTCTACTTTTTCATATTAATAATGAATAATTTTACTAGTCACTTATATGATATGTTACTTGTTAATAATAATATTATTATTATTATTTGGATTACGATAACTAATAGAACTAAGAATTTAATAAAGGAGATTCATGGTTAAATTAAAGGTAACGGTGTTATCTCCACAGAGAGAGAGAGAGTTGATAGTGGTGCAAAGAAGTTTAAAATGTATTTTTTTATTAAAAGATCATGTTTTAAAGATTGATAAAATTATTAAAATGAGAAAAAAATTTAAAAGATATAAATAATTTAAAAAGGCTAAAAAAGTGGTAGTATTGTAAGATATAAAGCCTATAATAATTTTTATAATAAATTAAGAACTAAATATTAATTTTATTTGATAAGATAAAAATTATTTTTATAAATTATTTAATGAATATTTTACATAGGTCTTAGATTTAACAATAAATAATAGTGATAGATTTAATAATTATAGGTTTATTAATAAAATTAGAGCTACTAAAATAAACGATGCATTTAAAAAGATGAAAATAACTAAGAGTACGAGGTCTAAAAAAATTTAGGGGATAAGGGAATAACTTGGTTAACTAGCTTATTTAATAAAATTATAGGATTCAGGAAGATGTCTGATGAATGGGAAAAGAGTTTTTTAGTATTAATTTATAAAAGTAAGGATGATATATAAAATTATTTAAATTATAAAGAAATTAAAATCATGAGAGAAAGAGTTATTGAAAGTAGGAGAAAGCTTATAATAGGGTTCCTAGAGATTTATTATGATATATTTTAAAAAAATAATATATATATTTTAATTATATTGATATTATTAAATATATGTATGATGATGTAGTTACTAGTGTCAAAACAATACGATTGGGGGTGTCTAGTGAATTTCCAATTATTATAGGATCATATAAAATATTCAAATTCAATCTCTACCTTTTATATTAATAATGAATAATTTTACTAGTCACTTATACGATAAACCTTCATAGTGTATGTTACTTATTGATTGTATTATTTTAGTTAAAAAGAGCTTAGGTGAAATTAATTTGAGTTAGGAGGCAAGTCTTAGAAATTAAGGATTATAGATTAAATGGGAATGAAATATATGAAATATAATCTTAATGACTCCAACTATAGACAAAATAATATAATTAAGTTGGATAGACAAGAAGTCTATTTAAGTAAAAGCTTTAATTATCTTGGATCAATTATTTAATAAGATAGAGAGATCAATAAAAATATTATTCACAAAGTTAGAACATGATGGTTAAAATGACAAGGGTCGTTAGGAGTCATATGTGATCATCGGATACTTTTGAATTAAAATAAAAATTTTATAAGATAATTGTGAGACCAACAATATTTTATAGATCTAAGTGTTGAATAGTTCAGAAATAACATATACAAAAAAGTTAGTATTATCAAGATGAAAATATTGAAATTGATGTGTGTAGTTACTATAAAAGATAGGAAAAGAAATATTTTTATTCATGAATAACTATGTATTACTTTGATAGAGGATAAGATAAAAGAAAATAATTTAATATGAAAATATTGAAATGGATGTGTGTAGTTACTAGAAAAGATAGAAAAAAAAAAACTTTTATTCATGAATAACAATGTATCACTTAATATGGTATGAGCATATGCTTAAGAGACTTTCGGATATAATGCTAAAAATATATATATATATATATATATATATATATATATATATATATATATATATATATATATATATAAAATGATTAATGTTAGTGATATTAATAGAGGTAGATGAAGCCATAAAAATATTTTAATAGGAACTATAAATAATGATTTAAGTATTCTGAACTTAACTAGATATATAATGTCTTATATATCCCAATGATAATAAATGATATATGTAACCGATCTTAAATAATTGAGACTTAAGATTTTGTAATTGTTGTATATGATGACTCATCGTCAAAATCGTTTTTCTTGATTTCGAAAATCTCATTGAAAACAACATGAACAGATTCTTCTATAATTAAAGTTCTTTTATTGAAGATACGAAATGCTTTAGAAATCGAGGAATAACCAAGAAAAATTCTTTCGTCGGATTTAGCATCAAATTTTCCTAAAGCATCTTTTTCATTCAATATCAAACACCTACACCCAAAAACTTTAAAATATGAAACATTGGGTTTTTTGTTGTTCCACAACTCATAAGGGGTTTTGGTAAGGGTCTTACTAGAATTCTATTCATAACATAGCATGTCGTGTTTACGACTTCGACCCAAAAATATTTGGGTAGACTATGTTCATTCAACATAGTTCTTACCATTTCTTGTAAAATTTTTATTCTTTCTTTCTACTATTCCATTTTGTTGAGGATTTCTTTGAGTAGAGATGTTGTGGTTGTATCCATTAGATTCACAAAATTCTTGGAAATCATGATTTTGAAATTCACCACCGTGATCACTTCGAATTGATGAAATCATGACACCATTTTCATTTTGAATAATTTTACAAAACTTGGTGAAATATCTAAAGCATTTACTTTTGTGTTTTAAGAAATAAGTCCATGTGTATCTACTATAATCATCTATAATAACAAATGCGTATTTGCTACCTCCTAGGCTTAATGTAGAAATTGGTCCGAATAAGTCTATATGGATCAATTGCAAAGGTCTAGAGGTGCTTATTTGATTCTTAGGTTTGAAGCTATCTTTTGTTTGTTTTCCTAATTGACAAGCATCGCACACAATATCTTTGATGAACTTGATATGAGGAATTCCTCTTACAAGTTCTTTGGATGAAATTTGGATGATTAGTTTTATGCTAGCATGAACTAATCTCCTATGCCAAAGCAAAGTATCGTCATTCAAAACCGATAAACACATTTCATTGCAAAGATCATTGATGTCAATAGTGTATACATTATTTTGTTTTAATACAATCATAGATGTGTTCTTATGTGGTTTTTCAATAATGCAAGCATTAGATTCGAATTTAATAATATATTCTTTATCACACAATTGACTAATGCTTAAGAGGTTATGTTTTAAACCATTAATTAACAAAATATTTTCAATAAAGAAGTTGGATTTATTACCTATGGTTCCTTTGCCAATGATTTTACCCTTGTTGTCTCCAAAGGTGACATAGCCTTCGTCTATGCTAGTGAGCTTAGAGAATTGAGATGGATCTCCGGTCATATGCCTTGAGCATCCACTATCAAGGTACCATCTCTTACCCCTAGTTTGTGGTGATATATGTTTATACAAAAAAGGATGATATTTAGGTACCCATTTAATCTTGGGTGTCTCAAAAACCGATCTAAACTGTTTGTTATGTTGCATGGAATTTATTACGATTCCTTTAGGAACCCAAATCAATTTGTTAGGACTAATCTTCTTGAATGAACAATGATAAGTTTTATGTCTATGTTTGCAACAAAAGTTTCACTTGTTTTGGTGCCAAACATACAAGATAGGGCATTTAATAAAAGTGGTTGGATTTTGGTGAGAGCTTCTCACAAATCTGATTTCACTTCTTTTAGGAACGTGATCCTTATCGGTAAGGATCATGTTCAAGGACTTGCTACCAACCTTGAATTTCTTCAAGGTGTCCTTGAGTAGCAAGTTCTCCTTTTAGAGTACTTCTAAGTCATGACATTTCGTACATGAAACTAAACTATTATTATGTTCAATTTTTAATTTATCAAAATTACTAACAAGAATATCATGCTCCTTTTTTAACAATTTATATTTTCTACTAATTGTTTTGCATTCATCAAATAAATCATGGAAAGCATTTAACAATTCATCAAATGATAAATCTGCATCAATTAAATTTGATACCTCATCTCCAATGGCCATGAGTGCATAACGAGCAACTTGCTCGGTGTTGGACCCCTCTTCTTCGGATGCGCTTGAGTCATCCCACGTTGCTTTGAGCGCCTTCTTCTTTGGTGTTCTCTTCTTGGCTTGGGGACAATTACTTTTATAGTGTTCTAGCTTCTTGCATTCGTAGCAAGTAACTTGGTCTTTTTTGGGATCAAATTTATTTTTAATGTCATTTTAAAATTTGTTTCTTTTAATAAATTTTTTAAATTTCCCTGTTAGAAGTGCCAAGTCATCGTCAAAGTCGTCATCACTTGAATTTTCTCTCAAGTGGTCTTCTTAAGTTCTAAATGCCATATCCTTCCTGTTCTTTGGAAGGGTGTCCTCATGCTCTTCATGAGCTTTGCAAGTCATTTCGTAGGTCATTAATGACCCGATTAATTCTTCAAGAGGGAAGTTGTTTAAACCTTTAGCCTCTTGAATAGCAATGACTTTAGGGTCCCAACTCTTTGGAAGGGATCTTAGAATTTTATTAACGAGCTCGAAATCCAAAAAACTTTTACGGACTCCTTTTAGACCATTGACGACATCCGTGAAACGGGTGTACATGTCACCTATGGTCTCACTCGGTTTCATTCAAAAAAGTTCATAAGAATGTACTAAAAGATTGATTTTTGACTCTTTCACTCTACTCGTGCCTTCGTGAATTACTTCGAGTATAAGCCAAATATCAAATGCAGTTTCACAAATCGAAACATGATTGAACTCATTTTTATCAAGTGCACAAAATAAGACATTCATAGCATTTGCATTTAGAGTGAAAGTCTTTTTCTCCAATTCATTCCAATTGATCATTGGAAGAGAAGACTTTGAAAATCCAATTTCAATAATATTCCAAAGTTCAAAATCAATGAAAATAAGGAAGATCCTCATTCGGGTCTTCCAATAGGTGTAGTTCGTCCCATTGAACATGGGTGGACATGTAATAGAGTGACCCTCTTGGTTTCCGGTATATGCCATCTCTCTTGGGTTTTAATCCAACTGAGAGTGAACCCGCTCTGATACCAATTGTTAGGATCAAGAGCACTAAGAGAGGGGGGTGAATTAGTGCAGCGGAAAACTCTTTGTACGAAAATCGTTTCGGAAAGATCTTTAACTTGAGAGCAAACGAAAGTATAGTTGATGTAAAGTAACGGAGGCAGTTTGCAGTTAAGATAAAGTGCATAATGTAAATGCAAACTGAGATTTAGAGTGGTTCGGTCAATCTTGACCTACATCCACTTTTGACTTCCTCCTCCAACGAGGTCACCGACGTCCACTAGAGGCATTCCTTCAATAGGCGAAGGCCAACTACCCTTTTATAGCTTTTCTCCTTTTGACGGGCTTAGGAGACAACCCTTACAAGTTTTCACTCCTCTCTTGAATGATCAAGACTTAGAAAGAAATAGGGATAGGAACTCTAGCCTTTTACAACACTTTTAAGCTCTCAAATACTCAGAATAAATGCAAGCTTTTGGTTGCTCTTTCATGCAGAAATGGTGGGGTTTATATAAGCCCCAATCAATTTGAAGGAGCTCAAAAGTGTCCATTCCTGGATTTTTGAGGTCCTGGCGATACCATCGCCATAATTAGGCGGTACTACCGCCTGTCATCTGTCACTGAGTGGTACTACTGCTCAGTCTGGGCAGTACTACTGTCTGATATTGCTCGGAAACCAAGCTCAAGCGATACCACTACCTGATAAGGGCGGTACCACCGCTGGCAGTAATAACTGCCGGCGATACCACCACCTCACAAGGGCGGTACTACTGCCAAGAACTCCTGGGAGACCGAGTCTCCTGGGTGGTGCCACCGCCGGCTAGGAATTCTGGGTCCGAATGGGCAGATCCATTCGGCCCAATTTGGGTCTGCCAAAGGCCCAATTGGCCCTAGATTAAGTTAATGGGATCACATCCCAATCCTAACTTAATCTACATGATAACTACGATAATTAAGACATCAATACTGCATATCATGTTCCAGCACGTCAATCGCTTCTTCCGACGAACTTCCGGCAAACATTGGACGAACCCTTGGCGATGCTCCAGCGGACTCCCGGCAAACTCCTGGACTTGTGATGATCCTCTTGGCGAGTTCCGACGAGCTTTTTTGGCAAGCACCTGGACTTCTCGGATTATTCCCTCAAAACCTCCGACGACTGTTTGGACTTCCGACGAACTCTTGAATCCCCAACGTGATCTTGGTCTTAACTCCGGCTTAACACCTACTACATGTCTTACTGCCATCATAGTTAATCCTACACACTTATCTCAACATATGGATTAGATAACCAAATGAAAATTGACTTCATCATCAAAATCCAAGATTCAACACCAAGCGGTAGCACCGCTAGTCTGGGCGATGGTACCTCCAGCATAGCCTCCCAAGCGGTGGAACCGCCTAGTGTCAGTCTAACACTGGCGGTAGTAATGCCCAGCGGAGGCGGTGGTACCACCTGTGCCCGGGAAACCCGGGATGAGATGTTTTTAGGCACAAAGTTTGAATCAACTTGAAGGCTATAAATACCCCTCTCATCCCTGGTTAAAAGATACAAGCACAGAGTATTCAAAAGTGAGAAAACACTATGCAATCTCTTTAGAAATTCCCTCCTCCATTATAAGTTTAGAATTTTGTAAGAGGAGTGTGAGTGCTTGTAAGGGTTATCTCCTAAACCCATAAAAAGGAGAAGAGGGGTGTAAAAGGTGGTTGGTCGCCGCCTATTGAAGGAAGACTGATAGTGGATGCCGGTGGCCTCGACGGAAGAGGAAATGGCAGAGTGGATGTAGGTCACGATGACCAAACCACTATAAATTGGCGTGTTCTCTGGTTTGCATTTCTGTTTAGCAATTTACCTAACTGCAAACCTCTTTAATTGCTTACTGCCTTCAATTCATTTACGAACGTGTTTCAAGTTAAGTTTCCAAACAATCAGTTTTCAATGTACGAAGGTTTTCGAAGATCTGATTTTACCGCTGCACTAATTCACCCCCCCTTTGAGTGCCGACCTTTTGATCCTAATAATTGGTATTAAAGCCTTGTTTTTCATATTTGGTTTAACACCCAAATAGAAATGACTCTTTTCGGCTTTCAAGACGGTCACTCTCTCATTCGTTCTCCCTTTTTCAATGGGATGGACTACACATATTGAAAAATTCAAATGAGAGTTTTCTTGCTTTCTTTGGATTTGAACTTATGGAATATTGTCGAATCCGATTTTTGAATGTCTTCTCTTCCAATGAATCATTGGAATGATTTAGAGAAGAAGACTTTTTCTCTAAATGCAAAGGCTATGAATGCCTTGTTTTGCGCCTTAAATAAAACTGAGTTTAATTGGGTTTCTACTTGCGAAATGACTTTCAATATTTTGTTCATTTTTGAAATCACACATGAAGGGACTAGCAAAGTTAAAGATTAAAAAATTAACTTTTTGATGCATGATTTTGAACTTTTTCCAATGAAACCAAGTGAGATTATTGGAGATATGTACACCTGTTTTACGGATGTTGTCAATAGTCTAAAAGGACTTGGTAAAAGTTTTTCGAATTTTGAACTCATTAAAATGATCTTAAGATCACTTTCTAATACTTAGGAATCGAAAGTAACGGCAATACAAGAAACAAAAGATTTAAATATTTTTTCACTTGAAGAACTTATTGGTTCATTGATGATATATGAAATGGTGCACAATGCACATGATGAATAATACCACCTTCTAAAGAATAGGACAGATTTGGAACTTAGAACAATTGAAGACCACTCGAGCATAAGCTCAAGTGATGGTGAACTTGAACTCACTAAAAAAATTTAAAAAGTTAATAAAACAAAAATTAAAGAACAAAAATAATGCAACTACTTACTTTGAATGCAAGAAGAAGAACACAAATTAGGATGAATCGAGCTCCTCCGAAGACGAGGAGAAAATCAACAAAGGCGAGGTGGCAAACTACGCCTTAACGACTTTCAACGATGAGGTAATCGAAACCCCCTTAATTTATTTCGAAATTATATGATGCTTTTCATGATGCGTTTATTTTTTGTTTAGAATAATAATTCTTCTTGAAAATTACATGCTTAAAAATGAAAATGCAAATATTATGATCATGCTAATAATTTTAAACCTTATAATGAAAATATCATATTTTATAACGGAATAGAAAGTTAGATTTAAATTTAATAATGATCATATTTATGTTTTTTCAAGAATAAATATTGTATATCTTGATGATTTCATGATTTTGATTGAAGTTGATTTATGAAATCATGCATGATGATTTTATTCTATGCATGCATGAGACTTTGAAGTTATTCATGATGAAATGTTGTTTTTTCGGTTTTAAATAAGATGGATGGTTTTCATACAAAAACTTGAGCATATTGATATGAAATAATGTTTAATGGTTTTATAATTTGAAATTATGAATGATCAATCTTACGATTTATGGATTATCGATTTTTATCAAAATGAAAATCGCTTATTGATCTTTATCGTAGTAAATCTTGCACTTTCGTTTTAAACGATGATATATATTTTCATTTGGCATAAATGAAAAAAGAAACGGTTGAATGAAATAAATCACATGAATTGAAACAACTAAAAAGAGGAAAGGTTTCTCCTTTAAAAATTTATTTTTCTGACTTTATCGATTTTTCTAAAAAGGAGATTAATGAGAAAATGTACATTATACTTTTATGAATCTCATGGATTAAGAAAATGATTAGTCATTAATGTATTTTATCGAAATCATGATCATGATTTCTTGGAATAACATGAGATTACCTTTGATGATCATTTTGATTATTTTGTTTCATGGAATTTTGGATTCATGACTTGATCTTTCATTTATTTATGAGATGGTTGAAATCATTGTACCTTTGAATTCTTCCCATCTCCTTTCAAATTTTAAAATTATTCATGTTATATGTTGGGGATTTGAAACCATGTTTTGATATCATGCATACCCAAGAAATGTTGATTTAACAAATTGAATGAATTAAAAATAAATGATGATTTTTCTCTTGATTATGTGATATTTTTTACAAATCATCATCTTGATTTCTCGATATTCGATACATTAAATTTTTCTATGAATCAAGATTGTTTCATGCTATAATTCTGTTAGGATCAAGAGCACTAAGAGGGGGGGGGGGTGAATTAGTGTAGTGGAAAACTTTCGACGTTTTCCGATGTAAAACCGTTTTTAGAAACTTAACTTGAAAGCTAAAGGAGTGCAACAAAAGTAAAGAGGAAGTAAAGCACATATGGAGGTTTGTAGTAAGGTAAGCAGCAAAAATAAATGCAAACCAGAGAGTACCGCAATTTTAGAGTGGTTCGGTCAATCTTGACCTATATCCACTTTTGGCTTCCTCCTCTGACGATGTCACCGACATCCACTAGAGGCTTTCCTTCAATAGGCGAAGACCAATCACCCTTTTATAGTTTCACTCCTTTCAACGGGCTTAGGAGACAACCCTTACAGAATTTTCTTTCCTCTCTTGACAGATCAAAATTTATAATAAAAGAGGAAGGAGAACTTTTAACTCTTATAACACTTTCGAGCTCTAAAAATCACAGAGTAAGATTGGATTTTCGGTACCCTTTCATGCAGGAAAGGGTGGGGTATATATAGGCCCCAAACTAGTTTGAATTTGGAGCTAAAAAATGTCACCTCTCAGATTTTCGGGGACCTAGCGGTACAACCGCTTGATTGGGGCGATACAACCGCCTGACAGAGCTCGGAGACCGAGCTTTGGCGGTGCCACCGCTTGACAGGGGCGGTTGCACCGCCTAGTCTCGCTCGGAGACTGAGCCCTATTGGAAAATCTTGGGGGCGACATCACATGCGCAGCGGAAGAACAAAAAGAACAAAATCCCCTATTCCCAAAGAGATGTTCATCGTCGTGCAAAGATTGGTGCGCAAAATCCGTGAAACTTAAAACTGCGTATAGAGTAGATTGTGTTACCTAGGGAGATCGTATATCCCTATTTCCTTACAGATCTTTAGGAGAGGGTGAAGGAGGTCAAGTGTCCTCCTCTCTAGCAGTGATCCACACAACAGGGCTACGACGACGCTCCTCAAAAGTCCAAGCCTGCTCTGAGGTGCAGAAGGGAAGGAGAATAGGAGAGGCAAGCAAAGGCTCTAGCCTATGAGGCTCTGAATCCCTCCTATTTATAGAGGTCCCCTTTCAAAACCTAATGGACCCTCCCCTAGTGGGTATTGGATCTGCATCCAATAACCCAAGCCTTTTAGATTAGTGGATCTCTATCCAATAATCTCTCATGGGCTCTTATTGGATCTCGTCCATGGGATCCAATAATTCAGGGGCTTATTCGATATCCAATAAGACAAGGGCTCCGTCGGATATCTTATATCTGAACCTCTACTCATCGCAATGCCTACCATATGTGTGTAACAGTCTAGGCCCAATATCGAGTTGGCCGTGAGTCATACTTGTCAGAACTCCTTCTAACTCAGTGAATTATTATCTCTGTAATAATTCACTCGACTCATCAACTACAGACGTACTAAGCCACTACGCCGTAGTCCCTAGACGATATAGGGGAATCCAATCCATTGGACCTGTTGTTAGGATCAAGAGCACTAAGGGGGGGGTGAATTAGTGAATTGCAATGGAAATCTTTCTGCGATTAAAACGAAAGCTGCGTTCGTTTGATAAAAAATGATTTCGATGTAAAAGCCAATTCTAAGATTACTTTAACTTAAGATTAAGCGAGATGACGTTAAAGTAAATCTATGAAAGCAGTTTGCAGTTTATGATTGAAATCAGAATGCAAGCGCAAACTGAAATGCGACGTTCGTACGATCAAACCGGTTTACGTCTAAATGCCGATTCTGAAGATACTGAACTTTGAGATACATTTTATAAATGATCATAAGGCAGTTTACAGTTACGATTGAAATCAAAACGTAAACGTAAACTGAAATGTGATGATCGTACGAAAAGGCCGATTTACGTCTAAACGCAGATTCGAAAAAGCTCTGAACTTAGAAACTCGTTTGTAAAAGCGCAGAGGGCAGTAAGCTATTGAGGAGGTTTGCAGTAAAGATAAAATGCTCAAAAGTAAATGCAAACCGAGATTTAGAGTGGTTCGGTCAATCTTGACCTACTCCACTTTTGGCTTCCTCCACCGACAAGGTCACCGACGTCAACTAGAGGCATTCCTTCAATAGGCGAAGGCCAACCACCCTTTTACAGTTTCACTCCTTTTGACGGGCTTAGGAGACAACCCTTACAGAAATTTTCTCTCCTCTCTTTACAACTCAAAACTTTGAAGAACAGAGGGAGGAGAACTTTTGGCCTTTACAACAATTTTGAGCTCTAAGAATCACAGAAAAGATCAAGATTTCGAGTATGTCTATATCCTTTCAGTGCTGAATGGGTGGGGTATTTATAGGCCCCAACCCAGTTCAAATTTGGAGCTCAAAACTATCAAATCCCGAATTCGGGATCAAAGGATTACACCTCCCGATGGAGTGGTTGCACCGCTTGGCAGAGTTCGAAGATCGAGCCCAGGCGGTTGCACCTCTGTCGGGCGGTTGCACCCGCCTCAGTCGCTTCAGAGGGAGGCCGAGCCCAAGTGGTGCTACCTCTCTCGTCAGGGGAGGTTGCACCGCCGCCTTCGCGGATCGGCCTGACTGGCGGTGCCACCTCTCTGGCTAGGGCGGTTGCACCGCCCAGTCTCCAGGGGAGACTTAGCCCGTGCAGTGCTACCTCGGCTCGGCGGTTGCACCGCCGGTCTGCAATCAGGGTCCGAATGGGTAGATCTATTCGGCCTAACTTGGGTTTTTCAGGGGCCCAATTGCCCCAAGACTAAGTCAATGGGATCACCTCCCATTTCCAACTTAATCAATGTGCTAACTATGATTAATCCTCAGACAATTTCTGCAGCTTGCTCCGGTGCGTCAATCGCTTCTTCCGGCGATTTTTCGGCGAACTTCCGTCAATCATCCGATGAACCCTCGGTGATTCTCCTGTGGAGTTTCGGCAAACTCCTGGACTTGCGACGATCCACTTGGCAAGTTCCGACAAGCTTCGTTTGGCAAGCTTATGGACTTCTCGGATCTGTTCCCGCAGAACCTCCGACGACTGTCCGAACTTCCGTTGAACTCTCGAACTCCCAACGTGATCATTGTCTTGACTCCGGCGCAACTCCTGCTGCATGTCTAACTTTCATCGTAGTTAATCCTGCACACTTAAAACAAAACTTCGATCGAGACAATTAATCCTAAGCAATTAACCAAGTTGTCCGGCATGTCATTGGTCCCTTGACGCTTCGTCCGATTCTTCGGCGCATCGTCCTATCCTGCAACCTATTGCCCAATCAGCCAGTTGACTCCGCAACTCCGATATCCTTGGCACAATACCCGCTCTTTTTGGCCTGATGCCCGAGTCCATGGCCCGAAGCCTTCTGTCGATACGTCGACCGATCCACCGGCCCGACGTCCAATCTTCTGACATGTTCCTTCGGCACAACATGATTTTCCTGCTTTAATTGTCTCATCTTGATCGAAGCATCCTGCGTCACTCAAAACACATATTAAATCATAAACATATATCAAGTAGTTTCATCATCAAAATATGAGATTCAACACCTTTCTGTCCTTAATTATTGTGTACCTATAGTCCCTCATCCATCTAATATCCTAGAGACCGTATATCGAGCATGGTGCTGCCAGACCCATACGGTTTCTACTCGAGTCTCGCTTTAATCAGATTCTCCCGGAGAACTCTTTCTCTCTCAACCCAAATGATCCTGGCCAGGGATTATTCTGAGCAAGAACACATTGGATATTCCTCTCATGACGTCGAGAGTGGATGATCCTCTACGACACTCAATAGTCCTCGTAAGGTCGACTACCACTCATAATGACCAGTTATACTAGATCTAGGACAACCAAACCTATAAGTCTGGTATCAAAGAGTGGAGCACTTATACAGGACATCCTTGGTGTCTCAAGTCTAAGGATCAGATATACCACTAGGACTACGAAATCGCTGTCTGACAATAAGGCATCATTAACCATCCAGCATTCCGTAAGCGGATCAATCAATGAATTCATCGTCCAATGAGCACCTGCACTATATCCCTAGTGTCCCTACACGAGCAACTATGAGACCAACTGCATCCATCATATGGATGGGTATACAACACACTAGTCTGTCCGGTTATCACGATGTCCCTTTCGAGTAACCTATGATCGGGATTATTTAGGATATGTGTTTAAAGGTGAATCGATATCATTTTCGTGATCTCATCACGATCCGATTCCCATTGCACAAATCCATGGATATTACAATATATATATGCATATATGCAATAGTTATAAAGTGATATATGTTGAATCTCGGATTTTGATGATAAAATCAATTGATGGGTTAATTGATCTAATCCATATTATTGAGTTAAATGTGCAGGATTAACTACGATAACCAGAAAACATAAAGCAAGGATACCGGAGTCAAGTTCGATGGACGTTTAAGAGTTCGAAGAATCGTCGGAGATGTTGCCGGAACCAACTGAGAAGAAATCGGGAACCTGTCGGAATTTTCGGAAGTTCGCCGAAGAGATCGTCGGAGGTTCACGGAGATCACCGAGAAGGCTCGGCTACTCATTAAAGTCATCACAAGTTCGGGAGCTTGTTGGGAGCCCGTCGGAAGAAGTTCGTCGGAAAGCTCGCCGGAACAAGACTCGACGTTCGCGGTTGAAAAATTGCTTAGGATGTGTTTTGTTATGTAGTTCACTTGTAATTAGGATTAGGATTAAAAGATAATCCTATATCCTGGTTAGGGGCCAACTGGGCCCAAAATTAGACTTGGTTTGGGCAAAATTTGAAGCCCAAACAAGTGAACCGAAGGGTCTGGCGATGACACTGCCAGACTGGGCGGTTGCACCGCCCAACACCCGAGAGCTGGGCGGTGGCACCGCCCAGCACTGTCAGCGTCTGACACTGACAGGCGGTGGCACCGCCAGCATCGGGAACCCAATGAGAATTCAAATTTGGAGCCCAAATTTGAATCCTCTTGAGGCCTATAAATACCCCTCAAATCTCAACTGAGATTACAACTTTTTGAGCAGCAATTGTTTAAGAGAAAGGCCTTAGAAAAGTCTTAGCTAGTCTTGTTTTCAATTTGCTAGTGTTCACCACCTTCTTTCTTGCTGAAAATCTGTAAGAGAATGAACCGCTTGTAAAAGATTTGTAAGAGGGGTATTCACCCTTCCCTTTCAAGAGATTTGCTAGTGGAAGGTGGGAGCCTCATCGAAGAGGGGCCTCGCAAGTGGATGTAGGTCACTTGATCGAACCACTTCAAAAACGGCGTAATATCTGGTTTGCATTTCATTACTGCTATTTACATTACTGCAAACCTTCTTACTTGTTTTACTTCATCATTACCTTTGCTGCACAACTTTGCGAATACGCTTTCAAGTTAAGCACTTTCGATTCCGATTTTTATCGTACGAAAGATTTGTTGAAACCAACATTTTAATCCGCTGCACTAATTCACCCCCCCTCTTAGTGCCACTCCGATCCTAACAATTGGTATCAGAGCAAGGCTCACTCTCATATTTGGTTTAATACCCAAGAGAGATGGTTTACTCCGGCATGCATGAGGGACACTCTATCACACGTCCACCTATGTTTAATGGGTCGGATTACACGTATTGGAAGACTCGAATGAGGATTTTCCTCATTTCTATGGATTTCGAGCTTTTGACTATTGTTGAAAATGGATTTCAAAAATCTTCTCTTCCGATGAGTGAATGGAATGAATCAGAGAAGAAGGTTTTTGCTTTAAATGCAAAGGCTATGAATGCCTTGTTTTGTGCACTAGACAAAAACGAATTTAATCGTGTTTCAATTTGTGATTCGACTTTTGATATTTGGAGAACTCTTGAGGTCACTCATGAAGGCACTAGCCGAGTGAAAGAGTCCAAAATTAACATCCTTGTGCACTCTTACGAACTTTTTCGAATGAAACCAAGTGAGTCCATCGGAGGCATGTACACCCGGTTTACGGATGTCATCAATGGACTGAAAGCTCTTGGTAAAGATTTTACTAACTTTGAACTAGTAACTAAAATCTTAAGATCCCTCCCTAAAAGTTGGGATCCAAAATTTACGGCCATTCAAGAGGCCAAAGACCTTAAAACATTCCCTCTTAAAGAACTCATTGGGTCTCTAATGACCTACGAAATGACATGTCAAGCTCATGACGAGCAAACAGGAAGGATATGACACTCAAATCACAAGAAGACCACTTGAAAGGAACATCAAGTGATGAGGACAGTGACAATGACATTGCACTTTTGACTCAAAAATTTAAAAAATATTTAAGGAAGAACAAATTTAAAAATAATACAAAAAATAAATTTGAACAAAAGAAGGACCAAGTGATTTGCTATGAATGCAAAAAACCAGGACACTACAAGAATGATTGTCCTCAAGCCAAAAAGAGAACATCAAAGAAGAAGGCGCTCAAAGTAACGTGGGATGATTCAAGCGCGTCCGAAGAAGAGGAGTCCAACACCGAGCAAGTAGCTCATTACGCCCTAATGGCCATCGGAGAAGAGGTAACGGATTTAATTGATGCAGATTTACCTTATCATGAATTATTAAATGCTTTCCATGAGTTATTGGATGAATGTAAGACAATTAGTAGAAAATATAAATTGCTAAAAAAGGAGCATGATAGTCTCACTTGTGATATCGATAAATTAAAAACTAAATATCATGATAGTTTTGTTGAATCTCAGATTTTGATGATACAATCAATTGATGAGTTAATTGATCTAATCCATATTATTGAGTTAAGTGTGCAGGATTAACTCCGGTAACCAGAAAACACAAAGCAAGGATACCAGAGTCAAGTTCGATGGACGTTTAAGAGTCCGAAGAATCGTCGGAGATGCTGCCGGAACCAACCGAGAAGAAATCGGAAACCTGTCGGAATTTTCGGAAGTTCACCGAAGAGATCGTCGGAGGTTCACGGAGATCACCGAGAAGGCTCGGCTACTCATTAAAGTCATCACAAGTTCGGGAGCTTGCTGGGAGCCCGTCGGAAGAAGTTCGTCGGAAAGCTCGCCGGAATAAGACTCGACGTTCGCGGTTGAAAAATTGCTTAGGATGTGTTTTTGTTATGTAGTTAACGTGTAATTATGATTATGATTAAGAGATAATCCTATTGTTAGGATCGGAGCAGCACTAAGAGGGGGGGGTGAATCAGTGCAGCGGATAAAAACTTCGGTTTTAAAAAAAATCTTTCGTATGAAGAGAGCGGAACTTGACAAGTTTAATCTTGAAAGCGTATTCTTAAATATGCGCAGCAAAAGTAATAAGGAACTAGAGCATATAAGAAGATTTGCAATAATATAAATAACAATAATGAAACGCAAACCACAGATCACGTTGATTTTAGAGTGGTTCGGTCAAATGACCTACTCCACTTATGAGGCCCCTCTTCGATGAGGCTCCCACCTTCCACTAGCAAGCTTCTTGAAATGGAAGGGTAAATACCCTCTTACAACTCTTTACAAGAGGTTCACTCTCTTACAGATTTTCGAGAAGAGATGAGGTGAACACTAGCAAATTGAAAAGAAAGCAAGCTAACACTTTTCTAAGATCTTTCTCTCAAACTCTTGCTACTCAAAAGGTTGTGTTCTCAGTTGAGATTTGAGGGGTATTTATAGGCCTCAAGAGGATTCAAATTTGGGCTCCAAAATTTGGGCTCCAAAATTCAAATCCTCTTTGGGTTCCCGATCTTTGGTGCCACCCGCCAGCCCAGAGGTGTCATGCCAGCCTGTGTGGTGCCCACCACTGGCTCTCTCGATTCACTTGGTTTGACTTTTTCTTTTGCCCAAACCAAATCTGACTTTTGGCCCCAGTTGGCCCCTAACCAGGATATAGGATTATCTTCTTAATCCTAATCCTAATTACAAGTGAACTACATAACAAAACACATCCTAAGCAATTTAATAACCCATAACGTCAAGTCTTGTTCCCATGAGCTTTCCAATTTAACTTCCTTCGACGGGGTCCAAGCATGCTCCCGAACTTGTGATGACTTTAATGAGTAGCTGAGACTTCTCGGATGATCTGCTGAACCTCCGACGATCTCTTCGGCGAACTTCCAACAGGTTCCCGATTTCTTCTCGGTTGGTTACGGCAAAGCATCTCCGGACATTCTTGGGACTCTTAAACGTTCATCGAACTCGACTCGGTATACTTGCTTTTGTGTTTTCTGTTTATCGTAGTTAATCCTGCACACTTAACTCAATAATATGGATTATATCAAATAACCTATCAATTGATTTTATCATCAAAATCCGAGATTCAACAATCTCCCCTTTTTTGATGATGACAATCAATTGATGACGGAGTTAAACATAACTCCCCCTATCTATATACCATATTATGAGAAGATAAAAAAACTTGAATTCCATCCCATTGGATTCAAGCATAACCCGATAAGTTCTAATCGTAGAGCTTATCGTGATCCTCATTAAACAATAGTGAGTACAAAACTTCTATGAAAATCATAAGTTAAATGAGAAGGGACGAATTTTACTACGACAGAAGATAAAGATTTTCAATATAAATTTTATGATTTAGATATAAGGCATGCTTTCAATATGATCAATCAATCTTGTGATATTTTCAAGGATTTTGCAAGGCATATAAGTCATTCATATCAATCACTTTTCTTAAAGATTTTGCAATTCATATTTTGTCATGCTATTAAGAATGATATAAGTCATCACTTTTCTCCCCCTTTGTCATCAACAAAAAGGGAAATGAGACTTGAAGCACATATTTTGTCATACAACGATTTTATCATTGAAAATTGAGTATGCAAAAATATTTACGCAGAGTACATTTTAGAGGAAAATTCAGCATGCATTCATATTATCTAATCTATTCTATCTATAAATAATAGAAATTGTAGATGTTCAAGAGAGAGATTGGGATAAAAAAAAAATTCAAGTAGTAATTTCACAAAATCAAGATCATAATTCGAATACAAACTCATTCAAATCATTAAGTTCATTAAAATCTCAACATTACTTTTCAATCATCATATAAGGCATTTAAAGAATTTTGAAACATAGGAGAATGATTAATTTAAGCATACAATGTTTCAAGTCATGAATGCCAATACTTTCATATTTGTAAGTATCAATTCATGAATGCCAAAGATATTATTTGTGATTCCAATTTTGCAAGATCAAGATTATGATTTAGATCAAACTTATTTAAATCAAATTGGTAACTTGAAATTCATAATCAAGTCATCAAAATCGATTTCGAGATTTCACAACATGTCATATGGAATTTGAAGGAAAATGATTAGATTCACCGAGAAATGGAAAGAAGATGAAAGACTTTACGGAAAATCCAATCAAACAAGTTTATTGTTTAGAGATAATTTAACATACCTAATTCCCTTCTAATGAATTCAAATTGGTCTTCATTCAAGGCTTTTGTGAATATATCTACTAATTGATGCTTTGTGTCAATGAATTCTAGAACAACATTATTGTTAAGGACATGATCACGTATGAAATGATGCATAACGTCGATGTGCTTAGTTCTAGAATGTTGAATTGGATTTTTAGTAAGACATATGGCACTAGTATTATCACATTTTATGGGAATATTTTTAAAGTGAATTCCATAGTCTTCCAATGTATTTTTCATCCAAACAACTTGTGCACAGCATACACTTGCAGCAATGTATTCGGCTTCCGCCGTAGATAGTGCTACTGAATTTTGTTTCTTGGAAGTCCAAGAAACAAGTGCATGTCCTAAAAATTGGCATGTTCCGGAGGTACTTTTTCTATCTATCCTACATCCGCCAAAATCGGCATCCGCGTAAGCCATTAAATCAAATTTTTCAGATTTTGGATACCATAAACCTAAATTTGGAGTTCCTTTAAGATACCTAAATATTCTTTTAACACTTTTAAGATGAGATAGTTTAGGATTTGATTGAAACCTAGCACAAAGTCCTACACTAAACATGATATCTGGTCTAGTTATGGGTAAAGGTAGAGTAGACTACCTATCATTCCCCTATATGTTTTTTGATCGAAGTTTTCACTATTTTCATCCATATCTAACTTAGTCGCAGTACTCATAGGGTGTTTATTGCTTTTGAATTATCCATGTTAAATCGTTTTAACAATTCTAATGTATATTTAGATTGGTTAAGAAATATACCATCCTTAAGTTGTTTGATTTGTAATCCTAAAAGAAGGTTAATTCCCCATTAAACTCATTTCAAATTCATGACTCATAGATTTGGCAAATGATTCACATAGTGATTCATCCGAAGAGCCAAAAATAATATCAATCAACATAAATTTGTACAATAAGAAAATTATTTTCAAAATGTTTAATAAACAATGTAGTATCAACCTTGCATTTGGTAAAATTATTTAAAATAAGAAAGGAACTAAGCCTTTCATACCAAGCTCTAGGAGCTTGTTTCAAGCCATAGAGAGCCTTAGTCAATTTGAATACATGATTGGGAAAAAGAGAATTTTCAAACCGGGAGGTTGTTAGACATATACTTCTTCGGAAATAAAACCATTCAAGAAGGCACTTTTTGACATCCATTTGAAATAGTTTAAAATTATAACTACTAGCATAGGCAAGGAGCATCCTTATGGCTTCTAATCGAGCCACGGGAGCCGAAGGTTTCTTAAATGTCGATACCTTCTTCTTGGTTGAAACCTTTGGCCACTAATCTAGCCTTGTTTCTAACCACGATACCATTTTCGTCTTGCTTGTTTCTAAAGACCCACTTAGTACCAATGACTAAATGGTCACTAGGGTCTAGAAACAAGCTCCCCACCTTGTTTCTCTCAAATTGATTCAGTTCCTCTTGCATTGCAATAATCCAAAAATCATCTTTTATGGCCTCGTCAATGCACTTAGGTTCAATTTGAGAGAGGAAGGCATTAGCAAAAAAATTCTTGAAAGAGGAACGAGTTTGAACCCCTTTAGATGTATCCCTATAATTAGCTCCTTTGGATGAGCATCTATATACTTCCATTCCTTAGGTAAGGAAATTTCGGAAGAAGGTGCATCCAAGTTGCTATTTTGAGGAGGGGGGGTTCATTTAAATTCAAATTATCAAAACCAAGATCATCATCAAAATCATTTTTCTTAAAATTTGAGACTTCATTAAAAACTACATGAATAGACTCTTCAATTACTAAGGTTCTTTTATTAAAAAACCCTAAAAGCTTTCAAAGCGGAAGAGTAACCAAGAAAGATGCCTTCATGGATTTTGCATCAAATTTTCCTAAGGCATCCCTTTCATTTAAAATAAAGCATTTACAACCGAAAACTTTAAAATAGGAAATATTTGGTTTTTGTTATTCCATAATTCATAGGAGTTTTTGATAAGGAAGGTCTTATTAGGACTCTATTCATGATGTAGCAAGTCCGTATTTTCACGGCCATTTAAAAAATTTACGTAAACTATGTTGGTTTTAACATAGTTCTTGCCATTTCTTATAGGTTTCTATTTTTTTCTTTCAACTACTCCATTTTGTTGGGGATTTCTCGAGTGGAGAAGTTATGATTGTATCCATTTACTTCACAAAAATTTTGGAAGTCATGGTTTTGAAATTCGCCACCATGATCACTCCAATTGATGAAATCATGAACCCTTTTTTCGTTTTGAGTGAGTTTACAAAATTTAGAGAAACACTTGAAACAATCACTTTTGTGAGCTAAGAAATAGGTCCAAGTGTATCTAGAGTAGTCATCCACAATCACAAAAGCATATTTGCTTCCACCTAGACTTGTTGTATCAATTGGTCCAAATAAGTCCAAATGGATCAATTGTAACGGTCTAGTGGTGCTAATTTGAATTTTTGGTTTGAAGCTTGTTTTTATTTATTTCCCTAGTTGACATGCATCGCATACCTTATCTTTAATAAACTTTATATTCGGAATCCCTCGTACTAATTCTTGAGTTGAGATTTTAGATATTGTTTTCATGCTTGCATGACATAATCTCCTATGCCAAAGCCAAGCATCATCATTTATGACGGAGAAACACATTTCATTACTTAGTTCATCAAGATTGATGGTATAGACATTATTTTGTTTTAAAGCAATCATAGTCACGTTATGATTTGGTTTTTCAATAATGCACATATTTGATTCAAATCTAACGATATAACCTTTATCGCATAATTGACTAATGCTCAATAGATTATGTTTTAATTCATCAACTAGTAACACATCATCAATGGAAAAACTTGATTTGTTACCTATGGTTCCCTTGCCAATGATTTTGCCTTTGTTGTTGTCTCCGAAGGTGACATAGCCTTCGTCCATGCTAGTAAGCTTGGTGAATTGGGATGGATCTCCGGTCATATGCCTTGAGCATCCACTATCAAGATACCATCTCTTGCTCCTAGCATGTGATGGTGTATGTTTCTACAAGAAGGAATTATTTTTAGGTACCCATTTACTTTTGGGTGCCTCAAAAACTAATCTAACTTGTTTATCATGTTGCATAGACTTGATCATGGTTCCTTTAGGAACCCAAATCAATTTGTTCGGACTAATTTTCTTGAATGGACATTGGTAAGTTATATGTCCATATTTGCAACAAAAGTTGTAATTGCTTTGATGTTGAACATGTAAGATAGGACCTTTAACGAAGGTGGTTGGATTTTGGTGAGTACTTCTCACAAATCCGATTCCACTCCTTTTAGGAACGTGACCCTTATTTGTAAGGATCATGTTTAAGGACTTACTACCGACCTCGAATTTCTTCAAGGTGTCCTTAAGTACTAAGTTCTCATTTTGGAGAGTTTCTAAATCATGACATTTAACACATGGAGCTAGACAATCATGATATTCAGTTTTTAATTTATCAAAAGCACACGTAAGACTATCATGCTCCTTTCTTAGCAATTTGTATTTTTTACTAATTGTCTTACATTCATCAAATAACTCATGGAAGGCATTTAATAAATCATGATAAGGTAAATCTGCATTAATTAAATCCGTTACCTCTTTCTTGAAGGCCATTAGGGCGTAGTGAGCAACTTGCTCGGTGTTGGACTCCTCTTCTTGGATGTGCTTGAGTCATCCCATGTTGCCTTGAGCCTTCTTCTTTGGTGTCCTCTTTTTTGGCTTGAGGGCAATCGTTCTTGTAGTATCGGTTTTTTGCATTCATAGCAAAATCACTTGGTCCTTCTTTTGTTCAAATTTATTTTTTTGTATTATTTTTAAATTTGTTCTTCCTTAAATATTTTTTTGAATTTTTTGAGTCAAAAGTGCAATGTCATTGTCACTGTCCTCATCACTTGATGTTCCTTTCAAGTGGTCTTCTTGTGATTTGAGTGCCATATCCTTCCTGTTCTTTGGAAGGGGGTTCTCGAGATCATCATGAGCTTGATATGTCATTTCGTAGGTCATTAGAGACCCAATGAGTTCTTCAAGAGGGAATGTTTTAAGGTCTTTAGCCTCTTGAATGGCCGTAACTTTTGGATCCCAACTTTTAGGGAGGGATCTTAAGATTTTAGTTACTAGTTCAAAGTTAGTAAAATCTTTACCAAGAGCTTTGAGTCCATTGATGACATCCGTAAACCGGGTGTACATGTCTCCGATGGACTCACTTGGTTTCATTCGGAAAAGTTCGTAAGAGTGCACAAGAATGTTGATTTTGGACTCTTTCATTCGGCTAGTGCCTTCATGAGTGACCTCAAGAGTTCTCCAAATATCAAAAGCCGAATCACAAATTGAAACACGATTAAATTCGTTTTTGTCTAGTACACAAAACAAGGCATTCATAGCCTTTGCATTTAAAGCAAAAACCTTCTTTTCCGATTCATTCCATTCGCTCATCGGAAGAGAAGATTTTTGAAATCCATTTTCAACAATAGTCCAAAGCTCGAAATCCATAGAAATAAGGATGATCCTCATCCGAGTCTTCCAATACATGTAATCCGACCCATTAAACATAGGTGGACAAGTGATAGAATGGCCCTCTTGCATGCCGGAGTAAGCCATCTCTCTTGGGTATTAAACCAAATATGAGAGATAACCTTGCTCTGATACCAATTGTTAGGATCGGAGCAGCACTAAGAGGGGGGGGTGAATTAGTGCAGCGGATAAAAACTTCGGTTTTAAAAAAAAACTTTCGTATGAAGAGAGCGGAACTTGACAAGTTTAATCTTGAAAGCGTATTCTTAAATATGCGCAGCAAAAGTAATAAGGAACTAGAGCATATAAGAAGATTTGCAATAATATAAATAACAATAATGAAACGCAAACCACAGATCACGCCGATTTTAGAGTGGTTCGGTCAAATGACCTACTCCACTTGCGAGGCCCCTCTTCGATGAGGCTCCCACCTTCCACTAGCAAGCTTCTTGAAATGGAAGGATAAATACCCCTCTTACAACTCTTTACAAGAGGTTCACTCTTTTACAGATTTTCGAGAAGAGATGAGGTGAACACTAGCAAATTGAAAAGAAAGCAAGCTAACACTTTTCTAAGATCTTTCTCTCAAACTCTTGCTGCTCAAAAGGTTGTGTTCTCAGCTGAGATTTGAGGGGTATTTATAGGCCTCAAGAGGATTCAAATTTGGGCTCCAAAATTTGGGCTCCAAAATTTAAATCCTCTTTGGGTTCCCGATCTTTGTGGTGCCACCCGCCCACCAAGCGGTGCCACCGCCAGCCCCAGAGGTGTCTTTGCCCAGCACTCGGGTGCTGGCGGTGCCATGCCACCACCCAGCGGTGCCATGCTTCAGCTCTCCGGTTCACTTGGTTTGGCTTTCTTTTTTGCCCAAACCAAATCTGACTTTGGCCCTAGTTGGCCCCTAACCAGGATATAGGATTATCTTCTTAATCCTAATCCTAATTATAAGTGAACTACATAACAAAACACATCCTAAGCAATTTAATAACCATGAATGTCAAGTCTTGTTCCGTGAAGCTTTCCGAAACGAACTTCCTTCGACGGGGTCCAAGCATGCTCCAACTTGTGATGACTTTAATGAGTAGCTGAGACTTCTCGGTGATCTCTGCGAACCTCCGACGATCTCTTGGTGAACTTCCAACAGGTTCCCCATTTCTTCTCGGTTGGTTCCGCAAAGACATCTCCGACGATTCTTTGGACTCTTAAACGTTCATGAACTCTTCGACTCGTATACTTGCTTTGTGTTTTCTGTTTATCGTAGTTAATCCTGCACACTTAACTCAATAATATGGATTATATCAAATAACCTATCAATTGATTTTATCATCAAAATCCGAGATTCAACACCTATATCCTGGTTAGGGGCCAATTGGGCCCAAAATTAGACTTGGTTTGGGCTAAGTTTGAAGCCCAACCAATCAACGAAAAGAGTTCAGCGGTAGCACCTGCCAACACTGAGAGAGCTGGGGTGGCACCAGTGCCGAGAAAAAGCGGTGGCACCGCCCAAGCACTATCGACATCGATAGGGTGGGCAACCGCCATCGATAGGTAGTGGCACCGCCAGCATCGGGAACTCCACGAGAATTCAAATTTGGAGCCCAAATTTGAATCCTCTTGAGGCCTATAAATACCCCTCAAATCTCAGTTGAGATTACAACTTTTTGAGCAGCAATTGATTGAGAGAAAGGTCTTAGAAAAGTCTTAGAAAGTCTTGTTTTCAATTTGCTAGTGTTCACCTCATTCCTTCTCGAAAATCTGTAAGAGAGTGAACCGCTTGTAAAGAGTTGTAAGAGGGGTATTTACCCTTCCCTTTCAAGAGATTTGCTAGTGGAAGGTAGGAGCCTCATCGAAGAGGGGCCTCGTAAGTGGATGTAGGTCATTTGACCGAACCACTCTAAAATTGGAGTAATCTCTGGTTTGCGTTTACTTATCACAATTTATCTTACTGCAAACTTACTTACGTACTTTATAATCTTGCTGCACTTCTCTACGAACACGTGTCTAAGTTAAACTTTTCAAGTTTATTTTTTATCGTGCCAATGATTTCAAAAACCAACGTTTTAATCCGCTGCACTAATTCACCCCCCCCCCCTCTTAGTGCTCTTGATCCTAACAAGTTTAGCTCCATGTATAAAATGTCATGATCTAGAATCTCTTCAAAAGGAGAACTTGCTACTTAAGGACACCTTGAAGAAATTTGAGGTTGGTAGCAAATCTTTGAACATGATCCTTACAAATAAGGGTCACGTTCCTAAAAGAAGTGGAATCGGATTTGTGAGAAGTCCTCACCAAAATCCAACCACCTTCATTAAAGGCCCCGTCTTACATGTTCGGCACCAAAGCCATTGCAACTTTTGTTGCAAATATGGACATAAAACTTATAAATGTCCATTCAAGAAAATTAGTCCAGACAAACTAATTTGGGTTCCTAAAGGAACCATGATCAATTCTATGCAATATGATGAACAAGTTTTTAAGGCACCCAAAAGAAAATGGATACCTAAAAATAATCCCTTCTTGTAGAAATATACACCATCACAAGCTAGGAGCAAGAGATGGTATCTAGATAGTGGATGCTCAAGACATATGACTGGAGATCCATCTCATTTCTCTATGCTCACTAGCAAAGAAGAAGGGTACGTCACCTTCGGAGACAACAACCAAGGGAAAATTATTGGCAAGGGAACCATAGGTAACAAATTAAAATTTTCTATTGATGATGTCTTACTAGTTGATGGATTGAAACATAATCTCTTGAGTGTTAGTCAATTATGCGATAAAGGTTATATCATTAGATTTGAATCAAATATATGTATTATTGAAAAATCAAACCATAATATGACTATGATTGCATTAAAACAAAATAATGTCTACACCATCAACCTTGATGAACTAAGTAATGAAATGTGCTTCTCTGCTTTAAATGATGATGCTTGGCTTTGGCATAGGAGACTAGGCCATGCAAGCATGAAACTAATATCTAAGATCTCATCTAGAGAATTAGTGCGAGGAATTCCAAATATAAAGTTTATTAAGGACAAAGTATGCGATGCATGTCAACTAGGTAAACAAATAAAAACTAGTTTCAAATCCAAAACTCAAATTAGCACCACTAGATCATTACAATTGATTCATTTGGACTTATTTGGACCAATTGATACGACAAGTCTAGGAGGAAGCAAATATGCATTTGTAATTGTGGATGACTATACTATATACACTTGGACCTATTTCTTAGCTCACAAAAGTGATTGTTTCAAGTGTTTTTCTAAATTTTGTAAACTCACTCAAAACGAAAAAGGTTTCATGATTTCATCAATTCGGAGTGATCACGGTGGCGAATTTCAAAACCGTGACTTTCAAAATTTTTGTCAAGTTAATGGATGCAATCACAACTTCTCCACTCCGAGAAATCCCCAACAAAATGGAGTAGTTGAAAGAAAAAACAGAAACCTACAAGAAATGGCAAGAACTATGTTAAATTAACATAGTTTACCTAAGTATTTTTGGGCCGAAGCCGTAAATACGACTTGCTACATCATGAATAGGGTCCTAATTAGACCATCCCTATCAAAAACTCCCTATGAATTATGGAATAACAAAAAATCAAATATTTCCTATTTTAAAGTTTTCGGTTGTAAATGCTTTATTTTGAATGAAAAGGATGCCTTAGGAAAATTTGATGCTAAATCCGATGAAGGCATCTTTCTTGGTTACTCTTCCGTTTCTAAGGCTTGTCGGGTTTTTAATAAAAGAACCTTAGTAATAGATGAGTCTATTCTTGTAGTTTTTAATGAAATTTTTAATTTAAAGAAAAATAATTTTGATGATGATCTTGGTTTTGATAATTTGAATTTAAACGAACCCCCTCCTCAAAATAGCAACTTGGATGCACCTTCTTTCGAAATTTCCTTACCCAAGGAATGGAAGTATATAGATGCTCATCCAAAGGAGCTAATTATAGGAGATACATCAAAAGGGGTTCAAACTCGTTTATCTTTCAAGAATTTTTGTGCTAACGCCGCCTTCCTTTCTCAAATCGAACCTAAATGCATTGACGAGGCCATAAAAGATGATTTTTGGGTTATCGCAATGCAAGAGGAATTGAATCAATTTGAGAGGAATAAGGTATGAAAGCTTGTTCCTAGACCTAGTGACCATTTAGTCATTGGTACTAAATGGGTCTTTAGAAACAAGCAAGATGAAAATGGTATCGTGGTTAGAAACAAGGCTAGATTAGTGACCAAAGGTTTCAACCAAGAAGAAGGTATTGATTACGAAGAAACCTTCGCTCCTGTGGCTCGATTAGAAGCCATAAGGATGCTCTTTGCCTATGCTAGTAGTAATAATTTTAAACTGTTTCAAATAGATGTCAAAAGTGCTTTCTTGAATGGTTTTATTTCTGAAGAAGTATATGTCGAACAACCTCCTGGATTTGAAAATTCTCTTCTTCCTAATCATGTATTCAAATTGACTAAGGCTCTCTATGGCTTGAAACAAGCCCCTAGAGCTTGGTATGAAAGGCTTAGTTCCTTTCTTATTTTAAATAATTTTACCAAAGACAAGGTTGATAATACATTGTTTATTAAACATTTTGAAAATAATTTTCTTATTGTGCAAATTTATGTTGACGATATTATTTTTGGCTCTTCGGATGAATCACTATTTGAATCATTTGCCAAATGTATGAGTCATGAATTTGAAATGAGCTTAATGGGTGAATTAACTTTCTTTTTAGGATTACAAATCAAACAACTTAGTGATGGTATATTTCTTAACCAATCTAAATATACATTAGAACTGTTAAAATGATTTAACATGGATAATTCAAAAGCAATAAACACCCCTATGAGTACTGCGACTAAGTTAGATATGGATGAAAATAGAGAAAATTTCGATCAAAAAACATATAGGGGAATGATTGGTAGTCTACTTTACCTCACCGCGACTAGACCGGATATTATGTTTAGTGTAGGACTTTGCGCTAGGTTTCAATCAAATCCTAAATTATCTCATCTTAAAAGTGTTAAAAGAATATTTAGGTATCTTAAAGGAACTCAAAATTTAGGATTGTGGTATCCAAAATCTGAAAAATTCGATTTAATAGCTTATGCAGATGCCGATTTTGGCGGGTGCAGGATAGATAGAAAAAGTACATCCGGAACATGTCAATTTTTAGGACATGCACTTGTTTCTTGGACTTCCAAGAAATAAAATTCAGTTGCATTATCTACGGCGGAAGCTGAGTACGTTGCTGCAAGTGCATGTTGTGCACAAGTTGTTTGGATGAAAAATACATTAGAAGACTATGTAATTCACTTTAAAAATATTCCCATAAAATGTGATAATACTAGTGCCATATGTCTTACTAAAAATCCAATTCAGCACTCTAGAACTAAGCACATCGATGTTAGGCATCATTTCATTCGCGATCATGTCCTTAACAATGATGTTGTTCTAGAATTCATGGACACAAAGCATCAATTAGCAGATATATTTACAAAAGCTTTGAATGAAGACCAATTTGAATTCATTAGAAGGGAATTAGGTATGTTAAATTGTCCCTAAACAATAAATTTGTTTGAATGGATTTTCCGTAAAGTTTTTCATTCTCTCTCCGTTCCTCGGTGAACTGATCCTTCTCTTTCGATTCTAATCACATGTTAAATTTTCTTATCCTATCTTGAGTCAAACGCCGCTCCCATCTAATCAAGATTAATGATTTTATGATATTTTGAATCTCGAAATTGATTTTGATGGCTTGATTATGAGATTCAAGTTGACGACTTGAATTTGAATGAATTTATATTCGAATTATGATCTTGACTTATTGGAGTTACTACTTGAAACGTTTTTTGTCTTCCCAATCTCTTCCTTGTACATCTACAACTTTTGTTACTTATAGAACGAAGAGATTTGATAATATGGATGAATGCTGAATTTTCATTTAAGATGAACTCTGCGTAAATATTTTAGCATACTTAATTTTGAATGATAAAATCTTTGTATGACAAACTATGTGCTTCAAGTCTCATTCCCTTTTTTGTTGATGACAAAGAGGGAGAAAAGTGATGACTTGTATCATTTTAATAGC
Source organism: Musa schizocarpa (assembly GCA_900464855.2). Lineage (NCBI taxonomy): Eukaryota > Viridiplantae > Streptophyta > Magnoliopsida > Zingiberales > Musaceae > Musa > Musa schizocarpa. The sequence goes on from LS990920.1 coordinate 18,985,116, forward strand.
ATGACTTATATGAATTGCAAAAGCTTTTCAAAATCTTTGAGAATATGCCTTGCAAAATCTTTGAGAAAAGTGATCGATCGATGAATGTCTTATATGCCTTGCAAAATCTTTGAGAATATCGCAAGATCGATTGATCATATTGAAAGCATGTCTAACATGTATATCATGAAATTCATGTTGAAAATCTTTATCTCCTATCGTAGTATGATTTGTCTCTTATCTTTCGACTTGAAAAGGATTTTCATCGAAGTTTCGCATTTACATTATGCTTAATGAGAATAACGATAAGTTCTACGATTAGAACTTATCGGTTTATGCTTGAATTCAATGGGATGGAATTCAAGTGTTTTTATCTTATCATAATATGGCATATAGATAGGGGGAGTTATGTTTAACTCCGTCATCAATTGATTGTCATCATCAAAAAGGGGGAGATTGTTGAATCTTGGATTTTGATGATAAAATCAATTGATGGGTTAATTGATCTAATCCATATTATTGAGTTAAGTGTGTAGGATTAACTAGATAACCAAAAAACATAAAGCAAGGATACCGGAGTCAAGTTTGATGGACGTTTAAGAGTCCGAAGAATCGTCGGAGATGCTACCGAAACCAACCGAGAAGAAATCGGGAACCTGTCGGAATTTTCAGAAGTTCGCCGAAGAGATCGTCGGAGGTTCACGGAGATCACCGAGAAGGCTCGGCTACTCATTAAAGTCATCACAAGTTCGGGAGCTTGCTGGGAGCCTATCGGAAGAAGTTCGTCGGAAAGCTCGCCGGAACAAGACTCGACGTTCGCGGTTGAAAAATTGCTTAGGATGTGTTTTGTTATGTAGTTCACTTGTAATTAGGATTAGGATTAAGAGATAATCCTATATCTTGGTTAGGGGCCAACTGGGCCCAAAATTAGACTTGGTTTGGGCAAAATTTGATGCCCAAACAAGTGAACCGAAGGGTCTGGCGGTGGCACTGCTAGATTGGGCGGTTGCACCGCCCAGCACCCGAGAGCTGGGCGGTGGCACCACCCAGTTCCCGAGAGCTAGGCGGTGGCACCGCCCAGCACTGTCAGCGTCTGACACTGACAGGCGGTGGCACCGCCAGCATCGGGAATCCAACGAGAATTCAAATTTGGAGCCCAAATTTGAATCCTCTTGAGGCCTATAAATACCCCTCAAATCTCAACTGAGATTACAACTTTTTGAGCAGCAATTGCTTAAGAGAAAGGCCTTAGAAAAGTCTTAGCTAGTCTTGTTTTCAATTTGCTAGTGTTCACCTCCTTCTTTCTTGCTGAAAATCTGTAAGAGAGTGAACCGCTTGTAAAAGAGTTGTAAGAGGGGTATTCCCCCTTCCCTTTCAAGAGATTTGCTAGTGGAAGGTAGGAGCCTCATCGAAGAGGGGCCTCGCAAGTGGATGTAGGTCACTTGACCGAACCACTTCAAAAACGACGTAATCTCTGGTTTGCATTTCATTACTGCTATTTACATTACTGCAAACCTTCTTACTTGCTTTATTTCATCATTACCTTTGCTGCACAACTTTGCGAATACGCTTTCAAGTTAAGCACTTCCGATTCCGATTTTTATCGTACGAAAGATTTGTTGAAACCAACGTTTTAATCCGCTGCACTAATTCACCCCCCCCTCTTAGTGCCGCTTCGATCCTAACAATATATGTCAAAATATAATAAGTAAAAAGAGTCTTTATCAAGTCACTGGTGCCATCACTCACGTGATTGGCTTGTTGGGCACTTATGACTAACAATTCTCAAGTTACAGAGCCAATCCGTATAATTTGGACCAGTGAAGTGGTTGACATCAAGTATGCCACGTAAGGGATTTCAAAGCGACATTTTCTAAAAATAAAGATGCAGCAGAAATGAATAACATGCAGATTTTGCAAGAAATAAACTATCAAGATATGGACTTCTTTCTTAATATGCTCCCACTATTTTACTAACAAGTCACGCGACACCCTCAGCATGTGAAATGGAAGTCTCCAATAGACTTCTAATGGGGATCAGGATCCAATCAGCGTCTTAGTATAACCTCGAGGGACTCGACCAATCACACTAAGCCTAAAAGGTAGGCAACTCTTGTCGATCACAACTCCTTATGATTCCCGTCTTGTTCGGCCTTTGAATCACCATGGTCTCGAGGGACTCAACTAACCATGATGCTCGGTTAAGTCAACACCTTCGTTACAAGATGAGTCTGATTTGATGATATACCCTCGAGGGACTCGACTAAGCATACCATGTCCTCAGGTGACTGGTGACATCTCTATGTCGTAAACAAGATAGCGAATCGTGATATAGGTGAGTCTCGAGGGACTCGACCAACTCAACCTACACCGGGAATCGGTTCCTACTTATAACGATGGAAGGCCACGTGGGTCAATCTAATTGCCTCACGTTTACCGACTTAATATTATCGAGAGAGATGTTTCTATGATTTGGTCTCCTAATATGACATGTCACACATATACATATTTAATATATATGTACATCACATGCAAATATATATACATATATAGTATGTGTATAAGCAATCACACCAGATGATCATGGACCACAACCTAATATGATTCGGCCCGAGCCAGTAGACCTAATCACTCACATCAAGATCTATGTGTGCAACAGTGCATCTCCATGCCCTGTGATCGTCCATCTCGTTCTTGTTGGTTCCGTTGACATCTTGATACATCTTCATGCATTGCGATCGTTAGTCTCGTGGGTCCCGCTATCGCATCCACGCTCCCCCTGCGCCTCCTCATGTGATTACAACTTAATCATAGGCATGCAAGCCCGACAATAAACGAAAAATATAATGAAGGCTCGTAGACCTCAATAATAATAATCACAAGTACACACATCACACGGTCCATGATCATCCGTCCACATATCATACATCACATGTATAAATAATCATCATCATGTAGGACTACTAGATAATGATAAAAATAATAATCAACTAAACCTTTTAATTAATTAGTATTTTATGAAATTAGGGACATATAGGGAATTTCTAAATTTATAGGGGTATTTTCATAATTTGGATAAAAGAGAAACTGGAATTTCTTAAATTCACTGGGGCAAAAGTCTTTTTGCCCAAAAACCCTAAGCCCCTCTCCCTCTTCGTTCCTACTACTGCCGCCACCACCCTACCGGTGGCGGCAGGTGCAACGGGGCCGGGGCGCCGCCCTTGCAGGTGGGCGGCCCCGTGGGTAGCGCTGCCCTCGCGGGCGGGGGCCCCTATGGGCGGTGCTGCCCCCGTGGGCGGGTGCCCCTGTGGGCGGCGCTACCCCCGCGGGTGGGTGCCCTTATGGGTGCCGCCCCTTTCGCGGGCGGTTCTACCCGCGAGGCAGTGCTCGTAGGCGGTGCTACCTCGCCGGGGTTTTTGCCCGCGGGAGCAGCGGCCACAAGCGCCGCTGCCCTGCGGCCGTAGGCGCCATTGCCCTACGGCACCTCTGCCCGTCGGCCGCAAGCCTGCTGCAGGCACAATGCTTGCGCATGCAGCGGCACTGTGCTGCCTGGCTGCGGCTGCCGCTGCATGTGGCTATAAGCACGCAGATTGAGGGCAGCTACTGTTGCTGCCCTTCCTTATTTTTTTCGTCAACGATTTTGACGTCAAAATTGTTCCTAAACACAACACACGCAGTTCAAAACCAATTATTCGCACGAACAACCTGGCTCTAATACCACTGTTGGGAAATCTTGGGGGCGACATCACATGCACAGTGGAAGAACAAGAAAACAAAATCCCTGATTCCCAAAGAGATGTTCGTCGTCGTGCGAAGATTGGTGCGTAAAATCCGCGAAACTTAAAACTGCGTATAGAGTAGATTGTGTTACCTAGGGAGATCGTATATCCTTGTTTCCTTGCAAATCTTTAGGAGAGGGTGAAGGAGGTCAAGCGTCCTCCTCTATAGCGGTGATCCACACAGCAGGACTATGACGACGCTCCTCAAAACTCCAGACCTGCTCTGAGGTGGAGAGGGGAAGGAGAATAGGAGAGGCAAGTAAAGGCTCTAGCCTATGGGGCTCTGAATCCCTCCTATTTATAGAGGTCCCCTGTCAAACCCTAATGGATCCTTGCCTAGTGGGTATTGGATTTGCATCCAATAACCCAAGACTTTTAGATTAGTGGATCTCTATCCAATAATCTCTCATGGGCTCTTATTGGATCTCATCCATAGGATCTAATAATTCAAGAGCTTATTGGATATCCAATAAGACAAAGGCTCCGTCGGATATCTCATATCTGAACCTCTACTCATCGCAATGCCTACCATATGTGTGTGACTCTCTAGGCCCAATATTGAGCTGGACGTGAGTCAAACCTGTCAGAACTCCTTCTAACTCAGTGAATTATTATCTATGTAATAATTCACTCGACTCATCGACTACGGACGTACTAGGCCACTACGCCGTAGTCCCCAAATGATACAGGGGAATCTAATCCATTGGACCTGTTTGTCCTCAGTTACCATGTACCTATAATCCCTCATCCATCTAATATCCTAGAGACCGTATATCGAGCATGGTGCTGTCATACCCATACGGTTTCTACTCGAGTCTCGCTCTAAGCGGATTCTTCCGGAGAACTCTTTCTCTCTCAACCCGAATGACCTTGGCTAGGGATTTGTCTGAGCAAGAACACATGGGATATTCCTCTCATGACACCGAGAGTGGATGATCCTCTATCGAAACTCAATAGCCCTCGTAAGGTCGACTACCACTCCCAATGACTAGTTGTACTAGATCTGGGATAGCCAAACCTATAAGTATGGTATCAAAGAGTGGAGCACTCATACTAGACATTATTGGTATCTCAAGTCTAAGGACCAGATACACCATTAGGACTATGGAATCGTTGCCTGACAATAAGGCATCATCAACCATCCAGCATTCCGTAAGCGGATCAATCAGTGAACTCATTCTCCAATAAGCACCTGTACTGTATCCCTAGTGTCCCTATACGAGCAACTATGAGACCAGCTTCATCCATCATATGGACGGGTATACAGCACACCAGTCTGTCCGGTTATCACGATGTCCCTCTCGAGTTACCTATGATGGGATTATTTAGGATATGTGTTTAAAGGTGAATCGATCTCATTATCATGATCTCATCACGATCCGATTCCTATTGCACAAATCCAAGGACATCACAATATATATATGCATATATGCAATAGTTATAAAGTGATATATGCCAAAATATAATAAGCAAAAAGATTCTGTATCAAGTCACACATGCCATCACTCACGTGATTGGCTTGTTGGGCACCTATGACTAGCACAATTGCCCCAAGATTAAGTTAATGTGATCACCTCCCATTTCTAACTTAATCATTGTGCTAGCTACGATATTTCTTAAAACATTTACTACAACTTGCTTCGGTACGTCAAATTTATATAGATTTAGAGAGAGGATTTCTCTCAACAGAATAGAGGAATTTTCTCAATAGAGAGATTTCCTCATATAGTTGGGAAAATCTTATCTTCTATCATGCCCCCGCAAGATGGTGCTCCTGTCAAGGATACCAATCTTGGATTGATGCAAATAATGATTTACGAGTCAGAGGCTTCATGAGTAGGGCAAAAGCAGATCGCTGCTTCTATTGTTGTTGTTGCTGTTGTTGCGACGACGACGACTGCAGTAGAGGAGAAAGAATGATGTTGCAGCGATACTATAGCAGAGGAGGAAACTACAGTAGAGGTGCAGTAGAGGAGAGAGAAGAAAGTTGCAATAGAGGTACAGTAGAGGAGGAAGCTACAAAAGAGGAGGAAGTTGCAACGATGCTACAATTGAGAAGAATGCTACAGCAAAGGAGGAAAGGTGGGGCAATGCTGGTGAGTGTAGCACTAGAGACGCCACCGCGGAAGGGAACGAACTTTGGTGCAGAGTGGCAGTGGAGAAGATAGTTGTTGTTCGCCGAGGATGAAAGATTTATCGCACCGAGCCTAACGATGGAAAAGCAGTAGTAGAAAGCTTTTTCTTTTACCGTTGGAGGTGAAAAAGCAACAGATGAGTCAACAGTGAGAAGAGAGCTTGCTCTAGGCAAGTGGCTCTGATACCACGAAGAAAATAATAGAAGATAAGAACAATTATTGTAGAAGCTTTATTGAAGAAGAAATGAAGAAGCTTTATTGAAATAACTTTAGCTTGAATAAATTAACATATCCCTCTCTTATTTATACAGTTTAAGAGAGAGGGTTTCCCTCAACAGAATAGAGGATTTTCCTCAACAGAATAGAGATATTTCCTCATATAGTTGGGAAAATCTTATTTTCTATCAGGTACCTTTAAGATATCTAAATCTTCTTTTAACCGCTTTGAGATGAGATATCTTAGGGTTCGATTGAAACCTAGCACAAAGTCCTACACTAAACATGATGTCTGGTCTAGTTGCAGTGAGGTAAAGTAAACTTCCTATTATACCCCTATAACTTTTTTGATCGAAGCTTTCTCCACTTTCATCAACTTCTAACTTAGTGGAGGTGCTCATAGGAGTGTTAATAGCTTTTGAGCTATCCATATTAAATCTTTTCAGAAGATCTAAAGCATATTTAGTTTGACTAATAAAGATGCCATTGCTTAGTTGCTTAATTTGTAAGCCTAAGAAAAAGATTAATTCTCCCATCAAACTCATTTCAAATTCGAGACTCATGGTTTTAGAAAAAGATTCACAAAGGGATTCATTCGTAGAACCAAAAATAATATCATCAACATAAATATGAATAATGAGAAAATTATTTTTAAAATCCTTGATAAATAATGTAGTATCGACCTTGCCTTTTGTGAAATTATTTTCAATAAGAAAAGTACTTAGTCTATCATACCAAGCCCTTGGGGCTTATTTTAAACCATAGAGAGCTTTGGTTAATTTAAATACATAATTAGGGAGGCTATTATTTTCAAATCTGGGAGGTTGTTCAACATAAACTTCTTCAGAAATAAAGCCATTAAGAAAAGCGCTTTTAACATCCATTTAAAACAACTTAAAATTATTATTACTAGCATAGGTAAGGAGCATCCTTATGACTTCTAATCTAGCCATAGGAGTGAAAGTTTCTTCGTAATTGATACCTTCTTCTTCGTTGAAACTTTTGGCTACTAATCTAGCCTTGTTTCTAACCATGATACCATATTCATCTTGCTTGTTTCTAAAGACCCATTTAGTACCAATAACTAAATGGTCATTTGGCCTAGGAACAAGCTTCAACACCTCATTTCTCTCAAATTGATTTAACTCATCTTGCATTATGATAATCCATGAATCATCTTTCATGGCTTCGTTAATACATTTAGGTTTAATTTGGGAGAGAAAAGCGGCATTGACACAAAATTTTTTAAGAGAAGAACATGTTTGAACCCCCTTAGATGTGTCTCCTAGGATTAGCTCCTTAGGATGAGCATCTACATACTTCCAATCCTTGGGTAAGGATGTTTCGGAAGTGGATGCATCCAAGTTGCTAGTTAGAGAAGGGGTTTCATTTAATTTCAAAGAATCGAAGTTAACATCATCATCAAAATCATTTTTCTTGATTTCGAAAATCTCATTGAAAACAACATGAATGGATTATTCTATAATTAAAGTTTTTTTATTGAAGATACAAAAAGATTTAGAAACCGAAGAATAACCAAGAAAAAAATCCTTCATTAGATTTAGCATCAAATTTTCCTAAGGCATCTTTTTCATTCAAGATAAAACATTTACACCCAAAACTTTAAAAAATAAAACTTTGGGTTTTTATTATTCCACAACTCATAGGGAGTTTTGGTGAGTAAGGGTCTTACTAGAACTCTATTCAAAATATAGCATGCATTGTTTACGGCTTCGACCCAAAAGTATTTGGGTAGGATATGTTCATTCAATATGGTTCTTGTCATTTCTTGTAAATTTCTATTCTTTCTTTCTACTACATTTTGTTGAGGATTTCTTGGAGTAGAGAAGTTATGGTTGTATCCGTTTGATTCACAAAATTATTGGAAATCATGGTTTTGAAATTCACCACCGTGATCACTTCGAATTGATGAAATCATAAAACCCTTTTCATTTTGAACAAGTTTACAAAACTTAGTGAAATATCTAAAGCATTCATTTTTGTGTTTCAAGAAATAAGTCCATGTGTATCTGCTATAGTCATCTACAATGACAAAATCATATTTGCTACCTCCTAGACTTGATGTAGAGATTAATCCGAACAAGTCCATATGGATCAATTGTAATGGCCTAGAGGTGCTTATTTGATTCCTAGATTTGAAACTACTCTTAATTTGTTTTCCTAATTGACAAGCATTACACACATTATCTTTGATGAACTTGATATAAGGAATTCCTCGTACAAGTTCTTTGGATGATATTTGAGTGATTAGTTTCATGCTAGCATAACCTAATCTCCTATGCCAAAGCCAAGCATCCTCATTCAAAATCGAGAAACACATTTCATTGCAAAGATCATTGATGTCAATGGTGTATACGTTATTCCGTTTTAATGCAATCATAGATGTGTTTTTGTGTGGTTTTTCAATGATGCAAGCATTAGATTCGAATTTGACGATATATCCTTTATCACATAATTGACTAATGCTTAAGTGGTTATGTTTTAAACCATCAACAAACAAAATATGTTCAATAAAGAAGTTGGATTTGTTACCTATAGTTCCTTTGCCAATGATTTTACACTTGTTGTTTCTGAAGGTGACATAGCCTTCGTCTATGCTAGTGAGCTTAGAGAATTGAGAAGGATCTTCGGTCATATGCCTTGAGCATCCACTATCAAGGTACCATCTTTTGCTCCTAGCTTGTGATGGTGAATGTCTCTACAAGAAAGGATAATTTTTAGGTACCCATTTGCTTTTGGGTGCCTCAAAAACTGATCTACATTGTTTATCATGTTGCATAGAGTTTATCATGGTTCCTTTAGGAACCCAAATTAATTTGTTCGAACTAATTTTCTTGAATGGACACTGATGCGTTTTGTATCCATATTTGCAACAAAAGTTGCATTTGCTTTAGTGCCGAACATGTAAGATGAGGCCTTTTATGAAGGTGGTTGGATTTTGGTGAGGTCTTCTCACAAATTTGATTACAGTTCTTTTGGGAATGTGACCCTTGTTTGCAAGGATCATGTTCAAAGACTTGCTACCAACCACGAATTTCTTCAAGATGTCCTTAAGCAGGAAGTTTTCCTTTTGGAGAGTTTCTAGATCATGACATTTTTCACATTGAGCTAAACTATCATGATATTCAGTTTTTAATTTATCAAAATTGCTAACAAGACTATCATGCTTATCTTTCAGCAATTTATATTTTCTACTAATTGTTTTGCATTCATCAAATAAGTCATAGAAGGCATTTAATAATTCATTAAATGATAAATTTGCATCAATTAAATTTGTTACCTCTTCTTCGATGGCCATTAAGGCATAATGAGCAACTTGCTCGGCGTTGGACTCCTCTTCCTCGTATGTGCTCAAGTCATCCCACGTTGTTTTGAGCGCCTTCTTCTTTGATGTTCTCTTCTTAGCTTCGGGACAATCACTTTTGTAGTGTCCTAGCTTTTTGCACTCATAGCAAATAACTTGGTCCTTTTAAGGTTCAAGTTTATTTTTTGTGTCACTTTTAAACTTGTTTCTCTTAATGAATTTTTTGAATTTCCTTGTTAGAAGTGCCAAGTCATCGTCATAGTCCTCATCACTTGAGTTTTCTCTCAAGTGGTCATCTAATGTTCTAAGTGCCATATCCTTCCTGTTCTTTGGAAGGATGTCTTCTTGCTCTTCATGAGCCTTGCAAGTCATTTCATAAGTCATTAATGACCTGATTAATTCTTCAAGAGGGAAGTTGTTTAAATCTTTAGCCTCTTGAATAGCAGTAACTTTAGGGTCCCAACTCTTAGGAAGGGATCTTAGAATCTTATTTACGAGCTCAAAATCCAAAAAATTTTTGCCGAGTCCTTTTAGACCATTGACGACATCCGTGAAACGGGTGTACATGTCGCCAATAGTCTCGCTTGGTTTCATTCGGAAAAGTTCAAAAGAATATATCAAAAGATTGATTTTGGACTCTTTCACTCTACTTGTGCCTTCGTGAGTCACTTCGAGTGTATGCTAAATATCAAACGTGGTTTCACATACCGAAACACGATTGAACTCATTTTTATCAAGCGCACAAAATAAGGCATTCATGGCCTTTGCATTAAGAGTGAAAGTCTTCTTCTCCAATTCATTCCAATTGATCATTAGAAGAGAAGACTTCAAAAATCCATCTTCGATAAGATTCCAAAGTTCAAAATCCATTGAAATAAGGAAGATCCTTATTCAGGTCTTCCAATAGGTGTAGTCCTTCCCATTGAACATGGGTGGACATGTAATAGAGTGGGCCTCTTGGTTTCTGGCGTATGCCATCTCTCTTGGGTTTTAATCCGTTTGAGATTTAACCCCGCTCTGATACCAATTGTTAGGATCAAGAGCACTAAAGGGGTGATTAGTGTAGCGGAAAACTTTCGACGTTTAAAACTGCGTTCGTACAATGAAATCGTTTCCGACGTAAAACCGTTTTCGGAAACTTAACTTGAAAGTGAGTTCATAAAGGAGTGCAGCAAAAGTAAAGAGGAAGTAAAGCACATATGGAGGTTTGCAGTAAGGTAAGCAGCAAGAATAAATGCAAACCAGAGAGCACCGTAATTTTAGAGTGGTTCAGTCAATCTTGACCTACATCCACTTTTGGCTTCCTCCTCTGATGAGGTCACCGATTTCCACTAGAGGCCTTCCTTTAATAAGCGAACACCAACCACTCTTTTATAGTTTCACTCCTTTTGACGTGCTTAGGAGACAACCCTTACATAATTTTCTTTCCTCTCTTGACAGATCAAAATTTGGAAGAAAAGAGGAAGGAGAACTTTTAACTCATACAACACTTTTGAGCTCTAAAAATCACAGAGTAAGATTGGATTTTCGGTACCCTTTCATGCAGAAATGGGTGGGGTATATATAGGCCCAAAACTGGTTTGAATTTGGAGCTCCAAAATGTCACCTCCCGGATTTCCGGGGTCCTGGCGGTACTACCACCTGACTGAGGCTGTATAATCGCCTGACAGAGCTCGGAGACCGAGCTCTGGCGGTGCCACTGCTTGACAGGGGCGGTTGCACCACCTAGTCTCGCTCGGAGACTAAGCCCAAATGGTGCCACTACTTGACTAGGGCGGTTACACCGCTTGGCAGAGCTCGGAGACTGAGCTTAGGCGGTTCCACCATCTGTTAGGGGCGGTTACACCGCCCAGCCTAGCTCGGAGACAGAGCCCTGGGCGGTGCCACCACCGACCCAAGCGGTGCCACCACTGGCCAAGAAATCTGGGTCCGAATGGGCTGATTCATTCGGCCCAATTTGGGTCTGTCAAGGGCCCAATTGCCCCAAGATTAAGTTAATGGGATCACCTCCCATTTCAAACTTAATCATCAAGCTAACTGTGATATTTCTTAAGATATTTACTGCAACTTGCTCTGGTGCGTCAATCGCTTCTTCCGACGAGCTTCCGGCGAACTTCCGTCGATCATCCGATGAACCCTCGGTGATGCTCTTGCGGACTTCCGACAAACTCCTGGACTTGAAACGATCCACTTGGCGAGTTTCTACAAGCTTATTTTTGCAAGCTCCTGGACTTCTCGGATTTGTTCCCGCAGAACCTCCGACGACCTTCCGGACTTCCGTCGAACTCTCGAACTCCCAACGTGATCATAGTCTTGACTCCGGCGCAACTCCTGCTGCATGTCTTACTTTCATCGTAGTTATTCCTGCACACTTATCTTAACATATAGATTAGATAACAAATGACAATTGACTTCATCATCAAAATCTGAGATTCAACAGATTCTTCTTGGTATTCAATAAAAATGATGTATTCATATTAACCATGATATGTTACTTGACATCTTGATAATTTATGACTTGAATTTCATTATGTAAAATTCCTTGTATTCATGAAATGTTTATCTCATCACCAAAATTCTCTTGATATTTTGAATGTGATGAAATGAAATTATGCATGAAATATAAATGAGAAGTTAATGATATGCATGTAGGATGTAATGAATTTTGACATTTAGATACCATCATTTGAAAAGTTATGATTATGTTGCCAAAATGATATATCATGAATGCTTGAATATCATGTATGATATGCCCATAGTGATGATTGATTTATTTGTATCATGCATGAAGTAAGGATACAAATGTAAGGTTTTGAAATTGTGCATATTTCAAGTTGAAACCATAATGATGCATAATCATATTGAAAAAAGGTTGATACTTTAACTTTGTCATAATCTAAAAATTGATATAAAGGGTCTTCCATTCTTTTTGACAATGACAAAGGGGGAGATAAAAGATGCCAACTCGCACAATTAAAGAAGAAAGCAAAGATTACACTTCTCAAAAGAGAAGAAAGAACTTGCTTCTTGAACATCTCAAATTGTTAGCTTCAATGTTGTAAAATAATGTAACATTTTGTGAACTTGCATTTTTTCAAAGGATGCAAAAATAATCGCACTTCTCAAAAGAGAAGAAATTGCCTACTTGAACATCACCAAGAATTACTAGCTTGAAATCTCAAGAAGATGTAAAAATATGTTATCTTGCACATCGCAAAGAAAAGCAAATATGCCAACTTGCACATCTTTAAATTTGCTAGATTGTATGTTGTAATACTTGCATATCTAAAACTTGATAGCTTGCATGTTCTAACATGATATAGCACTTGCTAAATTTTTGCAACCTTGCTTGATGATAAAACTTGATATTATGTTTTTTATACAATGATTTGAATTTATATCTCAAACGCATGATAGTTGGAACTTCTCCTTTTTGTTGATGACAAAGGGGGAGAAGTATGTTGATGTCATGCATGATTTGATCATGACATGTTGTTTGGATTTTTGAATCCAAGAGTTTCTATCAATATGGTATATTGATTGTGTGAGTTTGTTTATACTCCGGGAGTTAAGGTTAACTCCTTCATCAATTGGTTGTCATCATAAAAAAGGGGGAGATTGTTGAATCTCAGATTTTAATAATGAAACCAATTGATAGTGTTTATGATTTAATCTGCGTTTTGAGTGATGCAGGATGTTTCGTTCCGGATGAGACAACTAAAGCAGGAAGAATCATGTTGTGCCGGAGGAAAACATGTCAAAAGATTAGATGTCGAGCCAATAGATCAACAGAAGGCTTCGGGCCATGGATTCGGACATCAGGCCAAGAAGAGCTAATATTGTGCCAAGGATATCAGAGTTGTGGAGTCAACTAGCCAATTAGGCAATAGGCCGCAAGAGAGGACGATGCGCCGAAGAATTGAACGAAGCGTCGAGGGACCAATGATATATCAGACAACATGATTAATTCTTAGTATTAATTGTCTAGATCGAAGTTTGTTTTACATGTGTAGGATTAACTATGATAGCAAGACATGAAGCAAAATGAAGTCCCGAAGTCAAGGACGTGACTTCTTTGGGAGTTCGTCGGAAGTCCGAACGTTCGTCGGAAGCTCTAGCGGAACCAACCGAGAAGTCTCGGAGCTTACCACAGAAGCTCATTGAAACTCACCAAGAAGATCATCGTGAAGTCTAGAAGCTTGCTGGGAGTCCGCCAGAACATTTCTGAGAGATTGTCAGAAGTTTGCCGGAAGATTGCTAGAAGTTCGTCAGAAGAATAGACTTACGAACGTGTTTAGCTGAGAATATGTCTTAGAATTCGTAGTTAGTATGTAATTGGGTTTAGATTTGAGCCAACACAATTAGGGGCTAGCTAGGCCCATGTAAGGACTGTGTTGGGCAAAATAAGAGGCCCAAATAGTGCCCCAAGAAATCTCACCATCGTGGTATAGTTTTGGAGACTGTGTTAGGTGGTGGTACCGCCAGTCTGGGCAGTTGTACCACCCCTAGCAGGGTGCCAGGAAGTGGCACCGTCAGTTTGGGTGGTGGTATCGCCCAGCACAGCCTCCTAAGCGGTGGTACGGCCCAGCACAGGCGATGGCACCGCCCGTGCCCGGGAAACCCAGGACGAGATATTTTTAGGCTCCAAGTTTGAATCAACTTGAAACCTATAAATACCCCTCTCATCTATGGTTAAAAGATACAAGCACAGAGTATTCAAATGTGAGAAAAACATTGTTGCAATCACTTTAGAAATTCCCTTCTCCATTCTAAGTTTAGAATTCTGTAACAGGAATGTGAGTGCTTGAAAGGGTTATCTCCTAAACCAGTGAAAAGGAGAAGAGGAGTGTAAAAGGTGGTTAGTCTTCGACTATTGAAGGAAGACCGATAATGGATGCCGATGGCCTCGACAGAAAAGGAATCGGCTGAGTAGATGTAGGTCACGACAACCGAACCACTATAAATTGGCGTGTTCTCTGGTTTGCATTTATGTTTAGCAATTTACCTTACTGAAAACCTCCTTAATTGCTTACTGCCTTCAATTCATTTACGAACATGTTTCAAGTTAAGTTTCTGAAGAATCGATTTTCAATATACGAAGGTTTTTGAAGACGTGATTTTACCACTGCACTAATTCACCCCTCTCTTAATGTCGACCTCTTGATCCTAACAATTGGTATCAGAGCCTTGTTTTTCATATTTCGTTTAACACCCAAATAGAAATGGCTCTTTTCGGCTTTCAAGAGGGTCACTCTCTCATTCGTCCTACCTTTTTCAATGGGATGGACTACACATATTGGAAAACTCGAATGAGAGTTTTCTTGCTTTCTTTGGATTTGAACTTATAGAATATTGTCGAATCTAGTTTTCGAAAGTCTTCTCTTCCAATGAACTATTGGAATGATTTCGAGAAGAAGACTTTTTCTCTAAATGCAAAGGCTATGAATGCCTTATTTTGCGCCTTAGATAAAACTGAGTTTAATCGGGTTTCTACTTGCAAACCGACTTTCGATATTTGACGCATTCTTGAAATCACATATGAAGGGACAAGCAAAGTTAAATATTTAAAAATTAACTTTTTAATGCATGATTTTAAACTTTTTCTAATGAAACCAAGTGAGACTATTAGAGACATGTACACCCGTTTTACACATGTCGTCAATAGTCTAAAAGGACTTGGTAAAATTTTTTCGAATTTTAAACTCGTTAATAAGATCTTAAGATCACTTTCTAAAACTTGGGAATTGAAAATAATGACAATAAATAAAATAAAAGATTTAAATATTTTTTCACTTGAAGAACTTATCGGTTCATTGATGACATATGAAATGGTGCACAATGCACATGATGAACCAAACCACCATCCAAAAAATAGGAAGGATTTGGTACTTAGAACAAAAAGAACGCAACTACTTGCTTTGAACGCAAGAAGAAGAATACAAATTGGGATGAATCGAGTTCCTCTGAAGATGAAGAGAAAATCAACAAAGGCGAGGTGGCAAACTATGCCTTAATGGCTTTCAACGTTGAGGTAATCGAAACTCTCTTAATTTATTTCAAAATTACATGCTTTTCATGATGCATTTATTTTTTGTTTAGAATAATTATTTTTCTTGAAAATTCATGTTTAAAAATGAAAATGCAAAAAATTGATCATGCTAGTAATTTTGAAAATGGTAATGAAAATTGCATGTTTTATAATGGAATAGAATGTTAGATTTAAATCTAATAATGATCATATATATGTTTTTTCAAGAATAAATCTTGTGTATCTTGATGATTTCATGATTTTGATTGAAGATGATTTATGAAATCATGCTTGACGATTTTATTCTATGCATGAGACTTTGATGTTATTCATGATGAAATGTTGCCTTTTCGATTTTAAACAAGATGGATGGTTTTCATACAAAAACTTGAGCATATTGATTTGAAATCATGTTTAATGGTTTTATAATTCTAAATTGTGTGTGATTTATGGATTATCGATTTTTACCAGAATGAAAGTAGCTTATTGATCTTTGTCATATTAAATCTTGCACTTTAGTTTTAAATGATGATATATATTTTCAATTGGTATAAATGAAAAAAGACATGCTTGAATGAAATAAATCACATGATTGAAACAACTAAAAAGAGGAAAGGCTTCTCCTTGAAAAAATTATTTTTCCGACTTTATCGATTTTTTCAGAAAGGAGATTAATGAAAACATGTATATTATGCTTTTATGAATCTCATGAATTATGAAAATGATTAATCATTAATGGGTTTTATCGAAATCATGATCTTGATTTCTTGGAATAACATGAATTACCTTTGATGATCATTTTGATTATTTTGATTCATAGAATTTTGGATTCATGACTTGATCTTTCATTTGTTTATGAGTTGGTTGAAATCATTGTACCTTTGAATTCTTCTCTTATCCTTTCAAATTTTAAAATTATGCGTGTTATATGTTATAGATTTGAAACCATGTTTTGATATCATGCATATGCAAGAAATATTGATTTGACAAATTGAATGAATTGAAAATGAATGATAATTTTTCTCTTGATTATAACTTGTGATATTTTTTATGAGTCATCATCTTGATTTCTCAATATTTGATACATGAAATTTTTCTATGAATAAAAATTTTTTCATGCAATGATTCTTCTTGGTATTCACTAAAAATGATGTATTCAAATTAACCATGATATGCTACTTGACATCTTGATAATTTATGACTTGAATTTCATTATGTAAAATTCCTTATATTCATGAAATGTTTATCTCATCACCAAAATTCTCTTGATATTTTGAATGTGATGAAATGAAATTACGCATGAAATACAAATGAGAAGTTAATGATCATACATGATAGGATGTAATGAATTTTGACATTTAGATACCATCATTCGAAAAGCTATGGTCATGTTGCCAAAATGATGTATTATGAATGCTTGAATATCATGTATGATATGCCCATAGTGATGATTGATTTATTTGTTTTATGCATGAAGTAAGGATACAAATGTAAGGTTTTGATATTGTGTATATTTCAAGTTGAAACCATAATGATGCACAAATATTTTGAAATATGGTTGATACTTTACCTTTGTTATAATCCGAAAATTGGTATAAAGGGTCTCCCCTTCTTTTTGACAATGACAAAGGGGGAGATAAAAGATGCTAGCTCGCACAATTCAAGAAGAAAATAAAAATTGCACTTCTCAAAAGAGAAAAAAGAACTTCCTTCTTGAACATCTCAAATTGTTAGTTTCCATGTTGTAAAATAATATAACATTTTGTGAACTTACGGTTTTGCAAAGGACGCAAAAATAATCACACTTCTCAAAAGAGAAGAAATTGCCATCTTGAACATCACCAAGAATTGCTAGCATGAAATCTCAAGAAGATGCAAAAATATGCATCTTACACATCGTAAAGAAAAGCAAATTTGCCAACTTGCACATCTTTAAATTTGCTAGCTTGTATGTTGTAAAACTTGCATATCTAAAACTTGATAGCTTGCATGTTCTAATATGATATAGCACTTGCTAAATTTTTGCAAGCTTGCATGATGATAAAACTTGATATTATGTTTTTCATGCAATGATTTGAATTTATATCTCACACACATGATAGTTAAAACTTCTCCTTTTTGTTGATAACAAAGGGAGAAAAGTATGTTAATGTTATACATGATTTGATCATGAAATATTGCTTGGATTTTTGAATCCAAGAGTTTCTATCAATATGGCATATTGATAGGGGGTGTTTGTTTAATCTCCGGGAGTTAAGGTTGACTCCGTCATCAATTGGTTGTCATCATCAAAAAGGGGGAGATTGTTAAATCTTGGATTTTGATGATGAAACCAATTGATAGTGTTTATGATTTAATCTGTGTTTTGAGTGATGCAGGATGCTTCGATCAAGATGAGACAATTAAAGTAGGAAGAATTATGTTGTGCCGGAGGAAAACATATCAGAAGATGAGACGTTGAGCCGATGGATCGATCGATATATCGACAAAAGGCTTTGGGCTATGGATTCGAGCATTGGGCCAAGAAGAGTGGATATTGCGCCAAGGATATCAGAGTTGCCAAGTCAACTAGCCGATTAGGCAATAAGCCGCAAGAGAAGACGATGCGTCGAAGAATCAGACGAAGCGTTGAGTGACTAATGATACACCGGACAACATGATTAATGCATAGTATTAATTGTCTAAATCGAAGTATGTTTTTACATGTGTAGGATTAACTATGATAGCAAGGTATGAAGCAAAATGAAGTCCCGGAGTCAAGGACGCGACTTCGTTGGGAGTTCGAAAGTTCGTCGGAAGTTCAGACGTTCGTCGGAAGTTCTGGCGGAACCAACCGAGAAGTCTCAGAGCTTGCTAGAGAAGCTTATCAGAACTCGCCAAGAAGATCGTTGTGAAGTCTAAGAGCTTATCGGGAGTCTACCGGAACATTGCCGGGAGATCGTCAGAAGTTCTCCGGAAGATCGCCGGAAGCTCGTCGGAAGAATAGACTTACGGACTTGTTTAACTCAGATTATGTCTTAGATTTCGTAGTTACTACGTAATTGGGTTTGGATTTGGGCCAACCTAATTAGGGGCTAGCTAGGCCCATGTAAGGACTGTGTTGGGCCCAATAAGAAGCCCAAACAGTGCCCCAAGAAGTCTCACCGTTGTGGCATAGTCTTCGAGATTGTGTCAGGTGGTGGTATCACCAGTTTGGGTGGTTGTACTACCCCTGGCAGGGTGCCCGGCGGTGGCACTGCCAGTCTAGGTGGTGGTACCACCTAGCACAGCCACCCAGGCAATGGTACCACCCAGGCTGGGCGGTGGTACTGCCCAGTGTTAGACTGAGACTAGCGGTGGTACAGCCTAGCGTAGGCGGTGGTACTGCTCGTGCCCGAGAAATCCGGGATGAGATGTTTTTAGGCTCCAAGTATGAATCAACTTGAAGCCTATAAATACCCCTCTTATCCCTGGTTAAAAGATATAAGCATAGAGTATTCAAAAGTGAGAAAACGCTGCTATATTCTCTTTAGAAATTCCCTCCTCCATTCTAAGTATAGAATTATGTAAGAGGAGTGTGAATGCTTGTAAGGGTTATCTCTTAAACCAATGAAAAGGAGAAGAGGGGTGTAAAAGGTGGTTGGTCTTCACCTATTGAAGGAAGGCCGATAGTGGATGCCGGTGGCCTCGACGGAAGAGGAATCCGCGGAGTGGATGTAGGTCATGATGACCAAACCACTATAAATTAGCATGTTCTCTGGTTTGGATTTCTATTTAGCAATTTTCCTTACTGCAAACCTCTTTAATTGTTACTGCCTTCAATTCATTTACGAACGTGTTTCAAGTTACATTTCCAAAGAATCAGTTTTCACGTATGAATGTTTTTTAAGACGTGATTTTACCGCTGCACTAATTCACCACCCCTCTTAATGCCGACTTATTGATCCTAACAATTGGTATCAGAGCCTTGTTTTTCATATTTGGTTTAACACCCAAATAGAAATGACTCTTTTTGGCTTTCAAGAGGGTCATTCTCTCATTCATCCTCCCTTTTTCAATGGTATGAACTACACATATTGGAAAACTCGAATGAGAGTTTTCTTGCTTTCTTTGGATTTGAACTTATGGAATATTATCGAATCTGATTTTCGAAGGTCTTCTCTTCCAATGAACCTTTGGAATGATTTGGAGAAAAAGACTTTTTCTCTAAATGCAAAGGCTATGAATGCCTTGTTTTGCGCCTTAGATAAAACTGAGTTTAATCGGGTTTCTACTTGCGAAACGACTTTCGATATTTGGCGCATTCTTGAAATCACACATGAAGGGACAAGTAAAGTGAAAGATTCAAAAATTAACTTTTTGATGCATGATTTTAAATTCCAATGAAACCAATTGAGACTATTAGAGACATGTACACCTGTTTTACGGATGTCATCAATAGTATAAAAGGACTTGGTAAAAGTTTTTTGAATTTTAAACTCGTTAACAAGATCTTAAGATCACTTTCTAAAACTTGGGAATCAAAAGTAACGACAATAAAAGAAATAAAAGATTTAAAATTTTTTCAGTTGAAGAACTTATCGGTTCATTGATGACATATGAAATGGTGCACAATGCACATGATGAACCAAACTACCCTCCAAAGAACAGGAAGGATTTGGTACTTATAACAATTGAAGACCATTCAATTATAATCTCAAGTGATGGTGAACTTAAACTCACTTAGAAATTTAAAAAATTAATGAAACAAAAATTAAAGAACAAAAAGAACGCAACTACTTGCTCTGAACACAAGAAGAAGAACACAAATTGGGATGAATCGAGCTCCTCCGAATGAGAAGAAAATCAATAAAGGCGAGGTGGCAAACTATGCCTTAATGGCTTTCAACGATGAGGTAATCAAAACCCCCTTAATTTATTTCAAAATTACATTATGCTTTTCATGATACATTTATTTTTCATTTAGAATAATTATTTTTCTTGAAAATTGCATGTGTAAAAATGAAAATGTAAAAATTATGATCATGCTAGTAATTTTGAAAATGATAATGAAAATTACCTATTTTATAGTGGAATAGAATGTTAAATTTAAATCAAATAATGATCATATGTATGCTTTTTCAAGAATAAATATTGTGTATCTTGATGATTTCATAATTTTGATTGAAGATGATTTATGAAATCATGCTTGACGATTTTATTCTATGCATAAGACTTTGAAGTTATTCATGATGAAATGTTGCTTTTTCGATTTTAAACAAGATGGATGGTTTTCATACAAAAACTTGAGCATATTGATTTGAAATCATGTTTAATGGTTTTATAATTCAAAATTATGCACGATGAATCTTACGATTTATGGATTATCGATTTTTACCAGAATGAAAGTCACTTATTGATCTTTGTCGTAATAAATCTTGCACTTTCATTTTAAATGATAATATATATTTTCAATTGGCACAAAAAAAAGAAGACACGCTCGAAAGAAATAAATCACATGAATTGAAACAACTAAAAAGAGGAAAGGTTTCTCCTTGAAAAATTTGTTTTTCCGACTTCATCGATTTTTCCAAAAAGGAGATTAATGAAAACATGTATATTATGCTTTTATGAATCTCATGGATTATGAAAATGATTAGTCATTAATGGGTTTTATCGAAATCATGATCTTGATTTCTTGGAATAACATGAGATTACCTTTGATGATCATTTTGATTATTTTGATTCGTGGAATTTTGGATTCATGATTTGATCTTTCATTTGTTTATGAGATAGTTGAAATCTTTGTACCTTTGAATTCTTCCCTTCTCTTTTCAAAATTTGAAATTATGCATGTTATATGTTGTAGATTTGAAACGATATCATGCATACCTAAGAAATATTGATTTGACAAATTGAATGAATTGAAAATGAATGATGATTTTTCTCTTGATTATAACTTGTGATATTTTTTATGAATCATCATCTTGATTTCTCGATATTCGATACATGAAATTTTTCTATGAATCAAGATTTTTTCCTGCTATGATTCTTCTTGGTATTCACTAAAAATGATGTATTCAAATTAACCATGATGTGCTACTTGACATCTTGATAATTTATGACTTGAATTTCATTATGTAAAATTCCTTGTATTCATGAAATGTTTATCTCATCACCAAAATTCTCTTGATATTTTGAATGTGATGAAATGAAATTATGCATGAAATACAAATGAGAAGTTAATGATCATGCATGGTAGGATGTAATGAATTTTGACATTTAGATACCATCATTTGAAAAGCTATGATCATGTTGCCAAAATGATGTATCATGAATGCTTGAATATCATGTATGATATGCCCATAGTGATAATTCATTTATTTGTATTATGCATGAAGTAAGGATACAAATGTTAGGTTTTGATATTGTGTATATTTCAAGTTGAAACCATAATGATGCACAAATATTTTGAAATATGGTTGATACTTTACCTTTGTTATAATCTGAAAATTAATATAAAGGGTCTTCCATTCTTTTTGACAATGAAGATGCTAGCCGGCACAATTCAAGAAGAAAGCAAAAATTACACTTCTCAAAAGAGAAGAAAGAACTTGCTTCTTGAACATCTCAAATTGTTAGCTTCCATGTTGTAAAATAATGTAACATTTTGTGAACATGTGTTTTTGCAAAGGAAGCATAAATAATCACACTTCTCAAAAGAGAAGAAATTGCCATCTTGAACATCACCAAGAATTACTAGCTTTAAATATCAAGAAGATGCAAAACTATCTTGCACATCGCAGAGAAAAGCAAATATACCAACTTACACATCTTTAAATTTGCTAGCTTGTATATTGTAATACTTGCATATCTAAAACTTGATAGTTTGCATGTTCTAATATGATATAGCACTTGCTAAATTTTTGCTAGCTTGCATGATGATAAAACTTGATATTATGTTTTTCATTCAATGATTTAAATTTATATCTCAAACACATGATAGTTGGAACTTCTCCTTTTTATTGATGACAAAGGGAGAGAAGTATGTTAATGTCATGCATGATTTGATCATGAAATGTTGCTTGGATTTTTGAATCCAAGAGTTTCTATCAATATGGCATATTGATAGGGGGAGTCTGTTTAAACTCCAGGAGTTAAGGTTAACTCCATCATCAATTGGTTGTCCTCATCAAAATGGGGGAGATTGTTGAATCTCGGATTTTGATGATGAAATCAATTGATAGTATTTTTGATTTAATATACTTTTTGAGTGAAACAGGATGCTTAGATCAGGATTACACAATTAAAGCAAGAAGAATCATGTTGTATTGAAGGAAAACATGTCAGAAGATTGGATGTCGAGCTGGTGGATCGATCGACGTATCGACAGAAGGCTTCGGGCCATGGATTCGGGCATTGGGCTAAGAAGAATGTATATTGTGCCAAGGATATCAGAGTTACAGAGTTAACTGGCCGATTGGGCAATAGGTCGCAAGAGAGGATGATGCATCGAAGAATCGGACGAAGCATCGAGGGACCAATGATATGTCGAACAACATGATTAATGCTTGGTATTAATTGTCTAGATCGAAGTATGTTTTTATATGTGCATGATTAACTTTGATTGAAAGGCATGAAGCAAAATGAAGTCCCTAAGTCAAGGATGTGACTTCGTTGGGAGTTTGCGAGTTCGTCGAAAATCCGGGCGTTCGTCAGAAGTTCTGACGGAACCAACCGAGAAGTCTCAGAGTTTGCCAGAGAAGCTTGTCAAAACTCACCATGAAAATCATCGTGAAGTCCAAGAGTTTGTTGGGAGTCCACCGGAACATTGCTGAGAGATCGTCAGAAGTTCGTCGGAAGATCGCTTAAAGCTCGCCGGAAGAATAGACTTACGAACTTGTTTAGGTCAGATTATATCTTAGATTTCGTAGTTAGCACGTAATTGAGTTTAGATTTAGTCCAACCCAATTAGGGGCCAGCTAGACTCATGTAAGGATTGTGTTGGGCCTAATAAGAGGCCCAAATAGTGCCCCAAGAAGTCCTACCGTTATGGCACAGTCTTCACGACTGTGTCAGGCGGTGGTACTGCTAGTATGGGCGGTCGTACCACCCTTGGCAGGGTGCCAAGTAGTGGCACCGTCATTCAGGGCGGTGGTGCTGCCCAGCATAGCCTCCCAAGCGATGGTACTGCCTAGTGTCAGACTGACACTAGCGGTGGTATCATCCAGTGCAAGCGGTGGCCCATGCCCGGGAAACCCGACCTCACGGTTGTGGTCGAACACAGCAACCCGTTTGACCAAGCAAAGTCTCCCGATATCGGCTTGTGGATCAGGCCGTGCTGACTCACCAGCCATGGCACATCAGTTCAGCAATACTAGCATGACCTAATCTCCTATGCTAAAGCTAAGCATCGTCATTCAAAACCAAAAAATACATTTCATTACAAAGATTATCAATGTCAATAGTATACATATTATTTTGTTTTAGGGCAATCATAGAGGAGTTTTTGTGTGGTTGTTCAATAATACAAATTTAATGACATATCCTATATCACATAATTGACTAATGCTCAAGAGATTGTGCTTTAAGCCATCAACTAACAACACATTTTTTATCAACAAGTTGGATTTGTTACCTATGGTTTGTTTGCCAATGATTTTACCCTTGTTGTTGTCTCCAAAGGTGACATACCCTTCGCCTAAGCTAGTGAGCTTAGAGAATTTAGATAGATCTTCGATCATGTGCCTTGAGCATCCACTATCAAGGTACTATTTCTTGCTCCTAGCTTGTGATAATGAATATTTCTATAAAAAAGAATGATTTTTATTTTTAGGTACCCATTTGACCTTGGATGCCTTAAAAATCAATCGACTTAACTTATCATTTTGCATGGAGTTCTTTACGGTTCCTTTAGGAACCCAAATCAATTTGTGTGGACTACATCTCTTAAATAGACATTGATAAGCAACATGCCCAAATTTGCAACAAAAGTTCCATTTGTTTCGGTGTGAAACATACAAAGTTGATCATTTAACAAAGATGGTTAGATTTTTATGAGTGTTACTCACAAAGCCGATTTCATCTCTTCTATGAACATGATTCTTACTTACAAGAATCATGTTTAAGGATTTGCTATATATTTTAAAATTTTCTAAGGTTTCATGTAATTGCAAATTTTCCTTTTTAAGCATTTCTAATTCATTATATTTTGTGCAAGGAGCTAAACTATCACCATGCTCAATTTTTAGTCTATCAAAATCACTAACAAGAGAAGCATGCTCCTTTTTCAACAATTTATATTTTTTACTAACTAATTACATTTATCAAATAAATCATGAAAAGCACTTAGTAGTTCATCAAAAGATAAATTTGCATCCAATGAACTGCTTACCTCATCTCCGATAGCTATTAGTACATAGTGAGCAACTTGCTTAGTGTGGGCTGGCTCCTTTTCTTCGGATGCACTTGAATAGTCTTAAGTTGCTTTAAGAGTATTCTTCTTCTTTGGTTACTTCTTCTTTACTTGGGACATTCACTTTTGAAATGTCCCGGCTTCTTACATTCGTAGCATATAACTTGTTCTTTCTTGGGTTCAATTTTATTTTTAAATTTATTTCTTTTTATAATTTTTTTTAACTTTCTTGTCAAGAGTGCCAAGTCATCATCATAGTCCTCATTACTTGAATTTTCTTTCAAATGGTTTTCATGAGTTCTTAGTGCCATATCCTTCCTGTTCTTTGGAAGGTTATTCTCAAGATCTTCATGAGCGTTGCAAGTCATCTCATAGGTCATTACTGGCCCGATTAGTTCTTCGAGAGGAAAGTTATTTAAATCCTTGGCCTCTTGAATGACCATTACTTTAGGGTCCCAACTTGTTGGAAGACATCTTAAGATTTTATTAACAAGTTCAAAGTTCGAAAAACATTTGCTAAGAGCCTTTAAGCTATTGACGACATCTGTAAAACAGGTATACATGTCGATAATAGTTTCGCTTAGCGTCATCCGAAACAATTCATAATTATGAACTAAAAGATTTATCTTTGACTCCTTTACTCTACTAGTGCCTTCGTGAGTGGCTTCAATTGTGTGTCAAATATCAAAAGTCGTTTCACAAATAGACACTCGATTGAACTCGTTTTTATTGACATTTAAGGCGAAAGCCTTCTTCTCCAATCATTCATTGGAAGAGAAGGCTTTTGAAAGCCATTTTCCACAAGGTTCTATAACTCAAAATCAATTGAAATTAGAAAGATCCTCATTCTAGTCTTCCAATATATGTAATTCACCCCATTGAACATGGGAGGATGTGTAATTGAATGACCCTCTTAATTGCCAACATAAGCCATCTCTCTTGGGTTTTAAATTAAATCGAGAGTAATTGAGCTCTGATACCAATTGTCAGGATCGAGTTAGCACTAAGAGGGGGGGGGGGTGTAAATTAATGCAGCGGATTAAAACAATGGTTTAAAATTCTTTGTACGTTAAAAACGATCTCAGAAGATAACTTGAAAGAGTGTTTGATTGTAAGGGTAGTGAAAACCAAGTAAGAAGGAAGTTAAGCTATTGCAACGTAAGTAAATAGAAATAATATAAATGTAAACCAAAATTTATAGCAGTTTGGTCAGTGTGACCTATATCCATTTTCGATTCCTCCTCTGTCGAGGTTACCAGCATCCACTAATGGTCTTCCTTTAATAGACGAAGACCAACCACCTCTTTATAGTGCTTTCTCCCTTTCACAGGTTTAGGAGATAACCCTTATAAGCCTCACATCTCTCTTGAATGATCTCAACTCTTAGAAAGGAAGGAGGAAGACTATTGCACTTTTACAATACTTTAACACCCTAAGAATTCAAGATTATATTAATACTTTCATGCCCTTTCATATAGAAAAGGGTGTGGTATTTATAGGCCCCAATGGCTTCAGAATTGGAACCAAAAAGTGTCACATCATCGGATTTTAGGATACTAGCGGTACCACCGACATTATTGGGTGGTACTACCGCCTGCAGACTAACACTGGGTGGTACCACCGCCTGATAGGGCCAGTACCACCGCCTAGCAGCATTTAATGCCGATGGTACCATGTTAGAACCCTTACAGATTCAAAGCTTTGGGTTGATCTCTTTAGGGGATCGACCTCCTTGGAACTCTATAGGGGTTCCTTCCTCCAAGTTGCTACTCAAAGGCTGTAGAAAAGATTCATCTATTGCTTATAAAAAAAGGATGAATACATAGCTATTTATAGGGTTTCAAAACCCTAACTCCTAATAGGACTCCTACTCAATTAAGAATCCTACTCAAGACTCTTAATAGGACTCATACTCAAGATTGTTATTCCTTTACAACTCTTGTTTCTTCTCTAAGAAATAACCTCCAAACCCTAGCCAGCCTCTTCACCTCTTTAATAGGGGTCAACTTAGGTAGTTTTTACATGATTGCCCCTCTCAATTAGGACTCTCCTAGCTAGAGTCCTAACAGACCCGCTCTCTTCAAATTTGTCTTATCCTCGAGGCTGATAATCCATAAATTCTGAGAATTTGATCTTCAAATCGTCATAGTTCTCCCAAGTGGCACATTTTGCTGGTAAGTTCGTCCACTATGTTACCATTTCAGTAGTGGGTCGTCGTTGTCAAGTCACGATTCATCGATCAATAATGACAATCGATTGGGTATAGAGTTCTTTTTGGGTAGTCATATTTGGTGGGTGGCTTTGGGCAGTCTCCAAGCACCTGTTTACCACTTTTGTCTGACTATCGGTATGTGGGTGGTACATGTTAGGATCAAGAGTCAACACTAAGGGGGGGGGGGTGAATTAGTGTAGCGGTAAAATAATGTCGGTTTAAAAGCTTTCGTACGATAAAAACTGATTTCGACGAAAACTGATTTTGGAAGCTTAAATACATGGAAGCATATGGAAACATAGTGACAAAGTAAAGTAGTTTGCAGTATGTAAATGATAAGAACAAAATGCAAACCAGAGAACATAGCAGTTTTAGAGTGGTTCGGTCAACATGACCTACATCCCCTTTTGGATTCCTCCTCCGACGAGGTCACCGGCGTCCACTAGAGGCCTTCCTTCCATATGCGATAGCCAATTACCTTTTAGACCCCTCTTCTCCTTTTATTAGGTTTAGGAGATAACTCTTACAAGTACTCACTCTCCTCTCTTAAACAGAATTCTAACACTTAGACTTAGAGGAGGGAATTTCTAAAGAGATTACAGTAGCATTTCTTTGCTTTTAAACTCTCTGTGCTTGTGTGCTTTAACTAGGGATGAGAGGGGTATTTATAGGCTTCAAGTTGATTCAAACTTGGAGCCTAAAACTTTTCCATCTCGGGTTTCCTGGGCACAAAAGGGACCACAGCCTACGTTGGGCAGTACCACCGCCCAGTGTCAGTCTAACACTAACATTGCCTTAGGTGGTACCATCGCCCAGGTCTGGCGGTACCACTACTTGTGGGGCAGTGCTGGGCGGTACCACCGCCCAGACTGGCGGTACCACCACCTGGCACCCTGCCAAGGGTGGTACAACTGCCCAGACTGGCGGTACCACAGCCCGACACAATCTCGAAGAATGTGCCACGACGGTGAGATTTCTTGGGGCACTATTTGAGCTTCTTATTGCGCCCAACACAGTTCTTACATGGGCCTAGCTGGCCCCTAAATGGGTTGGCCCAAATCCAAGCCCAATTACATGCTAACTATGAAATCCTAAAACATTTGCTAAGCAAAATAAGTCCTTATGATTCCAATTATTAGGATCAAGAGTCGACACTAAGAGAGGGGTGAATTAGTGCAGTGGTAAAATAACATCGGTTTAAAAACTTTTGTACGATAAAAACTGATTTCGACGAAAACCGATTTCAGAGGCTTGATAACTTGAAAGTGTATGAAAGCGTAGTGACTAAGTAAAGTAGTTTGCAGTATGTATATGGCAAGAATAAAATGCAGACCAGAGAACATAGTAGTTTTAGAGTGGTTCGGTCAATGTGACGTATATCCACTTTCGGCTTCCTCCTCCGATGAGGTCACCGGTGTCCACTAGAGGCCCGTCCTTCAATAGGCGAAGGCCAATCACCTTTTCCACCCTTCTTCTCCATTTACTGAGTTTAGGAGATAACCCTTACAAGTACTCACTCTCCTCTCTTAAACAGAATTCTAACACTTAGACTTGGAGGAGGGAATTTCTAAAGAGACTACAGCAGCGTTTCTTTGCTTTTAGACTCTCTGTGCTTGTGTGCTTTAACCAGGGATGAGAGAGATATTTATAGGATTCAAGTTGATTCAAACTTGGACCCTAAAACTTTCCAATCTTGCGTTCCCCGAGCACGGGTGGTACCACTGCCTGCGTTGGGCGGTACCACCGCTTGGGGTGCAGTGCTGGGCGGTATCACCACCCAGACGGGTGGAAACACCGCTTGGAACCCTGCTAGGGGTGGTACAATCACCCAGACTAGCGATACCACCGCTTGACATAGTCTTGAAGACTATGCCACGACGGTGAGATTTCTTGGGGCATTGTTTGTGTTAGGATCGAGAGCACTAAGGGGGGGTGAATTAGTGCAGCGGAAATTTTTCAACGATTTAAAAACGAAAGCTGCGTTCGTCCGATAAAAATGATTTCGATGTAAAAGCTGATTCACAGTTTGTATCTAAGTGTAGTTTATGCAGTTTGCGTCTAAATGCAGATTGCGTCTAAGCGCAGTTTGTATTTAAGCGCAGTTTGCGTCTAAGCGCAGATTGCGTCTAAGCGTAGTTTGCGTCTAAACACAGTTTGCGTCTAAGCGCAGTTTGCGTCTAAACACAGTTTGCGTCTAAACAAAGTTTGCGTTTAAGCGCAGTTTGCGTCTGAGCGCAGTTTGCGTCTAAACGCAGTTTTACGTCTAAGTGCAGTTTTACGTCTAAGTGCAGTTTTACGTCTAAACGCAGTTTTGCGTCTAAACGCAGTTTTACGTCTAAACGCAGTTTTACGGCTAAACACAGTTTTGCGTCTAAACACAGTTTTACATCTAAACGCAGTTTTGCGTCTAAACGCAGTTTTACGTCTAAACGCAGTTTTACGTCTAAGCGTAATTTTACGTCTAAACGCAGTTTTACGTCAAAGCGTAATTTTACGTCTAAATGCAGTTTTACGTCTAAAAGCAGTTTTGAACTTTGAAAACCATTTTATGAATACGAAGAAAGCAATTTGCAGAATGGAATTAAAACGTAAGCGTAAACTGCAGTGTAAAGATCGTACGAAAACACCGATTTACGTCTGAATGCAGATTCGGAAAGATAAGAACTTAGAGACTCATTCGTAAAAGCGCAAAGGGCAGTAGCTATGTAGGAGGTTTGCAGTAATGATAAAGTGCTCAAAGTAAAAGCAAACCAGAGATTTAGAGTGGTTCGGTCAGTCTTGACCTACTCCACTTTTGGCTTCCTACTCCGACGAGGTCACCGACGTCAACTAGCTGCCTTCCTTCAATGGGCGAAGGCTAACTGCCCTTTTACAGTTTCTCTCCTTTTGACGGGCTCAGGAGACAACCCTTACAGATCCTTTCTCTCCTCTCTTTACAACTCAAGACTTGAAGAACAGAAAGAGGAGAACTTTTGGACTTTACACAAGTTTGAGCTCTTAGAGTCACTAAAAAGATCAAGAATTCGGTGTGGATCTGTATCTTTTCAGTGCTGAATGGGTGGGGTATTTATAGGCCCCAACCCAGTTAAAATTTGGAGCTCAAAACGATCAAATCGATCAAATCCCGGAATTCCGGGATCAGGCGGTTGCACCTCTTGACTGGAGAGGTTGCACCGGGCTTTTGGAGATCGAGCCCAGCGGTTGCACCTCTCTGTCGGGGCGGTTGCACCGCACCGAGTCCGCTCAAGATCGAGCCCCAGGCGGTGCCACCTCTTTGATCGAGGCGGTTGCACCTCTGCGCCAAGGCCAAGACCGAAGCTCGGCGGTGCTACCTCTCTATCGGGAGGTTGCACCGCCGATCTAGCTCGAAGACTGAACTGGGCGGTTGCACCTCCTGGCTGGGGCGGTTGCACTGCCCAGTCTCGCTGGGAGACACAGCCTCGGGCGGTTGCACCTCCTGGGCCTAGGGCGGTTGCACCGCCGGTGTAATCAGGGTCCGAATGGTTAGCTCCATTCGGCCCAATTTCAATCTTTTCAGGGCCCAATTGCCCCAAGATTAAGCTAATGGGATCACCTCCCATTTTCAAGCTTAATCAACATGCTAACTATGATTAAATCTAAGACAACTTCTACAGCTTTGCTCCGATGCGTCAATCGCTTCTTCCGGCGAGTTTCCGGCGAACTTCCGTCGATCATCCGATGCACCCTCGGTGATTCTTCTGCGGACATCCGGCAAACTCCTGGACTTTGCGACGATCCACTTGGCGAGTTCCGATGAGCTTCGCTTGGCAAGCTTCTGGACTTCTCGGATCTGTTCTCGCAGAACCTCCGACGACCGTCCGAACTTCCGTCGAACTCTCGAACTCCCAACGTGATCATGATCTTGACTCCGGCGCAACTCCTACTGCTTGTCTGACTTTCATCGTAGTTAATCCTGCACACTTATCTCAACACATAGATTAGACAACAAATGACAATTGACTTCATCATCAAAATCCGAGATTCAACAATATGAACATGTGCTATAGTTTGCATTATGTCTTGAGTTGATATCCTATCTTGTGAAGTAAATGCAAACTTGCTAGAAAATCTCAAATGTGTGCATCATGTAATAGTCCTTCGCAGCTTTATATGATTACATGATGAATAGTTACAATCATACAAACTTGACATCATTCTTGAAGAGATACATCATGATGGGTATCATGATGGGAGAATTGATAAGTTTAACTGATCTAACTTATCAATACGTCACTTGAATTCTTAGGTCTTGAATTCAAGGTTGACTTATCTAACTGTGTTTAGATGCAAACTGCGCTTAGACGCAAATTGTGTTTAGACGCAAACTGTGTTTAGACGCAAACTGCGCTTAGACGCAATCTACGCTTAGACGCAAACTGCGCTTAAATACAAACTGTGCTTAGACGCAATCTGCATTTAGACGCAAACTGCATTTAGACACAAACTGCGTAAATCTGTTTAAACAAGTGATTTACGAATCGACACTTAGACGTAAATCTGTTTCTTCGTACGAACATCGGATTTCAGTTTGCGCCGATATTTTGGTTTTCATCATTGCTGCAAACTGCCTGCATAGATTGACTGAAACCTTGCTTAGTATCAACTCTCATACAGAGTTGTCCTTATCATTCAAACGCAGCTTTCGGTTTTAATCGCAGAAAGTTATCCGCTGCACTAATTCACCCCCCCCTCTTAGTGCTCTCGATCCTAACAATTGGTATCATAGCGAGGTTAACTCTCTAACGGATTAAAACCCAAGAGAGATGGCATACGCCGGAAACCAAGAGGGGCATTCTATTACACGTCCACCCATGTTCAGTGGAACGGACTACACCTACTGGAAGACCCGAATGAGGATCTTTCTTATCTCTATGGATTTTGAACTGTGGAACCTTGTTGAAAACGGATTTTCAAAGTCTTCTCTTCCAATGATCGATTGGAATGAATTGGAAAAGAAGGCTTTCGCTCTTAATGCAAAGGCTATGAATGCCTTATTTTGCACACTTGATAAAAACGAGTTTAATCGTGTTTCAACTTGCGAAACTGCATTTGATATTTGGCACACACTTGAAGTGACCCACGAGGGCACAAGTAGAGTGAAAGAGTCAAAAATCAATCTGTTGCTGCATTCTTTTGAACTTTTCCGAATGAAACCGAGTGAAACCATTGGCGACATGTTTACCTGTTTCACGGATGTCGTCAACGGTCTAAAAGGACTCGGAAAAACTTTTTCGGATTTTGAACTCGTAAATAAGATACTAAGATCCCTTTCTAAAAGTTGGGATCCTAAAGTCACTGCTATTCAAGAGGCAAAAGATCTGCGCAACTTCCCTCTTGAAGAACTAATCGGGTCATTAATGACCTATGAGATGACTTGCAAAGCTCATGAAGAGCAAGAAGACATCCTTCCAAAGAACAGGAAGGATATGACACTTAAAACTTCTGAATGCCACTTGAGAGAAAACTCAAGTGATGAGGACTGTGATGATGACTTGGCACTTCTAACAAGAAAGTTTAAGAAATTCTTCAAAAGAAACAAGTTTAAGAATGATGCGAAAAATAAACTTGAACCCAAGAAGGACCAAGTGATATGCTATGAATGTAAAAAGCCGGGACACTACAAGAGTGATTGTCCCCAAGTCAAAAAAAGAACATCAAAGAAGAAGGCTCTTCAAGCAACATGGGATGACTCGAGCGCATCTGAAGAAGAGGAGTCCAACACCGAGCAAGTTGCTCATTACGCCTTAATGGCCATCGGAGAGGAGGTAACGAATTTATTAGATGCTAATTTATCTTTCGATGAATTATTAAATGCCTTCCATGATTTATTTGATGAATGCAAGATTATCAATAGAAAATACAAATTGCTAAAAAAGGAACATGATAGTCTTACTTGTGATTTTAATAAGTTAAAAATCGAATATCATGATAGTTTAAATTCATGTATCAAATGTCATGATCTAGAAACCTATCAAAAAGAAAACTTGCTACTTAAGGACACCTTGAAGAAATTCGAGGTTGGTAGCAAGTCATTAAACATGATCCTTACAAACAAGGGTCATGTTCCCAAAAGAAGTGGGATTGGATTTGTGAGGAGTCCTTACCAAAATCCAACTACCTTCGTAAAAGGCCCCATCTTACATGTCAGACATCAAAGCAAATGCAACTTTTGTTGCAAGTTCGGACATAGGACGCATTATTGTCCATTCAGGAAATTTAGTCCAAACAAATTGATTTGGGTTCCTAAAGGAACCATGACAAATTCTATGCAACATGATAAAAAATGTAGATCTATTTGTGAGGAACCCAAAAGCAAATGGGTACCTA
The DNA here is from genome assembly GCA_900464855.2 of Musa schizocarpa. Taxonomy (NCBI): domain Eukaryota; kingdom Viridiplantae; phylum Streptophyta; class Magnoliopsida; order Zingiberales; family Musaceae; genus Musa; species Musa schizocarpa. Next base: position 19,018,511 of record LS990920.1, read on the forward strand.
AACATCATCCTTTCTTGTAGAAAAATAAACCATCGCAAGCTAGGAGCAAGAGATGGTACCTTGATAGTGGATGCTCAAGGCATATGACCGGAGATCCATCCCAATTCTCTAAGCTCACTAGCATAGACGAAGGATATGTCACCTTCGGAGAAAACAACAAGGGTAAAATCATTGGCAAAGGAACCATAGGTAACAAATCCAACTTTTCTATTGAAGATGTTTTGCTAGTTGATGGTCTAAAACATAACCTCCTGAGCATTAGTCAATTGTGTGATAAAGGATATATTATCATATTTGAATCTAATGCTTGCATCATTGAAAAATCACACAAAAATATATCTATGATTGCATTAAAACAAAATAACGTATACACTTTTGACATCAATGATTTATGTAATGAAACATGTTTTTCTGCTTTAAATGAGAATGCTTGGATATGGCACAGAAGATTAGGTCATGCTAGCATGAAGCTAATCACTCAAATATCATCCAAAGAACTTGTAAGAGGAATTCCTCATATCAAGTTCATCAAAGATAATGTATGTGATGCCTGCCAATTAGGTAAACAAATCAAGAGTAGCTTCAAATCTAAAAATCAAATAAGCACCTCTAGGCCCTTACAATTGATCCATATGGACCTGTTCGGACCCATCTCCACATCAAGCCTGGGAGGTAGCAAATACGCTTTCGTCATCATAGATGACTATAGCAGATACACATGGACTTACTTCTTAAAACAGAAAAGTGAATGCCTTAGATCTTTTATCAAGTTTTGCAAACTCGTTCAGAATGAGAAAGGTTCTATGATTTCGTCAATTAGAAGTGATCATGGTGGTGAATTTCAAAACCATGATTTCCAGGAATTTTGTGAACTCAATGGATACAACCATAATTTCTCTACTCCTAGAAACCCTCAACAAAATGGAGTTGTAGAAAGAAAAAATCAAAATTTACAAGAAATGGCAAGAACCATGTTGAATGAACACAACCTACCCAAATATTTTTTGGGGCAAGTAAATAAATACTGCATGCTACATCTTAAATAGAGTTCTAGTGAGACCTCTACTAACCAAAACTCCCTATGAGTTATGGAACAATAAAAAACCCAACGTTTCATATTTTAAAGTCTTTGGGTGTAAGTGTTTTATCTTGAATGAAAAAAAGACAACTTAGGAAAATTTGATGCTAAATCCGATGAAGGAATCTTTCTTGGTTATTCTACAGTTTCTAAAGCCTTTCATATCTTTAATAAAAGAACTCTAATTATTGAAGAATCCATTCATGTTGTTTTCAATGAGATTTCTGAAATCACAAAAAATGATCTTGACGATGATGTTAATTTTGATTCTTTGAATTTAAACGAAACCCCGTCTCCAACTAGCAACTTGGATGCATCCACTTCTCAGATTTCCTTACCCAAAGATTGAAGTATGTAGATGCTCATCCTAAGGAGCTAATCTTAGAGACACATCAAAGGGGTTCAAACACGATCTTCTCTTAAAACCTTTTGTGCAAATGCCGCCTTTCTCTCCCAAATTGAACCCAAATGCATTGATGAAGCCATGAAAGATGATTCATGGATTATCATAATGCAAGATGAATTAAATCAATTTGAGAGAAATGAAGTGTGGAAGCTTGTTCCTAGGCCAAATGACCATTTGGTTATTGGTACTAAATGGGTCTTCTAAACAAGCAAAATGAAAATGGTATCGTGGTTAGAAACAAGGCTAGATTAGTGGCCAAAGGTTTCAACCAAGAAGAAGGTATCGACATTGAAGAAACCTTCGGCTCCTGTGGGTTCGATTAGAAGCCATAAGGATGCTCCTTGCCTACTCTAGCAGTAATAATTTTAAGTTGTTTCAAATGGATGTTAAAAGCGCTTTTCTTAATGGCTTTATTTCCGAAGAAGTCTATGTTGAACAACCTCCTGGATTTGAAAATAATAGTCTCCCTAATCATGTGTTTAGATTAACTAAAGCTCTCTATGGTTTAAAACAAGCTCCAAGGGCTTGGTATGAGAGACTTAGTTCTTTTCTTATTGAAAATAATTTCATAAAAGGCAAGGTTGATACTACATTATTCATCAAGAACTTTGAAAACAATTTTCTCATTGTTCAAATTTATGTTGATGATATTATCTTTGGTTCTACGGATGAATCACTTTGTGAATCCTTTGCGAAAACTATGAGTCGTGAATTCGAAATGAGTCTAATGGGAGAGTTAACATTCTTCTTAGGTCTACAAATCAAACAACTAAGCAATGGCATCTTTATTAGTTAAACCAAATATGCTATGAGTTTGCTAAAGAAGTTCAATATGAATAACTCAAAAGCCATTAACACTCCTATGAGCACCTCCACTAAGTTAGAAATTGATGAGAATGGAGAAAGCTTCGATCAAAAAAAAAACCTATAGGGGTATGATAGGAAGTTTACTTTACCTCACCGCCACCCGGACGGACACACCATGTTGGTGTAGGACTTTGTGCTAGATTTCAATCAAACCCTAAGATATCTCATCTCAAAGCAGTCAAAAGAATACTTAGATATCTTAATGGAACCACAAATCTAGGATTATGGTACCCAAAATCAAAAAAATTTTGAATTAACGACTTATCTTTATGTCGGACTTATTTGGTTGTAGACTAGATAGAAAAAAAAGCACATCGGGATCATGTCAATTTTTAGGACATGCCCTTGTATCCTGGTCATCTAAGAAACAAAGCTCGGTTGCTCTATCAACAACCAAAGCTGAATATATTGCAGCGAAAGTGCATCTTTGTGCACAAGTTGTATGGATGAAAAACACTTTAGAAGATTACAAAGTTAATCTTAAAGATATTCCCATTAAATGTGATAACACGAGTGCAATATGCTTAACTAAAAATCCTATACAACACTCAAGAACAAAACATATTGATATTAGACATCACTTTATACGAGATCATGTTACTAATCATGATGTAACCATAGAGTTCATTGATACCAAACATCAACTAGCTGATATCTTTACAAAACCCTTATGTGAAGAACAATTTGATTACATAAGAAGAGAATTAGGAATGTTGATGTGTCCGAATACTTAAACTAGTTAAAATTATTTTTCGGATGTTATTACTATTACATGCCTTGGCATCACTTGATCAAATAACATGTTGAAAATTATGTGACAAATGTTTTTAAAAAATCAGTAGTTTACTCAAAACCGAATGCATGTAAGAAGTTTAATTTTCGGTTTGAATGCTAAAAATGGAATTTACCTATACACTCTTATGAAAACTTTTTGAAAAATGACTTTCCTCTCTCAAGCAATGAATTATAACAAGGAAAAGAGATATTCAAAGTATTATATGTCATGCCTTCCTTTATGTGCATGATAACCTACTGGAATCACATCTACCATGCTTTTTGATAATGCTATCATGCTTTTTGTTGATGACAAAGGGGGAGAAACATATGAATTGATAAACACTGCCATAATCATGTCTATGTCATAGTTGAACTGCCATAATCATGTTGCAAATACTTGAGTGATGCTATAAAAAATGTTATAGTTATTTCATCCTTGCATCACCAAGAGATATATGAACATGTGCTATAGTTTGCATTATGTCCTGAGTTGATATCCTATCTTGTGAAGTAAATGCAAACTTGCTAGAAAATCTCAAATGTGTGCATTATGTAATAGTCCTTCGCAGCATTATATGATTACATGATGAATAGTTACAATCATACAAACTTGACATCATTCTTGAAGAGATACATCATGATGGGTATCATGATGGGAGTATTGATAAGTTTAACTGATCTAACTTATCAATACGTCACTTGAATTCTTAGGTCTTGAATTCAAGGTTGACTTATCTCAACCATGGCATATAGATAGGGGGAGTTAAGGATAACTCCATTATCAATTGATTGTCATCATCAAAAAGGGAGAGATTGTTGAATCTCGGATTTTGATGATGAAGTCAATTGTCATTTGTTATCTAATCTATGTGTTGAGATAAGTGTGCAGGATTAACTACGATGTGTTGAATCTCGGATTTTGATGATGAAACTAATTGATTGTGTTTAGATGTTTAAACTGCATTTTGAGTGATGTAGGTCTACTCGATCAGAATTAGACAGTTAACGCAGGAGGAATTGACGTTGCGCCGGAGGAGATCACGTCAGGATATTGGACGGCAGAAGACTTCGGACGTCAGGCATCGGGCTAAGGAGAGCGGAATTGCGCCAAGGATATCGGGGTTGCGGAGGTCAACCGCCGATTGGGCAACAAGCCGCAAGAGAGGACGATGCGCTGAAGAATCGGACGAAACGCCAACCAATGACGTGCCGGGCAACGGAATGTCGATTCGCGTTGTAATAACTGTCTAGATCGGAGTAGAGTTTTGGCTTGCATGTGCAGGATTAACTACGATAACGATGAAGACATAAAGTGAAACAAAGTGTGGAGTCAAGCACGAAGGATTCGTTGGGAGTTCAAGAGTTCGACGGAAGTCCGAAGGATCATCGGGAACGCTGCCGGAACTAGCCGAGAATGAGTAGGGAGCTTGCCGAAGGGTTTTTTTTGGAAGCCCAGGAAGGTTCGTGGGAAGTTCGCAGAGTTTGCCGAGAAAGATCGAACTTGCCGAAGAAGCTCGTTGGAACTCGCCAAGATCAAATCGTGAAGTTTAAGAGCTTGCTCGGGAGTCCGCAGAATGGTTTCAGAGTTTATCGGAAGAGACACGAAAAGTTCACCGGAAGAAGTCTTGACTTATGGACTTTGTAATAGCTTATATAATGTCTTTAAAATTCGTAGTTAGCATGTTAATTAGGGTTAGGATTAGGTATTAATCCTATAACCCAAGTAGGGGCCTATAACATCAGAGGGTGAAAAAACATCAGAGGCGGTGAGTTGAAAACACTATAGGGCTGAAAACATCTGTAGGCGGTGGCACCCGGGCTGGGCTGATGGTGGCACCGCCCAGCACCCGAAAGTGCTGGGCGGTGACACCTCTTGGGCTGGCGGTGGCACCGCTATCTTGAAGGTGGCACCGCCAAAGATCGGGAACCCAAAGAGAATTTGAATTTTGGAGCCCAAATTTGAATCCTCTTGAGGCCTATAAATACCCCTCAAATCTCAGCTGAGAACACAACTTTTGAGCAGCAAGAGTTTGAGAGAAAGGTCTTAGAAAAGTGTTAGCTTGTCTTCTTTTCAATTTGCTAGTGTTCACCTCATCTCTTCTCGAAAATCTGTAAGAGAGTGAACCGCTTGTAAAGAGTTGTAAGAGGGGTATTTACCCTTCCATTTCAAGAGACTTGCTAGTGGAAGGTGGGAGCCTCATCGAAGAGGGGCCTCGCAAGTGGAGTAGGTCATTTGACCGAACCACTCTAAAATCGGCGTGATCCTTGGTTTGCATTTCATTATTGCTATTTACATTATTGCAAACCTTCTTATATGCTTTAGTTCCTTATTACTTTTGCTGCGCATATTTAAGAATACGCTTTCAAGATTAAGCTTGTCAAGTTCCGCTCTTATCATACGAAAGATTTTTTAAAAAACCGAAGTTTTAATCCGCTGCACTAATTCACCCCCCCCTCTTAGTGCTGCTCCGATCCTAACAATTGGTATCAGAGCCATGGTTTTCTACTTTGGTTTAACACCCAAATAGAAATGGCTCTTTATGGCTTTCAAGAGGGCTTATCGGTTTTTCGTCCACCGTTGTTTAACGGATTGGACTACACTTATTGGAAAACTCGAATGAGAGTTTTCTTGATTTCTATGAATTTGGATTTATGGAATATTGTTGAAAATGGTTTTCAACTTCCCTCTAAACCGATGAACGAATGGTCGGATTTGGAGAAGTATTTTTCTTTAAACGCAAAGGCTATGAATGCCTTATTTTGCGCTTTGGACAAAAATGAGTTTAATCGGATTTCTACGCATAAACGGCTTCTTTCGATATTTGGCGAACACTTGAAATCACATACGAGGGAACTAGTAGAGTCAAAGACTCGAAAGTTAATATTTTATTGCTTGATTTTGAGCTTTTTCAAATGCAACCAAGCGAGACTATAGGTTTACATGTACACCGTTTCACGGATGTCGTCAATAATCTAAGAGTTCTTGGTAAATCTTTTTCGAATTTTGATCTCATAAGCAAGATCTTAAGATCCCTTCCAAAAAAGATGGGATTCTAAAATAACCACAATACAAGAAACAAAAGATTTAAATATTTTTCCACTTGAAGAACTTATCGGCTCATTGATGACATATGAAATGGTGCGCAATGCACATGATGAACACAATGAACACTTGAACCACCTTCCAAAGAATAGGAAGGATTTTGAACTCCGGACAAATGAATACCACTTGAGCGATGACTCAAGTGATGAGGACAATGATGAACTTGAACTTCGAACACTAACTCTTAATAAGTTCATTAAACAAAAATCTAAAATGAACAATGAACTTGAACGGAGGAAGAGGCCAAAGAAAAGGAAGGCACCCAAGGATGAATCAAGAACTTCCAAAGATGAAACGGCGAATTGGGCTTTGATGGGCTTCGACTACAAGGTAACTAACTCAACTCTCTTGAATTATTTTGAAATTACTTGAAGTTTTTCATGAGTGCTTAATTTAGATAGTAGGAATAGGAAATAAAAATTATTTTTTAAAAATTATATCATCTTTTTCTTTTTAGCATCTTTTGAAAAATTCAAAACTTTGATCATGAAATGTATATTGCTAAGGTTTCATGCATGTTATGTTTTTGAAATGTTAAATGATGTATACAGCATTAGGGATGATAATTATATGATATGTGATAATGCTTAGGATTAATCCATACATATGTATCTTGATGATTTTATGACATACATGAGTTTTTGAAGTAAATGTTGATTTGATACTCTCATTTTGGATTAACATGTTTTTGGTTTAATCATTTTTATGACGAATTAAGATGACATTCTCATGACATATTAAGATGACATAATGCATGTACATCTATATATGAATTTCTTGATAGTCTTTTGATGATAGATGTGATATCATGATGTTTTATTTTTGATGTGTTTGGGCTTGACGGCTTTATGATGAAACTTATGTTTTGACTTTAAATGATGATACAATGTTTTCACAAAAAGACTTGAACACTCTCACATGAAATCAATTGTATGAAATGGAAATGAATTTTCTATTCTATTGAGATTAATGAATTTATTTTACCAATCTTATGAATCTCATGAAAATAAACATGATGAATATTTTATAAATGAGTTGTCTTATAAGATTTTGCCTTTACATCTTGAACTTTAATACTTATATTGATTTGGCATATAAAGACTAAGGCATGCTCATAAGAAGCAAATCACATGAATAGAAATTTATAAAAATGAAATGTAATCCTTTATCTTATTGATTTCTACCTAAGAGACCAATAAAACTATCTATGCCATTTTGAATCTCTTGAAAGAAATGTTGAGATTTTGATGATTTGGATTATTTGAATTTGAATGAGTTTTATTCAAAATCATGATCTTGATTCCGTGATATTTACAAATTAAGATTTATTATGAATCAAGATTTTTTCATTAATCGATCTCCTAAGATTTTTCCTTGATTATTTAAGAGGAGATTTTTCAAAACAAAATGTGTCTTCTATTATTATCTTTTTATGGTATAATTTTTATGTAATTCCTTGTATTCATGAAATGTTTATCTCTTCACCCAATTATTTTCTCCTTGATATTCCTTATGTGATGATATGAATACATGAAATTTTCATTAATTTGTTTTGATGAAAAGTTATGATCATGAATGGTAGGATGAAATTTGACAAGTTAATACCATCATGATTTAAAACATTTATGATTTGAAATTATGCATGCAATTGCTTTTTATTGTGATGATATATGCATATAATATATATCATGAATACTTTATTATCATACATGAAAATAGTGATAAATATTTTAAAAAAAAAAATGTTTGTATCATGTTAGATGATTTTACATTTTGTGCATGATGAGTTATAATGATGATTGTACATCAATTTGCTTTATTATGAATTATATGAATCTTGATCGTGAACTTGTTAAGAAGAATTTTAATGAACCATGAATTATATCTTTGGTATTCATGAATTGATCCTTATTGATATATTTCATGAATTCTTTGCATATTTAGCTTGTTCAATGATTGAAATATTTAGCCATTGAGTCCTCCCTTTCTTTTTGACTTTGATAAAGGGGGAGAAGGTTTTGCTAGCTTGTGCATTGAAAATGAAAGTAAACTTCCTAGCATGCTAGGGAAGTAAAACTTGCAAGCTTGCACTTCTCAAAAAGAGAAGAAAGATATTGCCTATCGAAAGAAGCAAAAAGTGCAAAACTTAGAAAACTTGCAACAAAATTGCTCTTGCCATGCTTTGTATCAAAAATAGATTTATATCCTTAAAAGCATCGCATTAAATTTTTTAGTGTATCGCAATGTATCACATGTATCACAAGTTAAAATTTTTGAGACTATTATCATATCATGTTTAACAATTGATATATTTCATTGATATGATAAATTATCATCTCATGATATATCGCATAATGATATTATGATTTGCGATTATATCGTGTGATCCTTGGTGAATTTTCACATTGATATCCTTCATGAAATGATTTCTTTGCATTTTTGTCTTGTATGTATCATGTGATGATTGAAATATTGATTGATGCAAATTCATAATTTATGTAAAAGTCTAAATCATTGGTTCCTCTCCTTCTTTTCGGCAATGACATAGGGGGAAAAAGATTGCTAGCTCAAGGCAAATGTTGGCTAGCTTATACTCTTCCCTTCTTTTTGACAAAAAAAAAAGGGGAGAAAGCTTTTGCTAGTTAGAATATGTAAAGAAAAGCAAAGTGCAATCTTACACAAGAAGCAAGTGTTGAATTGCCATGATTGAACTTAAGAATCTTGCTATGCTTTTGTGCTTATATGTTGTGATGAAAATCTAGCTTCATGCTGTAAAACTTGCATATCTAAAACTTGATAGCTTGAATGTCCTAAGCATGATGCATTACTTGCTAAATTTTCTAGCTTCAAAACTGCATGATGATAAAACTTAATATTATGTTTTTCATGCAATGAGTTGAACTTATATTACCAACACAAAGAATTGTTGTACTTCTCCTTTTTGTTGATGACAAAGGGGGAGAAGTAAGTTGATGACATGATATGCATAAGTTTATGTATATGTTCATGATGATGTGTTGCAAGTATTCATGATGAATAGTGCAATGACTTGAATTCTGCTTGAATTCAAGGTTCTATCAATATGGCATATTGATAGGGGGAGTTTCGTTAAACTCCGGGGAGTTTAGGTTAACTCCGGGTAGTTTAGGTCAACTCCGTTAGTCATCAATTAGTTGTCATCATCAAAAAGGGGGAGATTGTTGAATCTCGGATTTTGATGATGAAACTAATTGATTGTGTTTAGATGTTTAAACTGCATTTTGAGTGATGTAGGTCTACTCGATCAGAATTAGACAGTTAACGCAGGAGGAATTGACGTTGCGCCGGAGGAGATCACGTCAGGATATTGGACGGCAGAAGGCTTCGGACGTCAGGCATCGGGCTAAGGAGAGCGGAATTGCGCCAAGGATATCGGGGTTGCGGAGGTCAACCGCCGATTGGGCAACAAGCCGCAAGAGAGGACGATGCGCTGAAGAATCGGACGAAACGCCAACCAATGACGTGCCGGGCAACGGAATGTCGATTCGCGTTGTAATAACTGTCTAGATCGGAGTAGAGTTTTGGCTTGCATGTGCAGGATTAACTACGATAACGATGAAGACATAAAGTGAAACAAAGTGTGGAGTCAAGCACGAAGGATTCGTTGGGAGTTCAAGAGTTCGACGGAAGTCCGAAGGATCATCGGGAACGCTGCCGGAACTAGCCGAGAATGAGTAGGGAGCTTGCCGAAGGGTTTTTTGGAAGCTCGCCGGAAGGTTCGTGGGAAGTTCGCAGAGTTTGCTGAGAAAGATCGGAGCTTGCCGAAGAAGCTCGTTGGAACTCGCCAAGATCAAATCGTGAAGTTTAAGAGCTTGCCGGGAGTCCGCAGAATGGTTTCCGAGAGTTTATCGGAAGACCGCCGAAAGTTCACCGGAAGAAGTCTTGACTTATGGACTTTGTAATAGCTTATATAATGTCTTTAAAATTCGTAGTTAGCATGTTAATTAGGGTTAGGATTAGGTATTAATCCTATAACCCAAGTAGGGGCCTATAACACTGTAGGCTGAAAACACTGTAGGCGGTGAGTTGAAAACACTATAGCGGGCTGAAAACACTGTAGGCGGTGGCACCGCCTGGGCTGAGCGGTGGCACCGCCCAGCACCCGAGTGCTGGGCGGTGACACCTCTTGGGCTAGGCGGTCGCACCGCCCAGCACCCGAACGCTGGGCGGTGGCACCGCTTGGCTGGGCGGTGGCACCGCCAGCATCGGGAACCCAAAGAGAATTTGAATTTTGGAGCCCAAATTTGAATCCTCTTGAGGCCTATAAATACCCCTCAAATCTCAGCTGAGAACACAACTTTTTGAGCAGCAAGAGTTTGAGAGAAAGGTCTTAGAAAAGTGTTAGCTTGTCTTCTTTTCAATTTGCTAGTGTTCACCTCATCTCTTCTCGAAAATCTGTAAGAGAGTGAACCGCTTGTAAAGAGTTGTAAGAGGGGTATTTACCCTTCCATTTCAAGAGACTTGCTAGTGGAAGGTGGGAGCCTCATCGAAGAGGGGCCTCGCAAGTGGAGTAGGTCATTTGACCGAACCACTCTAAAATCGGCGTGATCCTTGGTTTGCATTTCATTATTGCTATTTACATTATTGCAAACCTTCTTATATGCTTTAGTTCCTTATTACTTTTGCTGTGCATATTTAAGAATACGCTTTCAAGATTAAGCTTGTCAAGTTCTGCTCTTATCATACGAAAGATTTTTTAAAAACCGAAGTTTTAATCCGCTGCACTAATTCACCCCCCCCTCTTAGTGCTGCTCCGATCCTAACACGATGAAAGTCAGACAAGCAGCAGGAGTTGCGCCGGAGTCAAGATCATGATCACGTTGGGAGTTCGAGAGTTCGACGGAAGTTCGGACGGTCGTCGGAGGTTCTGCGAGAACAGATCCGAGAAGTCCAGAAGCTTGTTGCCGGCTTCGTCGGAACTTCGCCAAGTGGATCGTCGCCAAAGTCCAGGAGTTTGCCGGATGTCCGCAGAAGAATCACCGAGGGTACATCGGATGATCGACGGAAGTTCGCCGAAACTTCGCCGGAAAAGCGATTGTCGACGAGCAAAGCTGCATAAGTTGTCTTAGATTTAATAGTAGTTAGCACGTTGATTAAGATTGAAAATGGGAGGTGATCCCATTAGCTTAATCTTGGGGCAATTGGGCCCTGAAAAGATTGAAATTGGGCGAATGGAGCTAACCATTCGGACCCGATTGCACCGGCGGTGCAACCGCCTAGGCCAGAGGTGCAACCGCCGTGGCTGTGTCTCCTAACGAGACTAGGGTGCAACCGCCCCAGCCAGAGGTGCAACCGCCTGAGCTCGATCTTGAGCAAGACTAGGGCAGTGCAACCTCCCCCGAGAGAGGTAGCACCGCCCGAGCTCGGTCTTCGAAAGAGGCAGAGAGAGGTGCAACCGCCTCGATCAAGAGGTGGCACCGCCGGGGCTTAGTCTTCGAGCCAGACTCAAGCGGTGCAACCGCCCCCGACAGAGAGGTGCAACGCTGGGCTTAGTCTCCGAAGCGCTGCGCGGCGGCAACCCTCCGATAAGAGGTGTAATCACCGATCCCGGAATTCCGGGATTTGGTCGTTTTGAGCTCCAAATTTGAACTGGGTTGGGGCCTATAAATACCCCACCCATTCAGCACTGAAAAGATACAGATCCACACCGAATTCTTGATCTTTTCAGTGACTCTAAGAGCTCAAACTTGTGTAAAGTCCTAAAGTTCTCCTCTTTCTGTTCTTCAAGTCTTGAGTTATAAAGAGAGGAGAGAAAGGATCTGTAAGGGTTGTCTCCTGAGCCCGTCAAAAGGAGAGAAACTGTAAAAGGGCAGTTAGCCTTCGCCCATTGAAGGAAGGCAACTAGTTGACGTCGGTGACCTCTTCGGAGGAGGAAGCCAAAAGTGGAGTAGGTCAAGACTGACCGAACCACTCTAAATCTCTGGTTTGCTTTTACTTGAGCACTTTATCATTAATGCAAACCTCCTACATAGCTACTGCCTTCTGCGCTTTTACGAACGAGTCTCTAAACTCTGATCTTTCCGAATCTGCATTCAGACGTAAATCGGTGTCTTCGTACGATCTTTACGCTGCAGTTTACGCTTACGTTTTGATTCCATTTATAACTGCAAATTGCCTTCTGCGTATTCATAAAACGCTTTTCAAAGTTCAAAACTGCGTTTAGACGTAAAATTACGCTTTGACGTAAAACAGCGTTTAGACGTAAAACAGCGTTTAGACGCAAAACTGCGTTTAGACGTAAAACTACGTTTAGACGTAAAATAGCGTTTAGACGCAAAACTGCGTTTAGACGCAAAACTGTGTTTAGACGTAAAACTGCGTTTAGACGCAAAACTGCGTTTAGACGTAAAACTGCATTTAGACGTAAATCGGCTTTCCTCATACAAACATCAGATTTCAGTTTACGTTTACATCTTGATTTCAACTGCATACTGCCTTCTGCGATTTTACAAACGAGTTTCAAAGTTTAGACGTAAACTTTGTTTAGACGTAAATTTGCGTTTAGACGTAAATCTGCGTTTAGATGTAAATCTGCTTTTTGCAGATTACTTTTTGAGCTGTACAATAGCAGCACACTGTCTTTATACTTTTGTCTAAACAAGTGATTTACGAATCGACACTTAGACGTAAATCTGTTTCTTCATACGAACATCGGATTTCTGTTTGCGCCGATATTCTGGTTTTCATCATTGCTGCAAACTGCCTGCATAGATTGACTGAAACCTTGCTTAGTATCAACTCTCATACAGAGTTGTCCTTATCATTCAAACGCAGCTTTCGGTTTTAATCGTAGAAAGTTATCCGCTGCACTAATTCACCCCCCCCTCTTAGTGCTCTCAATCCTAACACATATATCTCTTGGTGATGCAAGGATGGCATAATCATAACATTGTTTATAGCATCACTCAAGTATTTGCAACTATGACATAGACATGGCAGTGTTTATCAATTCATATGTTTCTCCCCCTTTGTCATCAACAAAAAGCATGATAGCATTATCAAAAAGCATGGTAGATGTGATTCCAGCAGGTTATTACGCACATAAAGGAAGGCATGATATATAATACTTTGAATATCTCTTTTTCAAAAAGTTTTCATAATAGTGTACAGGAAAATCATTTTTAGCATTCAAACCGAAAAATGAACTTCTTACATGCATTCGGTTATGAGTAAGCTACTGTTAAAAACATTTGTCACATAATTTCCAACATGTTATTTGATCAGGTGATGCCAAGGTTTAGATATACAAGATAGCACATGCAAGCTAGCAGCGTTACAACATTTTAGAATTTGCAAGCTAGCAGTTTAGAGATATTCAAGAAGGCAACTCTTGCTTCTTGAAATATGCAAGTTGCAAGCTAGCAAATTTTTGCTTCCTTTGCAATTGTAGCATTTCATCATATGGCATGATATTGACATGTATAGCAAGATTTTGATATCATTTCATGATGTACACATTTCGAACATTTTAGCAAGTGTAGCATTGCATCACATGGTAAGATATCAGCTCGTACGATGCAAATTTTTGTTTGATATCTTGATACAGGGCATATAGCAATAATGGCAATCATATATTTCTTGGTGATACAAGTATGGCCTAATCATAGTATCAGTGATAACAACCATATTAACATCAGTAATAGCAACCATATCAATGTCATATTGCTGACTTATCAACTAAATTGGTATGTCGCTTTATATTTTTCAAGGCATAAGGTTTTTTTTTTTAAAAAAACATTTTAGTTTCAGTGGAAAATCCGAGATAAACAACAAGAGATGTTTGTAAATATACTTATGCTTACAGATCAGGGTAACATATGGAGTGTACAGCATATCAGGTAACCATATCAAAAACACAGTTCTTCATAAGTAGTAACATAAAGAGTTTACAACATGTCATATCAAAGACAAAGTCCAACAACAGATGATTGTTTTCATACAAGCTCATTCATGAGGTGGAAGGTTGAAGTGCCTAAGTAAAGAGTCAAATTGACGATGGATTTGTTGCAGCTCGGTTAGGATTTGATCTTGTCGAAGTTCAAGCCGTTCTTGTCTTTGTTCGAATCGGTCCATCCGAATCCCAATATCTTCGATGGATGATATGTGAGTTTGCTCAACCGGATGTGTTTCCTCAAAGGGACAGATCGGAGGAGATTGGGTACTCCTAAAGACTGGTGTTTCCGGCTCGGGTTCAGGTTCAGGTTGAGGGGGATCAGTTCTTCTAGGCATTCTAACCCAGTTACCGTTTCTATAGTGACATCTTAGTCGGTGAAGTAGATTTTTGTTTATTATGCTGAATCTATCTATTTTCATTACTTCTTCTTCTGGTGGTATTTGAATGTCGTAAGCTTTCATTATTCTAGTGATTATACTACCATATGGGAGCATCATATCTTTCTTAGATAATTCTAACATGTTTTGTTGGATAAGATAGCCAAGACAAATGTCATGTCCTTTCATGATTAAGTACATAATTCCTAATTCTAATTGACTCACTTCATCATGATGGTATTGTTTAGGAAGAATTATACTAGTCATGATATGATGAAGTATCTTAGTATTTAAAGGCAGTAGATGTTCACAACTTTTAGGAACAAATGCTATGTTAGGATCGGCAAAGATTGTTCCTAAGGCTCCAACATAGGATGTTCCAATAGTTTCTTCATCCCATGATCCTCTAAAGTAAAGTCCTATACTTTTCATGGGAATGCCTATCATATCACAAATGAATCTATCGGTGATTGAGATGTGTTGTCCTAAAAGATAGGTTGACATCCTTTCTTCATCATCTATTTGCATGTTATTGTAAAACAATCTAACTAGCCTACGATAGATGGGTTCGTTTATCTGCAAGATTGGAAGTAGATTTAGGTTTGCAAACCATTGGATAGTCTCTACATCTCTTAGTTCATTCAGATCTACGTATTTTCCCTTATTGATGCTTCTTAGTTCGAAAGAGAGAAATTTTTCAGCATGGTTTTTGGAATCAAAAAGGGTAAGATCAAACTCTTCTACTAATCTCCTCTTTCCCTTGTCCCTTGAGGATCTTCTAGAACCCATAACTACTGCTGTTTAAAGAGATAAAGGTGAACAAGAGTGAATGAAGAACAAAACAGAATTTCAGAGGTTCTTAGAGAATACCTTAGTGAAATCTTCAAAATAGGGAGCGATTCTTGATGTTTTGCTCCGAAATGGGGAGGTATTTGGGAAGCTAAACGGGGTGAAATGAGGATGGAGGAGGCTTGGAGGAGTAGAGAATGAAAGGGAGGTGAGTTGGGGTCGGTTTCACCGTCGGCCCTAGTGTGGGTAAAAAGGCAGGCAGAAGGGGGCGGTTGCACCTCTGGGCCGAGCGGTGCAACCGCTGGCAACTCGTGATGGCTGGAGGTGCCACCGCTGGCTGGAGAGGTGCCACCGCCGGCTGGAGAGGTGCCACCGCCTGTAGGCAGTGAACACCTTATTGTGATTTGATCAGGGAGGTTTTGTCTTGAGGAGAGTTTTCATTCAGAGCAATTAACGTTGCTTACATGATTACGTGTGCGTTTTTTATTTCAAGGCAAAAACGTTTGTACGATCAAGATAGAACTTTTAATGTGCATACTCCTAATGTCGTACATGTGTTCGTGATTTTGAAAAGTCACATTAGGTTGTATCCAAATTGCTTTTGTGATTTCATAATTTCCACTCGTTGTTGTATCCAAATTGCGTTTGGGTCATGACTGTCGAGAATCAAGGAGCAGAACATTAATTCTTGCTCCAGCCTAAGGTTTTAATGTTTTTATAGGAAGGGATGATTTTTAGGTACCCATTTGCTTTTGGGTGCCTCACTAATAGATCTAGATTTTCTATCATGTTGCATATAATTTGTCATGGTTCCTTTAGGAACCCAAATCAATTTGTTTGGACTAAATTTCCTGAATGGACAATAATGCGCCCCTGTGTAGAACTTGCAACAAAAAAAGTTGCATTTGCTTTGATGTCTAACATGTAAGATGGGGCCTTTTACGAAGGTAGTTGGATTTTGGTGAGGACTCCTCACAAATCCAATCCCACTTCTTTTGGGAACATGACCCTTGTTTGTAAGGATCATGTTTAATGACTTGCTACCAACCTCGAATTTCTTCAAGGTGTCCTTAAGTAGCAAGTTTTTTTTTGAAAAGTTTCTAGATCATGACATTTGATACATGAATTTAAACTATCATGATATTCAATTTTTAACTTATTAAAATCACAAGTAAGACTATCATGCTCCTTTTTAGCAATTTGTATTTTCTATTGATAATCTTGCATTCATCAAATAAATCATGGAAGGCATTTAATAATTCATCGAAAAGATAAATCAGCATCTAGTAAATTCGTTACCTCCTCTCCATGGCCATTAAGGCGTAATGAGCAACTTTGCGGTGTTGTTGGACTCTTCTTCAGATGTGCTCGAGTCATCCCATGTTGCTTGAAGAGCCTTCTTCTTTGATGTTCTTCTTTTGATTTGGGGACAATCACTCTTGTAGTGTCCCAGCTTTTTACATTCATAGCAGATCACTTGGTCCTTCTTAGGTTCAAGTTTATTTTTCGCGTCATTTTTAAACTTGTTTCTTTTGAAGAATTTCTTAAACTTTCTTGTTAAAAGTGCTAAGTCATCATCACAGTCCTCATCACTTGAGTTTTCTCTCAAGTGACATTCAGAAGTTTTAAGTGCCATATCCTTCCTGTTCTTTGGAAGGATGTCTTCTTGCTCTTCATGAGCTTTGCAAGTCATTTCGTAGGTCATTAATGACCCGATTAGTTCTTCAAGAGGGAAGTTGCGCAGATCTTTTGCCTCTTGAATAGCAGTGACTTTAGGATCCCAACTTTTAGGAAGGGATCTTAGTATCTTATTTATGAGTTCAAAATCCGAAAAACTTTTTCCGAGTCCTTTTAGACCATTGACGACATCCGTGAAACGGGTAAACATGTCGCCAATGGTTTCACTCGGTTTCATTCGAAAAAGTTCAAAAGAATTCAGCAATAGATTGATTTTTGACTCTTTCACTCTACTTTTGCCCTCGTGGGTCACTTCAAGTGTGTGCCAAATATCAAATGCAGTTTCGCAAGATGAAACACGATTGAACTTGTTTTTATCAAGTGCGCAAAATAAGGCATTCATAGCCTTTGCATTAAGAGCGAAAGCCTTCTTTTCCAATTCATTCCAATCGATCATTGGAAGGGAAGACTTTGAAAATCCGTTTTCAATAAGGTTCCATAGTTCAAAATCCATAGAAATAAGAAAGATCCTCATTCGGGTCTTCCAGTAGGTGTAGTCCGTTCCACTGAACATGGGTGGACGTGTAATAGAATGCCCCTCTTGGTTTCCGGCGTATGCCATCTTTCTTGGGTTTTAATCCGTTAGAGAGTTAACCTTGCTCTGATACCAATTGTTAGGATCGAGAGCACTAAGGGGGGGTGAATTAGTGCAACGGAAATTTTTCAACGATTTAAAAACGAAAGCTGCATTCGTCCGATAAAAATGATTTCGATGTAAAATCCGATTCACAGTTTGTATCTAAGTGTAATTTATGCAGTTTGCGTCTAAATGCAGTTAGCGTCTAAATGCAGATTGTGTCTAAGTTTTTTAGTTTGTATTTAAAGCGTTTAGTTTGCGTCTTGCGCCAGATTGCGTCTAAAGGGTTTAGTTTGCGCCTAAACACAGTTTGCATCTAAACACAGTTTGCATCTAAGCGTTTAGTTTGCGTCTAAACACAGTTTGCGTCTAAACACAGTTTATGTTTAAAGTTTAGTTTATGCCTGGCGCGGTTTGCATCTAAACGCAGTTTAACGTCTAAGTGCAGTTTTATCTAAGTGCAGTTTTACATCTAAACGCAGTTTTGCGTCTAAACGCAGTTTTACGTCTAAACGCAGTTTTGCGTCTAAACGCAGTTTTACGTCTAAACACAGTTTTGCGTCTAAACGCAGTTTTACGTCTAAACGCAGTTTTACGTCTAAGCGTAATTTTACGTCTAAACGCAGTTTTACGTCAAAGCGTAATTTTACGTCTAAATGCAGTTTTACGTCTAAAAGCAGTTTTGAATTTTGAAAACCGTTTTATGAATACGCAGAAAGCAATTTGCAGAATGGAATTAAAATGTAAGCATAAACTGTAGTGTAAAGATCGTACGAAAACACCGATTTACGTCTGAATGCAGATTCGGAAAGATCAGAACTTAGAGACTCGTTCGTAAAAGCGCAGAGGGCAGTAGCTATGTAGAGGTTTGCAGTAATGATAAAGTGCTCAAAGTAAAAGCAAACCAGAGATTTAGAGTGGTTCGGTCAGTCTTGACCTACTCCACTTTTAGCTTCCTCCTCCGACGAGGTCACCGACGTCAACTAGCTGCCTTCCTTCAAGAAGGCTAACTGCCCTTTTACAGTTTTCTCTCCTTTTGACGGGCTCGGGGAGACAACCCTTACAGATCCTTTCTCTCCTCTCTTTACAACTCAAGACTTGAAGAACAGAAAGAGGAGAACTTGTGGACTTTACACAAATTTGAGCTCTTAGAATCATTGAAAAGATCAAGAATTCGGTGTGGATCTATATCTTTTCAGTGCTGAATGGGTTGGGTATTTATAGGCCCCAACCCAATTCAAATTTGGAGCTCAAAACGATCAAATCCTGGAATTCTGGGATCAGGCGGTTGCACCTCTTGACTGGAGAGGTTGCACCGCCGGCAGAGTTCGGAGACTAAGCCCGGCGGTTGCACCTCTCTGTCAGTGGCGGTTGCCACTGAAGTCGCTCAAGATCGAGCCCCAAAGCGGTGCCACCTCTTGATCGAGGTAGTTGCACATCTCGCCAAGGCCAAGACCGAGCTCAGCGGTGCTACCTCTGTCGGGGAGGTTGCACCGCCCGATCTAGCTTCGAAGATTGAGCTCGGGCGGTTGCACCCTCGGCTGGGCGGTTGCACCACCCGGTCTCGGCTGGGAGACACAGCCGGGCGGTTGCACCTCTGGCCTGGCGGTTGCACCGCCGGGTGCAATCGGGGTCCGAATGGTTAGCTCCATTCGCCCAATTTCAATCTTTTCGGGGCCCAATTGCCCCAATATTAAGCTAATGGGATCACCTCCCATTTTCAAGCTTAATCAACGTGCTAACTACGATTAAATCTAAGACAACTTCTGCAGCTTTGCTCGATCGTCAATCGTTTTCTTCTTCCGGCGAAGTTTCGGCGAACTTCCGTCGATCATCCGATGAACCCTCGGTGATTCTTTCTGCGAACATCCGCAAACTCCCGGACTTTGCAACGATCCACTTGGCGAAGTTCGACGAAGCCGCTTTGGCAAGCTTCGGACTTCTCGGATCTGTTCTCATAAAACCTCCGATGACCGTCCGAACTTCCGTCAAACTCTCGAACTCCCAACGTGATCATGATCTTGACTCCGGCGCAACTCCTGCTGCTTGTCTGACTTTCATCGTAGTTAATCCTGCACACTTATCTCAACACATAGATTAGACAACAAATGACAATTGACTTCATCATCAAAATCCGAGATTCAATAGTTTGGACTTCTTATTGGGCCCAACACAGTTCTTACATGGGCCTAGCTAGCCCCTAATTGGGTTGGCCCAAATCCAAGCCCAATTAAGTGCTAACTACGAAATCATAAGACATTTGCTAAGCGAAATAAGTCCCAATGTCTATTCTTCCGGCGAGCTTCCGGTGAACTTTCGGCGAACTCCTGGACTTCATGACGATCTTCTTGGCAAGTTCCAATGAGTTTCTCTAGCAAGCTCCAAGACTTCTCGGCTTGTTACTCCAGAACTGCCGATGAACGTCCGGACTTCCGACAAACTCTCGAACTCCCAACGTAATCACTTCATTAACTTTGGGACTTCATTTTACTTCATGCCTTACTATCGTAGTTAATCCTGCATATGTAAAAACACACTTCAATCTAGATAATTAATACTAAGCATTAATCAAGTTGTCCGACATGTTATTGGTCCCTCGACGCTTCGTCCAATTCTTCGGTGCATCGTCCTCTCTTGCGGCCTATTGCCCAATTGGCTAATTGACTCCGCAAACCTAATATCCTTGGCACAATATTCGCTCTTCTCGGCCCGAAGCCTTTTGTCGATACGTCGACCGATCCACCGGCCCGACGTCCAATCTTTTGAAATGTTCCTCCGGCCCAACATGATTTTTCTTGCTTTAATTGTCTCATCCTGATCGAAGCATCCTACCTCACTCAAAACATAGATTAAAAAATAAACACATATCAATTGGTTTCATCATAAAAAACATGAGATTCAACAATCTCCCCCTTTTTGAAGATGATAACCAATCGACGATGGAGTTAACCTTAACTCCTGGAGTTTAAAGAAACTCCCCTTATTAATATACCGTATTGATAGAAACTCTTGGATTCAAAAATCCAAGCAACATGTCATGATCAAATCATGCATGACATCAACATACTACTCCACCTTTGTCATCAACAAAAAGGAGAAGTTCCACTTTTTAGGTGTTTGACATAACAGTTTCAAATCGTTGCATAATAAATCTTCAAGTTCTACCATATGCAATTTTGCTATCATCATAGATATGTAAGGTAATAAGATAGCAATTTCTACAACATACAAGGTAACAAATTTTACAACATTTTAGAACATGTGTGCTAGCAATTTTGAGATGATTGAGAAAGCAACACTTGCTTCTTGAAATATGCAAGTTTTAAGCTAGCAATTTTTTGCTTCCTTTGCAATGTTTGAGGTAGCAATTTTGCTTATGTTATAAAGTGCAGGTTAGCATGTTTTGCATCTTGAGATAGGCAAGATAGCACTTTTGGTATGCAAATTTATAGTTTGCAAGCTATCAAATTTTACACATAAAAAAGTTAGCAAAATTTTACATCTTTTAAGATGTGCAAGATGGACTATTTTGCCTCTTTTTGAAATGTGTAACTTGGCAAACATTGCTTCTCTTGAGATTTGCAACATAGCACTTCTCGCTTCCTTTTTGAGATAGCAAGCTAGCAAGATTGCCTCTTTTCGAATTGTGCAAGCTAGCAAATTTGCTTTCTAGCAAGTTTTGCTCCCACTTTGTCATTGTCAAGTCATAAATATCAAAATAATTTTTCATCATGAATATTTCATCATTGCATGCATCAAAATAATATCATGAGTGTTTCATGCATTCATATCATCACATGATGAATATAAAAAAGAACTTGGTGATGAAATATATATCATAAATTCAAAGAATTTTACATAATAAAATTCAAGTCATAAAACTTAAGAGATGTCATGAGAGAATACATAAACGATCTTGATTCATGTATAATATCTCTTAATTCATTATGAATCATAAAAATTATAATTCTGAAAAATCAAGAGAAACCGTGATTCATTTTAACAAATCTCCTCTTAAATAAATAACATAAATATTTTTTAGGAGATCATGAAAAATATTTATTCATATAAAAGATTTCATGAGAGATTATGATTTCAATAAAACTCATTCAAATTCATCAAATCATTTTGATTGTCTAAGAGATTCACAAAAAGCATAATATACATGGATTTATTAATCTTTTATTGAAAAATCAATAAGATAGAGATGTTTCATCTTAAGTTATTGGTTTCATACAAGTATACGTTTATCTTTTTATTACAAATAAAAATATGAATTAACTTTTAGGATCGAAAAGTGAATTTCATCATAAAAATAATCAAGACCAATAAATCACAAAAATCATCATATATAACCTTAAAATCTCATTCATAAAGTCGTCAATCATGGCATAAAAACATTTAATATTTTCATTACATCATTATACATTACTTCAAATCAAAAATGATTTTAATTAATCAAAATCGAGAAATAACAATGGAAATCAACATGAAACACATTATTATTTCTTAAAAAATATTCATTGGATCATGATTAGATTTAAATCTAACATTTTATTCCATTAACATAAAACATGCAATTTTCATTATCATTTTCAAAATTACTAGCATAATCATAATTTTTGCATTTTCATTTTTAAACATGCAATTTTTAAGAAAAATTAATTCTAAACTAAATAAAAAAAAATGCATCATGAAAAGCATCATATAATTTCGAAGCAAATTAATGGGGTTTCGATTTTCTCATTGTTGAAAGTCGTTAAGGCATAGTTTGTCACATCGCCTTTCTTGATTTTCTTCTCCTTTTCGGAGGAGCTCGATTTATCCAAATTTTGTTCTTCTTCTTGCGTTCAAAGGTAGTATTTGCGTTCTTTTTGTTTTTTAATTTTTGTTTTATGAACTTTTAAATTTCATAATGAGTTCAAGTTCACTATCACATGAGCTTGAGTGGTCTTCAAATATTCTAAGCTCGAAATCCTTCCTATTCTTTGGAAGGTGGTTCTTGAGTTCTTCACGTGCATTACACGTCATTTAATAGGTCATCAAAGACCCTATTAGTTCTTTGATAAAAAAAGTATTTAAATTTTTTTATTCTTGAATAGCGATTACATTTGAATCCCAAGTTTTAGAAAGTGAGCGCAAAATCTTGTTAACGAGTTCAAAATTCGAAAAGCTCTTACCAAGTGCTTTTAGACTATTGATAATATCCGTAAAACAAGTGTACATGTCTCCAATAGTCTCTCTTGGTTTCATACAGAACATCTCAAAATCGTGCATCAAAAAATTTACTTTACAATCTTTTACACTATTTGTGCCTTCATGTGTGATTTCGAGAATATGCCAAATATCGATGGCTATTTTGCACAAAGAAACCCGATTAAACTCCATATTATCTAAGGCACAAAATAGAGCATTCATAGCTCTAGCATTTAAAGAAAAAGTCTTTTTCTCCAAATCATTCTAATCTTTCATTGGAAGAGAAGACCTTTTAAAACCAAATTTGACTATGTGCCATAAATCGAGATTCAATGAAAGCAAGAAAACTCTCATTTAAGTTTTCCAATAAGTATAGTCCGTCCCATTAAAAAAGGGAAGACGAATGAGAGAGTGACCCTCTTGAAAGCCGAAAAGAGCCATTTCTCTTGGGTGTTAAACGAATTGAGAAATCATGAGGCACTAAGAGGGGGGTGAATTAGTACAGCAATAAAATAACATTGGTTTAAAAACTTTCGTACGATAAAATCTGATTTCGATGAAAACCGATTTCGGAAGCTTAATAACTTAGAAGCCTATATAAGCGTAGTGACTAAGTAAAGTAGTTTGCAGTATTTAATGGCAAGAATAAAATGCAAACTAGAGAACACAGTAGTTTTAGAGTGGTTCGGTCAATATCACCTACATCCACTTTTGGCTTCCTCCTCCGACGAGGTCACCGGCGTCCACTAGAGGCATTCCTTTAATAGGCGAAGGCAAATCACCTTTTACACCCCTCTTCTACTTTTACCGAGTTTAGGAGATAACCCTTACAAGTACTCACTCTCCTCTCTTAAATAGAATTCTATCACTTAGATTTGGAGGAGGGAATTTCTAAAGAGATTACAACAGTGTTTCTTTACTTTTAGATTCTCTGTGCTTGTGTGCTTTAACCAGGGATAAGAGAGGTATTTATAGGCTTTAAGTTGATTCAAACATGGAGCCTAAAACTTTCCCATCTTGGGTTCCCTAGGTACAGGCGGTACCACCTCCTACGCTGTGCAGTACCACCGCATAGTGTCAGTCTGACATTGACATTGCCCTGGGCAGTACCATTGCCAAGGTCAGGCGGTACCACCACCTGGGGGTTAGTGCTGGGTGGTACCACCGCCTAAACTGGCGGTACCATCGCTTGGCACCCTGCCAGGGGCGGTACAATTGCCCAGACTAGCGGTACCACCGCCTGACATAGTCTCCAAGACTATGCCACCACGGTGAGATTTCTTGGGGCACTGTTTGGGCTTCTTATTGGGCCCATCACAATTCTTACATGGGCATAGCTGGCCCCTAATTGGGTTGGCCCAAATCCAAGCCCAATTACCTGCTAACTACGAAATCCTAAGACATTTGCTAAGCAAAACAAGTCCTATGTCTATTCTTCCGGCGAACTTTCGACAAACTTATGGCGAACTCCGAGACTTCATGATGATTTTCTTGGCGAGTTCCGATGAGCCTCTCTAGCAAGCTCTGAGACTTCTCGGCTGGTTCCTTTAGAACTTCCTATTAGGATTAAGAGCACTAAGAGGGGGGGGGGGGGGTGAATTAGTGGAGCGGAAAACTTTCTGCGATTAAAACGAAACTGCGTTCGAACGATAAAAACAATTTCTCTTTGAAAGCCGATTCGAAGATTACTTTAACTTAAGATCAAGCAAGATGATGTTAAAGTCAATCTATGAAGGCAGTTTGCAGTTATGATGAAAACTAGAATATAAGCGCAAACTGAAATACGATGTTCGTACGAAGAAACTGATTTACGTCTAAATGCTGATTCGTAAATTACTTGATTAGGCGAGATGCCGTTTAAGCAAGAGTATAAAGGCAGTTTGCAGTTATGGTAAAAATCAAAACGTAAACGTCATCTGAAATATGATGATCGTACGAAAAAGCAGATATACGTCTAAACGTTGATTCGGAAAGTGCAAAGCTTGAAACCCGATCATATATGCGTAGAAACCAGTAAGCTTCAGGGGAGGTTTGCAGTAAAGATAATATGCTCAAAGTAAATGCAAACCAAGATTTAGAGTGGTTCGGTCAATCTTGACCTACTCCACTTTTGGCTTCCTCCACCGACGAGGTCACCGACGTCAACTAGAGGCCTTCCTTCAATAGGCGAAGGCCAACCACTCTTTTACAGTTTCACTCCTTTTGACGGGCTTAGGAGACAACCCTTACATAAATTTTCTCTCCTCTCTTTACAACTCAGAACTTGGAAGAAAAGAGGGAGAAGAACTTTTGGCCTTTACAACAATTTTGAGCTCTAAGAATCACAGAAAAAGATCAAGATTTCGGTGTATATCTGTGCTCTTTCAGTGCTGAATGGGTGGGGTATTTATAGGCCCCAACCTAGTTCAAATTTGGAGCTCAAAACTATCAATTCCCGGAATTCCGGGATCAGGCGGTTGCACCACCTGACTGGAGCGATTGCACCGCCTGGCAGAGTTCAAAGACTAATCCTCTGGGCGGTGTCACCTCTGTCAGGGGCGGTTGCATCGCCTACCAAAGCTCGAAGACCGAGCTCAGGCGGTTGTACCTCCTAACTAGGGCGGTTGCACCGCTTGGCAGAGCTTGAAGATTGAGCTCAGGCGGTGCTACCTCCTGTCAGGGGCGGTTGCACCGCCTAGTCTCGCTCGGAGACTGAGCCCAGGTGGTGCTACCTCCTGGCTGGGGCGGTTGCACCGCCCAGTCTCCGTAGGAGACTTAGCCCAAGCGGCTACCTCCTGGCTTGGGCGGTTGCACCTCCCACAACAATCAAGGTCCGAATGCGTAGATCTATTCGACCCAATTTGGGTTTTTCAGGGGCCCAATTGCCCCAAGATTAAGCTAATGGGATCACCTCCCATTTCCAACTTAATCATTGTACTAACTACGATAAATCCTAAGACAATTTCTGCAGCTTGCTCCGGTGCGTCAATCGCTTCTTCCGGCGAGTTTTCGGTGAACTTCCGTCGATCATCCAATGAACCCTCGGTTATGGTCCTGCGGACTTCCGACAAACTCCTAGACTTGCGACGATCCACTTGGCGAGTTCCGACATGCTTCTTTTGGCAAACTTATGGACTTCTCGGATTTGTTCCCGCAGAACCTCCGACGAATCTCCGAACTTCCGTCGAACTCTCGAACTCCCAACGTGATCATTGTCTTGACTTTGGCACAACTCCTACTGCATGTCTTTCTTCCATCGTAGTTAATCCTGTACACTTAAAACAAAACTTCGATCGAGACAATTAATCCTAAGCAATTAACCAAGTTGTCCGGCATGTCATTGGTCCCTTGACGCTTTGTCCGATTCTTCGGCGCATCGTCCTCTCCTGCAGCCTATTGCCCAATCGGCTAGTTGACTCCGCAACTCCGATATCCTTGGCACAATACCCACCCTTCTTGGCCCGATGCCCGAGTCCACGGCCCGAAGCCTTCTGTCGATACGTCGACCGATCCACCAGCCCGACGTCCAATCTTCTGACATGTTCCTTCGGCACAACATGATTTTCCTACTTTAATC